>CM042912.1:23222500-24422500 GCA_023653625.1 Triadica sebifera | reverse complement strand
ATTTATTGATTGCGGGTTGGGTGTTGTTTGTGCCCATGGAGCCCTTGGCTCTACCCCCTGCGTGAGTATTTTATTTCTCTCTTTTTTTTTAAAAAAAAAAAAAAAAAGCTCCATAATATTTAGGCTCATCCATATTTTAATTCCTTTATGAACCGTGTAAATAACTTACTGCAATATATTATGTATTTCCTTCATAAATAGACATAAAGACATGTCTTATCTAGCTAAGAAATTTTCAAATAAAATATGACACTTTTGATTTGAAAGACTAATAACTATTACCTTGTATGCATTTGCAGTCCTCCTCCATATGCATAAATCAGTAAAAAATCATTGAAAGGCTGGATGGATCCCCAGAAAGATGGTTTGGTTGTGGAAGCTGATTTGATATTTTTGTACTGGAGAACCAAGAGTTAGTGATATATATTCTCAGATGATTTGGTTGTGCCTAATAACATAATATTTCCAATTTTAATGTGTATTTGTAATTTGATTTTTCTTACTTAAATCGGGTTTTGTTTAATGAATGAATCGAATTATGATGTATCATATATTCAAAATAATAACTATTTTGTATATATGATAGACTATAATTAGATTGATCTATAATGGATTGGGTACACGTTAATAACTTACAATTACTAAGTCTTACCATGTAATTGTATACAGTAGTAACTAAGTCTTCCGATGTTGCAGTTGTACGCATAAAATAACCTTAAATGTGTCTGTTCGTTTACATATTTTGGGAAAAAAAATGGTGTTTTGATTATTTATAAATAGTGTGAATGAATAAAAAGGGATGGAATTAAGATTTTCCATGTTCCTAAAACTGAATATGTATCTCCAAATCCTTTTATTCTTTTAGCGTTGATTAGTGGGCAACTGACCGGTAGAGTTGATGCTCTCCAAAAATTTTCAAGGACTAACTTAATCGGCAAATAGATGTATTTGCTACATACCCATTATGATATGAATTTGGGCCTCAACCAATATAAACTATATATTTTTTCTGTCTTTGTGAATTCTTTCATTTTAACATCAATGATTTTTCCATTACAGAATTAGAGAAATAAAATTTACTAAGATGTCATTTAATACAAACCAAAGAATCACCCTTTTGTGAAATAAAATGATAATTTTCAAAAACCACCAAATCACTAAAACAATGTTGTTTCGTATATATACATATAGGGTAAAAGTACAACCAACAGCTTGAAAAGTGTTATTTCATTTTGTTTTCTCTTCAGACAATGGCGATAATCATAAATATAAAACATTATTTATCACTTTATCCTCAATTCATAAAAATAAAATAAAAAATAAAAATTCGGTTTTAGACCTGTAATTGAAAAGAGAAGATATATTGATGAATCTAATCTTTTAAATGGAGTAATTATAATTCTTTTTATTGGATGAATATGTATATGTACAATGTACTAGCTATAATTAGCATTTCTATTAAAATCGCAAGCATGAATTTTTATTTAGCTGGAGTAGATTAGTGGCAAATACCACAGTTTTATACCTCTACTTTTATGTTTTCCCTAAATAGGCACTGTCGCCCTACCTTAAGCCAAACTTTCATCAATGCCAAAGCATTTTATTCTAAATACAGGTTTCTTTCTTGTCCAAAATCATGTTCATTCATGTATCCCTTCATGAATTTAATCAATACTATTAGAATCAATTCAAATCGGTGAGACTTGATAATTGCGAATTCATTATTTTTTCAAAATCATTTATTTAAACTAATTTAAAATTAACTCTATCACTGATATAAGTTCATTTTCTATCTCTTAAAATTTTATCTGACAAATACTAAATTGCTATATTTGTAAGTGCAAAACTAATTATGAAAGCTATTTATCTTATATATAGCAGTCTATTATTGACATTGGTCCAAAAATCAAAATATGAATCATGCATAGGCAACTCTCGAACAATTAGCAGCCGACATCCTGAAAATTATGTCAAATAGTTACAGAAGGAATATGTCAGCAGAAGAACAGAAAAAATGAAATACAATTTTTGCACCTTTATCTTTTATTGATTTCTTAGATTCTCAAATCTCAATACAATAAATATAAATGCATTTTAGCTAAAAAAAAATGTAGAAACAAAGGAAAAGTAGCTGCAAAACCAACTGAAAAATTGGAAAGCATCTCATAAAAATTATACATTTTTTTTAACCCATTATGAACCATATAATAATGTGTTCCAATCAAATAAGACATTCTCTGTTAAAGAAAGAATCTACCAACAGTTAGCAAAACTGTCTAGACGGAGAAAACAACCGCCTTCCAGTTCATTTTATCCAGCCATACATGCAGCTACTCATCATGCTATTCAAATAAATGATATTGATAATAAGTTCATGAGTACCTTGTTCTAATAACGTCCAATATGCCTATGACAGTACATTTACACTGCAACCAAGTTACAGGAGCCAGTTCCCTTTCCTGCTATACACACATGTATAGCTTGAGAATAAGAACTATGAGCTAATAATACACTGTCAGTGTCATGTCCAAAAAAGTTGTTCCTACTCTCAGTTTGATATTTATAAAGTAAGAATTAGTTCTTAAACATAAGTGTATTATCAAATCAGTTCATAATTGGATTTACGAATTTGATTTAGACAAAAAAAAAGGTCATATTATTAAACCTCAATGATTAAATAACTTGACAATATTCATAATTTGCAGATTTAAACTGAGGCATGTAGCTGTCATTCTTAAATGCGATTTGAAAACAGACAAATTAAGTCGTTTCAATCAACAAGTTGTAAGCATCGACAAAACCATGTCATCTCATATGCCAAGGAAGAGGCTTTGTTAATCACAAAAACCATATGATATATAAACTCCAAAGTAGTAAACTAAATACTAGAAACTCTCCTTGTTAGAACTTGTAGGAAAAGCAGACGTTCACACCATGAGAAAAAAGTCAATCTGCACCAAATAATTACCTATTTCCAATAGAATGAATAACAAGTAAATCTATCATTGCTACCTTCAATATTTCAGCTTTCTTTCCTTTGCTCCTTCTTAGGAAAATTCCCATGCCTCATCAACAATGACTACTGATAATCTCCTTCAGAGTCTCTTCCCTTTCTTGTTAACCCTACTTGTTAGAGTTTTGGCTGCCAATGATGAGAAAGGCATATACCCTTTCAATTGCTCTGAAGAGTTCATGACGTGTAATGCCTCACTGTACCATATCAACAAAGGTCTGCCGGTAGAACAAATTGCTTTTTTTTACTCTGTCGCCTTAACCCAGATCACTCCAATTCCATACGGAGACAGACAAGACTATCTGATAACAGTACCTTGTGTTTGTGAAACTGTCAATGGAACCAGAGCATACTTTCATGATACTCCCTACATAGTGAAAGCAAACGAGACGTTTTCACATGTTTCAAATGAGATTTATAGTGGGCAAGCATGGGAGGTTGGAGATGGAAAAGATAACTTCACGAAAGGATATCCATATACTATGCATCTTTTGTGTGGATGCGTAGAAACTGACTCCGGCCCCATTGTGGTAACTTACACAGTTCAGAATCAAGACATATTGTCAGATATCGCTAGCAGGTTATCATCCACCATAAGTGGCATACAGAGCATGAACGGTTTTTTGAGTCCAAACCTAGACTTTATCCAACCAGGTTGGGTGCTGTTTGTGCCTAGAAGGGTGAATGGCCCTATTCCACCCCAACAAAAAGGTAAGAAGGAACCCTTGCCTAAGATTCATGATTTATCTCATGCAGTATCTGTATAACATCTTGTCATGGAACCCATCTGCACATGTAATTCTGACTTTTTTGTTTCTTATTTGTATTAAGCTAAAATAATCCCAAATATCGGTGCATCATGTGCTCCTACTACTGCATCCCATATTTCATTCTCCTATAACCGACTAATGTTCAAACTTTTTATCTGCTGAGCTTTTTTCTAATAGCTAATCAGATTCCATCTCTATCAGCATTTGAACCTTTAAACAACTTTTTTTTTTAAGAGACATTCTTTGTTTTCCATTCTTCTGTTGTTCGAGAACTTCATAAAATTTTATGTTATTGTATTGATCATTCCATTTGACGATAGACACAAATTTAAGTACAAATGCTAGCAGAAGATAATTACTAAAGAAAACCTCAAGCACTGTTGAAATTCAACAGAGACTCATAATTTAATTGTTTGTAAAATTTAACATTGCCTACCTTGTTTTCTGTGCTGCATCAGAAAAGAGTCTCAAGTGGCCCATAATCATCGGCATAATGTCAGCAGCAATATTACTTCTAATGATCATATTGACAACTATAGTTCTCAGGAGAAAAGGATCTAAAAAAAAGGTGAGGAAGATATAAAAACAGTATCCAAAAGCATGAGTGCTACCAGAGGAATTTCCCTGCAGGCTCTGAATATGGAAATAATGGAAGGTCAGAAAAATTCATGCATAATTTCTCATTAAGATGCATCATTTATAAGGACAGTGGTAGGATACATTCAGCAGAAAGCAGAGAGAATACTCACAATGAATTCACATTCTACAGATGGAACAGCTTTTGAATCAGACAAACCGATCATACACACCCAAGAAGAAATTCAAGAAGCCACAAATAACTTTGATGAAACCAGGAAAATTGGAGCTGGCGGATATGGAAGCGTGTACTTTGGAGTAATGGGAGGGCAGGTATCTCCTTTCTTCATTCTCCTTCTCCATGCTAATTGAGAAAATTCGATAAAGTTAAAATGCAGGCTTATTGTTCAACATGTATTTGTTTCAACATTCTAGGAAGTTGCAATTAAGAAGATGAAATCTAATAAATCCAAAGAGTTCTTGGCAGAGCTTAAAGTCTTATGCAAAATTCATCACATAAATGTGGTGAGTAACCATCAGTATTACTACTAGAAAATAGAATGGTAATTGATCTTTCATGCAGCCTGAAAGCGAGGGTGTCACACATTTCCTTGGAATAAATCATGTTGCAGGTGGAACTATTGGGATATGCCAGTGGGGATGACCATCTATATTTGGTGTATGAGTTCATTCACAATGGATCACTTAGTGATCATCTTCATGACCCATTGCTAAAAGGTATTCATATAACCAGCATGCCTCCTTTACATTTACTGAGGAACTCAAGTAGATCAATTCAGTAAAATACAAGGCTGTAAGCATAAACTCAGAGAAACACTTCACTTGGGAAATTGCAAGATTGCAAGACAGTTGTCAATGATAGGGCGGTTCAGAAAACAAGCAATAAATATCATATGCATTTTCTGCTGGACCTTCACATGATGCCTGATAAAAAGATACTCTTGCATGTTAATGACTGTATCTCATTAAGACATTAATTGGTTATTTGAAAAATCAAATGGAAATTTCTTACCTAGACCGTGTCTATATTCATTCATGGACTGAGCCTATATCTTGTAGCCATATCAAAAAAGTAGTTTTTATAATCGGTTTTTTTATATGACAATGACTATTGGCTTGGTTCATGAATGGATATATGAACATGATCTATGCAAGAAACAATTGAACAGGGCCTAAAATTGGGTACTGAATCAGGTTATCAGCCCCTCTCTTGGACAGCAAGAACACAGATAGCTCTTGATGCTGCAAAAGGAATTGAATATATTCATGACCACACAAAAAAACGCTATGTGCACAGAGATATAAAGAGTAGTAACATTCTACTCGATGAGGGACTACGAGCAAAGGTACTTGAAAACATGATTCAGACTTCTGTCGTATTTGATTCATTAAAGAACAATGATCTCTAAGCACAATAAAATAAAGATGAAGTAAAATTCTTCCCATTAATTCTCCTCAATTGGATTACACTGCAGTTCATTAGCTTAGGGACTGTTTATGCAGGTGGCAGATTTTGGATTGGCAAAGCTTGTTGAAAGAACAAATGATGAAGATTTAATAGCAACAAGATTGGTTGGAACACCCGGCTATCTTCCTCCAGAGTAACTTCCATATTCTGATTCTGCCATTATATAGATTCTTCAGAAAGAAAACTGATTGTTTTTAATATAATTCATGGAAAGATCCGTGAAGGAGCTACAGGTGACCACCAAAACTGATGTATTTGCATTTGGCGTGGTTCTGGCGGAGCTGATAACAGGCCAGCGTGCACTTGTTCGTGACAATTGGGAGCCCACCAAGTTGAGATCGTTAATCACAGTAGTGAGTCAAGAAATTCTTAAAGCAAATGAAATAAAAGAAAAATTGAACATGGAATGATTGACAACTAATATTTATAGACATGCTCCATTTCAAAAAATTTACACTATTTCACCATCAGAAGCACATAGATAAGTTGCATGTATTAATCAAGATCACAACATGCAACACTATGCAAGCCCTGGAAAATATCTTCAAAATTCCCCTTGGAATTCATTTGGAGTAGCTAAAGTTGTCTGGCATTGATAAATTTAGGTCTGAAGTTATTAATCAAACTGTTAGATGTGCATTTTCATTTTTTGGTTCACTGATTATGATAATCAACAAAGTGATTCGTTCTTTCTATGAAACAGCTAAAAAATACTTTTCAGCTGCATAGAATTTGCTATATATACTTATGTTTGTGTATTAGCATATATAAATAATTTTTTTACTATTTTTTTATTTTGTAACATGGCAAATATCATAATTCAATATGATCCTGATTATGATGACCAAGCTAGTTTACTTTCTGTCATGCTGTCAGGTGTACAAAATTTTTGAAGATGAAGATCCAGAGACTGTTTTGGAAAATGCAGTAGATGGAAATCTTCGGGGTAGCTTCCCTATGGATGATGTCTACAAGGTTAGCTTGATTTATTTATTCCACATGGAAAGAGGTTGAACTTACAGCAAATAACACCTAGACACTACCCTCTACCCTAGAGTGGCTGCATCAATCATTCTGTTTAAGCTTAATTTCCAACATAAACCACACAACTATCATAATCATACAATCCACAGCAGGGGCAGAACTAGAACTTCTAACTTGAGGGGCCAAAATCTAACTTGGGAGGAGGAACTACGTATGATGTGTCTTAACTTTCATTATTTAAGGAGAATGTTTTTTGTTTTTTTTTACCCCTTTCTTACTTTGGCGCAATATAAGGATAGTATAATTAAACTCTGAAATCAAAGATGGAAAAGAAGGAAATGAAAGTGAGAAAGAAAATAGATAGATTAGACAAAGCATGGTCAGAGTTCACACTTCAAGCCCTAATTAAATTCAAAGCCTCAGTCATTTTTAGCTTGGGGGGCAGTGGCTCCTGGCCGTCAAAGTAATAAGTCACAATTTTTTTTTTATTATTTTTATTTGAAGATGGCAGAAATTGCGGAATGGTGTTTGAACGAAGACCCTATTAGTAGACCAGAAATGCGAGAACTTGTTCCAATTCTATCCAAGATAGCGACATCCTCACTAGAGTGGGAAGCATCGCTAGGAGGCAACAGCCCAGTTTTTAGTGGTATCCATTATGGAAGATGATAAATACAAAACAGAAGTGTGTCGAAGGTGTCAACTGTATGTGTTGACTGCAGTTAAAATCGCACGATGTACTAGCCAATTGCCGCCTATTTACTCATGAAGAGTTCATGTACAAAAATGAAAATTATGTAATTTTTTTTTTCAGTCTCCAGCGACTTAACTATCCCAAATTCTTCCTACTTTGTATGCAATAACACCGCAAGATTTGTCAAAGGCAACAAGTTTGACACAAATTGAAGCATACCTAGCAATACTAACTGAGCCAATTGAACCAGTTGGCTAGTATTTAATTAGTAATCAAGTTTTGAGAGTTCAAAATCCCTGCATGCTTTTCCCGACCTATTTCTTGAACCAAAATATTCAATATTTACAAAACATAGAACAAGCTATGCTCAAAGGCAAATTAAAAGCCGAAAGCAATTTATAGTGTCCAAGTGATTATAGTTCGATCAGTTCCAATACAATATCTCGGAAATCTGTTAACTTTTATGTACCTGTTTTGAAAAGAAGATTGTGAAACTCATGACCGAGATTAGTTGACCACCATAATCGCCGGTAATGGCTTCTTCAGAGGAATTGAACGATGAGAAATTATCTTGTACAAAGATGCATCTCACTCCTGGTCAATTTGCACAGCAGCTTGCAGCAGCAAAAATTCAATCTTCGACGGATCCAGGCAGAGTGTTATACCAGAACTAAGCTCTCGTGGGCACACCGAGAGGAGTTTTTTTTTATCATTATTTGAAATAAGAAAACAAAAAAACCTTTTGTTTATGAAGGTGGACGTTGGTATACAGATTGCACTTTTGATTCTAACAAAGAAACAAATGTATCGAGCATTGAAATTAAAGCCTCAAATTCTGTCACTTGCCGCTCGATTGCATCAATTTTCTGCACGTACTCATCAAAACTGGAACTTTTTGACTGCAACTGCTCCGCAAAGATCCTCAACCCAGAAGCTACGTCGCCAAAACCTTTATACTCTTCAGCAACTCTTACATTCATTTTCTCCAAAAGTTCCAGCAAATTATTTGTCCCCTGAAGTTCACCCTTCACCAAGGTTGAAACACTGGTGAAAACATCATTGAATGAATCAGCGTGTTAATCTCGAACGTCAACTTTCCTTCTTTCCAGTAGCCATGGCTCTGCGTCCGGATCTGTTTAATAATTTTTTTTTAGTATAAGAAAAAAATTAGATAAAAAATTTAAATGAATATTTATCTAAATTCAATAAAATAATAAATTAGTTCAACTCCTCTATTTTATTTCTGTTGAACTAATTTAATGAAATCTCATATATAAATAGTAATTTTTTATTATTTAATGAAATGGTATATTAAGAGTCGAATAATTTTTAAGCTAAGTCAAAATCCAGGATAAGTAGTAATTTTATCAATTTTTGTTATTGACTGGATTAACCATGAGTTATATTGACAAATTCTCACATTGCCTAGGGTGCGCCCGTTGAGTTAAAACGATGCCGTTCCAAAGTGACTTTTGGACGCACAAGTGTGAACAGAGAAGCAAATTAAACGACGTCGTTACAAACAAGAAGTCATTCATGGAGAACTCATCTTCTTCTGGTTGCAACTTCCATTAGAATCGTTTTCACTCGCTTGTAACGCAGAGAGCTAGATCACGGATTAAACTTTTACTAAGCCTACCTTGTGAAACTGATGACTGAAAAGCGCACCATCTCATATTTGGTTCCACTTGAGGTCTCTGAAAATCACCAGATCTGATACGTGAATTAACGCCGCAACAGAGAAAGAGAGAATTATCAATTAATGGCTGGGGCAGCCTCTGCTCTGTTTCTGTTAGACATAAAGGGGCGCTTTCTGGTGTGGCGAGACTACCGTGGGGATGTGTCTGCCGTTCAAGCCGAACGTTTCTTCACCAAGCTCATCGAGAAAGAGGTTTGCTTCTTTTCACCTATTTCCATAATTCATAATTCCCAATTGGACATTCTTTGTCCAATCTTGCTCAACTGAGTGAAGATTTTAGGTTCTTTCAGGTCATTGTGTAATTCTCTTCTTATTGTTCGTTTTGGTATTTCAGGGAGATCCGCAGTCTCAAGATCCGGTTGTATATGATAATGGAGTCACTTACTTGTTTATACAACACAGCAACGTTTACCTCATGACTGCGTCGAGGCAGAATTGCAATGCTGCTGGTCTCCTTTCCTTTCTCCACCGGGTAGTTGATGTAAGCGCCTATTGGTGGTAATCATAGCTTCAACTATGTCCATTTTTGCTATTCATTCAATTGTTATTTCATTAATGTGATTCAGCTTTATATTACAGGTCTTTAAGCATTATTTCGAAGAATTAGAGGAGGAATCCCTCAGGGATAACTTCGTGGTAGTGGTAGGTTGACAATTCAATCTTGGATTTTACTGTTTTTTCTGTTTTCATTTGGTTTCAGTTATTTAAAATCTTATAATGGTTTGAGATGATGATAGTTCTCCTTTTCTACTTTGTTAGTACGAGTTACTTGATGAAATGATGGACTTTGGCTACCCTCAATATACTGAGGCAAAAATCCTTAGTGAATTTATCAAGACTGATGCCTACAGAATGGAAACTTCACAGAGGCCTCCCATGGCTGTCACAAATGCAGTCTCTTGGCGCAGTGAAGGGATAATTTACAAAAAGAATGAAGTATTTTTTTTCTTCTCTTTTTTCATTAATAGGGCTGGATATCAGTGTCTAATATTTGTTAGATGATAAAGATTTGTTCTTATATTTTCAGGTTTTTTTGGATGTGGTGGAAAGTGTTAATATACTTGTCAACAGCAATGGACAAGTTATTAGGTCAGATGTTGTTGGGGCTCTCAAGATGAGAACCTATTTGAGGTGTGTTATTTACTGAAATTTAGAATATCTTTATCTGGATGGGAAAATGATTGATAGATTTTAGTCGCTTGTTTCTTCTTTTTATCCTAAAATGGAAAATGCTTCCATATTTTCCTAGTGAATGTAAAGGTCATTATATATTCATTTTACCATGTCAGTTTGATGTATATTATTGTGTTAGGTAGTTCTTTAATGGCTTTGTATAAACAGCTATATGATATCCTAGAATCCGGTAATCTGTGAGGCAATTATTTTGCATGTGGATATGGCATAATACTGTGCAAAAATTTCTGTTTTGATCTATAAATTGAATCATTATATAGGTGGTTGTAATAACAGCAGATAGGGTATTGAGAAGGGATATATGGTGAGGGTGCACAGTAAAGTTACATGAAATTGCTGCTTTATCCTATAAGTGTAATATGTTTACCTCTTTAACTTTTGATGAAATACTTGTAACAGCTGTACTTGACTAGGTCTGATATGACTCTGCAGAAGTATATGATGTATTTTTTGTTTCAGCTTTATGCTATTAGGATTTATTTATTTATTAACATGTAGAGGCTATTAGCTGAAAACTAAATGTATCTGTCAACTAATTGGTTGCAGTGGTATGCCCGAGTGCAAGCTTGGCCTAAATGATAGAGTATTATTGGAGGCCCAGGGTCGTGCAACAAAGGGAAAGGCCATTGATTTGGAGGACATCAAGTTTCATCAGTATGTAGCATAATATGTAGTTCTACTTGAATTCTTGTGTTGTTTTCTAGTTGTCAGTGCAAATTCTGATTTATTTGACCAAGGTTGCCCATTTCATTTGTTTTACTCCATGTACTCAAAATAAATGCTGGCTTTTGGTTTAGATGCGTGCGTTTGGCTCGATTTGAGAATGATCGGACAATATCATTCATACCACCTGATGGAGCTTTTGATCTGATGACATATAGACTCAGCACTCAGGTTCACCTGTAGTTCATGACACACACACACACACTTTTAATTTTTTTTTTCCTTTGCATCACATTTGATGAGTTTCCTTATGCCTTTCCAGGTTAAACCTCTGATTTGGGTGGAAGCTCAAGTTGAAAGGCATTCAAGAAGTCGTGTTGAGATCATGGTAAAAGCTAGGAGTCAGTTCAAAGAGCGGAGGTATTAGAATTTTAATTAATGGAGACTTTTCGTTCTTTTTTTGGAGCTCTAGGTGGGCTGATGTTTAGGTTTTGTGCATGTTATAAATTCTAACAATACAGCACTGCAACAAATGTTGAGATCGAGTTGCCTGTGGCAACTGATGCTTCCAATCCTAATGTTCGGACATCAATGGGGTCTGCATCATATGCACCTGAAAATGATGCGTTAATGTGGAAAATTAAGTCTTTTCCTGGTGGAAAGGTATTGAATTTTTCTGTTGAAAAATGAATAGATAAATAAAGTTTTGAAGCCATAAAATTATTATTTTCCATGAGAAATTATAAGTCTGCCTTTGTTTTGATACTATTTGCAATCCTATATTTTTCAGGAGTACATGTTGAGGGCTGAGTTCAATCTTCCAAGTATAACTGCTGAAGAAGGTGGTCCTGAGAGAAAAGCTCCAATACGTGTGAAGTTTGAGATACCATATTTTACTGTTTCAGGGATACAGGTATGCCTATCTTGTTTGTTGTTTTATTATTTTTGAGGCCTTGTGGTGAAAGGCATAATCTCTCTCTTTATTTGAGAATCAAGTTCTGTTATCAGAAAATTGAATTGCCAATTGGTCCATATGGTATATATAGTTATAAGAGGGCCAACCATAATCTTAACCATTTTGTTTCCTTTCTCTGATTGACTTCAGTGTTGTGAACAGTGTTTTACAACAGGGACGCACCCTCTTTATATCTCCTCTTGAAGAATTTGTATTCTATTTATCTTATATCCAAATCTGCACCTTTACCGTTGTTATCTCATGGCTATGCTGAAGCTTTAGGAGAAACTAGCGAGTTTGAGCAATATACATAGAGTGCTTTGATGGGGGAAGAAAATGAGGGAAAGGGAAAAAAAGGAATACATGGCATGGGTCTACTAGATTCTTTGGGAAAGAAAAAAAAACAAGAGAATACATGGCATGTCACAGTTCTACTAGATTCTTTTTCCCCAATTTCATCGAAAATCAATTTATTTATCATTTTGCCCTTATACATAATTTTTGTTTGTAAAATCTTTAGGGCATTATTATGGTGATTGAAGCAACAAAACAATTATTTTTTTTTTCTTTCTTGTCCTTTTTGCTTCTTGTCCCAAACTAGAGTAAAGAAAGTACTTTTCTCTCCCTCCATTTCTCAATTTTCCACCTTCACCCTTTCCTTTTCTTCTCTTACAATATTTTCCGAAAGAAAGAGTAAGTGTCCAAGACGAGGACCAAATAGTTGAATAGCATGAGAAATTGTAGAGTTATGGTGTTTTTTGTTGGTGCAGAGTGGATGGCATTTTTCTCCATGTGGATGGAATTTTTATATAGGTAGAATGATCTCGGTATTTTGGTCACTCAAATCTGTTGAATATGATGACGTGTTTAATTGAAATCTAGATGAATGACAAGTAGTCCGTAATAACAATTCTTGTAGGGGATATTGTTGGGTAACTACTTGTCAAAGTGTGTGATTAACTTTTAATACATAACAGATCACTGGAAACACCAAAAAACATCTATTGAAATTGTAAAATAAGACTCATCAACAAGAAGGTCAATGTAATAAGAGTTTGATTTTGGAGATTTTCATTTTTCATGTTTGAAGATTATCATGTATATTTTCCCAGCAGGTGATTTAATCGAGTTTTTAATTATGTTCAATTAAAAATTAAATATCTGTGTTTGATAGGTCCGGTACCTGAAGATTATTGAGAAAAGTGGCTACCAGGCTCTACCATGGGTGAGGTATATAACTACGGCTGGTGAATACGAGCTTAGGCTTATTTGAAACCGCTACATCAATTAGCATTCTGGATCTGGTAAAATCAGCCGATAAAGAAAGGAGCAGTGGGAAGTCGATTTTCATGGTCCAATGCTTTGCCGAGGATACCATTTTACTTTGTAGTCTTATGCTGTCTATTGATTGTGCGTCACTGAATTATTTAATAGGGTTTTGCTGCTGATCCCTGCCTAGAAAACTTACTTAACCACTTGTCCAAATTATACATTACTCGGTGTAGGTCATATTTTTAGTCTGTATTTGATTGGAAATTGTCAAACGATTGTCAAACCGGTGATTCTTTTCTACGGCTTTTAAATGGAACCAAAAATGGTGCTGTATCTTTTTATTATTATTGTTGTTATTATTATTATTATTATTATTTTGCCAATGAGGCAAGAATTTTATGAAAGAATTCAAAGAAGGCTGTTAGATATATGGTCTGAACGATACTATACATGGAATGTTGTATCGGAACCTGGAATCTTTTCTTTAGCTTCTATACTCCATATGATTTTTAAAACAAAATGCAAAATCCATATTTTGGCACTATCAATATATGCCCTTTTTTTTTTTCTAGAGCTCTTGAATATTTATTTATTCAGATTATGTGATTAGATTGAGCTTTTTAATTGCCTAGGATTTAGGCAAATTATCTAAACAAATGCATTCACATTCTTATTGACCATAACTCAAAGATGACCTCAAAATTTAGGTGTTAAAGCTTGATAGGCTAATAGATCATAAAAAGTCCATCAACCTCATAAATAGGAAACGTGAGATTAAGGATAAAAAGCCAACGTATTTAAGGATATATTCACAGACTTGTTAAAACTCATTTGGGATCAAAAGTGCTGATATAAGTTCACACTCATAATAGCGGAAATTACAGGGCGGGTTCAAAAATTCTCTTTCAATTTAGACTCTGAAAACTGATGCATATATAGACTAATTAGTTTGTTTTCGTTAAATGTCATTGTTCACCTAAATACCGAAAACTAACCCGTGGGTGCAGAATTACCTTTCCCCCAAAGGCTAAAACTCTTGAAAATGGATGCATATATATAATAATTTTTTTGGGGGTCAAATTTCAATATCCACTTAAAATTAAATACTGGAAATTACTCGGTGGCTGCAGAATTATCTTCCAACTTCTACTCCGGAAAATTGATGCATTTATACTATAACTAGTTTCTTTCTTTCATTTTTTTTTGGTTAAATGTCATTATCCACTTAAATACTGGAAACTGCTTGGCGGGTGCAAAATTATCTTTCAAAATTATTTTCCATTTCCAATAGGTTGAGAACACATCGTGCATGTCATTATTATACCTAACTTTTGACTTTAGAAGATTGGCGGAAATAGGCGTGAGATCACTCCCCAATTTAATTCAATTTCTAAATTCTTATAAATTTAGAATTAGAAATTGAATTAAAAATATCTTCATTTGCAAATTCTGTATTGGGAGTGAAGTAATGTATTCTATGAATAATATCCTTTTACTTTTAATCAAAAAAAATATTTCAATGATTCTCTCATGTTCCTATTTCGAAAGTAAAAATAATACAAATATATATATATATATATATATATATATATATATATATATATTATAAAGTTATTTTAATTTTTGAACTTCGATGTCAAACTTTTTTTTTTTTATGAATTTCCTACTCTCTACATAATGAAATGGCCAGATAATTCAGTTTGCTTTCCAATTGAAAAAAAAATGTTAATTTTGGTTGTTTATTTCAATTTCCGTCCAATAACTTCAAAATAAATAATCATTATGATTATGTTTAATTATTTTTTGGGCAAATTCTTTTTCAATAGTATTGCAAATAGGTTAATTTAATTTATTTTAACAGTTTTTTTTTTTTTGGAGAGAAGACTTTTATTTTGCTTTTTCAAATAAAAAGGAATTGCAAAATTAAGACATGATATTGAATCAAGGGAGCGCAGCACTGCATCTGCATGGTAAGTCTGTGAGTCCTGTCCCCCCACACGCACATCGCCACTGAATAGTTTTGGGTTAACAATGCATAAGCCACCATTCCCCATTGACCATCTCTATTAGATAAATGAATCCTCAATTAATTAAATAAGGACGCACCAAATTACACTAAGCTTTTAACCTTTTTTCACTCCGAATTTACTACAAAAATTTTGTTCACCTTTGGTCTAATCTGATAATATCTCCCCATGCCTCTCATCTACTTCTCTCGCATATCGGAAGATGGCGAGGAGTTATTTTTTGCGCAGATTCCAAGAAGAGAATCTCAAGGTGATGTTGCTTCTACATCCATTGAAGGATCAGAAGCCCCCTCTTACCATATCACCCACAACAGAGATGAGTCTTCTTCTTTAGCTGCTTTCAAATTAAAATATGAGTTTCTTCCTGATCGTCTCAAATCCTGCTTGGATTATTGCTCCCTCCTCACCTTTAGATATTCTATTCGTAAGAAGGACAAATTAATTCGGCTTCTGTTGGCCGAAGGTCTAGTGCCAGAGACATCAGGCAAAAACATGGAGGTCGTAGCAGAAATGATGATCGAGGATTTAATTGGCCGTGAAATGCTTGGTGAAAACGATTAGGGTGGCCTAGAAGTTGTTGACAAATATAAGGAAGTATGTCTTGTTCAGGTGGATGAAAATGATTTCGTTGCTCAGATTGCAGATTCTCCTGTACGTGTAGTAGTGGAAGATGACGGAAAAGATATTCCTCCCAACTTCAAAAGCCTTCAAATTACTTCACTGTTTTTGATTACTTCAGAAAGAAGATACGGTACTGGTATAAAACAAGGGCTTTCTCGGGCCTATATGGAAACTCTGTGCAGGTTGGAATCCTTAGTGGTGCTGCATTTGGATGGCATCATAGAGTGCTTGCCTGATGCAGTAGGAAACTTGGTTCAACTCAGGTATTTAGGACTGTTTTGGGCAAAACTGAATGAGCTTCCGCGGACCTTGAGTAATCTTCAGAAGCTACAAACTTTGGATTTAAGGTATTGTAGACTTGGAAATTCGCACGAATTACCTGCGGAGGTTCTGAATATTAAACAGTTGAGACACCTTTTGATGTCCCATAATACTAATAATGGTGAAATTAAGGTTCCGAGGGGCTTTGCAGCAATGGTGGATCTTCAAACTTGTGAAGGAATATATGCTGGAGGTGGAACTGCTAAAGAATTGGGCAACTTAATCCAGCTGCGACAACTCGGTGTTAAGCGCGTGGCTGATGATCATGCCGATGAACTAGTAGAAGCAATCATGAAGATGACAAATCTCGTCTCTCTATCGTTAGAAGCAGAAGGAAGCCTCTTTGAAGGTACACTGTTACCTGAAATGGAACAATTTTCTCCTCCACCTCTTCTTCAAGGGCTCAACTTAATTGGTGGACTAGTTGAAATTCCCAATTGGGTTTTCTCCATGGATAACCTGACCACTCTAAATTTATCTTTCTCAAGGCTATTGGAAAACCAAACTTCAGTCCTTCAATTTCTTCCAAAATTAAAACATCTCACTCTGTGGAATGCCTCTGAAGCAAAACACATTGGTAAAGGATTTTGCGACGCAGGTGGTTTCCCAAAGCTTGAAATTCTCATTATTGCATCTCGGACTCTAGTGGAGTGGACTGAGATTGTAAATGGTGCTTTTCCAAGTTTAAGGCATCTCATTTTTACAAGCTGTACGCGGTTGAAGTTTCTTCCTGAGGGGTTACAAAACATTTCGATGCTCCAAAAATTAAGGTTGGTTGAGCATAATGACATTGGAAGACGCTTGAAAGGTGAAGAGAATTACAAGATCAAACACATTCCAAATGTTTTGCTTATTTCTTTTTAGGGAGAGGAAGACTAGGAGTAGAACGGCTTTAATTAGCTGGACATATTGCTGATCTCTTTCAAAGGGCATGGAAAGATCAACCATACTGGGCCTGTTTTGCTCGAGAAGTGTCTTTTTTTCTGTACTTCAAAAACGAAGGAAAATATATTTCCTGAGGTTCAAACAAGCTTGTTTCCGTCTCATCTACAAGATGTTTCCGTCGCTGAAGAATCTAGGTCTGCTTTCACTAGCTATTACTTTTGTGCCCACAAAAATTTTTTTCCCTGCTTCCCGGATGTGTTGATGTTTCGATACAAGAATTGAAGATTGTAAGGCAAGGAGAGTCCTATATCTGATGTCATAGGACTCTTTATAATACTTCAGTTTTAAACTCTTCTTCTGGAATGGTTGGTTCAAACTCAGAAATGGAATGCCAACGGAAACGAATGCTTACTTTTCAACGATACGATTCCAATTTTGTTCTTTCAAAAAAGAATTTCATAAAAAATTATTTATACCTCAGTGTGTTTTGGTGCAAACATTTTTGGTGCTAACCTCTTTAAAATAACTCTCTGGATTCTAGTGCCGATAGATTATTCCTAAAAAGTTCCCAAGTTATTGAAATTGATCGAGGAAGAGTATCCTATCAGGTCCATAATTGAATACTTAGCACTATGGCATGGTTTGGTAAGAGATCTTAATTAAATTGCAGCAACAACTTGCAGGAAATTGTAAATCCTGTCAACACTGTGTTTACTCAGACATAAAGGCACAACACCTATGTTTATCTAACAAAATTAGAGCTGAAAACCAAACCACCTTAACCTCCAGATGGATGATACTAATTAAACTAAGTTCATCCTCGGGGTTTAAATATAGAACTACCCTGCTTTCCTGATAATCAAGCCTTATATCTCTTGTCCTGTTAGGTCTCTGCACTCTAATTAAGCATGATTTTCCTTGCCAATCCCTTGGATTGCCGATAACCTTTCCAGGAAATGATTAAACGCCTCTTCTTGACAGAGCATACTTATCCTGGCATATTCTCGGTTAACTCCAAATGCTCACGCTCTCTTGTCAGTATCTTATGTGCTCTCAGGAGCTTCTTGCAGTCTGCGTCCTCCTTGCATTTCAACCAAGCAAAGGCTATAGTAGAAGACAAACAAAAGTATTGATTAGAAAATCCTTCTGTGGATTAAGCTTGACTGATTAATACAAGCTTGGAATATGTATTTTACCAGGATGTGATTCAGCGTACTTTCCAGTGAAGTTGCACCAGTCTTGTAGATATTTACTGATCCAGCTAATTACGTGAAGTTGCACCAGTCTTGTAGATACCACACCCACCTGAAACTCGCAGCTAATTACGTGCACATGTAGAATTTTTCTGTTAAAACTAACTTTAACTTAATTAAGATAAGATAATATAAACTAAAAAGAAAAAAGAAAGAAAATTTCTGAATAAGAATGAAGACTGATAAACTTACTTTTTTATCCAGATTGATAATGAATACACAACTTTTTTATTATAAAAATTTATCTGTCTCATCTAATCAATTATACTCTTTCATTTAAATAAGAATTATCATTCATTTTGTCAAAGACTAGTAAATTTTGGAATTTTTATGTTATCCAATTATCGGACACGTGAAATAGCTTGTATTTTGAACTTTATTTTATAACTTGCATATTGTAATAAAAATAAATTCTAAGCTCTAATCGGGTTTAATTACAATTTTATACATAGACCAAACCAGCCACGTACATTGCAACACGAGTGAATTGTTTTTTTTTTTTAAAACATTCATTTTAATATAAATATGCAAGCAAGAAAAAAATAAAATTTAAAAATGCTGTTATATTATTGAATTTGGCCTAGAAAAATATATAAATAATATTAGATCATTTAAATAGATTCAAAATGTTAGTGCCGTTGGTTGTGTACATATACAAATTACAACAATATACATATTCATCCAGTTATATGTCAGTAAACACTTTCTGTTCTTTTTTCTTTTTTTTTTTTTAACCAAATAAGCGACCAAAATTGTTAAACTCTAAACCAAATAAATATAAAGGAGGAAAAAAAAAAAAACAACAAAACGACTCTCTGGAAAACATTCTACTGATTGACACACTTACTGTATCTAATGGTGGGTAAAAATGATAATTGGGTTTATATATGTATAAATATATATATAGGTAGCCGCTGGAGGTTGAACTTGTAAGAATTCATATAGTTATCCGATCGCTTGAATAATAATACACCACTATAACAAATCTTATTGGATAACTAAATTTAGTTTATGATCTAACACATAAATTCAACTTCCATAATCAATATCAGAAAATGTAATTTACAACATGAGAAGAGGAATCGTTACACTGTCATTAGAAAGAGGATTAATTAGTTGAGTTAGGCTCATTACCTTTCAAAAAATAAAGTAGTGTATACATAATAACATACGGCGCCGATTTTGTTCACCTCCTCCATATTCTGAGTCACGAATTGGCACCTATTTTAGCTACAAAATTTGGATTTTGTTGCTTGCTAGTTTTCTAGCGACAGCTTCATTCAGTCGAAACTGGGCGATTTCTTATAATGAAGAGTACAGAGGTGTTAATATATTTTTGTATATATATTAACTTACATAAGTATTTTTATAAAATAAATAATATTATTATTTTTTAGTCCAGCACTAAATTCTTACATAATATTAACATTATATAGCTACAAATTCCAAAAACATATATGTATCAAATTGGTTTAAGCAAAGTGAGTGTTTTCACAATATGATATGAGCCACCATCTATCGAGTGGAAGATTTTTTATTATCATTATTGTTATTATTATTAATTAAGTGCTATTAATTTCATTTCAAATTAGAAACAATGACAAATATCATCTATACATGCACCAGTATAACCCATGGAATCATCACAATCAAAAGAAATGTCGGAAGAATATGCTGCAAGAAATTAAGACAGCCAGTGAAATAATTAAAAGAAAAAAAAATGGCTAACTTAGAAACCCAGGAAGCCTATGAGTGCAAATCAAGCTCCAGTATCATGGAGAGAAATATGCAACAATATCTGATGATAGAAAGGAGAATATCAATACCTCCATTTCTGGAATAGTAAAAATTATAAGAAGCAGACCCTTCTCGCAGATTGCTCTCAACTCTAATGGACAAAATTTCCCAAACTTCACCTGAGGAAAACATCACAACAGTAAATTATAAGCATCCTCTTCTACAAACATGAATTATGTGGTATTTTCACTTTTTAAATACATTATATATTAGTCCTTCCATCAAAGTATCATTGTTTATTCCCAAGGTCTTGAAATGAACAACCTGTAATCCCCGAATTTTGAATAGAACAACTCTCTGATCCCTAAGACTTAAAAGATGAGAGAAAGAGTTTTTCCATTTAAAGTTGAAGGACTATAAGATTGTTCCATTTTAAAGATTGAGAAACCAAAGTGTAATGAGTGACCAAAAATATAGCAAATTAAAATGGTGAGTACTATGAAACTCTCTTTACAAAAAGGGCAAGGACTTGTATAGGTCTTGTCAAGTATCAGGATCAAAAGGAACACCCCATATCTCAGACTCAAACTTGGCCCACATCCTTTAGCACTGTTAAGTGATGTCTAGATCGCGCATGTAGATCATTCTCAGCTCCAAATGCTACAGAGTTTCTTCAGAGCAGGTAAACATGTTTATTGTATTAGATCCATCTAATTATCTAACTATAGAACTCATATGTTGATTATGTCAAATTAAAATTCAGTATTTAAATTACATTGGCTATGACATTTAATCTTTGTTTCGAACTTAAGAATATATAGAATACACTAGACCCAAAGCCTGAGTCAGACAGAGCAATGTCGTACAAGGCACTCAACACGCAACTCGCCAGTTGGAGCAACCAAATAGCAGTGTGAGGCCACAACTACAATCAACTAACAATAAATCAACAGAATCAACTACTAAAGACCTCTGATAAAGCCCTATCGACTCCTAAATTTTGCTCATGTAGTAAGGACTTTTACAGCTTCAACTACTACAGGCCTTTATTGTGCTAAGTTTCAGAGAACCTCCATATTAAACTTACAAGTGTAGGGTCACATAGAAAAACAAAGAATAATAACAAATTCAAATTGTAGATATGAAAAAACCTTAAAGAGATTCATTAAAACACATAGTGCACCAAAAGTTAAAGACTCCCTTCAATCAGCATTTCTGGTAGTAACGATAAACAAAAAGAGAAGCACCACACCAAACTATCAGTAAGATTTCAGTACTCGAGGGCATCCATTTCAATCAATTGCAACGCGGAACCCCAGATCTGTTAAATTGGGTGAAATTGAAGATGTTCCAAACGGAGACAAACAATGGTGTTTATTTAGATGGGCGCGTTTATTTTATTCTTTATGGCGATGCGAGTCGAAAGCATCCTGGCTTATGAAGGTTTCGCAAAAAAATTAACAAAAAAAAAATTCTCAAAAATAATTAAAAAAAAAAACAAATAATTTTTTTTTTTATAATTCACATCCGAAACAAGATCTACTGATAATAAAAAAAAATGAATTTAGGAATAAAAAGTTCCAACAGACCTTAAAAACCAAGCTCTTGCCGATCCTCCCGGCAGGATGGTTTGCTGCATACTCATCCTTGGTCAAATTCCTAGCTCCCATAAGCGCAATCGCAACCGTATCCCCAAAAACCATCTGTATAGCAGTGGACGTGACGGGATCCAAATCGAACGGACATAATTCCCTCTCCAAAGGCAAATGCACATTCATACCACAAACAGAAGCAAGCGCATTGCCCTCCACAGACGTCACCGATACAAGATAAGCGCCCTTAGCCTTAGCACAGGGCACCAGGCCCAACAACTCTTCGGTATTTCCAGATTTACTGAAGAGCACGAGAATGTCATTGGGCGTCAGGATGCCGATGTCTCCGTGGAGAGCATCGAGGGGGGTGCAGAAAACCAGCGCGAATGCCGAGGGAGATTAGGGTTTGAGAAATATTGTTAGCGACGAATCCGGACTTGCCGACGCCGGAGAAGAAGTTAGTGCCACGCGAATTGAGGAGGGTTTGGGTGAAGGAAAGGGTCTGGGAGAGGTCGAGATTTTGAAATAAGTAACCACGCGAATTGAGGAGGGTTTGGGTGAAGGAAAGGGTCTGGGAGAGGTCGAGATTTTGAAATAAGTAATTAAGATAATTTTGTTGAGATTCGAAGATGTTGAAAAGAGTTGTTTTGTCTATTGGGTGTTCAGATTTCGGGTAACAGATCGGAGACGGCAACCCCATCGACCCTATTGTCGATTTCCGGCAAGATCCAGAGGCGGAGATCTGAATGATTGAAGGAAATTTATCTATCTGTTATGTTGCGGTTAAATAATATCTTCTGCCGGACGCCCTTTGTTAACTTTTTGCGGTAAGAAGCTGACTAATGGGAGACGCGGTTCCTGTCGGTTGACTCGATTTTGCAGCGTTGTTTTTACATTTTACATTGAGAAATAAGAATTATTAAATATAATAATAATGTTTTTAAAATTATATCAAATAACTTATTTTTATTTTATTTTATTTGTTTGTTTTTTACTAACTTCAGTCTTCATATATATCTTTTTTCTTTTTTTTAGCTAAGGAGTCTTTATTCTTTTAGAAACCAAAACATCATCTTATCTAAAAATTTTATAATTCACAATAAATTAATTTAACAATTAAGGCTTATATCGTCCAAAAAAAAATATCTTTTATTGGTTTTGATATTATCAACCAATTATACACAACTATTAATTATTGTCTAAGACATTAAAGTAAATAAACAGTTCTTTCTTTATACTCTCACTCTAAATTTATTTATAACTTTTGTTTCTGTTTAGTTCTGTAGCATTTAAGCATAAATTATTCATCAGGCAGTCAGTTATGTTAAATTTTTTTAAAAATATCAGAACCCTCTATGGACTAGATAAAATTTTTATATCTCCTTGTCTTCTAGTATTTATCACTAGTATATGTCTAGAGATTTTTTTCTCTTTTGTCAATGTGTAAAGGAGATAAATATCTCTTTTGTCAATATTTATAATCAATATTTATAAATCTCCTTTATAATTGTAAATTATTCATGTGAGACATTTTTTTTTAATAATTATCAAAGTAGTTGGACTAATTTTATAAAGCATAACTCTCTACCTTACCTAATTATGATTTAGATGAATATAACTAAATAAATCTTTTTTGCGAGTCATGAACCTATTTGTAATAAGAATTAGTGTTATTCATGTTAGATAATCTTATCTTTTTTATAGTTATACTTTTACTATTTATGTTATTTTGTATAGTTATAAAGGTAAAGATTTACAAATTTTTACTTTAATAATGAAAGTTTGTTTGTATCTTATTGAACACTTTATATAAGAAGACTCATATTTTATAAGGAGGCAAAATATATTGGGAATAAAATCTTATATTTTCGTAATTTATATCTTTCTGAATTTCTAACTCTTCAATATTAAAATTAGTTTTTATACATATGTACTATAATTTTTTCACAAATAATCATAGCTAAAGGTCCATTTGGCCTCCAGATAATACTATTAATGTATCAAAGTAAATGACTAATAAGTAGACTCGTTGAGTGATTTCAAAAAAGATATAATATTTTTTTATATTTAGCTGTAATATTAAAAAAATAAAAAAGTGAAATTATACATTTTTTCTTTATATTTGATAAATTTTGAAAAATGACTTATCACACTTACACTGGGAAGTTATTTTTTCTTATTTTTGAGACATTTTTCGTTGAATTGAAAAATATTTTCTTTGACTTATAATAAATATTGGAATAAAATAAAATATTTTTTTAAAAAAATATTTTTCAGAAATAAATGGAGTCTAAATATAATATAAAAGTTTTATTTATGTAATGACGTATTAATTTGATTTATTATAATTTTTAATTTAAATAAGAATTATACAGTCTGATCTGAGCACCTTTTATATATTTAATTTAATTTTAACTCACTGGATTCGTTCCACCACTCTCATTGTTTCTATGCCCAAATGCCATCACATTCATCTACCTAGAAATATTAACTCACTCAAATCTACAAAGCTAATAATATGATGTAATTTTTATTTTATAAATATGAAAATAATAGTAAAATATATTGTTCATAACGCAATAAGTTATCAGTTCAGCATATAAATAAAATATCATTTTATCAATGTTTGGCTCAGTCCTTTACTGATTTTTAGCCGTGACTCTCATTGATACTTGGTTATGACCACTGGTTTGCATTTTCAAAAGATAATATAAAAAAAAATTATTATAACATTCTTGAAAATTTATTATTTATGACTAAAATATTTATTTAATTTATTTTAAGGAAGTAAATAGGAAAAAAAAGAAGAAAATATTATTTTCAAATCATTGATATAATAGAATTTCATAAAAATAAAACAGAAAAAAAAAAAGATTGTTCTCACTTCTCAAAAATAAGTTCCGATACCAAAGAGAGAAGATAGTTCAAATTCCTAAATTAATATGACTCCAAACTTATTTCATTTTAAGTAATAAATATATTTTTAAAAAAAGACAATTCTAAAATAATTAATATAATAGGAAAAAAATAAAATAGGAAGAGAAATTATTCTTTTAATGTTCAAGTAAGAAAAACTGTATATTAGTTCAAAAAATAATTAAAAAAAATATAATTAAAAATTTGGGTTGCCATAGAAAAGCGAAAACCCCCTATCAATTGTTCATGCTTTGTCGGCTAAACATCATATGAATCCAATGTTTTTTTTTTTTTTAATGCATGTGGAATTTATTAAAACACGTGATATGCCCTGTTTATAAAGTTTTTCCATCATTATTTTTCTTGAATTTAACTTCCTAAGTAAACACTATAAATAATTAAATACTAATCAACTGCTAATTGTTAATTGATAATGGGTTATTTAACTCATAACCAAACTATCAAAATAATTAATTTACGTCTATCAAATAAAAATAATTAATTTATGGTTCTTTTAGACTTTGCATTTTTATTAAGAAACAAAAGTACTGCACATTAGATTAAAAATAAAAAAAAAAAACAAAAAGAACTACACAAGTTCGGCCTCATATGGGGCCCATATTGAAGTGGACAAAAATTATCCATTGTCCAAAATACCTATTACTAGTTCTGTCGAAAATTCGAAATAATAGCCCACAAACTTTTTTCTTGGAAAAGAAAAAGAATATCTTTAAATCCCTCCAATTATTCCTTCTTTTTTCTTTTTAATTTCTAATCCTATTTTACAGTGTATCTGAACATTAACTTTGATAATCTGGATTTAAAAATGACCAATGTATGGACTCAATAGAAAAATAATAATAGTTCAAAATTCAATATGTACTAAAATAATAATATTATTTTATTCAATTTGCCAAAATTAAATTCAAAAAAGTATATTATTTATGAACCCGATAAACTAATGCTAAAATGCTAATTGTACTTGACGGTATTATATTTGGAAAAAAATGCCTTTTCGAAAAATAATTTATTTTTAACTTTTTTTTCAAATATATATTTAGAAAAAACAGTTGATAAAATAATTTTATATATATATACCCAACAACAATCCTAACACTCCTTAGTATTTATAAAACAAATACTAAGTTGAGGCAAAATCTCTAGCGAAGTCTTATATCAGAGCATAGGTAAACAAGAAAAAGAAATGAAAAGAGACAAATAAGAGAAAAATAAGAATGAAGTAGCCGCCGACTTAACATTACTTAAACGGAATTTGCATTTACTGGAAAACCATAAAAGAAAAAAAAAAAAGAAGGATTAACCTTAGAGAAGTTTGTCTAGATGTAATGTGATAATTCTATTTTTCTTTCCTAATTGATTATCTCTTCTAGTTACAGGGTGACTGGGATTCGTTGGGTAAGGTTTGTGGAGTCTTCCTAAATACATGCTTTCTGCAGCGCTGAAAAATGCTATCATACATAAGATCAAATTGAACTCCTGCTCTTTCCCTGTTTATTATGAAAAATATATGATCTGCTTCCACAATCTTGTAGTACCTGCATTGTATTTTATGCCACCTCTATGTTAGCATGTTGAGGGATGAAGACACGCATAATGCATTACTAGATATCAGAGTATCACATTCTTGAAAATTCATGCAATCAAGATTTATTGTGGGCTTTTGTTGAGTTCCAATTTAAATTTTGAAATATGCATTTACAGTTCATTCGGATGAATGAATTCGCACACATCATGAAAGCCTAAACTAAGATGTCTTATTCTGGTTTTCATCTTTGTCTATTTTCTGAAAACCAGCAATATGACTGAGGAAACATTCAAGCACACATCAGGCAAGTAGGCTCTTGTCCCACGAAGTCAAAGCTCATTGGGTATTGGAAGATAGTGTTTAATGATTTTAAATGTCAGATTTGAGACCTTTACTGACCAGCATTTTAAAAGAGTGTGTCGATGTCTAGGATAATGAAACTACTCTATACATCCAACATTAATTTGTTATTTGCGTGATCAAACTTCACTCTCAAAGTTTATATGTTGCGGCTAGCAAATGAGACAGCCTAGATTGTAAGTGTAAGAGTGGGAAAGAGAGAAGGAGTGTTATAACTAACCAGATTCCTGGCTGCAAGGGTTCACAATCGGAGTCGTTTGTAATGCAATGGCTTGGGTGTTCGACAGGGATACGAGGGTGAGTTGAAAAAGTATTAAGAGCTCCATCATTGTCCTGCCAATCTTCATTCCTGCACATACATACACTCAAGGTATGAATTTTGATGATATTGAATTTGTAATGAGTAAAACAATGAAATCAATTTTCCTATAAAGTTGTGAATAAGGGAAAACTTGCACAATGATCAACGATAAATTCATGAGTCATGAGTGCAACTTAAACAAAACCTGTATCCTTTGTAAGGAGGAGGGGCGTCTGGAGGGAAACTCCATTGGCACATCTGCAACACTCTTATCAAAAGCAATGGATGGATTCCAAGAATGCATGAAGGAACTGTAATACCCATTACTTTTCTAGTGCGCTTGGTAGCATAGTTGAAATAGTATGTATTAGGAAAGGTTTGAAGATGGCAGTTGAGTTGCATAGACCCTTGAATGGTTAGATCAGGAAGTATCCAATCTCCAGATGCGAATGGACCAGCATTCCCCAAAAGGCAATTCAATAGGCCCCAAATTCCCATTTTCTTTCTCGACATGTTAAAATGATCAAATCCAAAGTTGTAATAAGCTTTCAGCCAATGAATGTCAATCCAATCATAAATGATAACCCCTAATCGCAAGACTTGAAGCAGACATAGCGGTTTCATTGTTCTTCCATCTTCTGGCCTGAAATAGCATAATACGGCTACAAATTTAGACAGAGCTATCAGCCATATTCATCATCATATTATGAAACAGAAAAGAACTCTACACTCAAACCATTAAGGCAGCAATACAGGCTTTGAAAATTGAAACAGTTGCATCATTTCGGCAAATCTCAGCGCAACAAAATGAATATAAAACATTTGATTAACTTCTAGATTGAGAAATTCCGAATGAAAGACCAAGTTGATAAGATACTCGGTTACTCACTGCATTCCATCTAAGTATGCTCTTGTAGAGCCATTGAAGGCTCCAGATAAGGATGTGAGGCTTAATACCCAATTCGCAGAGGTATTCTCATATCCTTTAAAAGCCTGAAAATACATCAACAACGTACAATCAAAACAGATAAATTTCAAGATAATATTTGGCTGTTTCAAACAACTTAAGACAAATCACACCAACCTTATCTGCGAGCATTTGCTGCATCACTCGAACCACCTGTGCTCCGGCCGAATGACCAACAAAGTGAATTGGATGATCCTCATCCCACTCAGGACAATGCCCTGCAACCCAAATCAAAACAAACCATTTCAAATATGAACCAACTCTAAGATGCAGGCAGTGATAAAATAAAACAGACAGAATAGAGATTAAAAAGCCTAATATAAAAGGGCAGAATTGCAAACCTGGTTCATAAATCCGTCCAAATTGAGAGTGTCCATAAGCTTTGCTATGTTCTTCACCATAATCAACCTGCCCGCCTTTCAGGTAATAGAACAACTCTCGCGCCCTGAAACCCAATACCTCTTAATAACTAGCCGAAACCGAATGAAACAAGAATAAACTATAATAACCAAAAGAAAAAAAAAAGGCTAAGAAACGATCGTAAAGCTGCAAATTTTATTCACCCACCTATCATATATGCTGGTTAAAGAACCCAAATCAGGCACCAAAACCTTCTCATCTTTCTTCTCAGCCCCTGCAAAATAGGATAAACCTCCCAATCTCTGAAACCAATAGAAAATCAAAAACCCACCCACATGATAACTAAATGAGATTGATTTACAGGCAAAAAATGAATCAAACAAAATAAAACATAAAATCCATTTTAAGATTGGAATGAGAATGAAAGTTCACACACCCCTTTGCCAAATCCGAAAATTCCATGGACCAATACAATAGGAGGAAGATCAACAGCATTGGTGCTTGTTTCTGATGTCCCTTCAGACTCTTCTTCTTTCACCACGATGTTAGCATTAGGCTTGAAAAACCATTCATTCACACCTTGTAAAAGATCACCAGCTACAGCTGTGCTAAATATGTAAAACGCATATATTATATGCACTATTATACTCACAAACAGCTCCGTTAATTGCAGAGCAGATACCCACCATCTTATCATTTTCCTCAAACCAAAAAAAGAAAAAAGAGAAAGAAACGAAATTAAATGCAGAGCCTTCTTCAAAACTTAAAACAATTGGAAACCCAGAAAGAAGGATCTTCAAAAGGTTTAAACTTTGTTATAAATAATCAAAAACCCAACCGACCAAAATCCCTTATATGATATGATATCCTAGAAGGGGACACCAAGGGGTTAAAGAAACAAAACAGAAAAAGAAAAATAAAAAGAAAGCACCTCTCTCTTTCTTTCTCTCTCTCTCCCTCCTTCTGCTAATATGATTTTCTCTTGCTTGGCTTCAATTGAAACTTTGAAAATGGATAGTCTGCCTCATTTTTCTCATTTCCTACCTTACATAAAGTTCTAAACAAATAGGAAAAGCTCAAAGTTTATTCATTTCTTTTGTCCAGTTAACGGGCATAGGCCAAATTAGACAAGAAAACTTTGGTTTGTGTTTGTGCCACGTGTCATGGTTATAACCGTACCCACCCGCAGGGAATCTCTAAGAGACTCCACTTACTATAGGGAATGGACCTGGTGAACCAAACCAATGATTTTCTCAAATGTATAAATACAAAAATTTTCTCTGTATTAGTGTCGATGATTTTAGTAATTAGTGTTGATTAACTGATAATAGATAATTATTTAAAAAATTAAAGATTATTCTCCACTGGCGTTCATTTCTAAATTCTAGAGAAAATAGTGGCGTGCTGGATCAGAACTGGAAGATCACATTGCCCAACTGTATTACCTTATCCACTAATTAAATTATTAAATTCAAATTCTCAATATGATAACTCAGACGCCCATATGCAATGTGGATAGCACACTTAGTATTCCCACATTCCTCTTAGTATTCCCACATTCCTCTTATTTCATTTATTTTATTTTCCAATAAAGTCCTACACGGAGTCTAAATAAGATTTACCGTTATTAATAATTTTTTTAATAAAAAGATAATGTTTGCTATATTGCTTTTAGACTTATTACAATATTGAGTGTTTTGTCTTTATTCTAGCAAAATAGAAATTTAAATTTAAATGTCATTTTCTAAAAAATTAATAGTACCAAAACGATAAATTGAATTATTGAAAATTCTACTAAAAAATTAATAAAAAAATTTTCCATTAAAACAGCTGTAATTAAATATCCAAAAAGAAACTTATGATGTCAAATGATTCAACAATTTGATAATAACAATGTCAACATCTAATTTATTTTTTTGGAGAAACAATATTTTTATTATGCAACAAAAAGATATCATCATTTATTTCACATGTCAATTTATCATTATAGGATGCATGTTCTATCAAAATTTTACTTATATATCAATAAACCATTTTGGATGATTTTGCTAAATTTGCGAGACATGATGTGTGGATTTGGGGGTGATGTCATTAAATAAAAAGTGAATTAGAATGTAATGAAAAATGGTAATGAAGTATATAATGCGTGAATGTGTGAGACGCGTTGGAAGAGAGAGTAGGGATGGTTTTCGTGGGAGAAGACATTGAGGAAGGCGGGTTTGGTTAGGTGCACATGCGAATCTGTTGCTTTGTCATTATTATTAGGCCGTTGGTGTTTTTTTTCATTCCAATGTCCATTCCCCAGCTTTTCTCCAAGTAATCACTTCGATGCTGTCAAAGAAGTGTGCTTGTGTTCCACGTAAAATTTACAAGAAAACAATTGTTCAATATCCAAACAAAGTGGCTCAACCCTCTTGATTCCATATTTCCTTTTGGATTTTTCTTTTGTCATTTGGTGAAGAATGTAAACAATTAAATTATTATGCGTTTGTAAATTATTATATATGTTAATTCAGTTACTTTACTTACATTAATTTTTTTAATTAAACGCTTTTTCATTATATATAATATTTTTTTATTCATTACGCAGAGATTGGATATTAAATTTATAATAACTCATTTTATCATTACTATTTATACCAATTGAATTAGTCATAATATTTAATTAGGCACTTTATTCAATTAGTGGCAATATTCACATTTAATCAAAGAATATTTAAATATTAGCTTTATTATAAAAAATAAAATAAAATATTCTTTTCTTCTTCTTTTTTTTTTAAAAAAAAAAGAAAGAAAATCAGCTTTTTAGCTATGAACTTAGAAAAACAATAGCTTTCAATTGTCGATTTTTAATTATTATTGACAGCTGAATGTTCAATCATGCTTCAAACGTTTACTTTTTTAATAAATAAATCAAATGGCCTCTAAAATCTGTAAAATTAATTTTAAACAAATTAATAATTAATTAAAAACGAATTGATATTTTATCCTAATAATAAATTTTATGTAGATATTGATCACATCCCATTCAAAACTTATATTTGAATAAATTATAATACAAAAAAATCCAAAAATATATGGTGGGTAATGCTGAATTTTCTGATTCAGCATAATATAAAGATGGTTACTGATTAAGATTAATTGGCACAAAATTCCATTGATAACATTTAATAAATATTAATCGATCTGCTCTAAATAGTGTTGTACAGTCACTCTCAATACACATCAATGGTTTTTTTTTTAATCAATAATACACATTGATAGTTATCTCAACCAAAACAAGAAAAATCATTCAAGCTTGATTTACTCAAATATTTTCACCAGGATAAAACAAAATATTATCCCTGAGTCATCATGTTGTCTCATTACAGATGTATGAGGCGTTTAATATGTTTTTTTTAACTAATTTTTAAAAAAATTAAATTAGTATTTAATAATATGCTACCATATAATTTTGTTCTTATTTTATAAATATTACATTAATTGTGAAATTCTTTTTGAATATAGCAATAAAATATTTATTTTTCATTAATGACAATGAAATAGATAAAAAAAATTTCATAGGTAATTAGTTGGAGATATTTATATAAAAAATAACTAAATTTTACTAAAATGCATTTTTTGGTTGAGTATATGACAAAATTTTGCATCAAGAGATGAGTTGTTATGAAATTCATGTTAATATTTTTATTTTTTTATTTTCAATTAGCTCATCTATATGTTCTTAAGGAGTCAAAATGCAAAATATAATTTCAAAAATTAAATCATATATATATAGTTAATATAATTACTGATAATTAGTTATATTTAATTAATAATATAATTGAGTTTGGAGTATAATGCAGAAAATTCCAATCATAACACGCCTAGTAATATGAATTTTTTTAATAAATATATTAGAAAAATCAACTTTATAATGCTGGAAACTTCTGGACATATCCAAATTCTAAAAAAAATGAAAATAAAAACGTGACCGTTGCCAATTATTGAAACTTTATATATATATATAAAAAAAACAATCCTTCATAAAATAAACGATTATATTATGCTTATACTATTGAGCAAAATTATTTCCACTTTCCAGAAAGTATATATGCACAGAAGTAATGACGCTTTCTAGTTTCTAGTTTCTACATTTTCATGCTACTCAACAGAATCAACCCTTTCTAATACTAATCCAAAATTCAATTGAATAATATCTATTCCCAATTTTAACAATCTATTTTAAAGTTTAATTTCACATTCAATCCATATTAAAAGTTTACAACCCTAAAAATAAATACAATTCAACATAAAATAATTTAAAATTTTAATAATAATTAAACATAACTAAAAATTTATACAATACAATCAAATCTAAAAAAAAAATCGAATAAGCTTAACTATGTTAACCATTTACTCTACCAAAATCTCATTTGATTAAATTGATCGGACAACCAAACTATGCAATTCAATCAATTTTGCGATTAATTAAATTTTAACCGAAACTGATGCGCATCCCTATCTATATCTTTAGTAATATTTTTGCAAGTATTATGATTTAACCATTTTACTTATAACTGAAAAAGTAATTATGATAAAGATTAATTTTGGTAATGTGCCACACTATTATTTTTGAAAAAGGACATTCAGTTTGTTGTCATGTATTGATGAATGTGTACCTTTCGTTTTCATGTGGGGGGGTTGAATGTAGTTTGAGCTCTGTATTTTCTTAATTTAATCTTTAATTTTTTTTAATTCTTAGAAATTTTAAATTTACATTTTTATCCACATATATATGGCTTCTAATCTCTATTTTATGTAATCGAATTCCATAATTTATCATAGTCCATTTTGTTAAGCTTCATTATTTGTTTGGTTTTATGGGCCTGAGGGTATTAACCACTAACCAAGCCTGCCTATGGTGCATAACAGGCCGGGTTATGAAAATGGGCTTTTAGAATAAATATAAACACAAGAGAGTCGAACCCGCCCAGTTCAGCATCGGATCGGTTCCCTCTTTCGCTTGAACTTCTTGCTAAACCCTTCGCTGCACCTTCTCTGATCCCCAGAAATGTATCAACATTAGGGTTTTTAAGTAGAAATTTTTTCGAATTCAATAAAAAGATTCTTACTTTTAACTCTGATAGCCCCAAATCGCATTCAGTTAACATCGAAAATGGCGACGCCGCAATTGTTAGGGAGGTCGAAGAGCGTAACAAAGAGGTCGAAGAAATACTTAGAAGAAGCTCTGTACATGAGGCTCTTCAAAGAAGGCAGCTCTGAAATGAGCGTTAGGCATCAATTGAATCAGTTCATTAAGAGCTCGAAGCGTGTTTTCAAATGGGAAGTTGGCGATACTATCAAGAAGCTTCGTGATCGAAGGCTTTATTACCCTGCTCTCAAGGTTCTTCCTTTGCAATACCTTCAACCAAGTTTATGAGCATTTTTTGTTTTAAAATTATTCCTTTCCTGGCTGCTTTTCGGGCACATTTTGATTTTCGCAATATGATGAAGAACTTAATAGTTGACATATCCCAAGAAAATTTTTCTTAATTATGGTTATTGACCTCCGTTAAAGTTGTAGTTAATTATTTATTTTGATTATTTGTAGTAAGGACGAACCTCTTTGATCAATATTACCTGGGTTTGATAAATTGAATTTGGTTTAGCTGATATTCAGCAGAACGTTTGTGAGTTTCATACTATTCTATGGAGTGCACATTACTTTTTCATCACTAAGGAATTATTCATTTGGCATTACTATTGTATGAAGTTCAGATTGCTTTCTCATTACTTAGGAATTTTTCATTTTGGCGGTCTTATTTTATTCTGTAGGGTTGGACCTTATCAATTCTTAGCACATTTTAAATCTAGTAGTGCAGCAAGCTTGAATTCAACTTTCTGCTTATGAGTATAACCTTTAATAGAAGGATAGTTTATCATGAGATTCTGCATTTCATATTAATAGAAGACGATTTTGGATGGTACTTCTTCAATTGTGTAAGTGAAATTAGCTGTAGATTTTAGGGATGATTCAAAAGTGATGCCGGGTTGAGTTTTTTCTAACTAAAAAAACATCCGCATATAGTTAATCCTCGATTGGATTTGATTTTGTTTCAAGTTTTAAAATTTTATGAAAATGATATAATTCGCTGTAACTGTATTTTTAGAATTATATTATGGGATTTTTGACGTTGCTGCACTTGATTTTGTATAAAAGCAAAACATATGGACATTGATTTCCAGTTACCATTTCTCTTTGTTACTTTATCTCTTGCCTGTAATTAAGCTATTGTAGTGTCTTTCAAAGTATAGGCATTCCAGAAATTCAATAAAATTTCTCTTTGAGCTTTACATGTTTTAGTTTAGTTGTAAAGTTGGACTGTTCACTGGTGTATCCTCCTTGTGCCTTTAGGATTTTAGGATGCATGGTGCTTTTCCTTTTTTCTATGTTATCCACCTACATTTATGTGCTTGTTACTTCTGAACTTATATTGCAAGATAGTTAAGCAAAAATTTTCAATTTTCAGTTATCAGAAATTATGTCTAAGAGGGGTATGAAGAAAACTGTCAGTGATCAAGCTATTCATCTGGATCTACTTGCCAAAACTAAAGGCATTCCTGCTGCCGAAAATCATTTCATAGATCTTCCTGAAATATCTAAGAACCATCTGACATATGGGGCCCTTCTGAACTGTTATTGCAAAGACTTGATGACAGAAGAAGCTGAAGCTCTCATGGAAAAGATGAAGGAACTCAATCTTGGTCTGAGTTCCATGTCTTACAACAGCCTAATGACCCTATACACGAAAACTGGTCAACCTCAAAAGATTCCAGCAATCATTCAAGAAATGAAAGCCAGCAATATCATGCCAGATAAATATACGTATAATGTCTGGATGAGGGCTCTGGCAGGTGTCAATGATATTTCTGGTGTTGAAAGAGTATCGGATGAGATGAAGAGGGATGGTCGAGTTGCTGCAGATTGGACAATGTATAGCAATTTAGCATCTATTTATGTTGATGCTAGCTTATTTGAGAAGGCTGAGAAAACACTGAAAGAACTGGAAAAGAGAAATGCACATAGAGATCATTCTGCTTTCCAGTTCCTAATTACTTTGTATGGTCGAATAGGAAAGTTGACTGAGGTCTATCGAATATGGCGTTCTCTGAGACTGGCTTTTCCTAAAACTTCAAATATAAGCTATTTGAATATGATCCAAGTGCTGGTTAACTTAAAAGATTTACCAGGTGCAGAGAAATGTTTCAAGGAGTGGGAATCCAGTTGTTCTACATATGATATCAGGATTGCAAACGTTCTCATTAGAGCTTATGCTAAGGAGGGTTTGCTAGAAAGGGCAGAAGAGCTCAAGGCGAGGGCCTGCAGCAGAGGAGCCAAGCCTAATTGTAAAACCTGGGAAATATTTTTGGATTATTATCTTCAAAATGAGGATATCAAATTGGCGACTGATTGTTTAGCCAATGCAATATCTACTGGTAGAGGGAATGGTCAGAAGTGGATCCCATCGCCTGAGATTGTGGGTTCTTTCATGGCACACTTTGAGCAACAAAAGGATGTTGATGGAGCAGAAGGTTTTATTGAGATTTTGAAGAAGGCTGTTGATGATGTAGGTGCAAATGTGTTTGAGTCGTTGATAAGAACTTATGCAGCTGCTGGAAGGACAAGTCCTGTGATGCCTCGCCGATTGAAGATGGAGAAAGTAAAGGTGAGCGAGGCTAGTGAGAAGTTGCTTGAAGTAATAAGCGTGGAGTGAGTTTTTATTGCAATTTTTTGTTATAATTTCAGCTCCTGCAGAAGGAATTTTATGTGGTTTTGACTTGCAATTTTTGTACAATAATTTTGTTTGATGAATTGACATCAGTGATATTATGTGAGTGTAGCTTCACTGAAACTAAAATGGCTTCCAGTTCATTTATTTTTCCTTTTCTTGTTACACATGGAATTTAAATGTTAATGACCCTTTCCTGACTGTTCTTTCATTTATTTATTTGGCACTCTAGTCAGTTGCAGATCGTTTCTCAGCTCTTAATCTGCCCTCAATGTTGGTTTAGTTTCTTGATTGTAATTTTCTTGAAATCACTCTGATTAGTGACTGATTATTTAGGATGACAAATTAGGAAGCCCGAAAATTTCGTTAGAACTCGACCATTCTTACTGAATAGCAGTCACATGAGAGTCCGCTTCAATTACCATGTAATGGTGCGTTGGATAGTGTCTGGGTATTAATCTGTAGTCATGCACTCCTAGGAACTTAGACCAGAACTGTGGCTCTTCATAGTCTAGTTTCAAACTTTCTGTATTGCCGTTTTAAGTGGTTATGCATTTATCTGAGTCAAGACGACTCAGTGCTTCTATGATGATGTCCTTGTGTTTTTAAATTGATGTGCGGTCCAATAATATGAGCATCTGTTCCCATTCTTTGATGAAATATTCCACTCCTTACAGTAGCAAGAACCTTAGACAGCCAAACGTCACCTATCTCTCACATTTTCTGACGATGCCTGAAAAAACACTATATTTGTGGAATCTCTCCCATTCTATGGCCAGCTAGTCTGACAATGAATATCTCTGATGGCACAGCTAGAGGATTTAGATAAATTCAGCTGCTATGTAGAATTGTGAGATCTACAAACTTGTGAAGGCTTGGTTTCCGTTAAATCCCATTGTTGCTTTGGGACCATCAAAATCAATGAAAAATTGAGAGCTAAAGAAAGCATTTATTATAGAAGAAAGATATTTCTTCATATTGAATTTTCATGATCTTTGATATAGATCAATGGTGGTTTGATCTTTAAGCAAATTTGGATTTTTGAATTGCATCCAGCTCATAGGTGGGCATTTCAAGCTAGTTACCTAGGCTTGGTGGGGTATTAGGTAAATTTTTGGCTGGAAAATTTGATCACATGCCTGTATATATTATGAAACACAACTTGACGCTTCTCATTAACTTGAGAAGAAATAAATATTAGGTAGTATGCCTTAAGTTTTCTTTTCCCTAGACTTACCTTCATTCAGTAATCCGTTTTGTTGCACACGCACCTGCCTCTGCATGACTGCTAAGAAACTGCAGCATTAGTTTGACTATTTGAGGCGTGAACTATCAATTTCACACTGTATCCAAATTTCGAAGGTAAGCATGTCATAGAATTCTCCTCAAAAGTCTCAGCCGTGTGCAAATGATCAATCATACATCATCAAGTTTTTGCAAAATCAAAGCACAAAATATTAGTGATACAGACATGAATTTTTGCATTGAACCGACCTTAGGGGGCCACAAACCAAATGCTTCTACTTTTATGGTCTTGTTCTGGCAATTAGGCACAAAAGGGTTGCTGGTTAAACTGCTTATTCCTTGTCTTTGATAATAAACACATAGCCACATGTTGGCCATTGTCGGTCATTATCAGGTTAGCCACCATTTTTATGGTGGGTTGGTTGTTGGATTCAATTAAGAGGATGCAGAGAGTGGTTGCTTCCTCCATTATTGATTTCTTAATCTAACCATTGAAAGCTCTACCTGAATTTACTGTCACCAAATACTACCTACCCACCACCTCCCCGTTTTTTCTTGATAGTCCATGTTTCTACTTTTGATTCCATTTTTTCTATGAATCATGTTCTAATTAAGGGAGTATGTATGTATAAAAGGTTTTTATAAATATGGTATTAAAGTGTGAATGCTTTCATAGGTGGAACTTAGGCTTTACTTCTAGGTCAGCTTTCTTCTGTTTCTTTATTTCTTTGATGGTGTTATTCTGCTTTAGGGCATTATGCGTATTTGTTTCATTTTGGGAAACTCTACCCAATTCTTCTTCCTGGTAAAAATCTGCTATTGTCTGTTGGTGCTGTGACCTAAATATAGTTCTTAAGCAGAAAAGGCGTTTAAGTTGTTCTAAAGCATAAATAGAGGAGTTTATGCGTAAAATCTTACTTATTCTGCATAATGTGGCGTTATAATATTGAATTCTATTCCGTGTCTGTATATGCTAATAGAAATAAATTATGACTGTAATACAACAATAATCTCTCTTACATAATCCAGTATACGCTGGATGTTGTTATTATGCAGCAGATCTACATATATAACAATTATGTGGGGATTTCATGGAGTAGAGATAGACAATTAGACTCCGTTTATTTCCGGAAAATAATTTATTTTTAAAAAATATTTTCTAGAAAAATATAATGTTTTCCTACATTTGGCTACAAAAATAGAAAAATAAAAAAAAAATAAAAAAAGTGAAGTGATATTTTATTTCTTTATATCTTACAAGTTTTGTAAAATGATTTTTCATTTTTCAAATGGAAAATTGTTTTTCCTTATTTTTAATATATTTTCTGTTGATTTGAAATTTTTTTTTTGACTTATTTTTCAAAGATAAACCAAATATGACAAAATATTTTCCGAAAACAAACGAAACTTTAGTTAGGTTGGAAGATATATTTCCATATGAATCATTTCTTTAAGCTGTGGAGAACTTGCGAATCCAAATTTCTTGCTGAAAAGAGTCCATGAGGAAGAAAAATAAATAAGTAAAGTATAAGTTAGTGCAGTTGATTTTTGTGCATATGCCCTTTGAAAAGGAAACATACCGTATGATGGGTCTTGGTCCTTACAAAAGCAATACTTAAAGTGTATCACAAGCTACTTCCACATGTGCAATAGGATATCCATCTTTGTTGCCCATACATATATATATATATATAGACACACACTCGGAAAATCTTAGTTATTTGTGGGTTAGATTTATTTTATGAGTAGAAAATCTTATTATCATGATAATGTTTGTATCTTTTCGTAGTTGAAGTTGATCAATTAACATTTAAGTTAAAAACGTAATCTTCAAGAAAAAGGTAGCTGGCAATTTATGCACACATGCATAAACGTATAAATGCATAGGAAGTGGACTCTTGAGCACTGCAATAATGTCAATTACTTAGGCTTTGTCTTCAAGTAATTAATTAATTAATTTGCAATCATACTATTACTCATTTGTTTAACATTTATAGTTTGTTTAACTTAAGCATGCCTACCTTAATGCAATAATGCCATATCAATAAACATATTAATCTAAAAACAAATTAGTACTGTAATGTACAAAGACTAGGAGGATTAATCAGTATGGTAGAAGATGATGGTTATGCAATTGAAAAGGGCAATGAAATGCCAAAATTTTGCAATTACTTGTCCACTAATAAAGCTCTAACTAAATAAGAAACATTCATGTTAATTCTTGGGACCCAGAAGGCATTTATCAAAGGGACGGTTAGATAATTGCAATTTGCTTTGGTCCCCTAAATGAATGCCTTGTTTATTCATTTTTTTTCTCCCTAATTTTGACACAAAGTAGCCAATATATATACACACTCATAATTCTAGAAAATCTTTTCCACAAGGACAAGAGAAGAAATGAAAAATCACAAGCCATGTAGTATATTCACTAATATTTTCCTTTTTTCCACATTTACATAAAATCCCTAAGGAGAAGCCTAAGTACTGGTATAATTGATGGATCACCTGTTAGTTGAGAGGTAACAATTACAAATAGAAGGGGAAAAAATTGGATTAACAATGTAGCAAAAATAAGAATAACCCAAACTCACCAATTGATCTTGAGAAGAAGGAACCCATTTCACCCAACAAGAAAAATAACCCAAAAAGATTGGAAAAAAGAAAAAAAGAAAAAAATATTCCACCCTATATACCCCTTTTCCCTTAGGGACATCTCACATTTCTTCCTGGTCCACCATAGTAAAAATAATTGCCCCAAACTCTGTTAATCCCACCTTGAATATCGTAGCAATTAGGGTGATCAGCCAATACTCTTAGATTTGATAAGGGAATTAAGTTATTATCCCAATCAACAACTTGTAAATTTCTGAAATATGATGCTTTTCCAAAACCTTCTCCTGCAAAATGCCCACTTCCCATTTGGGTAGAAGTGTGAAATCCTGATGGCCTCGAATTAACAATTTCTCCTCCAAATTGTACCATACTTGCATGATCCCTTAGATGAGTGAATAAAAATGATGGCCAATACCCAACTAGAACCCCATTCCCAAATTCTAGCCACCAATTTCCATGCTTTGGATCCTACATACCAAAAAAAAAAAAGTGGAATTTATTATAATATTATTGTTATTTCTTTAGTACCCAATTACTCATACCATAATTATAACCATGTGCAATGTCAAATAAGTACAGGAAAACAAAAGGGTCAAAATTCAATTTGTAAAAAAAGTAGGTTTTTTATTTTCTTTCCAAGTGGGCTGCTGAGCAATTATGTGAAAAATTCCATATATCATTAAAAAAAAATAGCAAAAAATAGAAAAGAAAAGAAAAGAAAAAAGTGTGGAGGGGTCAGGACTGAGGAATCAGAAAGCTCTTTTACAAGGAAAATATGAGAATCTCACAAAAAAAAAAAAAGGTTCAAGGGAATTTACAGATTACTGATACCAAAATGGTTTTATTTTTTTGAACTAAATGATTTTGTTTAAGGTTATATTGACTATTGACATTTGCTTAATACGTTCTTAGAATAATATATACCCTGAAAAAAGGACCCATTGGAACCTAAAGGAAAATAAGCGTATCAAGCAGTCTAAATTCAAATCCAACTAATTTTTTTCTGTGGGACCAAACAATATTTGCAGCAAATGCTGGAGTTTAGTCATAATTTTTTTTGTGTTTAAGTTATTAGTTCTACTCATACGCACCACACAAATCAATGAAATTAATATTACTTTCATCCTAATAAAAAATTTTAAATAAAATTTTGTTATATTTAATTAAAGAATATTTATTTAGATCAAATTTATTATAAATTAATTCAATTATATTTTATTTATATATGTAAAAAAATCATTAATTTATATAATGATAAGAATGAATTAAATTGATTTATAATTATCCCATCTAAGCAATACAAATTCTACTAAATATTTTAACATTATAAAATGACTTATCTTTTATTTTATTATTTCATTTTATTTTTTGAACAGAAGATGACTTATCTTTTATTTGACTGAACAATGATAACGATGATATCCACTTTTATTCCACAAATATATATGTTTTAAATCTTGTCTTATACTTTAATACCTTATTTGGCATTGCATTTTTGAAAAATATTTTTTTGATTTTTACTATAAATAGATTTGAGAAAATCAATTCATAAAAAATTAAAAAAAATCAATTAAATAAAAAATTATAAACCTGTTTTTTTACTCCCAACAACAATCCCAAATACATCTAAAGTGAGCTGTTTTTCTTTTCTTTTATTTGATTGATTATTTTCAGAAATGAGTGATACACACGAGTCAATAAGACTTGTACTATTAGAATTGATAACTAAAATTTGATTAATTTTAGTATTTGACTATTTTATATATTTTGATTTTTTTAAGTGGATTAGAGGAGATAGGTTTTTGAAAATAAAATGAAGTATTTTTTTAAAAAAAGTAAAATGTTTTCTACTAAATAAGAATTTAATTTACCTTCCAAACTAGTAAGCTGATGTCAAATTGTCCTCCACTGTAAGAAGATGTTGGAGAGATGGCAGCCCCAATTGCAATTTTATTATTGGTTTGGACAAAACCTGAGCATAGTAAATTGTAGCATCCTGTTGCTTGGTATGCATCAGTCTGTGAAATAAGAATAATAAACAATAATTAATAATTTCATCTTAATTATAGTTGAAAATAAGACAAAAAAAAGTAATTGCAAGAAGGAAAAAAAAACAAATTTTACATATTATATATACTCACAGTCCAGTAAGTGAAGAACCTGGGATGGCTGTCCCCATATAGTTCTGGACTAACCTGCAAAAATTAAATTAAATTAAATATAAATAAAGGACTAATATCTATTGCCACAAACCAAACAAATATTAATGAAAATGGGAGGTAGTTGAGGTGTGAAACTGGTTTAAATGTGAAAACCAATATTTAAATATGTGTATAAATGCCTTCTTTTGAAAATTTCGATGTTTAAATAATCTTGGCTCTAAACTTAAGTTTTCTTAGATTGATAACGATATTACATTTATGATATAGATTTCTCATATTTAATCGTTAATTGTCAATTATCACTATCTAATTGATAATCTTATTTAGACTAGGTTCACTATTTATTTATAGACTAAACTAGTAATAAATTATAATGTAAGAAAAATGTTTATTATTTTGATTTACGAATAGGGTGTAGGGGATTTTTTTGATAAACTATATTTATATAGTCTAAATTAATAAAAAAATGTCATATAAATTATTTTATTTACATGATAATTTTTTATTTATTTAATCTATATAGATTCGGTCTATACAAAAATTTCACTATAATTTATTTAATCTATATAGATTCGGTCTATACAAAAATTTCACTATAATGAAAAAAATTAGAAATAGACCTGCCAACCAGCTTCAATGGTATTAAGATCATCACCAAAAGAACCAGAAATGACCCACATTTGTGATAAGCTGAATTCATATTGATTAGCAACAATGGGTGCCCACACATTTATACTTGCTTTTGCACCATAATATTGATCTCCACTCACATACCCAACTGCATGCTGTAACCCAACAATTTTCAATAGGAAAAATGCAATAAATACACTTGGAATATTAGGTGTATATGTTACTATCTATGGTTTAGATATTAGTATTTCCTAAGGAATAATTTTGGCAAACCTTAAATAATTCTTGATGATACAATACATGCAATATGTTTTGTGATTTCCCTTTCTAAGGAATAATATTAGGTTTGAGATATTCATTTACATATCATGATTGATTAATTTTTTTGAGAAAGTATTCAACATAAGTTTTCTTGATTATGTATTTCATTAAACAATTTTTTGAAGGAAATTATTCTTTAAATCAAATGATATAATATGAAAGAAACTAAGCTTGAATTTGTACAGAAGATAAAAACCAGAAATCTTTAGTTTTATCGGTCAAACTGAGCCTCATTTCAAAAGGTAAGCAAGAAAAGGGAAGAAAAACATAGAGTTATTGGGTTCAAATTTAAATAAATGTGAAAAAAAAAACCTTACCAGGATTCAAAAAGCAGTTTTTTGTATCATTACTCTTTTAATCTTTTTTCATAATATTTCAGAAATTTAAAAAAAGAAAAAAAAAAAAAAGAAGAGCAATTGGTTGTCTTCAAGAAAAAGTGGAAGAAAAAAAGAGACAAATTAGCAGGCCTCATCCACCATTTTTTTTGACCACTATGCTTTTCAGTTGTTGAATTGATTAAGGCTGTGACTCTTCAATCTAAAGAGAAAATAATTGTAAAGAAAAGAAAAGCAAAAAAATTTGGGATTCATTAATTAATTCCTCCTATTCTGAATTCTCTTCTCTGTAAATTTGCATTTGGGCTCATACCTCGTGGCCATTGCTGTTGGTGTCTCTTCTAACATGTCTTCTTAGTTTTCTTCCAAATCTTCTGACAGAACTAGCTCTTAACACGTCTTCTTCTTTGGTTCTTCTGATTGGTATTGTTCCTTCTGGACATGCCTCACCTGAAATACTCCATAATTGATAATTTTCAGAAACCATGCCTGTTGGGTTATGCCCTTCTGGTCTTTCTGGTGGTTCCTGCAAATCCATGCATAGAAACAAAATTAACATCATGGATTCAACTGCAATATATAAATTCCAATGAAATTCCGCATTCATATTAGCATAATTGAATCAATTGAAGTACCAATGGTTTTTTTCCTTTCAATTTTGGATGATCAAAAGCTATTTGCTGATGAGACAAAACACAGTCTATAAGATCTCCATCAGGACTCTGCAGGAATAAATAAATAAAACACAACTCAACCATAAAAAAACAGGACAAAAACAGGGTAAATTGCATAGTCAAATGCTGACAAACATCTGCATGCCTCAATTGTCTTGACAGCAGGCTTGTTAATCCTCTTAAGCTGTTCTCTTACAGTATTCAGCTTCTGTAGCTCTTCCTCCGGATGGAAAGTTTGATTGGTCGGATGGCCATTTCCGGTCTCCGATGATAAAACAGGGCAAATTAAAGAAAGAAGAAGAAGGAAGCAAACAAAAAAGGAAATGACTTGTAAGATCTCAGTACAGCAACTAGAAGCCATGTGTGAAAAGTTTCTTCTTCTTGTTGTTGTTGTTTCGTCTACAAAATCCGTGTGTGTTTGTTTTCTTGTACATTGGTGTTGTCTTCTTCTATGATCAAAACAGAACCACCATTTATTCCTAGTTTTTGTATCCATCCAGCACAAAATTGCCATTTTAAAGAAAAACTCTCTATTCAAATTCAACCCCTCACCATTTCCAACCAAATAAAAATAAGCAAATAACAGATGGAATTCTTCAGCAGCTTCTAATACCCTCTCTGCCTTGGTTTTTATATTCTGACAGGGGATGAACTTCTATGCACGATCCCAATAAAAATACAGAAAAATATTGGGTTGTGTTTTTCTTAAAGTTTTGCCCATGTGGGTGTGGAGTTATAAATACTGGGTAGTGATGAAATCATGCTTATATTAGTTTTTTTTTCTTGAAAAAAAAAAAGAAAAAAAATTAAAAATAGAGACAGGTTGGGGGGGAGAGAGAAAATGGGAGAAGGATAAATGAGAGGGTATGTTTCCAGTGTAGAATACAAGGACAGAAAACTTCAGCTTTTGTGTGTGAATTTTTATAAGGGCAAAATGGTACTAATGAGATGATTTCTATCATTCTTTACTTTGTGTATGAGGACAGGGAGGAATTACACTTGGATTCATTCTGGGTTTCCAAAGTTCTTTGCTTTGAGTTACTCTTTTCTTTTGCACTTCCCCAGATATTCTCTGTGACAGCTTCTCTATTTTCTACTATTTATCTATCTTGTAATTTTTTTTTATCTTACCAAAAACTAAAGCCTTCCCACTTTTATTTATAACCTTAATTTTCTTTTTTCTTTTTTTTTTTTTCATTTAACTAATTTCATCACCTCACTTAGCTGGAATCAAATGACCTTTCACTAAGGTTTTAAGACTCGGATTGATCGAAGAATCAATAAAAACAAAGAGGTAATCTTTCAAAAATTCAATGAAATGGGATTAAATATTAATGAAGAAAATTATTCAAAATGTCGTGTTTAAATTTTAAATATGTTCCAGTTGCTTTTATGGCAATACCTTTCAATTCCTGTAGTAAACTATGTTACATCTAAAGCTTGAGAATTGTCCAATTTAGTTCACTGTGGTGATGTTGAATTTAAAAAAAATGTCAAATGTGAATAGAGAGAGAGAGAGAAAAAAAGAGTGTAATGTTTTTGACTTAAAATGGAGTTTTAACCCCTAAGTACGACAACTTTTTAAAGCTGTCGTTTTCTATTTTCTTACAGGGATGGGCCTGCTTTGTTGCCACGCTTACTATTTGTTTATATTACTCCCACCATTCTGCATGCTTACCCTCTCTCTTGCATGCTTTTGTGGAGTTATGTTCTGCTTCATTTTTGAAGGTTCAATTCCTTTTTTTTTCCATTAATTTTTATTATTTTTTTTCAAAAAAAAAACAAGAACTAGAGAAAATCTAGCTAGATTGAACAAATCTCGGATTTGTTTTCTAAAATATTGCTGGAAAATTCTCTTTAAATTCAGGTTATATATCTCCATTATTTTTTCAAAATTAGTTTTACATAAAGAAAAAAATTTAACACAAATTTAGCTACCCGTATAATTCTCGTGCATATATAAATAAAGATCACCCTATACTTCAATTCTTTATTAAATAATAAAATTCAAGTTAATTTTGAGACTAAGAAATTAATTAATTAATGGAGAGAATGTAAGGGCACCGAGGCTGGGGGTTTTGCCTTTCTATTATTCCCCTCCACTTCTTTGTAGGGTACTGGCAATGATGCCTGCCACTTCTCCATTTCTCTTTATTTCTTTTTATTATTATTATTATTATTATTACAAAAAGAGGGATACCAAATCGTAACATCAAAATAACTAACTTAGCACCATGCGCGATCAAGAGACTCCCAAAATATCATCATGTACTGACTGGCTTCATAAAATCAATCACACCTCGATCATACTTCAAAGTCTCATTAGCCATCCAATATGTAACTTCATTTCTTATTTATTTGGTCTTTTAATTAATTAATTATTATAATTATAATATAAATTTTCAACATCTCATTTAACTATTTAGAATTTTGATAGATTTAGACAATTGAATTTAATAATTATAGATTCATTATTACTTCAAAATGATTTAATACAATATAAAACTAGTTACACTACAATTATAAACTATTATTCTATCATTTAACCTACTTGAGATTCTTCTTTAACACTGTCTAATATCTTCAAAAAATGAAATAGCGGGAAAGCGTTTAGGAAGATTATCGGCCTACCTTTTGTCATTCTCAATTGCAGCCCTATTTACATAAATAATTTAAGAAATTAACCCTAATTAAAGATTTAGCCTTTATTTTTTCAATTAATTTTGTTTTTTTTTTGCTTTTTAAAACAATCAACATATATCAGCAATTAGCGAGAAAAAAATTAATTTAATAAATAGATTGTTATTCACAACATTTTAAATATCAAATCTAATGAAAAATATATAGTTATGTAGATCTCCTTTTTAAGTCTTTTTACCATTATAATGGTGGAGGGGAGTTTGCTACCACTAACCTCTCTCCTAAGAATTAGTAGTTCTATAACTTTAGATTGTAACATGAATGATATTGTATGAGTTAAAATTAAAACATGAAAAGATAAAATTCAATAGTGAGTTTAGACTGACTGATTATAAATTATACTACTTGATTTGATAAGATTTTTCTTATCTAATAAATTGGATGATCAGAAGAATTAATTTATATGTACTTTAAGTTTCAAAAAAACCAAATAAACATGAAAATTCACAAGAATAATATTTTTTCAAACTACAGCTTTATTTTTTTTTACCTTATTGAAATAAAACCAGTAAATTTTTACATAATACTTTTTTTTTGTGCAGCCGATATTTTGAACCGTAGTCATCCACATTTTTTTTAAAGAAAAACCATTAATATAAAGCTAGCATATATTTGGTCTCCAAATTTATGAGACCAATTGATCAGCCCTTGTTGCTTAAATAGATTAAAAAAAAATGGTAGATGGTCCCCCAAATTTGAACTGAGATGGGTTCATTTCTGTTATTCCTATCATGTCAGTGAGCCCTAGAATTTTATCGTATCATAAGAAGCAGTCACCTTGTCACAATATTGTTGGGTTTTATTTTAACTTTTCACTGGATTACCCCAACATAAAAGCATCATTTTCAGAGTTTGGTCTCCAAATGACTTGGGTATATAAATATTCATATATAGAATAAAAAATGAAATGATTATGCCAAATTATGGTCAAAGCTAAGGACAGAAAGGCTGCTGAAGCAAATATAATAAATGTATATATGTAAATTTCTTTTTTAAAGAAAAACAGGAAGAGAAATTCCTTTCTCTTTTTTTTTTTATTAGAATAAAAAGGTATTGGGTTCATGATTAGATGAACTTTATGTGAACATAAATTTTAAAGATCAGAATCGCAAATTAACAGTAGTCATCAAGTGATGAGGACGTGTGTGTAATGGAAAATGAATGCATGTGCTTCACTAGAATATTATGAAATATTCAAAAGTAATATTAAAAATATACAATTAATTATGTTTATATAGCTAAAGATTAATAAGGGAAATGTCATATGTTTAAAGTAGCATGAATTAATCACATTTGCATGGAAACGTAATTTTGAAATGGAAGAAATTAACATTCGAAAAGTAATCTGCAATGTATGGTTCTACCATTTTAACATTTTGATACCTGAATATAACACATGAAACTCTCTAATTATGAGTTTTTATAGTAATGGTTTATGAATTTTAACATATATTAATGGCAGTTATTTATACGAGACCTAATTTGAAGGATGTTATCAATTTTTCCTATATTACTGTTAAATAATAATAATTTTTCAAGTAATTAACTAACTGAAGATATTTTTGGAAGGTCCAAGAAAGCAACAATATATGGTAATGAAGTGTAGCCCATGAGTGTGCAGAGGCAATTAAGGGGCATGTACTTGACTAGATGATGTGATTAATGGAAGGTAAGAAAATAATTTAATTAGCTTAAACGGTTGAAGATTCTAACTATTGCGATACAGATAAACCCTATAATCAAAAGGTTTTATATCAGATCGTGAAGTATGAAGTTTGATTTTCTATCATTAAAAAAAATAAATTATTAGATATTGTCATGTGTTGCCTTTATAATGAATTCAGTGTTATATACTATTTTCACATTCTTTAGACAACAAAAAGCTGAATTACTGTACATATATATATATAAGATGACTATAAACAAATGCAAATTGATAATAGCAACTATAGCTACTTTGCATATTAATATACCCTTATCCTGCAATGATCTTAAATTCCATTAATTCACAAATACCAAAACCTAGCTATATAAACTGAATTATGATTTAGCCTCTCTCTCTCTCTCTCTCTCTCTCTCTATATATATATATATATATATATGGGTCTGTAATTTTCCTTTTTTTTAAAAAAATCTTATTTCACTCTTTTAGTGTATGTAACCTTTCTAAGTTCTTATAACCTGACTCAAGCTACTAATTTTGCATAATTTTATATGCATGCATGATTGGATTTTTTTTCCTTATTGGATTTATACCTAAATGTAATCATGTTGTCTCCAACTTCAAGTTTAATAGATAGGCTTGAGGTAGAAAAATAAAAAGAAATACTGTTTTAATTACTAAGCATTCAAGTATAGGGCGACAATGTATGGTATACTAATAGGCACTTAAAGAGTGGGAGCCAAAAAAAAAAAATTCTTCTCCTTTTTGACACTGCAAATGCTGGTGGGGGATTGCATTGACTCTAGAAGATGACTGGAATGCCAGGAGAGGACATTTCAAAAGAATTTTTGATTTTTTTGGCACTAATTCATTGTCAATTGCTCATTTAATTTCTTGTACATTTTTATTATTATTAAATAAAGAATTAAAATGAAGTGGGTTGCCAGATTTTTGTTGGTAGAAAATGTTGATTTTACACATATTTTGATGAGGAGTCCATGGAGTTGATGGGTCCTGTCCTCCCTCAATAATCCAAAAGAGAAGCTATTATAATTTGATCCACAATTCCAAATTGACCAAAACCCATTTTTTCCTTTGGTGATTTATGAAGCCATTTGACCTTGGCTTTCATTATATAGCCATATATGACCATGACCTGATTCTTATTATGATGGATTGATAAAAATCCCACAAACAACCAAAGTTGAGCTTTTTAGGATTCGAGATATTATTCCTAGAAACCTCGAAAAAGATGAGATACTACATGTAATTTTAGTGGGTTTCTGATCTTCATGTTCAATACTCTGACATGATTGTAATTTATAAGATATAAGAAGTATCTATACATGTACAATATTGTTTTGTATAGCAGAAATTTTGAGAGGTAGAAATTAATTGAATACAATGACTGAAAATTTTAATCTTTATGAACCTAATAACAAAATAATAATAATTAATTCAGTTTAGTGGAAACGCTCGAAATTTAAACAAGGATAGCGATTCTATAAGAATGTACGCATAGTACCCATAATCGTATACTTATTTAAGTATCTTACAAGCAAAAAATATCTTACATTCTTAATGAATTAACTTTGGAAAAATTTATCTTATAAATTCTAAATATAAATTATATAAGTTTCCTTTCACTTAATTAAAACTTTTTGTAATATGAAATATTTTAAAATGAGAATCTCACATTGTTAATATATGAAAATAATAAAAATTTATAAGTATAAATGAACTTTTTTAAAATGATTCATATTATTTTAAAGCAATAATTGACCAAAATTAGTAATGCAGTTCAAAATTTTGTAAAATACACTGAAAAGATAACGAAAATTAGAAAAAAAAAATGAAAAGGGTTCTACTTTATAATAGTAATATAGTTGTAATTCTTGACTTTGATTTACACAAGCCACTTATTTATGTCAACATCTATATATGGTCGGCTTCAATTCAAAAAGATACCCTTGACAAATTTTTACATAAATAGTTGAACCCATTAAAAAGAAGATTGTCGAAATAATAAGGTAAGGAATATAAATATTCAATGAATAATTAACTAGAATACTTTGCTTGATCACTAAGAAGATTTAATCAGAAGGTCAAAAGAAGTAATTAATTACAACCCCTAAGATTACATCAAATAATTTGAGATTAGAGAGAGTGGAATTTGATGATTCTAAAACTTCTCTTTTTCTTCCATCAAACAAGGAACCAAAGTATAAAGTAAAAGAAACTACATTTACAGAAAGAAGTGTACATCCAAAGGATTGCATATTTCTTGTTAGATTTAAGAATAATAGCATCAAAGCATCTATAAATTTTGAACAGTAGTTAAAAGGTGGAATAATAGTAAAGTGAATTCCACCTGAACCTCCATGAAAAGAAGAGAATATAATCATTATAAAGAATGGTAGCAACGTATAGAGCTTAAATGATGAATATACAACCATTAATTAATTGGACATATCATCCCTCTTTAGTATATATATATTTATCAATTCCCAAAAATCCTCTTGGAAAGTTAATTATTTAGTGTGAATAAGAAATGAATTAACATAGTTCAATGAAAATGTATTGAACAAAATATTCTCCAAGAAATTTACGATAAGATTCATTATCATATGAGTATGTTCTGTTATTTTTTTTTTGAGAAAGAAGAGAGTTTGAAAGGTGAAGAAAAGAAGACAGCATAAGCTTCCAAGCATGAAAGATTTGATGTTATGCAATGATTTTGTCCAAGAGAGGGCAAGTCGGCTCTCCTACCCAAATCAAAGTATATTATTACCTTAAAAAAAACTAAAAATGTTTGCAAGGGGACATAAATATTGAAATATGTCGCTGACCAGTGACCAACCCCTTGCCCTAAGTTCACATATATAAGCCTAAATCATGATTTAAGAAGGTGGGTATGGTTATTTGAAAAAAAATAAAAAATAAAAAGGAAGAGGAAGAAAAAAAAAAACAGATTTAAATAGTACGAAGTCCTTTTTCCGGGGCTTTTAGCATGCTTAAGGCATCATTTTTATGGTCCATCACCCTAATTCCTTAATGCATCACAATTGTTCATAATGATGATGTTACTCCAAACAAGTACATTATTTTCTGAACATAGCCCTTTATTTCATTGCTGCCTCTTCACACTACAAATTCATTATTTTCTGAACATAGCCCTTTTTTAATCTCTTTCGCTTTGCAAGAGTCCTTGGAGTCTCTTAGGCTATTTTGATAGAGGTTGTTGACCCACAATACTCGGCCCATGTCCAACTTTCTATTGAATGGCCCAAATTTGAACGAACCTTCTTCACACATATGTATCTATCAAACTCTGTTTGATATAAGAATCGGTTTTATTCTTCCCCCCGGCACTCATTTTATTCGAAAAAGAACATGATCTCCACAAGTATTTTAAAGAAAAAAGTACATAAATACTACCCAAAAAAAACTCACACACACACACAAATATATTCTTTTATTTATTCTCTTTCAAAAATATTTTTTTAAAAATTTTTTATTTTAAAAATATATCTTTTATTATTACAGTACATATTGAATATACATAAAATATATTTATAGTATATTAGTTAAATATTAATATATTTATATTAAATAAACCTGTGGTAACAGTATTTGCACTACCGTACGCATGGGCCCCATCCTCATCACTCCTTCCACCATCTCCCCTAGACACATGGGCCCCATCCTCATCACTCCCTTCACTGTCTTCCTCTCGCAAATTATATCAACGGCCGGTAATTTACCGTATTGTTAAATGATTTCTATGACGCCTTTAAATGAAACTTTTATTATGCAATATTTTTTTATTGTATTTTTTTCTTTTTTAAAGAGAAAAATAATAAAAATTCTCTATCTATTCAATATATATTTTAAAGATTTTTTTAATTTATATATTTGATTTGATTTTTAATATTTTTGAATATAATAATAATTAATAATAATATTATTATTATTGTTGTTTAAAATGAAAACTCATTAATTTTGTTATATTTGTAAATAAAAATGATTGAAAATAAAAATATTTAAACTAAAAAATAGATATATAGAGATAAAAAAATTAAGTTGTTGAAATTTGAAAACGATTAATTTGATTGAAATTTTTTGTAGAAAATTGTTAAATCTATTATTTGATAAATCTATAAATTAAAAATAATAAATTTATAAATTATAGATAACGAATATATAAGTTATAACCGATAAATTTATAAATTAAATTTAAACATGTGTAAGTTAAAAAATATGAATATTTAAATTAAAAATAATAAATTTATAAATTATAATTAATAAACTTATAAATTATAACTTATGAAACCATAATTTATAAGTTTTGGAGTTTGTCTTATTTAGAATGTGTTTGATATCGTTTTTAGGTGTCCAAAAAGTAGGTTTAGAATTTTTTTAGATTTTATTAACTGATTTTTTTTATTTTTTTATAAACTGTTTTTCTCAATTTTATTTTTAAAAAAAATATTTATTTATCTGCTTTTCTTTAAAAACAACTTTTAAAATTCAAAAAATTTAAAAATAAAATTTTTTCTCTATAAGGCAAACAGATACTTAACACTTGTCCCCGGATAATTTTCAGAATATAAAAATTCCTTCCCCATTTCCTTGTCCTCTTTTCTTGCTGGCCTTGCTCTGTATTTTCTTCTCTTTAAATTTCCAATACTGCTCTCTAAAAAAGAAAAAATATAAAAAAGCTTTCTCGAATCTTGGATAGAAAACAATTTGTTTCTTGTTTTGATGATGGAAGATGGTCTCAGTTTACTTGGTGGTAGTTTTTGTCTAGGGGTTCAACAAATGAGGTTGTGATGGATGCTGAGTTTAGCTCATACCCAGCTGAGGTTGAGCTGGAACTAGGATTGGGGTTTAATCTTGACAGCAGAGTGAAAGGTAAGACAAACGCATGAGATCAGTGTGGGAAAATCCTGACTGCTAAGGATCGACATTGATATTGATATTTGTAGAGATCAACAAGAGAAACACAGTCTTGGTCCCAGCCCCAGTCGTAATTACAACGATTAGAATCAGAGGTCGTCTGACAATTTTTTGGTAGTGTTGTTTGGATCAATTTATGTGAATAGAAAAATTATGCATTTTTTAGATACAAAATCTAAAAGAATGTATTTTTGAAAGAGAAAATTCAAAATTCAAAATCAGTAAATATTTTTGAAATAAAAATTTAAAACGGTTAAAACCTGAAATCGTTACTCAGCTGATAAAAAAAATAAATCTATATATGTCATTCAAAATTTTAAACTATTATATAGTTGAAAACCCATATGATTACAGAGTATAACTGAAATTATGAAACCAAAACAGCCGATGGATTGGTTCAATCCAAATTCCCTTATGTTTATATGGCTAACCCAATTAAGTTTCTTCCCTTCTTTAAAAGGTTAGAGTCCCCTTTTCCAATCCAAATTAATGTCTTTCATCGGCCCAGCCTGATTATTTTCACTTTGCCTTTAGTTTCAATGCTTAGAATTTATAACGGTAAAGTATGTTTGAAAATTCATTTTCCTTTCTATGCAAATCAAAATATGAGTTCATAAATCTTATTCTCTTACTTCCAAAATAAGATTCAGTTTTCCACAAACCGAAAAAGATAAAATAAAGAAAAAAGACATTGAATTCGCAATACACAATATATCTTTGTGACTCTACTCTCGTCTTTTCTCAAAAAATTTCTCTTTTAAGTTTTATAATAAGAGATTTAGGGTAATTTTTGATGCTATGTCATTTAGTTTCTCCTTGTTTTTTTTTTTCCGAAATGAAATGAGAATTTAGAAAGTAAGACGTTATCTTCTAAATTTTAAAGATATTTCATATTTAGAACTCGAATTCGATACATCTAATTAAAAGAGAAATGACTATTATTAACTATTATCACGGATGATTTTGCTCCTACTTTGCATAATTTTCAAATCCTTGTATTTTATTTATTATTTATTTGCAAAATAGAGAGAGCATAAATAACTAGATGAAAAACGTGACCCTTTCGCACTTTCTTAAAAAGAGCCTAAATCATCATCAACCCCCCATTAATATAATATATGCTGCATCATCTGCAAATATATATTGATTTATATTATAAGATTGCAAAACATCTGAGATATTATGAAATAAATATTTGACCCACTGAAATTTTTGGCTGTATTGTATGCTTGTGGGCAGGTGGAAAATGCAGCTGATTTTGTACGCTAGTATCTGTTAATCTAATATTGGACACAGTTTCTATTAATCTTATTATCCGCCATGCTCATGTTCTGTATATGATATTTAATTATGATTCTATGATAAAATAATGGCAATTCACATTTCTTTTTTCATGTAAGTGGGCATATTGATGTAAGTGAAGCCACTAATGATATTATTTATAGGATTAAAATCCCAAAATTATTCTTAATGTCTGTCCGATGTTTCTGTTAATATGACTCCATTAATTTGCATACAATGGACATAAAAATTTAGATTTTTATTTCTCCAGACTCAATTCATGATTTGAGTCAATAATTGATTATCACATAAAAAAATAATTTTTAGAATTCAATTTATATTTCTAAAGTAAAAATCAATTTTATTACATATATGGTAATATATTATTGACTTGTTCATGAATAAATATATAGAGCTGATCTAATAAAAAAATTTCCAATGAATCCTTTTTACAGCTCAAATCTGTGGATGGAAATGAATGGTAGGTGCTATTCTCTCTGTCAATTGCAAAATTGAAATATTCAATAATAAACTTTAATACGCACAAGAAATTTAGAAATTGGATATTCGGCAGTGCAAATTTAAATAATGAAAGTCTCGTTTAATTTTCTGCATTGTGTACCAATGTACCATAAAAAGATTAAACCTTATACTATGATTCAAAAGCTTGAATTATTATCATGCCAGACGAGTTGGTGCTACCAAATTACCAAGTAACAAAATGAACCATTCAAATTAATCTAAATCTTTAACATTTAGCTAAAATAGATTTTTTACATTAAATTTTAGTGGAATGTGATAATGTGATTGAGATTATCTTAGGTAATTGGCATGATCTGATTAATTGTCTCTCTTTAATTTAGTCTATTAAGGAGTTTGCTAAAGATTTTGTGCGGAGATTCAATTTAACCATATTTATTATTATGCTAATTTTGCTGCTTGTTTCCCTGCTGTTCAAGCTGGAAAGTATAATGGGAGAACTACCATTTAAATCACAAACCTGTTGGTCATTATTTTTGGCTTCTTCATAATATTTTTGTATCTCTTGTAGCCATTAGTTTTTATTTTCTTTGTAAGTTTTGCTCACCTGAAGTAAAAAAAAAAAATGTTAAACTTGGTGGATTAGAGAAAGAAAGAGGGGGCAAAATTGACATTCTATAAGATTTGGGTGGGTTATATATACGAGTGTCAAGGTACTTCCATTAGTCACAGCTGGGAAAATGGAGAGTGGTTTTTTCTTAAAAATGGTGGCAATTGTATTTTATTTGAGTGTTTTTTATGGCAATGCCGCTGAATCTCCTAAGTACATATTGGTACACGCAGAATCGGATTATGAAATCAGACTCTATAGAGAAGTTACCTGGATGTCTGCTCTTGTTCAAGGCACATCCTTCCAGAATTCTACCAAAGATGGCTTTCACAGGTTTTTTTTCAATTTTCAACCCACAATATAAATTACATATTATAATTTCCTTATTGATTAGTTCTCAGTAAGAATGCTTTTGTTTTGATTAGGATTTACCAATACATTCATGGATCAAACCTCAACTCTTCTCAGCTTGCGATGACAGCTCCTGTCTTAACTAGCATCGCACCTCCATCATCCTCTGGCTCTGGGACTTTATACTATATAAGGTTGTTCCTGTCAAAGGGGAACCCTCCTCTGCCCAATCCTGAACTGAATTTGCAGTTGGAGAAATGGAAAGCTAAATGTATAGCTGTTAGAAAGTTTACAGGTTTTGCTGATGATGATAATGCTAAGAATGAAATGGAGGCTTTAGTGGCCACTCTAACTCAAAACAGTAGAACTGTTATAGATGATACCAATCCCTACACAATTGCGCAATATAATTCTTCACGCCACCTTTCAGGAAGATTAAATGAAGTATGGATTGATGTCTCAGGTTTTAATATAGATGGATGCGTACCCCATCAAAGGAAATTTTGATTTGGGTAAGACTTCCTCTGCTTCTTAGCAAGGAATTTTTGTGGCTATGTACTTACAGAAGAAAAATAAAATCCTTTTACACAAGGATCAAGAATAGAGATTGCTAGAGAAGCAGACAGGGATTAGTGTATTATGAAAAACTATATTTGGTTCAGGAATGTGAAACCTCTGCACTAAGATGATCAATAATTGTAAACATGTTCAGACCTAAAATCTGGCTTCGCCTTTCGTTTGCGAAAAGTTCACTCTTTGTTGCCGACGGTGTGGGTCAGACATGCTTACAAAAAATTATTGAAACCGTCACAAATATAATTCTCTATCATGCTTTGTCCGTTGCAATCTTCACAAATGCATGAAAGTGGAGTAAAATCTTGCTTTTCTTGGTACGTAGGGATCAAACAGGTATCTCCATCGACCACTGGAGATAGTAAAAATATTATGGAGTCCAGAATCTTGTTCATAGAACAGTAGCTGGGCATTAAGGCTTAAGCCAACAAGAGGGCAAAGTCCGTCTTTCTTTCGAGTAAGGAAGACAATGCGGGTATAACTGGATTAATTTCAATTATCATTTGCAGCAAAAAAAAAAAACTATTAAATTTTGTCTTATGAAAATCACTAAACAATTGATTTCTTAAAAATCACTTTCAACAACTTTTGCTGAATCAATAACTGAAAAACTAATGTGGCTATTGATGTAGTGTCAAATCTTTGTCACAAGTATCAACTCTAATTTTGATACCATATCATATTATGTGAACAAGAATAATTTTATTCACAGCTACTAAACTAATGCTTGCAATTCAGTCAAAAAAATAAAATTTATTTTTTAACTCTCTTCATTGAAATCAAAATATTCAAGTATTTTTTGTCATTCAATAATTATTTTTTTCTTACTAAAATGTAATTAAAATATAAATTCAATAACAGCATATAAAATTAATTATATCCACGTGATGCAACAATCAAAATCAGAATTGATGCATGTGTCATCTAATGCGACATGTCATCGTAAGATCCAGTGTCACATCAATTCATACGTCATTTTTCCGACTAGTGACACAACTTCATTTTCCGGAAGTGATTTTTGTGTAACGAAAAATTTAATAGTTATTTTATAACAAGTAATTAAAAGTCCAATGACTATCATTAAAATTGACCTGGATATAATTAAATAAAGTTTATAATTATTTTTTTTATTTTCACTTTCTCCCCACTTATATTTTCCTTTTTTTAAGTTTCCCTGTGTCACATATCATTTATACAATGTCCATTAGCTTAATCCAATGAAGAAAAAGAAAAGAAAAGAAAAATATATTATAAGATTACATCTGCGGTCTTGTCTGAACCGCGTAGATTTTACCGTCTTTAACTACACCTTCAATGTCTTGTGGAGATCCATAGAGGTCTTCAATTGCACTTCCTGCACGAGCAATGCTAGAGAGGACTGATTGTCGAAAGTTGTTATCAGTAATCAACGCATCAGATGAGTAATCAATCACGATCTTCTCTTCTTTGTCCATTGGTACACTGCACAATAGAGAGCTTGTAAATAAGCACAAATATTAACCACATGGTGATACAAGTTTAATTAGATTATAAACTCGCACCAACTATAATTTGACTGTTTCTTATCTCAGGTTTTTGAACTTTATGGAGAAAATGATAAGGTCAAAAAAAAAAAAAAAACTAGGGCTGCGTTGTACGGAATGTCCTGCTAGAATACTTCTGACAAGGAGCAATTGCTGGAACAATCTGACCTATCTTGCTTCCCCTTTTTTCTCCCCAATGAAATTTCTAACTAATATAAGAATGGGAGTAGGTGAATTCTCAAGGAGCATACCTGTCGTAAAGGCCTGCACCAGCATAACCTTCTAGATCTTCACCATTGGAATCCGATCTAAAGATAATAGAACGTCTTATGAAGAGGCCGATGGGTTTGCTTGGATAACCTAACACCTGAAACATGCCAACCTTAACAGTCAGATCCAACAGTAACAATTCATCAAAATGGTTTATGTACAAAGAATTAACAAAACGTAGATTGGTTCGGAACTTTTTTCTTCACTCACATTTCGAAATATGAGAAGGTATTTTGTTGCACACTAAATTTACTCAAACAATACAAACAAAACAAAAATTCCCTTATTACTTATCCTTCCCAGTAGTTAATTGCAAAGGTAATTTACCTGAGGAGAGTCCAAATTGCTTTTCTTGCTGATAAAACTCAAAGCACGGCCAGGATAAGCTCCAACTAGAGTTTCTCCAAGTCCCCTTACCACCTACAGTAGCAGGGATTGTTAAATCAAATTTCTCCCCCTCTTTTTAGCAAATACAATGAGTGAAAGTTCCAGTACGGAAGAGTAAATGGCTGATCAGGAAATCGATACCTCAGCATATATCTCCGATGAGTCCCCTGACGATGGATTGGTTGTGTGGATAACAAATGCATAATCAGCATTTATTATCTCCTGAACCAGCACAGCCATGCAGAGGTAATCATGGTCTAACTTCACTTTTCTTGTGCTGAAGTATGCTCTTTCATTCCATTTTGAAGCCCAGACCTGATATGGAAGTGTGAAACACATCAATGCCATGCATAAAGGAACTTTACAAAGAAGCCAAATGTATGAAAAACAACATAAAATAAACAGGTTTATGCAAGTATGGATAACTTTCCAGCTAAGGAACCACTGGTATACCGCCTCCCCACATCTACAAGGTGCAACCATATATAAACTATAAAAATGAATATTTGGATCTCTTCGAGGATGGACAAAAATATTTTATGACAACATAGTCATGGAGCTTGTAGTACCATCAAGATTGGAAAGAATAATGAAACAGGAATATAACCCATTGTAAGGATATTTGACTTATTAATAAAGGTCAAGGGCAGCACACTGACAAGAAAATACCAGGAAAGCGGTTTACCTTCTTTATTGCCATCCATGCCTGCTGCCATCGCTGTTCACCTTCATCACCAGGCCAAGGCATACCTGAACTTTTCATCTTAGTCTTCAGTTCTTGCACCTGAAATAATTAGAGCCCATTAAGCTATCATTCCATATCAAACATCATAAAGGTTCAGGAAAAATTATGTTTTATTGGGACGCCCTGAAACTAAGGAGAAAAAGGAGCATAAATAAACACGACGATGTGAAACTACCAGCAAGCTGAGCCAAAGCTGTGATCCACAGTCCACCCTTAATTTGGAAGGAAAGGAAACAGGACGGGGCCTGGGAGTGGAAAGTTACTTGAACCAAAAATTATTTTCAAAAAATGGCAAGGAATCTGTTAGAATTGTGGAGTGTCCATGGACTTAAACTTGGTCAAGAGATTTGGAAAGGTTAGGGCCTAAAAACATAACACAAGTTTGGGCTTCTCCTTGTTAATAGACTCACCCTGTACCCGAACAGGGTCATTTTGTTTAGCTCACCCATTAACTTATATGCTCTTTCACTTTCAGTTAACTCACCCATGCAGGGCAAATGTTCCAAGGGCAAATATATTACCTTAAATTACTAGGATGTTGTAGATTATGCTAGTTTGAAGTATGTTTTTCTTTTCCAGGATGATATCATGAGCAGAAAACACATGTAAGGTGAATTATGTTTTCGGTGGCACCAGTAACAAGAACATACCAACTGTGGTGGTGCTGCCAGCTGTAAAACAGTCTCGCGAATCTTCTTGAGGGCACTAAACTCTCCATCCCGCAATTTTTTCTTCAACAATTCCAGCTTCTTAGCCACTTCCTGCCAATCACAGGGAGCACAGGGGACCCGGGGGGAGAGAGAGAGAGAGAGAGAGAGAGAACGTGTCAGATGAATCCTGAATAGTTAATTTGGTGAAAGCAAAGATCACAAAGTGAACAATTACAGTGCGAACATTCAGGAGCTCGCACAACCAAAAATAAAAGTTCTCCAGAATCACGCAACAAGCTAAAAATGCTACTGAGCAGGATGTGACCTAAGTCATGCAAAACTTACATAGAATAATTGACCTTAAATCAGTTACATCATGTACATCTAGCAATTTTTTGAACGAGTATAAAAACATTTTTTTTGAAGCATTATATTTTTGCCCCCTATCACATAATACTTTCTAGGAAAACACACCAGTAATTAAAGAAGTGCTTCTGAAGATAAGAAAGCTGGATGGTGTCAGCAAAATTTAGTAGTGTATATATATGTTAGACACATCCTTCCAAGTTTTCATGTTAGGACTAGATTTTCTTTTCTCCAAAATTTTGACTGACCGTTCCATTTTCTAGTTAGTTCACAAACTTTATATCCTTCCAAAAAAGAATTTCTCCTCCCATGCACTCATTTATGCAGCCATAAGAAACACAGGACTCGGAATTCAGTACCAGTATCATTTCTGTTCTAAAGAGTGAGAAATAAAAAATAACAACTGAAAAGAGGTTTTAAAAGAGAAATTTCTCAGATAAAACACATATTAAAACATTCTGAATGAGCAGATAGTGGAAAATTGTTGCCAAAAAGGAAACTGAAAATGTATGAGAGATCATGGAAATTTTGAGAGTCTCTACCTGATTCGAACCATCTGAAAGAACCTTCTCGAAAACTCCAAACGGTAACGCAACAGATGTAGGAATCCCAATCCATGATGGCACTTTACCTTTAAGGTGTGATATATTCCGTGATTTGGCACCAACCTAAGAAAATGATCATCAGACTTTAACAAACTCATGAAATGATAATTAGCAATAGCAATATTTGGTTTATTCCAGCCCTTAGAAACTAGAAAAGAACAATGAAGGGAGGAAAAAAAGACGATTGTAAAACATAATGCTATGAACCACTTCGCAAGCCTAACCATTTCACTAGAAAACTCCTCAGATGATATGACATATCTACCATTGAACTGCTTTCTGACCAACTTTATGGGTGAAGCCCCAATTTCTGTCACGTTAGTTGAACTTGAATTGGCTAGCTCATCCTCCTTTAGCTCACTGCAATTTAGCAAAAAAAAAAAGGTCAAATCTGAGTTTATGCAATTTATTTGAGAGGAGCATTTGTAATGCACGCATAGAGTAATATCTGGATTAGGAGCCTTTGTAATGCACATCATCACTCATGATGTAATGGGGCATTTTCCCAAACTTAGGAAAATGTAGGATTACCTGTAGACTATATCTGCTGATGTGGGTTTCAGACGCAACAATTTCCCTTCTTTTGTTTGCAGCTTGTCAAGAATGTTGTGGTCAAAGCATGTGGCAAAGCAAACCTGCCATTATTATGCACATCTCAGCAGTTGCCCATCCAAGATTTAGACATTACAATAAAGCATGTAATTACCTTGCTATTTCTTGCTCTCACAGAAACATGGGACAAGACATCTGGCATGTCAGGTGTCAGCACAGCAACCGTACCATCTGGAATTTCTTCTTCTCCTTTTACTCTTTTTGCCACTAAAATTGTAGGGCGGTCATAAGATTTATTCTGAACCAAGAGTAATTCATCCACAACAACAACATATCCAGCAGCTTCAACCGGGCTAATAACCTGCCAACTGTTCCAGGCCAACAAAATTGCATTTGAAGTTCAGTCTGTAATACTACAAATCCCATCATAAGATTCACTATTGTAGAGCTAGCATTTATTCATATCGAATCAGAATTAGATTCTGTTATTATTTTACAAAGCAAAGAATACAGCACCAACCTTCCAAGATGAGCAGTCTTTCGAAGAACTGGATCAAGTCGATTAAGAAGTGAGGACAAAGCTGCAGCTGATCCGGCACGAACAATTTCTTCAGTGAATATGTTTACCTGTAAAAATTGATTATAGGTATAACATAAAGGTAGCTACAGGACATACCATTGAAAAAAATTGTTTTGAACTTGAGAAAATTGGAAACATACAGCCCACTGGTCCACTCCAAGCAGTGATCCAAGATATTCTGCTGATGGTTGCAATACTTGCTGATACCATTCAGCCTTGTTAGCTAGGGCCAGGCGAGTTCTGTCAAGGACTGCTTTTGCATATAATGCCCAATGATCACATTTATTTTTTGACATACTTATGGCATGATCCCATCCCTGCACAGCACAAAACAAAAGAAATATCAACAACACTACAAATTGTCAATCATATGGATAGGCATAATAAGCTATAAATTCTGAGATATCCAAGAACATTCTAGTTGAGTTCACCTTCAAGCAATATATCAGATCTTCATTGTCATCTGACGAAAGTGCAAGATTTTCAACAACAAGGGTGATGAAGTACATAATTTTCTGCAAAATAAGCTAGCAGGTAATCAAGAATATGTAAGTAGAAATGAAAGAAAAGAAGGCATGCATCACTAAGAAATTCAAATGATCAGTCAAGAATGACAGGAAAAAAAAATGCTTTAAGAGATACAATCATCAATAATAAATATACCTCTGGTCCAGCATTATTTAATTCCTCATAGCCTCTCTCAATAGCTGTCCTAACAGCGGAATCCAGTGCAATGTCCAAAAATAAAAGATCCTTCAGACGATCAGTAGACTTAGACAGCAATGGCCTAAGCTCCTGACGGGCCTCCAGCAAACCCTGCAATTCAAGGATGAACACCAAAACTAGTCAAGGTTAAAGAACAAATACAAATGGTAATTACACTGAAAACTATATGACACTTAAAATTTTCCTTGTACCTCAAGAAGTGCTTCTACATTTTTATCTTCAACATGTTCCATAACAAATTGAAGTAATTCCTGTTCCAAAAGGCGCAGAAGCGAAAGAACAAGTTTCATATTCTTGCACACAGATGGCATCTAGAAGCACATATAAATAAAAGTTGAAAACATTACAGGAAATCCAGATGGCAAGCTGGAAATGGGATTTATTTGCACTCCAACCATGAAACCTAGACCCTGATGAGAATTGGAATTAAACAGAATAAGTACTGTAAAATCCTAAAGAAATTGCATAGGAATCTTCAGACAGGATATGGCATCACCTCAGCTCTGTAGCCCATACAATTCGCAATAGCAGACTCAAGATCTGCACCTGAATGAACTGCCTGCAACCAAATTGGACAGAAATCAACACTGTAATACTAATAATGAGTGTCAAAGGAAATTCACCAACATCTAAAGAGAAAACAATTAATTTATTCTGAATAATCATTAAAAAGATAAAATAAAATAAAATAAAATTTGAGAATATGCATTTCTGATACCTTTATACGATCATGATCGATTTCATATGTTCATGTACAACATGACATCTATATATGTATGTATATCATCATGCATGCATATCTGAACAATTTAATTCTCTTGCAGTTCTCAAAATGAATTAATAGAGGGCATAAATCAGATCACATTAACAACATCATTGAAAACACATTTCCCACATGAAGGCATATATATCGTGCAATGCTTAAAACATGAAAATGTCCAATATAACAGAGCATATTAACCGCAATTTTCACATAAAACTGGAATTTATATAAAAATGAATAGATTATGAATCTTTTATAGTAAAGGTTTAGATAACCAACCTTCAAAGTTCTCATGTAGTTTCCAAGATCACACAAAAGACCATCCTTTTGATCTCTCCTGAAGTTAGGTTCAGAGTGGATGGCACGGTCATAACTTAAAAGTCTTTCTTTTGTTATCCCATTTTCGTTCAAAGTTTTCCAGTATACATTGATGTCAAAGTCACTTTTAATGTAATCAATTAATGCCTGCATGATAATGTGTTCTTAATAACTATAGAGATTGTGAAGTTCACTGATTCCGCATGTCTAAAATTCATATTTTTAATACCTGGCAGATTACAACATCATCAGGACTTGTGTTGTTATGCAGCTTCTGATGCCATTCCTCCATCATTCCACCTTTGCACTCATTGTTTCTCTAGAATCAATACATACATATATCATTCAAATTCTGAACTCCTGACAAAGAAACTATTTAGCGAACACAATGAAAAGAAAATGACAATTTTCGATAATGACCTGGATAACCAGAATTTCATCCCGAATACGTTGCCCCACATCACCTTCACCTCCTCGACCAACAGTAGACATAACCATCCGCAAAATCTCCCGATATAGTGGAAAACTTGAATAAATATTTTGGAGCAAGACTGTCAACCTATCCTGTGCCTTACTTATTTCACTGCAAGAAATGAAAGAAGTAGACTTGCATGAAGAGAATAATCACATGTCGTCACAAGCACAATAGAGAAAGATAACTTGTTTATTACTTCCAGACAGTAAGATGGGCATGCAAGCATCAGAGAAAGATTAGGGTTAGACAGCACCAGTTACATTATAGTCTTTTCCTGGTATGAAATATCAGAAATTTGCATCTCAATTGACTTAAAGCTCATAAAAAATGATCCATCCTAGTCAAGCAATTAATCTCACATGCTTACCGTGGTTTGACATTGTAGTTTTTGTTCCAAATGAGTTGTCTTGTGGCCATAAATCTCATCCAAACCAAGATCCCTGCAAGTCCCAATTCACCAGCATCCCTTGCTTGCTCCATCAAATCCGCTGCAATATTAAATCTAGAAAAAGAAAGGAAAATATGACACTTAAATTTTAGAACTATAACAAAAAATATTTACAGAAATCCAGATATAAGCCCTCAAGTGAAATCAATAAATTAATGCAGCAAATAAATTTCTAGGGAGAACTTATACAGACTAGATTTAAAGAAATCAACATATGCAGGTTTTAAAGGAAAACAAATTTTAGAAGCAAAGTTAATAAGAATAACTATGTGATAATTTTATTAGAAGTACTAGTTAAGTTTTAGTTTGAAACTTTAACAGAAAATTAAAAACATGGAAGAAAAGATGAGAGCAGATGGATTTTGATTTTCTTCACTTTCAGAAGAACTAAAACACTGGGCTCACAACACTGCTCATATTAATGCATCTGGCAAGTTGGTTTTCTGAAATGAAACAATGAGAACGCAAATTTTGAGAAAGAACTAGCCAGAGATTGGAAAGGAAGCCTGATCTTGCTAAGCTCTCTAATGTTATAATTTAATAATTGACAAGTAGTTAAGTTTATTTAAAGAAGAAAATAAAAGATGATGGAGAAGCTTAAATATTACAGCAAAGGCTACAAAAATATCTCGCTAAACAGATCCCACAGAAACTTTGAAGACCCTGCACCCTCAAAAAGTGGCTGTTTTTCACACACCAATACAAATCATAACTATGACAACACTTCCTTTTTTGTTATCCAGCTGACAAAGAATCTAAACAACAATTTTGCCATAGCTGATTTCAAAATAATCCAAAATTACTACATAAGACTAGAGAATAGAAGTCCCTGGCAAATGAATACAACACACAAGATCTGCTAACTCACCCCAAATTAACACATGGATATTTAATAAGATTACTAAATGTGAATAGAGAATGAAGTCAGATGCTCTTCTGAAATTTCAATAATGATAAGAACCATGGGATACTGACCGGTGCATGAAGGACTTCTGTGCCTCACTTTCCATTTCTGCAATTTTATCTAACAGCCCTTTGGCTGTACCTCTTCCATCACCAGCATCCTTATATAAAGAATAATCAAGTTAATTGATGCAGAAAGGTGAAGAAAGAAAGAGCACAATGCGATACTTTTATAATGCATCTACTTAAAATATCAAATTGAAAGCAACCTTTTGGACTTGCTTAGATCCACCACTAATATCGATATAAAAGTCTGAGCCTTTATTCTTTATCCATTTTCCGTCAGCCAAGAGCACGAAAGGCATCCCCACAAAAGTATCTTCTTCAATCTCCATTTCGAAGGATTGGACCTGAAAAACAATTTGAGAATTAAACACATATCAATTTGATGAAGTTAGGAAGAACGCAACTTTTGCTTATTGGCCTAGTAATAATCTTCCCTTAAAAGATGGATTGGAATGGTTTCAGTAGCCCTGTGGTAATTAACGGAATCAAAGTTATTTTGCACACCTGGTAAGGAATTCCAGCAGAAGAGATATTTTTTGTAAGATGTGTTTCGGCAGCCCCACTCAGTGTAACTGAACCAGGAGGCAACACATTTGAAGGTGGTACCTGCAGAATATCCATATATTTATATGACCTATTAACCAAAAGCTGGTGACTACTTATACAATGGAGGATATAACCAACTCCAAGGACCTGCCTACATTGTCTTGAGGACCATGTCTAAAATTAGAAGTTACAAAGATATTTACCAACCACTCTCTTCTCTTTCTAGATAAAGCCCAGTGAAGAATGACTGGCTCTTTGACATCAGTGGCAACATAAACTTTTGTCTTACCAGCAGCAGGCTTTGTCACAAGTGCCTTCACAATGGGTAAAAGGTTTGATAGTTAGAATAATTCATGCAAGTAGGAAAAAAAAAAAAAGAAAAGAAAAAAACTGCGAATCTGAGAGTAGGATAAACAGATCCATAGTGAATCGTCATTCATTCTCACCAGTAGTTCCCCATTGGCAAGCTTGAAGATCTTCCTGTTCAGAACAGCATCACCAGCCAGTTCTTCCTTTGCCTTCGCAAAAAGCTCCACTGCCTTCAAAGCTTTTGGCTCTGCCGAAACTTCTTCAAGTGTACATTTACCTATACATTTGGTGACAAGCTGTGCTAAGTCTCTCTTCTTGCGCTGAATCCTTTCAATACTGAAATATCTTTTTTTCTCCAGCTGGTCTGAAACCTTGCTCTGGATCTCTCCTTTAACAATTTTCTTCCGTATCTCATTAAGAGAAACACCTCTATCCAGTTCTCTTTGTAATTCTTCTCTTGCTTCGTCAAATTCATTCTACATAGGAAGAAATCACAAGAACAAATGGCAAGGATGAGTAATTATAACAATCTCATTACAAATGCAAGGCCTTAAATGAGAAATTTATCATATTCATTGTTTACAGCACAAGCACTTCAAAGGAAAACATCTGAGAAACTGATCTAAAATGAGGTGGTAAATTTACCAATTGCTGTTCAGGAGAATAAGAGGGTTTTCCTGCTTTTTCCCATCTTATATAAGCCTGGATCTGTATAAGATCCTCAGGTATCTTGTCTTTTGTAACAGAAACAGATGGCTCCTTAATTTCTAGTCTTTCATTTTTCTTTGCCAGTCTTGCTCGTAGGTCCTCCACAGAAGTACCCCTGGCTACTTCCTCCAATAGCTCAATACGAGCAGCTTCATATTCTTCCTATAATAAGGAAAACATATTCACTATAACCAGACAAAACACAACAAATTCTAAACGCATACTACAATTGCACAAAAAAAACATAAAGTCCAAAATGCAACTCATGATATCCATCTGCAAATAAAACCATTCTTTTCTATCACAATTTTTCAAATGAAACTGATTTAATAAATGTATAACAATAAATATCACAAATTGCACTATAAATTTTTGAACACTTAGACACTTACCTTCTCTTGTTCAGGGGAATACATTAGTTTACCCTTTCTTTCCCACCTCAGATAAGCCTGAATTTGTACAAGGTCCTCAGGAACAGAGACATTTGGAATTATCAACTTCTCTTTCACAGGTAACTTAATATGAAAGTTCTTGCCATTATTTTTATACCTGCACATATAAAAATCAATAAGAAAAGAGAGAGTACATCCACTTAATTAGCACATTTTGAGATATAGTCTTGAGAAAGAATTGACAATAGAAATTACCATTTATTCCGGGCTTCGTCAAGTATAAGAAATTCTAAGGCTTGTATTGCAGGATCATCAATCTCTATTTTGAGGTGAGCACTTGAACCAGACTAGAGAGGGGGAAAAGATGTGTCAGCAAACAACGAGCTAATTTTTATTTAGTCTATCAAATCTTTTGTTTTCTAAAATAACAAACAAATTTTGGCACCTACTTTAATAAATGGACTTCTAAGGGCTCTGTTCTTGTAATTTTTGGTGCCATCTGGGTGACGAGAAGGAAGTACCCACTTTCTAGCAAAAGTAAAGAGCAACAAAAGAAAGAAAAATGTCATGAATTGTAACAACGTGAAACAAGACTACAATAAATTGTAATGTAAATAAAAATGCTCACAACTAGAGTTGTACTTACTCCCTCCTATCACGTATCCCACCCCAATGTAGCAGCAAAGAGTCGCTACCACATGTTATCTGTATATTTATTTGTGTTATAGAACCAGCAGCAGCAGCACTGCTAACAGAAACCTGCTCAGTTAGAAGGAAGAAACTTACATGAGTACAACAGCCTCCTTAATCAGATTTACAACATGCTAAAATACCAAAAAATCTGCTCAACTCATCCGATCATCATTCATATGTCCAGGGTTGGCTGCAATATACCTGCAATTTGATATTTCCATCGAGCTTGAATTTTCCTATAACCTGCTGCAAGGAAAGATTTTGTCAGCACCTCTCAAGCAGTCAAAAGAAATACACGATCTCTATCTCTATCTTTCTGAATATATAGAAATTCTGAGGCAGTAAAATATAGGTCTATAGCAGCAAAATTTTCTCATATTTCCAAAATACAATAAAGGTAAACAAAGCCATATGATTGATATTCATGGAACAAAGGGTGCAAAAGGATAATACCATACAACTGATGACACTCAAACAACAAGCTTTTAAGTTTTAATAGAAAACGCAGAGCATCTCCACGATAGCAATTAGTTCAAAGAAACTACATCAGTCTGCAGGTCCACAATATCTTTCTAAAAATAGCCGCCCATGTTAATTAGAGTATCTCATTCCCCAAATTCAAAATAACCTAATTCATTAACTTTTCTACAAGGTTAGACATAGAATTAACTTCTAAAAAGACTATGCTCTCTCAGAAACATTAAAATCCCAAATTAAACAGTAGCAATGATCGGAATGTGAAATTACCTCGGATGCAGGATCCATAACTAATACTGCACGCGGTGTGACCGTAACAGGAGGACGAGTTCCAATTCCTAATTTCGATTTCCGCACTTTCAAAATGTTTCCATAAAAACTAGTGGATATCGGCGACCTGCGTATGGGTGCTGCCGCTCCTTGACTCACAGAAGGAATGCTGGAAGTATTTATATTGCTACGATGTTCTAAAACAGCAGGACGTACCAAACTCTGTTGGAATAAATTGTGGCCTATGCTATTACTCATATTCCTTGATTCACTTCTTAGACCTGAAGAAATCCCAAACTTTTTTTGGAAAAAAAAGGAAAGAAAATTCAAACTATAAAAAGATTATTCCGAAGTAAAGCACCACTAGAGATTCTAACAAGATTCACAAACATAGAAAATCAATTAACAAACACTAGAAAGTTTCCGGCGCGAGCAAATCAATCAAAGCTTTCTAACATTCAAATTTTCTTCATTCATCATTTCCTTCTACTGTATTTTCTCGGCAACCAAATGGAAAATAAGGCCAAATTGAAGAACTTATCACTTACCTGAATTCAGAAGCTGGATTGAAAGCGGCGAGAAAGCATACAATCTTAATCTTTCCAAGAAATGGATATGAAGATTGTAGAGCTGAGAGAGAAAATAGAGCTGTGGCTATTTTTGGAAGCTGTGTAGTAAACGAGTGAGAAGTATTGAAATCGGGAGGGAAACAAAACGGACACTTGACATGATATGGCACTTTATCGTGATAGGTGGACACGTGTACAGATATTATACGACCACGTTGAGGAAAAGGCCCTGTGGAGTAGGAGATCGTCACGTGCGAATGAGGGGTCGGTGGCTAGTTTAGAGACTTCGACATTTAAAAATTTGTGGCACTCATTGCCCTTATTTTGGATGAAATTTTCAAGATTGACCATTGCCCTTTTGATATTTTTCGAGCACCTTTCTTCCAGATTTTTGTTTTGGTATTTTATGAAAATTTACAAATTTTAGCTTTTATCTCTATCAATTATTGAAATTTTAATAGAGAATAGCTTAATAATTTTTATTTAGATTTTTCATAAAAAAATCTGAAAATTGCGGAGTTTAACTAATATATCTTAAACAAAAAATTTTCTATTCTAAATATGCCAACTTGCATTTTCACTGCAAGCATAGCTTAGGGAAAAAAAAAAAGTCATTTAGCCATTAATATTTTTGTCGCTAAATGATGAAAATTCGTTGCTATTTTTAGAGCTTAATTTGAACCTATTTTAATGCAGAAAATATCCATTTAGCAACGGAAATTGTTGTTGCTAAATAATAAAATTTCGTTGCTAGAACACAAATTTGTCATCCTAGGCTATGCGGGATGGAAAATGCAAGTTTGTATATTTAAAATACGAAAAATTTTACTAAATTCCATAAAATTCAAATTTTTTTATCAAAAATCCTTTTTCTTTCAAAGATTGTTGAAAAAATAGGCTAAAAGTGCAAATTAACCTTTAAATTATAACTAAAAGTATGAGTCACACTCTAAACTATAACTCGGTACAATTAAATCATTTAAATTTTAATTCAGTATAATTGAGTTCCCTCAATTTTGAATCTCCCCGTAACCGAATTATGTTGAATTAACTCAGTGTAATATTTTAGTTAATATGATAATGACAAGTGACATTTTTCGATTTTTTTCTAAAAATTATTAATACAAATTTTTTTTTTAATTTTTTCATCTAAAGATTTTGAAGAATAAAAAATAAAGAACCCTAAGCTGTATCTGTTAGTGTTACCCATATTATCTTCGTGATTAAGCTCGCAGCTCTCTCTCTTTCACTCTTTTTTTCCCCATACACAAAAAAAAGGCTTTTGTTTCGACTTTGAAATAACTCATTTCGCAAAACCAGGCCAATTTTCAGATGAACACAAAAAGATTTATTTTCTCCTTGTTTAGCTGATAATGTTTAGATTTCCATTTTATTTTCCTTTCTCATACAAAAAAAAATTTCATTTTACAAAAACCAATTTACAACGAACACAGAAAAAATATTTCCTTTTCTTTTTTCTAAAAATTAAAAATACAGTTAAATTTATTTTATTATTATTATTTTTTCATCTAAGGAATTTAAAAAAGAAAACCTAAGCTCTAATCTCTCCCGGTGAACATCCGATGTTTGAACGATATTAAGATTAAATCAAGAGAAGATTAGCAAAAAAAATTGAATTTTTGTTCCCTTTCTTTTTGTATAGCCGAGAACTCTGTGATTGTTCAACTTCTCCAGCGCTTCCTCTCCTAATTAATCCCTCTTATTTCTCCCACCTCTCTCACAAAATTTCTCCAATCTTTTCAAGCATGGCGTAGTACTCAATCTGAGATTCCCTCAGCTATGGGCAATTGTTTGAAATTATAATCAAGTTTGCTAAAAAAAACTCGCTGATTAAATCCAACAAAGTTAAACACAATTGGATTTTTAGATATAAGAAAAACTACCTTTGGAGTTAATAATAATTTTGTAATGAAGAGTGAACTTTCCACTCTTCATGTGTCTTATTCTCCAATATCAAATGGAACCCAAAAAAATTCAAATAAAAAATTTGAGATAAAAGAGAAACGGAGAGAAAAGAAAGAGTGCACAGATAATGATAAGGATTTGGAAATTTTAGTTGTTGTTGTTGTTATTATTATTATTATTAAATTCTTTGCATGAAAAGAATTTAATTTGCATTAATAATTTGAAAAATGCCACATGTTATTATTTTATTGGCTAATATATTGATAGGGACAAATGAAACTAAAGTTGAAGGGCTCAATTATATTGAATTAAAACTTAAGGAGTTTAATTATATTAAATCATAATTCAAGGCATGACTCTACTTTTAGATATAATTTTGAGAATAATGTGCACATTTTGCCAAAAAATTACACTACCTCTCGTAAATAATTTTATTAAGCATATGTTTAGGTAATTTTTGGTAACATCAAACTATATTAATATAGTTTGACATATAATATGTGTTTGGGTTGTTTGGAAAAAAAAACTAGATTATAATCTAGTAGCTTATAAAAAAAGCTAGTTGTACTAGATTTTTATACAATATTTCTAAATAATATTATATTTTTATATAATTTAGTAGAACTAGCTTTTTTTATAAGTCTGTAAATTATGATTTTTCTTTCATTTTTTATCCTTATTTTTTATTATTTATACTTATTTTTTATTATTTATAATAATAATATAATTATTAAATTATATATAATTCAATTGTAAAATTATTTAATATGTATATAATAATAATAATAATAATAGAATGTTATATGATAAAGATAAACATATTTGTTATATTGATATGAGATATTTAATATAATTTTTATATTATTTAATATGTATAAATTATATAATTTGTTTGTATTATCTACTTAAATAAATTTTATATAATATTTTAAAATAATATAAAAATATAATTTTATGTAATTTTATATTTTTTAGCTACATTTTCATTTAGTTTTACTAAATATTTTTAATTGAATTAGCTATATTGTCAGTTATAACTAAATTATCAATTTGAAACTATATTACCAATTACAGCTAAAGTATCAACTAATTTTATCAAATAAAATCGTAGTGAGTAAATTATGGAAATTCATTAATATCTTTTTTCAAAAAATTTAACATAACAATTAATGGGTTACTATTTATTATTTTATATTTTAAGAAGGTTCTTAGACATGAATTAAAAAAATACAAATAAATCTAAAAAAGAGAACGCAATGATAATTATTTGAAAATCTTATATTCTATCAAAATTTGAAATTTGAAGCCTAAGTCTAAAATGAAATGGTAATATTTGGGGGAATGGACCGAATGGTATTCATGTGAGCTAATTTGGATGCATTGCGCTCTTGTTTGTACTTGTTGAAAGATCCGAGAAGCGAAAGATTCATACAAACGAGCACTCATTCGTTCCCGAGTTTAATTATATTAATTACTATTTTCATTTTTTTAAAATAATATAATTATTTTATATTTATAGTTATATATATTAAATAATATTTTTAATTTTCATAAAAAAAATCTTAACGACAACTAAATAATAAATAACATCTAAGTACTGTGCGGAGCAATTATCCTATGACCTAACGTCCACAGTAACGTTAAACCTCCTTCCTGAATATCTTCTTCCGCTAATATGTTTTGATTGAATATTATCATTTTTCCAATATATAAAAAAATACATAATTTTTTTTGGGATGAATTAAATATATAACAGGTAATATTTGAGTCTAATGTATTATTAAATTTTAATTCTATATTTTTTTATTTGATACAATGGTACCCTATTAAATTTATATTATACAGAATTAAGGGTAAATTAGCTCATGCTTCCGCATATTAAATAATATTTAATTTCGTAAGGATGAGTTAATCTTTTATTTTATCATAAACCGAATCATCAATTAATTTATTTAATTATATCATTTCCCCTCCTTTTTTCAGGTCGGCCAAAATATTTCTTTTTACAAAAACACGCCAAGAATGTGTAAGGAAAATGAAAAGCACCTTTGAAAATATTAAACTTTTGGAAGCTTTCACGAATTAGGAATCAAAAGTTTGATAATACACGCCATGATTATGATTTGTGATTACTTCTTAATCACATTGATATATATTAAATGGGTTTATACTTTAGACACTTACCCAACAACACAAGCAATTAGGGACAGAGGTACATTGGAGCTAAGGAGACATTGAACCTCTCTAAAATTTTTGAAATTTTGAAAAACCTTGTGTATATATACATATATATACCATTATAAAATAATATTTTTACCGTTTTACTATAAAAATCCATTTTAAAAAATTATATATTTGAGTTATACATTTTTTTTATTAATGTTAGAAGATTGATAAAAATGCATAAATTGGAATGAAAAATTTATAAAATTAATGATAATTAATTTTTTTTTATATAAAAAACTAAAATGAATATTTCAAGTGGAACGAATAAAATATAACATAAGATACTTAAATGCTTTTTATTAACCTATAAGTTTGGATCTCTAATTTTAATATTTAGATATTGAGAGTTTCTAAATATCTTTTGCAGAATAACATGTGGAATAGAAATCATCTAATTTTGTTGATCTAGGGCTGTTGGATATTGACGCTTTAGCTTGGTGACAAGAGATCGTGGCTAAGGATCGGCGGAGGAGAATCCAGTATTGAAAGGAGAGGATTCGTTAACTTAAACAGCTTTGTTTGATGGTTGAGTTGAGTATGGTTTAACATGATATCACATTGGTTGAATGTTTGTTTGTTTTAATTTTTAGGGACATACTATTGTTCTGTGTGATTATTTCATGGTTTAAAAACCATGAAAATTTATTAGCTTTTCAAACCACCAAAATGATGGGTCCTAATGGTTTAATAAGATTGTACTCCAAAATTATCTTTTATCATATATTCTAAATACCATAATTATTCTTAAACCAAAATTACTCCTATCATGTATATTCTGAATACCAAAATTAAAATATTTTTTATTAGAAAAATGAAATTATTAATTTTATTGTTAAATTAATTCATATAATATTCTCATAATGTATAGTGTTACTTAAAAAATTAATGAGCAATAATTTGATATCCATGTTGTAAGATTTAAAGAATTTTCTATTCTTTGTAATTTAATTTAAATTTTATATGAATACATCAATTTGAGAGTATTCTCCCATGTCCTCAAACTAAATATAAACAGCTATTGAAACCCATAACATCATACAATCTTTCTAAACACATTAAACAGTAAATACATTACTATGAAATCATACTATCAGTCATCTAAAGGGGAGTGGTTTCAAAATCCATTAAAAACAAAACAAAACAAATGGGAAAAAAGCGATTAGAATTAGAAACGCTGGAGCTGCTGCAATTTGGTACCGAATTTTCTACAGAAAATTAATTTTTTCCTTTTAAAATAACTAAGTTCATCCAGCTTCGATTATTGAATTTTGAGGCTGAATTTAAATTTTTTTAATATTGGTATCAAAGTCTATTGTATTCGTAAGCTGATATAGAGATGAGCAGTTGATTTTTCTTATTTTCCATTTTTTATCATTAATTTCATATTACTGACTTATGATTATCAACTTATATTAAGTTTTGGTTTTAAGGTAAAAATCAGTTTAAAAAATCGATATTCTTCTAAAAAGATAAAAAAAAAAGAAAAATTCAAAAATGCCAACCACTATTGACTTTGAGGCCATAGTTAATGTGTGATTTTATACTAAAACACCACCCAACTGCATAATTATTCCAATTTTTGATTCAAACTCAAGAAGTCATATATGTACAACATGTTCCACCTTTAATATTCTTTTAATCATTTCTCATTAATTAGCTGGCTTTTTAATTAACCTGTTCGACTGATCTACTTCTGTTACTCTCCATATTTGATAAAAATTACTAAATTACCAGAATATGAAACAGATGTACGTACTGATGAAGGTTAGATTGCCCATCAAATTAGTATCGTTGTAGAATAAAAATAACTTCATTATCATTGTGTCCATAATTATTTATTTTAAAAAAAATATATTATTATCTCTCTCAAATTACAAGAAACATCACTATCTGCTTTACGTATAATAATTATAATATTCTGTTCATACAGTTATAAACTATGTTTCATTTATTATTATTCTTTTAATTAGTTGGCTATTATTTTAATTAGCTGATTAACAAGTCTAGTTAAAACCATTGTATTGGTACAACACACAGTAATGTTAACAAGTTGTTGGGCACAAGGGGTGGGGGGAAGATTATCCCATGATGCTGACATGACTGAGGAATGCTGCTTTACCTTAAGGATCGTCGATAGCCATTGTTTGGATGTTGATTCTGATATTATCAAGGCCCTGTTGCCTGGGTTTGCGACAATATTGTGCACCTCATCCTTAAATTTGTCCCCTTTTTTTTTAATTTATTGGTTTTTGAACATGCCATTTAATTATATAGATTTAGAGTTTTGTCTTTTTTAGTTTGTCTTTCTTTTTTTAAACATTAGGATTCTCCTAAGGGCGTAAATATAATATTATGATTGCTTTTGATTTATGGTATTTTTCTGTCGATTGTTTATTTATTTCTACTTTATTGTGTGTTCTTTAGTTCCTTTGATATGAGAAATCTAATTTCTATTATTTCAACTATATGAAATTATAAGTTTGCTGAAAATTTTCAGCACTGACATAACCCCAAAATGTTCAAAAATTGTCAAACCAGTTAATCATCAGTTATCTGGAGATAGAATTTTGATTGAAACTTTTGTTAATTGTTGAAAACTTATAATTCTTGTATCCACAGGTATAGCCCAGTAGAAGATGTAGCTTCACCTGAGCTATAAGTCTTAGGTTCGAATCCTCTCCCCATTGTAACTCAAAAAAAAAAACTAATAATTCCTTATTTAAAATGAAAAAGGCAGAGAGAAATTTTATGATTATTTAAAAAAAAAGAATAAAGGCGTCGCTAAAGTACTATTGTCACTAAAATCCTGTAAAGATAAAAGCAGCATGATACTAGTGATGAATAGGCTGCTGACGCTACACAATTTTTTGGCTACAAAATAAAGTCATCGAAAATTCACCTGTCGCGAGAATATAGTGTTGTCACTAATGTCATGTTCTCGTAAATTCGTGATGATACTACTAGAGTAGTGCTGTAACTCAAGTCGCGTTCTGATAAAAGCGTCAAGATATTGCTGAAAAACAGGCTTGTGATCCTTCTCAAATTTTTGGATTGCCATAAAAACCGCCGCAACTAATTAAATGTCGCTAATCGTCTTTATTTTTAATGATTAAATAAAAATTTTATTTCTGTTTAAAGTTTTTACGATAAAAATAATAATATAAATTAAATGGCTTACAAATTTAACTTCCTCAAAAATTTAATTATTATATATATATATATATATATATATATATATATATATATATTGCTTATCATTAACAATACGATAGAAAATAAAAAAAAAAATCATTTTTCTCTAGTGTAACTATTTTTTGCAGTCCCAAAAATCTCACTTAAGTTTTTAATTATGTCTAGTATTGGATTTCATTTGTCAGTAGATTTTAGTTGAGTTAATATAATTAGGCTCCACATTAATTACTGTCACAAGTAAAATTTAATGAAATGTTTTTTTTTATCGGTTTATTTGGTTGATAAAAAACTTGAAGCAATATAGAACTCTACAAGGTATAAAAAGATAAAATATAAGAATGATAAGAACTTATCCGTATTTTACTATTTTATATAAGTTTTATCTATAAAAAAAAATTAAAAAGACAAATAATGATTCTTCACGTTAAAATATTAATCTCAATCATAATCACGCTCGAAGAACCCATTATCATTATCATTATTGACATTAATTATCATCATCAATAAAAAATAACAAGTTTTGATTTTAATTTTGGCAAGTGTTAAATTTATGTTAATATTACTGAGATGGCTTATTCTTAAACCATTTGTTAAGTTCACTTAAATAGTAATACGACTAAGATTAATTTACGTTAGAGATATTAATGTTGAATAGATAATTGTGAGAGAATTAGCAGAAAAACACTAAAACACAAACTTATTTAGATGAATTACAGACAAATTGAAATTCTTATTACTTAGAATCTTAGATAAGTAGGAAAACTAAGATAGGCAGCTATATATATATACACAATGTTAACGAAGCAATTCGTAGAGAGAAGAGAGATCAAATAACAAGAGAGGAATTTGATTAAGAAAATGAAAATGAAGGTTTCAATTTGGATGATGTTAGTGATCATGTGCTTAGCAAGAGAAGGATCGGCGAGAGGTTTATTCAACCCCTTCACCCCACCTGCGGAGGAAGACCCCTGGAAATTGCCAAACCCCTTCATTGACAACCCCAATCCACCGGCGGATGAAAATCCTTTGTTTCCATTCCCACCTTTCCGTCATCACAACCAACATTCTCCTCCATCTCAGCATCACCATCAAAATCCTTCTCTTCCTAATTGCATACCAGATTCTGTTAAGTTAACTACTTGCTATGTACAACTTACATCAGGTAGCTTCTTTGGGGATCCTACCATGGACAGAGATTGCTGCCCTACCTTAAACTACTTCGATAACAAATGCAATGATTTTGTTTCTGATGTCCTCAAAACTTTGTTGCCTGCTATGCAAGCATATTGTTTAAACAATTATTAGTTATTTGGTTTTGATTTGATTTGATGTAGCCACTAGCCAATATGATTTATAGTTAATTATTGGATTTATTTATTGATTTAGTTATAGGTTTTTTAGATTAGGATTTGTCTTAGGAAGTTTAATTTGGTTAATTACCATGTGTAAAGAAATATTATTATTATTATTATTATTATTATTATTATTATTATTATTATTATTATTATTATTATTATTATTATTGCTTTTGATTTATGGAATTTTCTATAATTTAATTCTACTCTTGAGTTTTGATCTTTTTTTTTTTTTTTTGCATTGGTTCCAAAAGAATAGTTGTTCACATTTAAAATAATTTCTTCTAAAAGAATAAAATGTAATGGATTTTAATTAAAATATTTGGGAGGTCTATACATATATTATAATTTGTTTTTCTTTGGGGACCCACACGTAGCAATTTTTGGAGTAAACTGAGAAATTTTAATTCTCTAATTTTTCAGTCGTCCATAAAGAATAAATTAGGAAAAAGGTTAAATAATGGTATACATATATGATCATAACTAACTTTATAATAAATGGGAAATTTCAAATTTTCCTAAAACACAAAACGATCATCACAGAAAAAAAAAACAAACGAGAAAATGTTGTTTTACAACTATAATGAATTGACATCACATGTTAATTTTACAAACTTTGTAGTAAATAATAAAATTAAATGCAAAGACCAAGAAAATTATATATAGATAAAGATAGAAACTAGAAAAAACCAAAGAATTCATATTCCTGATATGATCACAATATATAGCCTGTAAAAAAGATAATTAAAAATGAAATCATTTATTTAATTTAATGACAAGACTCAAGCAGTTATCGACCAATTTCTCAAGGGCCTCATTAACGTCAGCAAGAGGATTGGCAGCACCGGATTCACCAAAAGCGTCATCGCAGGTTGAGTAGTAATTTACAGCACCAGAAAGATTGGTATTAAGGCCACCCTTATCATGCTTCTGCAGATACTGAATTGCTTCTGTGAGATCTGAAATCGCATCATCGTACATTTCTCGGCACGTGTCGAAATTTTCGTCGGTGCCCATTGTCCTCGACTTCATGGATGCGCGCTTTGTTCTGAGAATTGCGTAATTGATCGATGCCTCTAGCGCCTTCTTCGGATCGGTGATATCCTTCACCACATATTTGCAGAGGGATCTGTAGGGGGTTTTCGAGCATACATCGCCGTTAACTTTGCAGGCGAGGAAGAGGGTTGCCGTTGCAAGAAACACCAGTGAGAATGAGATACGAGGATTCATATTTGCTACTTGGATTTCTCACCCAGGGTCTCTTCGCATTCAGGATGGCTTCTCTTCTACTTTTTATTCTTTCTTTTTTTTTTTCTTCTTTTTTTGATGGGAGGGGGGGATTTGTATTTAATTTATTTATGGTTTTTATGGACAAATTTTTTTTCGCGGGGGGGATTAGCGTTCTCAAGTTTTTAACTGCCAGAAAAGGAAATTCTATTTTTATTGACATTTTTGAATTTGTGGATAAGTTTGAGTGTGGCAGTTAAAAGACTGTCTATTATTGGAGATTTCTTCGTTTGGAATTCCCACAGGAAACTGGAAGGGGTTGGATTGGGTTTTGCCACAGCAAAATCGCCACTGGTTCATTTATTAATAATTACAAATTACATCGATCCCAATTCTGTGCATCGGTGAATGTATTAATTAAAAATTTTAATTTTTCTTAAATAGTAATTCAGTATTCAATAGTTCATTCAGCTGCAATCAACTAATATTCGCATTATACCGACCTTGGAAGGGAATGCTTTTAAATTTTAAAGATATTTTATACTTATAAATCAAATTCTACAGTAAAAAGGGACTCTTGAAAGATTACTCCGAACAATTTAAATTTAAATCTCATCCTCTCATTTCTCTAACACATACTTGATAAAAAAAATTAAAAATAAAACTTAGTATCAATATTCCATCTCATTTATAAAATATATCTATAAAAATAAATTATTTTAATTATCATTTTTTTCTCTTTTTTTAACAAATTAATTAACTTGTTATAATTGCATGTTGAAAAGTGTAAAGTTAAAGTGTTATTGTGTGAAATGATTTTGGTGTCAAGTATCCTCTAATAATTTTAGAATTTACATGAATGGGATTAGTATTAATAATTATAATTATTAATTTATAAATTTAACGATTATACGAGTAAATACTAGTATATTTATATTACAATAGTGTTTTTTTTCTTTGCATAACTAAAATCTCAATAAGAAAAAAGAAACTCATCAAAAAAATAGATAAAAAAATTAACAGCAAGGGTTGCTTTCTCTGTCGTATGACAGATTCATTCTCATGCAGATAAAATGGAGAATTTCGAGGTTTCATTTAAATCTGAATTGCTCAATATGTACTCCATTTTTAACTCTGATTTCAGAGATAGTAAAATTATATAATATGAAACAATTTCAAAATAGATTGAAATGTAAGATTCGATTTCCTATGCAATTTTTAATTTGCTGTTGTACTTTCTATAAGCAAAATGTTTTTTTTTTTTTCTATCTAGAAATTATTTGATTTATAACATTTTCAGGTATTGCCCACATATAAAGAGCACATGAAATTTGGAAAAAAAATACATATTTTAAATTTTTAATTAAAAAACTCAAAAATACTCATTGACACCGTCTTCCATTAAATAAGTTTTTAATAAAAAAATTTGACTTCTAAAATAAAAATTCAAAATTCAAAAGCTTAATAAAATCATTTTGAAACTATTATTATTGATTGCAAATGTTCAATTAGACAATATGGTAATATGGTTGTAAAATGAATGAGGAGGCAAGCAAACTCAATGGCTCATTCGAGAGCCTCTAAGTCTTTGGCTAGTCCTATTCATTGAGACTTTCCTCCACTTTGTATTTAATCTCTTTAGATTAATGAAGTTTGAATATGATTTTCGCTTTAAAAAAATTGTGTATATTTTTTCTTTTCCATATGTACTACATTTTTTTTTCTGTTTTTAAATTAATTCAAAATTTGAATCAAATGGATTGAGATAAGTTAGAAAAGAGAAAAAGCTACTCTCATAGCCTCATCTATTTCTCTCCCAGAGGAAAAAATTTTCAAGTTCCAAAATATTTTTTTTTTAAATCATAAAAATTTATAACCAAACATGTTGAAAAACATACAATCCTCATAGTTGCCTGTCAATTGACATCCACAGACTTATTATTATTATTATTATTATTACAATTAAAATTTTTACTTGAATTCTGAATATAAATGCATATAAAAAAATGAACGATTACAAGTGAATCACATGAGCTCAAAAATAGCAGAAATTGGTGATGTTATACAATATGAGTCATTCAATATTATTTGTAAATTACATATATTTAATGGATTCCCTCAATTACATCAAGGTGCACAAAGAAAACCTACCCATTTCTCAAGCACAATAATTATTTGATGAAATTATCAGCGGTTATGGTAAAATACAATGCTCTTTTTTTGTCATTAATTTGACATCTCTATCTAATTGAGGTTGAAATTCAATACCCTCAACTTAAAAAAGGACAAAACCAATCTAATTCTAATCGATCATTTATTTATTTTTTTAATTTTTTTTGTGTAACTTTTCTGCTCCATGAAGCCAAACCCAAATACTATCAATATTTGACTTTTCAGCCGACAAGTTAGCAAATTTTAAACCTAGGCTATCTAGGTCCGCAAACAATAGAAATTGTTATAAAATATGAGTCAAACAAAATAAGTGATTTTCATTGGAACATGCTTTATAAAAATAATTCAAAAGAGGCAATCGCCCATTCAACATGACAAGATAAGCCAAAAGCATAGCACAAATAACCTGTAGAAAAACGACATGATTATTAACTTAAATGGAGTGCTTGTGCATGTGATTTCATATTGCGCAAATTCATTTACTATTCTTTTTTAATTTTTTAATATAAATATAATTTCAGATATATTTTAATTTGGTTTGAAAGTGACTTGACATTTTGAATTTATTTTTTTATTTGACACTCTGACATATATTAATAAGTTAAATAATATCTAGATTTGCGCAGAACTAGCTCAACACTCAAAATAAACTACATTTTCGTAAATATATCTAGATATGTACAAAATTAGTCATAAGAAGACTTAATTCTAAAGTGCAAAAATAATTTAGGTTTGCATAGATATAAATATATCTGCTCAAAACTAGTCGCATATGGATTACATTTATATAAATATAACTAAATCAGCACAGATATACTTTTACTATAGGAACCGTTTACATAATTAGATCAACACATACTTATTTGAAAAAAAAAACTAAATTTCACACACACACACATATATATATCATCAATGTTAAATAAAAAGAAGTTCAAAGTATAATATTACTGCCTAATAAAATTAAATACCTCTTGAAATTACGTTTGATATAAAATTTTAAGTATGCACATCTAAAAGTTAAGAAAAAAAGAATAGGAGATTTTTCTATGAAACTGCCCTTTCATATTTAGATCATATTCAAAATTACATCTAGAAAAAATATTTTATGAAAAAAAAAATAAAAAATCAGTAAAATAAATCATAAAAAAATAATCAATTAAATAAAAAATTTTAATTTATTTATTTGATATCCAACTGCAATCTCAAATACCCATTTAAAGAAGTGCATGTACTTCAAATTTCCAAACTTGATAATTTTTTCCATGTGATTCTAATTTCTAAAAAAAAATATTAGATTTGCTATTACTTTTGTTGGGTTAATTTGCAATAAGCAATGACGTTAATCCATCTAGGGAAAGAGGAAGGCCGAGGAATCAAAAGAATCAGAACTATCATTTGATTATTTAAATAGAATTGGATATTCCAGCTTTCTAAGAGTTGGGACGAAAATGATTCCTTTAAGATTCACATTGAATATTCTTAGGCCAAATCATTTAATATACTTAACGACTGTTATCAAATGACCAACATACCCTTCACCCACCCACTCAATTTACCCAGAGTCAGATCAGTGTATTTTTCAAACACGGCAAGACAAGAAAAAAAATATATTTTTTTAATTTTTTTTTTGCTTTTTCCAATTGTTAGTGTATTTTTAAGTTTTCGTTATTTATTTTTTTATCTTACAAAAATACATAGAAAATTTCATGCAAAGGTACTAATAGAAAAAAAAAATGAAGGGTGGTTGTTGCGAATGAGCAGAGGGCTAATGAGTCTTTTTGACTAGTAAGAATAAAATTATACAATTTGCAAAAATCTCTGACCGAGTCAATATATGCACAGCAAGATTTTCTGCGTTTCCTCGCCTCTAAAGTCAATGCTTTAGTTCAACTTGCTTAGCGCAACGTCTCTTTCTATTTGCACAAGATTCCTTCTCAGGCCACGACTTCTGCCATCAAAATAAAAAATGCAAGCGCAACCCCTTCTCTGTCTTTGAATTCCATTATTCAATGCGACTCGGCGAAACTTAATTAACTAAATCTTGCCTTTTTATAGCCTTCAAAGCTATTAATTCCCCATGCTTCTTCAATTCTTTTCAGGATAGAAAATGGAAGTGGAGAGTTCAGAAATGGAAATTCAAGATAAAAAATTTGCTCTCCCTGTGGATTCAGAGCACAAGGCAACTGAATTCCGATTATTCTCAAAAGCTCCTCCTCATATGCGAGCATTTCATCTCTCTTGGGTTTCTTTCTTCGCTTGTTTCGTTTCAACTTTTGCTGCTCCTCCTCTTCTTCCTGTGATACGTGATAACCTTAATCTGACGGCTACTGACATCGGTAATGCTGGTATTGCATCAGTTTCCGGTGCAGTCTTCGCTCGAGTTGCTATGGGGACTGCTTGTGATCTTTTCGGTCCCCGTCTTGCCTCTGCTTCACTCATTCTCCTCACTGCACCCGCAGTTTACTTCACTTCCATTGTCTCCTCCCCTGTTTCTTTTCTGCTCGTCCGGTTCTTCACCGGCTTCTCCTTAGCCACTTTTGTCTCCACCCAATTCTGGATGAGCTCCATGTTCTCAGCCCCGGTTGTCGGCACCGCTAACGGTGTTGCCGGTGGGTGGGGAAACCTCGGCGGTGGTGCCACACAGTTGATTATGCCACTAGTGTTTGGCCTAATCCGAGATATCGGTGCAGCCAAATTTACCGCTTGGAGAATTTCATTTTTCATCCCTGCCCTGTTTCAAACACTATCAGCATTTGCCGTATTAATATTCGGCCAGGACTTGCCGGACGGAAACTTCAGGCGGCTACAGAAATCCGGCGATAAGCATAAAGATAAATTGTCAAATGTATTCTATCATGGGCTCACAAATTACAGAGGATGGATCCTGGCATTGACTTATGGGTACTGTTTTGGCGTGGAGCTGACAGTGGACAATATAGTTGCAGAATATTTTTATGACAGGTTCAATCTGAATCTCCATACCGCAGGAATGATCGCAGCAAGCTTTGGATTAGCAAATATAATTTCTCGACCAGGTGGAGGAATAATATCGGATATTGTAGGGAAGAGATTTGGGATGAGGGGCAGATTGTGGGCTCTATGGATAGTACAAACATTAGGTGGTGTTTTCTGCATAATTCTAGGACGAGTGGGATCTTTGAGTGTGTCCATTATAGTGATGATTGCTTTTTCTTTTTTCTGCCAAGCTGCTTGTGGATTAACATTTGGAGTGGTTCCTTTTGTCTCCAGGAGGTAATATATATATCTATTTATGATGTAAGAAGATACGTTTTTAGTGCTGAGAAATATTCTAATGATCGAATTGAATTGTATGTTTGTTCAGATCACTGGGGCTAATATCAGGCATGACAGGAGGTGGTGGAAATGTGGGTGCAGTACTGACTCAATTAATATTCTTCAAAGGATCGAAGTACTCAAAGGAAACTGGGATCACACTTATGGGTATTATGATTATATGTTGCACTCTTCCAATATGTTTTATATATTTCCCACAATGGGGTGGAATGTTTTGTGGCCCATCGTCTACAAAAATTGCCACGGAAGAAGACTACTACATGTCTGAATGGAGCCCAAAGGAGAAAGAGCAAGGTTTACATGTTCCAAGCTTAAAATTTGCTGATAATAGCAGAAGTGAAAGGGGCAAACGAGATGACACCCCATCTCCAAATGTCTAGTGCCTCAAATAAATTTCAACCACCAATGCGTAGACATTGGTGATATCTTCGTTTGGGAATGGAGCTAATAATTTATTATTATTTCAAAAGAATACTGCACTAGACACAATTCGTATCGTACACAAATTATCTGTTTGTATTCGATCAAACGGGTCCAACTTGATGAAACGATTAAAGATCGTGTCCGCGGAATGATTCGTGTAACGACACAAACAGTGTGGTCAAGAATTAATGTATTATTGACTTGTTTTATAAATAAATACATATAAACTTGATTTAATAATGTTAATTTATTATTAAATTTCTGATGAATTAGTTGGTAATAGCATTAAATATTAAAAAAAATTACTTAAATCAGATTCATAAATTATTTTCATAGATCAAAATAACATAAATAAAAATTCAAAGAAATTATAGATCCCTATGTCCCATATACAAAGATAATATATTCTAATTAACCTGAATTTCACTTTTTTTTAAGAAAATGTATCATCAATAAATTAAGATAATCATGCGACATCTACAGTATAAATCAAAATTGATAATAAATATTGAAATTTAACAATAAAAAATAAATTAAAAATATAAAAAACTATATATGACATCTTCTATACGGTTTCTAGAGAGTTTTGATGTATCAACATCTTTTAATAACTAAGTTCATATAATCATTAGTTGACTATATTTAGAAATCACTTTTATCTTATATTATACATCAAGAACCTAAATCAATTGATAGAAACTTATACGATAAATATCTTAAAAATTAACAAAAGATCTTATTAAAGAAATAACAATCACAAAAGGCGATAAAAAATCCATGAAGGGAAAAACAAAGCTTCACAAAGGGAAAATATATAGAGATGACAATTGGACCTTCACTGCAGTGCCCCATTCCAAACAGAACGATTTTTTTATAATATTTATGTCCTGCCCTAATCCTTTTTTTTTGTAATGGGAATAGGATGGAGGCGGTATATATATCTCCCCCTGATTCCTCCCGGAAAATTATTTATATTTTTTTATATTTATATATATAATAATTATGTATATTTTAATATAATTAATATTTTTAAAAAATAATAAAATAAAAAATGTAACACTCATTTTAAAATAAAAAATATTTTTTATTTAAATAATTATATAATTAACTAACAAATTAAAAATATAAAATAATTTAAATTAATAAAAATTAATAATTGGGTTGTATTTTCTGTGTGGTGTGGGGATAGAGAACCGTATTTTTTCTAGAGGTGAATGAGTTGAGAAACAGAATGAAATTTCAAGGTTGGAGACGAAGATGAAGAACTCAGCTCCGAACCCATTCTGTTATCATTTTTTAAAAAATAGACCAAATTTGTAAAGATTTAGATTTATTAAAACTATGAAATAAAATAAAAATACAGGATTTGGACCCACCGACTGCTTAGGAAATAAATGAATTTTATTTTATTAGAGATTTGGTTTAGGTAAGACTACGTCTACAAAATAAATTAAAATTACTTCCTAAAAGTCAATTTCAGGATTATTATTTCATATATATCAAGCCAAATAGCCGATGTTGGATTATCATCTGGGAGGGGATATACTCTTGTAATAAAAGGTTTGTAAATACCTTGATCACTAAAAATGAAAAATAAATAAATAAATCTTATGCTTTTAATTCTAACCTATGGTTAGGGAGTGCGGGTGCAAGAAAATTGGAGTAAAGAAAAATCAAAATCTTTTATATAGATCCAGTAATCAGGAGCAATATCAAGATGTAATATTAAGTTATTTTTCATAATAAAAAAACTTTTAGCATTCATAAAAAATATTTAAACAATATTCAGTAGGCCAAATTTAAATTTTGTTAATTTTTTTAACAGAAATTAAAAAAAAAAAAAAAAGACAAGGGGCGCAATCACTCCTCTTATGCAGAATGTGGTTCGAACCCTGCCAGTAATTAGTCAATAATTTATTGTCATACTAAAAAAATAATTTTTGCTATTAATTTGTATTTATATAATGAAAATTTAATTTTTTATATAAAAGTATATCATTAATTAATTAAATTTATAAATGAATATACATCTTATTTAGGTTAGATTTTTTTTAAAAAAAATAGTGAAATTAGGGGCGTATAACTTTGCAATTTATCCCTGAATTTCTGGGAAATATGTTTCTGATAACGTATACTTGGGCCTTTTGGGAATGGGATTATTATAGAAACCTTTCTTCTCGCGAACTTTTGCAGCCCAAATTGTTCTTTTAGCCTCAAATACAAATAATTGTGGTGTGGGCGGTGCACGAATCACCTCCACCGCCGCCGCCGCCGCCAAAAACTTCCATTATCACCTCACATCCAACTCGAAAAAATAAAGGTAAATGGACACAGAAGTGGGTCATGTAGAATTATTAATTATATAGATGAACGAGGTGGAATTTTACAACAATTGAGTCGTAAGAATTCAGTCGTTTTACAGAAGGAGAAGAAAAGTGTGGGAGAAAATTAGCTTTATAATTTAATTTTTTTGGAAATCGAGCTCCCAGTGGGTTATGAAAAACTTGACGATTTTAAACATTGAAATTAAAATATTTAATCATGATTTTTATATCAATTTTAGTTGAAATAGCAAAATAGAAATTGTTGGTTAGTTATTCTATATATTAGTGGTTGGTAAGGCTTCAAAGATGTGAAGAGGATGCATGTTGTGGCAGAAAGCAATGTTGTGGCCTAATTTGAGGATGCATGTTGTGAGGAGGATATTACATTGGCGACAATTTTTGTAAAGCTTAGCAACATTACCAATGCATGGGTTGAGAGAAGTCGTTGCCTTTAAATATTCTCAATTTTTGAGAAATTTTTTTTGTTACAAATTAAGATTAGCAATAACCCTATTGACTAGTGCAAAATTAAGGATATGCTGGCAAAGAATTACCCGTTATTTATACATGAATCTTTCTTTTTCATAGAATGGTCCTTATATAATTTAATCTAATTTTTTGTGATCCTATGCCATGACTCTGAATTTCCACAAAACCAAAAGCTTCAAAAGGTTGGTCCCATATATATATCGCCATTTTGTCTGCACAAGTTCACCATATATACAGACTGAAGTTAGAATTTTGAGAAACCCATTTTGCCTTTTTTGTTGTGCCAGAGAATGAAGGTTTGTGCTTCCCACGTCCCTGTTTCTGCCTCCCCACTCTCCTAGTTTGAGCTTTTTTTCTGTTTTTTTTTTTTTTTGAAATCTCACATAAAGAATGGAATCGCATAGTCGGTCATTTTATTTATAATAATTAGTAATTAGTAGAATGGCTAGAAGGGATCTTCTGCCTGATTAATCATAAATTAATATAACTTTAATTAGTTACAAATTCAAGTTGCCTAAGAGTTAGTACAACTTTAATTGCTGTATGGAATCAATGTGTTCAAGAAAAATATTCTAAAGATGTATATCTGATGTGGTTTTTACTTTTTTACTGCTCTCTTTAGAAATGGCTTCAGACTCCACTTGCAGATATATATATATATATAAAAAAAATCAACTTGCAGATATCAAAGCAAAAGATACTCAATTATTTGTTTATTCAATAATACTTATATAAAAAATTTCTAATATTATAAAATTATAAATCATGTGTTCAAAAAACAAAAGAAAAAAAATTTGACATCATTAAGCAACATTATACATTAAGTTTTTGTTTATCGCAGTAAGTTTTAATTTGTTTATTCGGTTAAAAGTTATGCTCTCATGTAAGAGCAAGATAATCTATCAAAACCTTAAACAATTTAAAGATAGAGAAAAATCCGAATTTCAATATCTGAAAGATATATAAGTATTATTTTATCAATTTTCTAAAGAAAGAAGTATTTTGATAAAAACTTAAAAACGAACCGGTTTACTCTAACATACTGAACTGTAATATTATATAAGACAATACTAATAATTTTAACACGAAAAACAGAAATTATGATGACTTTTTTTTTTATCTAAATTAGGTTCATTTATCTACTCATGAATCAAATTAATAACCCGATTCTTGCTCTAAAAATTTTCAAAAAAATGACATTGATTGAATAACTATTACAAATCATCACCTTCCCACATTAGAAAAAAAAAATGTATTGCAGAAGGGAAGCACCTAAAACAGAAAATTAATTTAACAAACATCAAAGAGAAAAAGACACTAGAATTAATAATACATATTATAATGACCAGCAAAGATGTTCATGTGACCTAGCTGTCCTCTTAACTGAGTCACTATCCCTCAGTAAGCAATAATCTATACTTGAAGGAAAGAGGGGAGCCTGTGATTTCCCATAAGAATTCCAGCACAAAGCCTGTCGAGAACTTGAATATCCTGCAGACGGCTTCAACTGAATATCAATTAGGTCAACATCCGTACATGGCACACTATTGCTGCATGCTAAATGAATAGGCTGAATTGTGTAACTTCCTATTATTTGATCAAATTTCACCCCAGAAATCGCCACTGCTTCTGTATGGTTCTTGCATATATGCTTGTCACAGTAAAATTGATCTATTATTATAGGATACTTCACTTCTGATACTTGAATCTCTGAAAATGATACATTTTTAACTGATCCGATGCCTCCCTACAATTAAGATATATAAAGATTGAATTATTTTAAGTGCAAGTGGTAACAGGTAATTATTAATCCAGACTAATTTATAATATTTAAATTGTAAGAAATACTGGATGGTTAAGAAAAAAAGTAAAATATAAATATAATCAAATGGGCTATAAGATGCTGAAAAAAAAATTATGAGGTACCTGCCATGTCTTTATTCTAGCTCCAGCTAGGGTATTTTCCAGTGAGATTTTCTCCACAATAATATTAGAGACACATGCAACACTGTTATCCTTCCCCAAACTTCCTATACTGAAGTTTTAAGAAAAGAAAAATAATACAAATTAGTTATAATTGTAAAATAAAAAGAAAAAAATTAATTACATGACACTCAAATTTGATAGATGAAAATTCAAAACGAAAAAAATTTAACTTTATTTAAAAAAAATAGAAAACTTTAAATTTAACATAATATTAATCTTTTACTTAAAACACAAATAATTTAAATCTAAAATTCATTTCAAATGCACAATTATCCATATAGATCATAAAGCTTTATATATATATATATATATATATATATTTGAAACCCAAATTTACCTTATACCATGTCCTGGACCACAGGTAATATGATGAATATGGATATTGGAGCATCCGGCTTGTATGGATATACAGTCATCTCCTGCCAAAAGTGAGAGTCCAATTTATATATTATTATCTCCAACCAATATTTTATATATTAGTCTATATACTAATAATTAAAACAAGGATATACTGAACTGAAAAAGTAAGTTGTATTTCTACTTTTTGTTAATGCTCGTCTCAAAAGTTAGTTTAGTGACGGTTATACCGTTCAAAAAATTTCTTTATACTTAACATATTTCCTCACAAAACAGATAACAATTTAAAAAAAAAAAAAAAAATTCCCCCCCCCCCCTGTCCCCACCCCCTGTGGATGGCAGAAACAGATAATTTTTTCTGTTTGATCCAACTCGCCATGCACCTAACTCAGAATAGAGGGTTAACCAATATTTGCCACCTAGTACAGCATGACCATATTTATTTTTCCAGAAATTTTGTGTGAAATAAATTAATTATAGGATTATCTGTGCTTTTAGTTCAGTGATATTAGAGGCATTTTCAAGACTATTAACAAACTTAGTCAGAATTTGGTGAACATAAAGAATTATGAATTTTTCATACTAATTAAAATTAAAATTATGTAACAATTCATGCATTGATCAAGCCAATAATATACTATTATATATATAAAAAAATGATTCTTTACTTCAGAAATATGGTATCGACTATATAAAAATTACTTTTTTATTGACACGGCAACAAGTTATCAATTTGGTCCTTAAATGAAGATATAAAATGAAATTGGAAATGGACAAACATCGGGATATTCTTACCACATCCAATATTAGAATGCTGAATTTCAACATCTTGTGTGTTCTGTAAGTGAATGCCATCAGTATTTGGGCTATATTCTGGTGAAGAAATTGTAATATTATTAACCTTGATCCCCTTAGAGTTGTCAAATTTGAGATGGCATTGAGGGCTATTTATGATTTCAATATCACGAACAGTGACATTATAGCTAGCATAAAATCTCAAAGCCTGTCAAATAGAGCAAATTAACTATAAAATTTAGGCATCAGAATAGAACCAAAAGAAAAAAAAAATAACGGAAAAGAGAAGTATGACTATAAAATAAAAGCAACCAAAAGGCAGAAATCTTACTGTAGGTTTCATATCAGGAATGTGTTTGGATTTCTTCTGCAGAGATACATTTAATAAGGGTCTAATTATTAAGTGGTGCACATAAATTCTAGAATTTTTGCTTTCTAAACTGTTTCAAATTAAGAAAAACCTGAATGAAATACAGAGCGGACGGAGACCACCAAGCAAAGCCTTGGCTATTAACAGAGCCATAACCTTGAATGGTGAAATCATGGACCCATTTGAAGTTAAACCATTGAAACAGGCTGGATTGAGGCCATGAACCTACTTGTGGAGGAGCTAACACCATTCCATCTATCTGTAATTAATTAGCATCCATGGAATTCCACTAATTACATTACATCAGCTTTGTGTGTAAAGCAATCAACTACACAGATATATAATATCAAAATACAATCCTAACATATAACTAACAATAAAAAAAGCAAAAAAATAATAATTTCTTTATTGAGAAATTAATTAATAGTAGAGTAGTGTGTGAGTGAGATTATTTGCTAAATAAGAAAATAAAAGGAATTTACCTGAAGAAGGAAGTGAGGCATGCAAGGACCTTCAAGTGTAATGGGCTTGATAAGGAACTTGAATTCAGCTGGAAGTTTTATTGTAGCACCAGATACCTTGCAGGCTGCTTTCCATGCAGCTACAAGTGCCTGTTTTAATTTTTTTTTTTCCCAATTTTCAGCAAAAAATGCATATATGTATATGGGAAATTAAATAATTCCATTATCATCAAATTATACCTTAGAATCATCAGAAACGCCATTACCCTTTGCTCCATATGAGAAAATATCAAAAATGGCGGATTGAGAAGCAGAGGGAGGAAGAGGGGCCGGTGCAGGGCCTGGAAGAGGATTGTTATTATTGCTGCTGCTCCTCTTTTCTTTGAGGTGCTTATTATTGTTGGATTTGCTCTTCTTGTTGTGCTGATACTTTCTTGCATCAACTGAAATTACCGCAAACATAGTGAAGGCAGCTATTATAACAAATATGATAAACACAAACGATGTATTCTTGTTTCTCTTCATCTTTATTTTCCTGTCTTGGAAATTTTCCAGGAAAATGGACAAATGAATTTTGGGTTTTGGGTTCAGATAGCGGAGTTAGAGGTCGTTATAACGGTTTATATAATGTTAATGACACGAAATTAGCCTTCCTTTTTGCATATAATTTATGCTTAATTATTAAAATTTAGAGGGATAATCTCATATTTTCTAGCTAAGAAAATGTAGGCCAGATTTTTTTTTAGATTAAGTTTTTAAAAATGTAGTTAGCTAATTTTGTATTCTGTGCCTTAATATAGGAGCTTAATTATATTTTATAGCATCCCTCCATGGAAATGTAAGCACTTTAGTGGGGTTGCCTACTTTTGTAGTCTTGTAGATGTATAGGGTATAGGATTTAAGCATTTGGCACATTTGTATAAAAAAAAATTACAATTGTATTTATTTTATTTAAATAGTCGAATGGGTACAAAGAAATCAATTAACGTTCAAATATATGTCATATATATAAATTTAATTATAATTCTTATGATTAGAATTATGAATCAAGAAGTAGTATCTTTTCGAGAGAAAAAATGATATAATTTTGTTACTTGTTAGCTATTAATTAAGTGAATTTAATATCAATTTTATTTAACATTTTTTACAAGCAATAAAATAGTAAAAAATTCCACTGTTATCAATACTATATAAAAATGAACAAATAATTTGAATCTCTTTCAAGTGTTGAACACCACTCCTATATCTTAAGCAAATGCATCTGATAATTTTTTTATGATATAGTAATTAAAATGGAAAAAAAAAATGAAAATCCAATTGGTTTTACCTCGCATCTTGTTAATTAAGGCAACCAATTATTGAATTTAGTGGAAGATGGAAAAGTCATGCTGTAGCAATATAGTATATATGGATAATATATCTTTCTTAATCAACAACTTCAATTTCATATTTCTTAACTAATGGGTGCATTTAAATCTAAAGGATATATAGTGGCTTGGCTGCTCTCCTATGTATTAAAAAATGATAATATAACATGTCCTATTTAGGATGAAAAGACGATTTTACCCATATCAAAGCTTCCTGGCCTAAGACAGAACCTTATATATATGTTATATTTTAGAACATAATTTAGTTGAAAGAATAAACTGGCAAAATTGAATAAACAAAGGAAGTGTCCAACTCAAAATTCTTGTTATGCTTTGTAACTTTTAGTGAATAGTCCAAAAAGAAACCTCAAATTGAGTGTATAAAGGTATGGTCATAGGTTCCAGACAAAAGAGAATTGGCCACTTCATCAGTCACCCTGTAATTTGTATAGTCATAATAAAAGATAATTTATAAGTCTTATATATCTAAGCTTCATTGGGGTTTGACAACTTTTTCTTTTTAATTATTTAATTTATATTGCATGTATGCATGAACACTTCTATATAGTTAAATTAGTAATTTAATTAGATATAATATACTTTTTTTGTTAGTATAATATCAGAATTATGCGCTAATTAATTTAAATATAAGTGAATATTGAAATAGTGATATATGGGTTTAATTAGACATTAAAATAACATTAAAAGTTTAATTTAGTGAATGTCAATGTCATTTTTATGTGTGGTTTCAACCAGAAAAGATCTATATAAATTCATTATCAAAGCATTCTATCAACTTTTCATAGCATATTCTACTCAAAAAATGGAAAAAAAAAAGGTTACTTTTATTCTTAATCACTAGGTATAAATGTATAATTGAAAAGGAATCGATGTTTCTTTTTTCTTGCACGCCGTGGGCCAAGTATGGGGGGACTGTCGGTGCCATTTTTGTTTAGGCTTTTCTTCTACACTACTGATATTAGTATATTAAAAAAATTATGAGTGTTTTTGGGAATAAAGAAGTTTAAGAGTTGCATAGATTATTAAGTTCGAATTGGAGACCTTAATTTAACATAAATAATGAAAAGACACTGCAAATCTGAATGCATCGAAAGCCCAGATATATACTTCATCAGAAAAAAAAAAAAAAAAAATATATATATATATATATATATATATATATATATATATTTAAATGTGAACAACTATTCTTTTGCAACCAAAGCAAAAAACATGATCAAGACTCAAGAGTAGAACTAAATTATAGAAAATTCCATAAATCAAAAGCAATAATAATATTGCTTTACATATGGTAATTAACCAAATTAAACTTCCAAAGACAAATCCTAATCTGAAAAACCTATAACTAAATCAATAAATAAATCCAATATTTAACTAAATTCATATTGGCTAGTGCCTGCATCAAATCAAAACCAAATAACTAGTAATTGTTTGAACAATATGCTTGCATAGCAGGCAACAAAGTTTTGAGGACATCAGAAACAAAATCATTGCATTTGTTATCGAAGTAGTTTAAGGTAGGGCAGCAATCTCCGTCCATGGTAGGATCCCCAAAGAAGCTACCTGATGTAAGTTGTACATAGCAAGTAGTTAACTTAACAGAATCTTGTATGCAATTAGGAAGAGAAGGATTTTGATGGTGATGTTGAGATGGAGGAGAATGTTGGTTGTGATGACGGAAAGGTGGGAATGGAAACAAAGGATTTTCATCCGCCGGTGGATTGGGGTTGTCGATGAAGGGGTTTGGCAATTTCCAGGGGTCTTCCTCCGCAGGTGGGATGAAGGGGTTGAATAAACTTCTCGCCGATCCTTCTCTTGCTAAGCACATGATCACTAATATCATCCAAATTGAAACCTTCATTTTCATTTTCTTAATCAAATTCCTCTCTTGTTATTTGATCTCTCTTCTCTCTACGAATTGCTTCGTTAACATTGTATATATATATATATAGCTGCCTATCTTAGTTTTCCTACTTATCTAAGATTCTAAGTAATAAGAATTTCAATTTGTCTGCAATTCATCTAAATAAGTTTGTGTTTTAGTGTTTTTATGCTAACTCTCTCATTATTATCTATTCAACATTAATATCTCTAACGTAAATTAATCTTAACCGTATTACTATTTAAGTGAACTTAAGAAATGGTTTAAGAATAAGCCATGTCAGTCATATTAACATAAATTTAACACTTACCAAAATTAAAATCAATACTTGTTATTTTTTATTGATGATGATAATTAATGTCAATAATGATAATGATAATGGGTTCATAGAGCGTGATTAAGATTGAGATTAATATTTTAACGTGAAGAATCATTATTTGTCCTTTTTTTTAAAAAAAAATAAATTTTGTTATAGATAAAACTTATGTAAAATAGTAATTATCATTCTTATATTTTATCTTTTTACCTTGTAGAGTTCTATATTGCTTCAAGTTTTTTATCAACCAAATAAATCGATATATAAAATAACATTTCATTAAATTTTACTTGTTACAGTAATTACTGCGGCACCTAATTATATATATTACTCGAGATAATATTGAGTTATATGGAATGTGAATTTTCTATTTAGAGGTTTTTTGCAAATAAACCTTGGTTTATAGTTTTTTTTTTTTTTAAAAATGAGTGCTAATCAAACAATTGACTACGGAATATCTAACTGAACTAAAATCTACTGACAAATAAAATCCAATACTAGACATAATTAAAAACTGAAAGTGAGATTTTTGGACTGCAAACAAATGAAATTATTTTGAGTTTATATCCACTAGAGAAAACTGATTTTTTTTTTTAATTTTCTATCGTAAATTAAGTTAATGATAAGCAATATATATATATATATATATATATATATATATGCATGGGGAGCTGCTAGGACCACAGCCCTCCTAATTTTTTTTTCAGTTTCCATTTTAATCCAATTTTTTTAAGTTACACTTTTAAAAAATAAAAATTAGATACGTTTATTTTGGCTAATAGATTTTTAATTTGTTACTATTGGCATCACTATCAAATTAATGATTGAAATAATAGAAATTACTATTGGCCAATAATCTTAGAGACAAACTTCTTTTTTTATAGTTGAAATAATAGAAATTAGATTCCTAATATCAAAATAACTAAAGAACACACAATGAAGTAGAAATAAATAAACAATTAACAGAAAAATACCATAAATCAAAAGCAATAATAATATTATATTTACGCCCTTAGGCAAATCCTAATTTTTTAAAAAAGAAAAGAAAGACAAACTAAAATAGACAAAACTCTAAATCTATATAATTAAATCTGATAATTAAATGGCATGTTCAAAAACCAATAAATAAATAAATAAAAAACAAGTTTAAGGATGAGCTGCACAATATTGTCGCAAACCAGGCAACAAGGCCTTGATAATATCAGAAACAACATCCAAACAATGGCTATCGACGATCTTTAAGGTAAAGCAGCATTCTTCCGTCATGTCAGCATCATGGGATAAGCTTCCTCCCACCCCTTGTGCCCAACAACTTGTTAACATTACTGTGTCTTGTATACAATCTGGAACCGAAGGTTCTTCCCATCCTTCATGAGATGGAGGCGGTGGTGATTGCACCGCTTGCGGTGGAATCCACCACACTGGTGGATTCCTCCACGTTGGATTTGGAAATTGAAAGAACGGGTTTGAACTTGATGGGTCTTCCTCCGCAAGTGAGTTGCGATTAGCGTTGAAGGAATCGTCGATCATTCTGGCAGCCGACGACCCCACTCTTATTGCTATGAGCAAGAACGCCATTATCATCCAAATTGAAACCGTCATGTTCACTTGTTAGTTGTAATTTTCAAATATATGATCGACTTGGTTTTTTAAGCTTTTATAGCTGCCCATTCTAGTTCTCGTATTAATCCAAATAATTAGAATTTCAATTTGTTTGTAATTCATCTAAATTACTTTGTATTTGAGTGTATTTCTACTAATAAAATTGCTCAGACAAATGGGCGTGCTAAAATTATTTAATGCATAGAATTATTATTTTTCTTTTACTTTTTAATCTTATTTTATTATAAATAATTAAACATATATAATTATTGTAAAAAATATAGGTAGGATTTGATTCCTTATATGTTACCTTTTTATTTAGTAGAGTTCTGTAATGCATCAAGTTTTACATCAACCAAATAAATCCATTATCACTTCCCAATATAATTATTAGCTTAATAAGAAAAAAATGATAATGGAATTTATACAAAAGTGAATTATTATTAAAAAGTATTTGGGTCTCAAACAGTAACAATTTATTTATTTATTTATTTTATAGTCTCACGGACAAAAAACGATAATATAATTCAACTAAAAGTGGGTCTAGTCTTGGCAACGGGGCGGAGGTGGGGTGGAGGACTGATCCCTGTCTCCGTTCCCGTGGTAACGAAGAATTCCCTTCTCCGCGGGGATCCCTATTTTCCACAATTATTTTTTTAATTAAAAAATAATATATAATAAATAATTAAATTAATTATACTATCAATCGATAAAAAATAAAATATGATCGATTTATTTATCAGTCAAACGATTTTAAAATTTATTAATCAGTTAAATTATTTATAATTAACTGATTTAAAAGATTATCAACCAATTTAACCGATTTATTATTAAATCAGTTAACCAGTCATGATTTAATTTTAAAGTGAGTATCATCTTCGTTCTTGTCCCATCCTATTCGGGGCAATTTTTCACCGGAAATGGGAATTATCCGTCCCATTGCCAAATCTAGTCTATTTGTATATTAAACCAACTCCATTAACTTAGTCCCTAAAGCATGGGAAATACCAAATTTTTTTTTTTACAATAAATGCAAGAATACTCAATATAAATGAAAAAAAAACTTTATAATATGATACAAGTCAACAAAAATTGTAATACTAAAAATAACATGATTTAGGTAAAATCAAATTGAAAATTAATCTTGATTATTATGTTAATGATAGGACCATCTAATTTTAAAATAGTTTAAACCTTTTAATTGTTTCAAAATCACTTTATTAGTGGATTGAGTTGCCATGTTCGAAGAGAATGTGTTTGTATCTTTTTTTTTTCTTTTTTGGTGAGAATGTTTGTGTCTTGAACAAAGAATCCTCGTTGCCCTAAAAACAAATGCCTAATCCATGGTTTCCTCTCATATGGATTGATAGATATCAATACGTACGACTTCCATGATCTTTTCGTATATCTCTTTTTTTTTTAATAAATCATTGCTCTTTTAATATATAATTTTTTTCTAATTTTTTCAATGTAATATCTTTTTTTTTTCTTTTCCAATATAATTTGATTCTAATTTTGTATTTATAATATATTGCTGGTCTTGAATTCAATTTACATTTAAGAAACCACTAAACGACGCAAATTTGTTTGGACTTGTTAGACCCTCAAAAAAAAAAAATTGTTTGGACTTGGAGTTGAAGATTCAGCGTTAAAACTTGAGAGGGTGGGTGCCGGCGTCTGAGCCCCACCATTTCACCCACTATGACCGCACATCCGCCGTCACCCATTTCAAATTTCAATTTCAATCTCGAGTTCACCTGCACAAATTAGTCAACCCAGCACCCGCCCACTCACTTTTTTTTTTTAAATTCCAAAGAAATTATTAATAACATCTAATTATATAGACTAATTAAGAATTGTTTTCATAATCTCTTTTATGATATTAATTAATTTAATTATAAATTGTTGGAAAGTTGACAATATTAGGCAGATTAGTATAATGTAATAAAACAAATATTTAAAAGAAGCAAGTTGTTCGATTCTGTGATGTATATAAATCCACCGAACAGCCCATCATCAACGAAACAAGGAATTGTTTAACGAGCAGTTAGTCATTTATTACTTAAGAAATAAAAATAAAAGAATAAGTTATTTCTGTAAATTATTTCTTTAGGATTTATCACGGTCACTCATTAAAAAAAATGAAAAGAAGGAATTTTAATTTAATGATATTTGATTCATATTAAGAAATATATAAACAAAATCGAACACTAATAAGAATTACATAATCTAAATTTAATTTGACACCAAAATTCAAAAATTTAAGATGAATAAATTCTGATATATTTATATATAAACAAGGATGCTGGTTTAAAACCAAAATCCCATACTCTGCTGACTTATTGCATCACGTATTAAACTTTTCAATAGTAAGATATGAATTATAATTTTTCACATGGACCGACTTATATTATAATTTGTATAACCCACCAACAACCATTAAGCCCTATTTGTATTTGATACCAGCAAACGGAACATTAATTTTATTATATATATATATATATATATATATATATATATATATATATATATATAATCATTCTCTTTTTCATTTATAATTAAGTCAAATTAATAGTATACCGTTATCCTTAGCATGATTCGATCTGGATTTATAAATAAAAGCATAAATTAATTTAGAAGATTTTTTTCTTTCTATTAATAATAAAATGTCAAATATATTTTTTTAAAAAAACTGCTATATTAATCAGCAATTAAATTAATAGAATATCAAATAAAAATGGTAAAATCTGCATTAGTTATATAGGCGCTATTTATTTTTGAAAAATATTTTTTTATTTTTTAATATTTAATTTAGTTTTGAAAAATAAGTCAAAAAAAATATTTTTCAAGTTAACAAAAAAAATATTTCAAGAAAAACTATTTATTCTGAAAAATTATTTTCTAAATCTTATTAGATATAAAAAATATATTATTTTATTTTTATTTTATTTTATTTTTTAGTATTGTAATTAAATATAAAAAATATTATATTTGGAAAATATTAATATTTTTTAAAGACATTATTTTCTTCAAACAATTTTAAGCTGAAATAATTGTTGGTAGGATGTGGACAAATATTGTGGGAAATCTGAAGCTGGATGTGTTGTTAGTACAAACGCAGTCTCAACTATTCAAGACAGATCCATCATCCAGTAATTGACCCATTTGGTCCCCACTCCCATATGAAATCGATCAACTTCATGCCCTCCTTCGACTTGTACAGATTTCCATGGCTTCTTTTCCTCTCTGTTTTCTCTCTTCGAACCTTCTCATTCTCTTCTACGCGCATACGTTTCCTAATTCCTGCTATTTGAAATTCTGTCAGTCAACCCATTTGAATGATACCCTCCCTTTTGCAAAAGTCATTTTGTTAATTTTCTTCCTCCTCTGTTTGGTTCCCAACAAAAGAGTAAAAAAAATAAAAAAGAAGAAGAAGAAATGAACCCTTGTTATCCATCTGGATATTTTCTAATCTCTCTGATTTATTGCTTATGTTTCTTTGTAAAATTCTCTCTTTCTGATCCAAGAGTTACAGAGGCGGCTATGATTTGCTCAAACAAAACATCAACAATGTCAGAGAGGCAAACTTTCATAGCAAATTTTTTAGCTACAATTGATGCTATGAATTCTTTAATTGTAAGGCAGCAATATGGAGCTGTGATTAATGGGACTGGTAATACCACAGTTTATAGTTTTGGGGAGTGCATGAAAGATCTCGATCAAACAGATTGCAATCTCTGTTTTGCCCAATGCAAAACCCAGATTCTAAGGTGCCTCCCTTTCCAAAGAGCCACTCGCGGCGGCAGACTTTTCTACGACGGCTGTTATTTGAGGTACGATGATTATAATTTCTTCAATGAGGCTCTTACTTCACAAGATAAAACTGTGTGCGCTAATGGGGATTTCAGCGGTGGAAATAAGACCATTTTTAGTGCTAATGCTATGGATTTAGTGAGTAATTTGAGTGTTGAAGCTCCACAGAATGATGGGTTCTTCGTGGGATCAGTGGATAAAGAGAATGTTACTGTTTATGGATTGGCACAATGTTGGGCGTTGGTCAATCGAAGTGATTGTGAGGCTTGTTTGGCAGATGCTGTAGCTAATATAGCTAATTGTACTCGTAAAGAAGAAGGAAGAGTTTTGAATGCCGGTTGTTATCTGAGATATTCCACTCAGAAATTTTACAACAATTCGGGCCCTGCAAATCCAGATGATGGAGGTAAATTTAGTCTTTCTTGAATTTGTTCTTCATTTCCTGTTAATAAATTGTTCTTGAATTAGATTTTGTTAGCAGGAAGTAGCCATCTACCCATTATAGTAGCTGTGACATCTTCCTCTCTGGCGGTTGTTTTGATTGTGACAACAGTTTTTTTCTTTGTGAGGAAGAGGATTGCAGAAAAGAAGAGGCGTAAGTACATACTTATGGTTTATTACTTTTTTTAAAAAAAGAAATTATCAAGAATCAATAATGCGGTACTTTGATTTGGAATTTGGCTCAGAAAGGAAAGAACTCGGTGCTCTATTAACCACTGTGAATAATTCCAAGCTCAATTTCTCATATGAATCTCTTGAAAGGGCCACAAATTACTTTCACCTTTCCAATAAGCTTGGACAAGGAGGATCTGGTTCGGTTTATAAGGTAGAATAATGTTGTTAAGCTTTGAACTGAATTTAATCCTTACTCATTATGGTTTAATTCATTCTAGTTGGTTGATTAGGGAACATTGGCTGATGGGACAGTTGTTGCTGTAAAGAGACTTCTGTTCAATACAAGGCAATGGGTAGATCATTTCTTCAATGAAGTCAACTTAATTAGTGACATTCAACACAAGAATCTTGTCAAGTTGCTTGGAAGCAGTGTCACAGGACCAGAAAGCCTTCTTGTTTACGAATATGTGCCGAATCAAAGCCTTCATGAGTACCTTTTTGGTGATTGCCTTAATCTTTCAACTCTTAATTAAGATTTTGATCTCATTTGCGAAATGTACTTACTGATAAAGTTCCACTAATTTCATTCAGTCAAAAAGAATGTTCCGCCTCTAACCTGGGAGATGAGATATAACATTATATTGGGTACAGCTGAGGGTTTGGCCTATCTTCATGAGGAATCCGAGTTGAGAATAATACATAGAGACATCAAATTAAGCAATATATTGCTCGATCAAGACTTTACACCAAAGATTGCCGATTTTGGACTTGCAAGATTGTTTCCGCAAAATAAGACTCACATCACCACAGCAATTGCTGGCACGTTGTAAGTTAAAGTCCGTCTTAATTTGATCTTGTTTATTAATCTTCTATTATCAATGCTAATCTGTAAATTTGCTTTTGCAGAGGTTATATGGCACCGGAGTATGTTGTTCGAGGCAAACTGACTGAGAAGGCCGATGTTTACAGTTTTGGAGTTGTTTTGATAGAGGTGGTGAGCGGAAAGAGGAACAATGCTTTTGTTCAAGATTCATGTTCTATCTTACAAAAGGTAATTCTTTCCCCATATATATTTATATCTAACAAACAGCTACCGTTCATTTACTTACTATGTCTTTACTGTTCTCTTCTTGTCAACCAAAAAATAAAAATAGATTTGGAATCTGCCTGGAACTGGGAGATTGTGTGAAGCTGTCGATCAAACCTTAAATGGTAATTATCGACAAGAGGAAGCAACTCAATTGCTTCAAATAGGCCTACTTTGTGTGCAAGCTTCCGCAGAACTGCGTCCAGCAATGTCAATTGTTGTTAAAATGCTCAAAAATAGCCATGAAATTCAGCAGCCAACACAACCGCCATTTCTTAATCCTAGTGCCAGTTCAGAATTCAGCTGGCATGCAAATGCTGCCACTTCCAGTTCTCAGCCTGAGTCTTACAACCAGTCTTCAGGAAATAGCATGACACAAAGTTGGATCAACCCCAGATGAAGCCGTTTCATTCATCTGCTCGAGTTCTGATTCTAGCTTCTTGTTGTTTAGTTGAAGAGGATACTGACTTGATTCAATTTGCATTAGTTATAGCAGAACTACCTGCTTTGCTGCTAGTATACAGTCTTGACTCATGTAACATATATAGTCATGATTCTGGTAATTTGACAGAGCTAAAAATTTACAATTTGTAAACAAATCAATTTTTCGCATAATGATATACTAAAGTTATTTTCAGATTGTGAAATTGCGATTCAAAGCTCCAAATAATCTTGATGAAATATTTATTGTAATTTTTCTGCCCAGAAAGTAATGTTTATTGTAAAAGGAATTCCAACACACAACATTTCAATTGGTGATATGGAGCTTTAACTAATATCAGGGACAGTGACAGGTACCAATACAATAGTTTTAGATAGACTTGTTAACCAGCTAAACTAATAGCCAACTAATTAAAAGAATAATAATAAATGAAACATAGTTTATAACTGTATGAACAAAAGATTAGAATTATTAAACGCAAAGCAGATAGAGATGTTTCTTGTAATTTGAGAGAGAGAGAATAATATTTTTTTAAATAAATAAATATTGACACTTATTTATATTCAATAATTTGATGGGCAATCTAACCTTAATCAGTACGTACAACTGTTTCATATTCTGGTAATGTAGTAATTTTTATTAAATACGGAGAGTAACCGAAGTTGATCAGTCGAACAGGTTAATTAAAAAGCCAGTTAATTAATGACAAATGATTAAAAGAATATTAAAGGTGGAACATGTTGTACATATATGACTTCTTCAGTTTGAATCAAAGATTGGAATAATTATGCAGTTGGGTGGTGTTTTAGCATAAAATCACACATTAACTATGGCCTCAAAAGTCAATAGTGGTTGGCATTTTTGACTTTTTCTTTTTTTTTTTTATCTTTTTAGAAAAATATCGATTTTCTAAACTGATTTTTACCTTAAAACCAAAATTTAATATAAGTTGATAATCGGTAATATGAAATTAATGATAATCTTTTAAAAAAAAAGAAAGAAATTTAAGAAAAATCAACTGCTCATCTCTATATCAGCTTACGAGTACAATAGACTTTGATACCAAGATTATAAAATTTTAAATTCAGCCTCAAAATTCAATAATCGAAGCTGGATGAACTTAGTTATTTTAAAAGGAATAAATTAATTTTCTGTAGAAAATTCGGTACAAAATTACAGCAGCTTCAGCGTTAAATTCTAAGTTCAAACCGCGTTTTTTCCATTTGTTTGTTTGTTTTTTTTTTAAATAATGGATTTTGGAACTGCTTTCGTTGTTAAGGTCTTGCTTTCTGACTTCTAATTCAGGAGGTAATAAAATCCGATGCTTCCATTTTGTTTTCTTTTGACTTCTGCGTCCATCTTCTTTACTCCTCCATATAACCTTCAATAATCTTTAAACCTTCTTCAGTACTTTCTGTATATCATTTCAGAATCGAGGAAACTCACGCAGACCTCCACAAATTTCGGCTTTCGGATTTCGGCTTCTTCAATGCTCAAAAAGGTACGAATTTATCTCTGATGTTACCTTTCTTGATACTTTTTTTTTTTAAGCCTCTGCCGGATTCCAATCTGCGTGAACTGCATATACTTGATTTGTTGAATTTCTTTATGGATATGATTTTAGTAAATTTAATCTGGATTCAGTTCCGTTTAGCTGAAGAAGACGGCGGAAAAAACTCTGAAAACGGTAAGTAATAAGGATAATTGATAACAGAGTTGCAGTGAAGTAGAATTTATATTTGCGTGGAATGGTGGTGGCGGTGGTGGTGGTGGTCGTGGCGGTGGTCGTCGTCGTCGGCGTGGACGCATCGTCATTTTAGTTGTGTAGTTCAGTTTGGTGGTGTCGACGGCGGGGCCCGTTTTAGGAGTCGGTTGCGATTGTGGACTTTTGTAGTGCGTATAATCATCACAACTTTATGAGCTTTCTTAAATGTTGTGTGCACTGGATTTATATATTTTTTCTTAGTTTTCAGCATTGGAGAATGATTATACTTTGGCAGCAGCACAGTAGTAGAAAATTGAAAAGTTTTTGATAGAATCGTAGCCCCGGTATGAAACCAAAGAAATTTTTAAATTGGGTGCTGCTAGTTATGGAACATTGACACGAGTCTAGTGCCACAGCCTGCGTAATTCGTGCCTTTTTGACTTGGAATTGTGCAAAATAAGCAAATACTTTACTAAGCTTCGATGATATTTGCCAAATGTTCATTTCTCATAATTTATGATTTATATCCTTTTGTCTAAATTATGGTCTTTCTCCTGAACGATCACTCAGCTATGGGCTGTAGATTGCCCCATTGTTGCAAAATAATAGTTAGTTCAGCATTTTTGTTGCGGAGGATTTGTCATTTTTTCTAACATGTCTCTTCTCTCCCTTCTCTTCTTTCTTATATTCAATCATCTCTGGGCAGTAGCAGAGCTTCATAGGGGCATGCAGAGGCCATGGCGCTCCCCCCATCCTCCCCCTCCAAAATATATAGTATAATGGGTGGCCCCCAAAGAATATATGAATATATATGTGTGTGTGTGTGTGTGTGGTCCCCCAAATATTTTAGTCATAGTCCGCTACACACTCTCTAGATATGTTGATTTATGGTTTCTGCTCTACTCACTTCTCTCTAACTCAAATATTATCTTGAACTGGCAGTCTCATAACTAAAATTATTCAGCGCAGCAAGTAAACTTTCATAAGGAAGATGAGGAAAGCAACCATATTTCTCCACTATCAATGCATTTTCTTGTATCTCATTGGACTTGGAAGAGTAATGGGAGACCCTAGAGCCCAACAAGTGAATGTTACATGTGGACGCCAACTCGAGAACAATCCGACCATCTTTGTACCGAATTTCGTTGCCACAATGGAAAATATCAGCGAGCAAATGCGCACTTCAGGATTTGGAGTAGCAATTACAGGTTCAGGACTTGACACTAACTATGGCCTAGCTCAATGTTATGGAGATCTCTCTTTACTTGACTGTGTATTATGCTATGCTGAGGCACGTACCGTTCTACCTCAATGTTATCCTTACAATGGGGGACGCATTTTTCTAGATGGTTGCTTCATGAGATCTGAGAACTATAGTTTCCTTGAAGAGTATAAAGGGCCAGGAGATCAGGTTGTGTGTAGTAACACCACAAGGAAGAGTTCAATATTTGGGGAATCTGCAAGGCAGGCTCTGTCAACTGCACTTTTAAGTGCACCAAATAATCCAAGGTATCATGCAAGGGCTCAAGTTGCAATTCCAGGGACAAATGAATCAGCTTACGTGTTGGCTGATTGCTGGAGGACACTGAATTCTAGCTCTTGCAAAGCATGCTTGGAGAATGCTACCGCATCTATATCGCAGTGTTTGCCTCGGTCGGAGGGTAGGGCACTCTATACTGGGTGTTTTGTAAGATACTCAGATAGAAACTTTCTCAACCCACTGCCACGAAATGGACGTTCAAGAGGTAAAAGGAAATATATTTTCTTGCACTGGGAATTTGCTGCGGGTGTTTGATTTAGTTATGTTTTATTAGGCCGTTAAGCCTGTTATATATTATATAATGGTGACTTTTGGAATAATGAATTGCAGGCAGCATTACAGTGATAGTAGTTTCAGTTGTCAGCTCTATAGTGGTGTTGGGAGTTGGCGTAACTACAGGAATTTATGTCTGGAAACGCAGATATATACAGAAGAAAAGAAGAGGTAATATATTTCCTGATATTTGCTTCTGTGAAGTCTCCAGAATAGCAGACAATGAAAGATAGACTTGCAAGGAATACTATATTTAACTAAAATTGGTCGCCCATTTAGTTTTTGCTTATATTCTTGAATGCTATTGTCTTTATCTTCAGGGTCAAATGACGCACAAAAGTTGGTTAAAACCCTTAATGACAGCAGCTTGAACTTCAAATACTCTACGCTTGAGAAGGCCACGGGATCTTTTGATGATGCCAACAAGCTTGGACAAGGAGGGTTTGGATCTGTTTATAAGGTAGTTTCTCTCCTTTGCATTTTTGTGCTTCACACCGCCCAGTAAGTAGTGGGTGAATCATGGAAACCACTTGCTGTCTTATTTATTATCTCTTTTTTCACTACAGGGAGTTTTGCCTGATGGAAGAGAAATTGCTGTAAAGAGGCTATTTTTTAACAACAGACATAGAGCAGCAGATTTCTACAATGAAGTTAACATGATAAGTACCGTGGAACACAAAAATTTGGTCAGGCTGTTGGGATGCAGTTGTTCTGGACCTGAAAGCCTCCTTGTCTATGAATTCCTCCCTAATAAGAGCCTTGACCGTTTTATCTTCGGTATATACTAGAAATTTTCACGTTGTAATTCTTATCTGAGCTTGCAAAAATTATTTCCACCAGTGGTAACAAAGAAAGCTAGTGTACTTAGCAGCCGATTTGCTCCCACTGGAAGACCATGTTCTATTACCTGAGTACCAAGTCAAGCTGAAATTAACAATGTTTTGCATATCGTGTATATGTGACAGATCAGAACAAAGGCAAAGTACTGACCTGGGAGAAGAGATGTGACATTATAATTGGCACGGCAGAAGGTTTAGTCTACCTTCATGAGAACTCCAGGACCAGGATCATTCACAGAGACATAAAGGCCAGCAACATTTTATTGGATTCGAGGTTTCGTGCTAAAATTGCCGATTTTGGCTTAGCTAGGTCTTTCCAAGAAGATAAAAGCCACATCAGCACAGCGATTGCTGGAACACTGTGAGTATCTGCTTTTCCTTTTTCAAGGCATTTTTGGAATGTTAACAGATCAAATTATTATCACAATTTCAAAGCTAAATATTTTTGAGATGATGCATTTGAATTTTTCCTATAATGAACATAATATTGCCTGCATAACTTTGACAAGTAATGATGTAAGTTTTATAAATCTGCAGAGGATACATGGCTCCAGAATACCTGGCTCATGGCCAGTTAACAGAAAAGGCAGATGTGTACAGCTTTGGTGTGCTTTTGTTGGAGATTGTCACGGGAAAGCAGAACAACAGGAGCAAAAGTGCAGAATATTTAGACAGTCTAGTCACAATTGTTAGTTCCAGAAGTCTCACCTTTTCTGAATTTTTTTTCCTAGTAAACTATATTCATTCAGAATACAAGAATTATTAAATACTCCAATTATACACTGATTATCATTTCCTCCGGAAAACAGACTTGGAAGAAATTTCAGGCAGGGACTGTCGAGGAGCTTTATGACCCTAATCTGATGTTGCACAATCACCATAACAGCAACGTGAAGAATGATGTTTTCAGAGTAGTGCATGTCGGACTCCTTTGTACACAAGAGCTGCCGTCACTTCGACCAACAATGGCGAAGGCAGTACAGATGCTAACAACAGAGGAAAACCTCCCTGCACCCACTAATCCCCCATTCATAGATGAAAGAACTATGGAGTTTAATGACACATGTGAGGACCCATGGTATCCACTTAATGCTGGACTTTCAGCATCAATAGCAACTGTGACTCATAGTTCCTTCTGTCCAAGATGACCAGAAGAGGAATATTTAAAATGTCAAGAGCTAGTGAAACAGAAAAACATCAACAGCTAGCATCGCCTCAATGAAGCACATCTTCCAGGCATTTGCGGAACCAGATGGTGCAGCACGTTTGAGCAGCTGGCAACTTAAAGCATGTTGGCATCCGATGACTTTGTAGATATGATGTGGAGAATAGTAATGCCAATTTTTAAATTTTTGTCATGAAAGTAAATAAAGTTACACCATTTTTAGAACTTATATCATCACTGAGTCTAAAAGTTTGGGTTTAAGGCAATGAATCTCAGCTTGCCCAAGCCTGGACATTACTCTGCAGATACAAGGTCCCAACTTGCTCTCAATATTTGAAAATTTGCTCGCATACACATTAGCCACCTTCCATTTTCTCTTTTACTCTCAAGAAAGCAAGGATAAAAAAGGTGGGACATTAAAAGGCAATGCTTCCAAGGGAACGAGGGATAAAAATAAATCCTGCAAATAAAAGAGCCAATCTATAATAATGAAATGATTAAGGGGTGGCCTTATAAAAAGTTCTTTAAGACTAGGGCTCGACCGGGGGAGCTGTAGGATGTCCATTCTTTGATCTGAGCTCAAGACAAACTGACTTATCTAACGTGCAGCTGCGAGGTTCCCATTATGCCTCCACTAATCTCATAATATGTGGCAGTACAAAATCAAGCTTCAAGAGCAAGCTCCTCCAACTCTTTCCCTGTATCAAGATCTTAGACCATTGTCACTTAATCCACAAAAAAGAACACACCAGTTCACTGAGAAAAAGCATGATGTACAAGAAGTTGTAGCAGGAGGAAGAAAAAACCTGTTAAAAATTCTCTGATTGAGCTCTTCAAGTACTCGTACTCCTTTCCAAGGCCATAACCAGATGCCAGAGGAACAACAACATTATCAATCATCCATTCCTTGCAATAAGAAACAAAGAAAAGATTTTGATTTTGTATATTTTCGAACAGCGAATAACTATTATTGAACTTTAAGCTTGTGGCAGATAAAATTAGCTGATCACAAATAAACACATTAAATGGAGAAAATTTCAATAAATAAAAATGCAAAAAGGAACAGCCTGCTAATATGCAACTGAATACCTGAAATGATATGATAAATGGTTGAGTACTCTGGTTGAAGTCAAGAACTGATGCTTTTGCACCTGCAAACCAAAGCTTGGATGAGAAATTCTGATTAAGCTATTATTTTATTGGATACTTTTTGGGCAGAGGGAAAGAAAAGTAGGACCTGGTCTCAAGACGCGAAATATTTCCTGCATGGCCTTATGCTTTTATCTATGATGTTCCGCAGCTCATAAACCATGGTAATAGCATCGAAGTGGCAATCAGAAAATGGAAAATTAGTTGCGTCACCCTCAACCCACCTGTGATCAATACAAGAAATAAATCTGTAAAGCAGGATACCATATAATTCACAATAAAACCTCAAACCATATGGCTCTATGTATTCATAAATAATTTGATGAACATAATCCATAAACATAAAAACATCTCTTCATTCACCAAAATGATATATACCAATGCTCACACGATGTTCTTGTAGCAGTCCCTAGAATGCATCTGTTGCCAAGATGAAGCAATCAATAGCTGCTCCTTTGAGAAATCAACACCAGTCACCTAATTATTTGTTAAAGAAAAGGTAAGGTTGCACGATATAGCTAAGCTACATGTACATAACACACATATTGATAAGACAAGCATAGCCGGAGGCAGGAGGCAATACATTGTACACATTTATTGAAGTTAGAGCCGAATTCTCTTATAGAATGGATATTCATTCTTAACGTTAGCGACAAATCATTACTAACTGATTGTACAAAAACCACACTGAAATAATGCCTTTTCACAAATACTGTCACTTTCTTTGTCCACGAGTTTAAGCCCTCCAAACCTAAACCCGTAATCCCAAAGTTAACAAGAACATATATTTGAATTTGATCCCAGGTCTTTCACTTGTATTATCATTATTGAATAAGAAAGAAAAATTCGCATATAACCCATTTCACAACTTTAACGGCACCAGCAAAATTAAGCGAAAATACTCCTTAGGCACACTTTCTGTTCAAGAAAGTATAAAGAAAATATAATAAGGAGAAAGATGAAACCTTGCCAATGGAGCCAACTTTCTCAGACAGGAGAAATGCTAAATCCCCGCTTCCACTGCACAAATCCAACACATATTCATCTTTTTAAACTTAGAAGTTAATTGTTTTTACATATTCATAATTTATAAGGTATAAATTTATCGTTTCTAATTTATATGTTCATCGCTTAATAGATATAGGTTTATTATTTAAAACGTATAGGATCATTATAAATTTATCGTTTTAAACTTGAAAATTCATTTTTTTAAAACTACAGGTAGATTTATCATTTAGATTTTGTAATTTCATCATTTACAGATTCATCATTTTGAACTTACAGATGTAATGTATTAGAAATTATAGATTTATTGTTTAAAATCATCGTTTATAGGTTAATCATTTATAACTTACAGATTCATCACTTACAGGTTCATAATTTATACCAAATATATCATTTTCAACTTTCAGCGACACAATTTTATTGTTTTTATATTGCTCATTTTTAACTCAAATATTTTCATTTTCAACTATTTTATTCCACAAATATATCAAAACTAATATTTTTCATCACAAAAATAAAACAATAACTAAAACATTCAAAAATAATAAAAATTAAATAGTTCTGCAGTAAAAATATAAGTTTTTTTATTTATCTTTTTGAATAAGAGAAGAAAATGATGATAATAATGAAAAAAACTATTAATATGATAATTGTTTCTATTCACAATGCACATTGAATACATGCGAATAATTTAATTCAAAGAATAATAAGACATTATTTTAAAATTGGGACAACGGATACATAATAAACACGATTCTATAATATAATTTGCAGACAAATAACAGTAAAACAGAATTATTAACATGGGCTTACTTAATGATATAGATTATAGATCATGAAAAAGCCCGCATTGAGCCCATAATACTCAATGGGCTTACCATTTCTTCTTTTTTCTTATACTCAAAAACACACTTGCTTATAAACTTTGTTTAATTGTCTTTTATATATACATATACTCAATTGGCTTACCATTACTTCTTTTATAGTTAATTACAGGCCTGTACATGATTTTCTTTTCTTTAAAAGAAAAAAAAAAGTATATAGAAGATCAGTGATTTTTTTTTTTTTAAAAAAAGAGGGGGTAAATATAATTTTTCACAAATTTAGTTTTATATTTTTTGCTTAATAAAAAAAAAAAACCTCCTAATAAGAGCGAGTATGTATACTCTATTTATTTATCCATAGGGATTTGGTTTATAAAATTGAAATAAAATCATATCGAATTTCGAAAGGACTTATTGAACTTAATAAATAACTAATTTTTGTAATTATGATGAGTTATGACAACTTTTAAAACATAAACTAACATATAATAGTTAATAAGATATAATATTTATTATAGTTAATATTTTTATTATTAATAGATATGGTTTATCATAATTCGATGAGTTATATTATAAAAGTAATATGATATTGAGATTGATTAAATTTAGAATATAACTATTCACATCCATATATATATATATATATATATATTATATAATCGAGCTTTTAATAAATTTGGGACAAACTAAATTTGTGTAACATCTAATTTCAATGGAGTCAGTGAGCGATTTTCACATAGCAATATGCGCTGAGCATCACATCCATGCCAAAATCAGTGGTTTGCTATAGCTTTGTTTAGAGTTGCATTTGGAAAAAAAAAATATATTTTTAGTTTTTATGATTTTTAAAAATTATTTTTAGAAAGCAACAAATAAATAAATATTTTTTTTATAAATAAATGTGAAAAAAACAGTTTATAAAATATTAAATTAATTAAATAAGAAAAAAATTAAACTTGTTTTTTTGATATCCAATTCCTATGTGTATGATTTTAATTGAAATTTTTTCATGTAAATTCACGGTTGGGGGCTTCTCATTTTTATTTATTTTTTGTTCAATAGGAAATTTTTTTTGAGGAAAAACTGTTTTTGACCATGAAGCGGGATAAAATGGTATCAAATTAAAAATTACATACTATATATAAAAATCTAAATGATTTAAAGCAAACTCATCATTAAAAAAATCAAAGGCAGATTAATTCTTAAGTTTCATTTGATATTGCAATTGGAAAAAGTATTTTTTAAAAAAATATATATTTTTAATTTTTTAAATTTTGAAAATTATTTTTAATGAAAACAGATAAATAAATATTTATTTTTCAGAAGAAAATTTTAAAAAAAAATCAGTTAATTAAATTTAAAAAATTCTAAATTTTTTTTTGACACCCAACAACAATTTCAAACATCCTTTTAATCAAATTTATTTTTGTGTAAAAATCCTTTCCAGCTCAATTTCTTAAGTGATGAAGCAATTATCACAAGACCCACTTTAAATATTGGAGTATACTATCTTCTAATAATTAAGTATATCATGACCTATTAGGTCAAAAAGATAGGTAGTGGGAATGTTCTTGCTCACCTGAATTTATGAATTGAGATAATAAAATAGATCAGCAACACCTTCCAAGTTTGATGCCACTTACACGACTTTTGTCTTCCAAATGCCTTGTTTACCATCTCCTAAATTGGCTCTGTCATCAGATTCTTTTTTTTTTTTTTTTCCTTTTGACCCTAAACAGTCCCTTTCTATTTTTTGTCTTGAAATTCCACAGTTGTATATCATTATTATTATTATTCAATAATTAAATGAGCAATTTATTACAAATTTCTTTAAATTAATTGTTTCATATAGAAATTTTAAATTATTCTCCTTACATATTATAGGAGAAATGTTTTTTATTTTAATCCCGAGCAATTGTTAAAGAAAATGCTATTTAGCTCCTCAATTCTCTAATCTTTATTCAATTGAGCTTTTTTAAAAAAAAATTAACAGGATAAGTAAATATTAAAATTTTCTAAAATAATACATGAATTATCCTCTAATTAAGTTTTTAATTTTCACTAAGTCTGTCTTTTATCCTCTAATTTTTATTCAATTTGAACCCCATCATTTTAGACTTCATACGTCACTCATGCATGTGTAACGTACAACAATTTTTTTTTATTTATCGCTCAACTAAAAACTATAAAACTTACTAATATATATAAATTAGTTTCTGAAGTTGACGAAAATTATATGTAATAGTAGGGTAAGTTTCAATTTGAATACATTCCACATCTTGGCATAATTCATTTATTGTAAATTAATCATTGTGCAGCAAGCTAAGATAAAGAAGTGAAGGGAAAAAAAGTCTTAAAACTCTCAAAAGTGCAATCTCCTACAGTTATATATTCCTTTGACTACTCTTAGATAATGTCCCTCCAATTATCTTCTGCCTCAACACCAACATAATTTAGTACCATATTTTTGTCTGCCTTTAAATAAAATAAAATAGCAAAAGCCATGGAAACATTCATGAAATTACCATCTTCCTATTGTTGTGCTTTAATTAGACAAAATTATCAAGAAAGCCGAAAGTCTTAATTAAAGAGTGAAATTAAACCCATTTGAGAATTGAGCCATTTGTCCCACCATTGGTCTTTTTGTTCAAAATCAAGCAAGATCTAAGCTATGTGGCATAACAAGCCAATAGAACTAAACATATGTGAAATTATGAACCAAAAGAATTGCACAAGTATAAATATTTGAACTTAATTATAAGTAATTAGCTACATTTGTTTCAAAGTGTTTTATTTTTGTTAAACGTGGCTTGAAGTTCATCGTGGTATGTGCTTTGCAAAGTCAATTAGTAAAATAATTTATCTTAGGAACTAATTATAGGCTACATATCTTCATCACATGGGTATCTCTTTGATGTTTGATAAGGACTTCTAGCGCTTATTAGAGACATGAATTTATGCCACGAACGTACTTTGACTTGTAAATGTTCCAAAACGATGATGATAACTTTCTTAAAATGCAGCATTTAAGATTTGTGGTGATTAGTGAACTTTTTCTTTAAAAAAAAACTAATTAAATATTGTATAAGAGAAATATTAAGAATATTTTTTTAAGATACTATTAAATATTTCTCTTCTGATTGATTAATAATTGATTAATAAGTAAAAAAAATTATCATACTTTATTTTTAAATTTTTTTAATCAACCAATTTGAAAATAAATAACGAAAAAAATATTATTAGCGTTACTCTTAAATATAAAAATGTCTTGCTTTGACTAATGATGGCATATATAAAAGATGATCACCAACTCCTTGCCAATTTCAACAAATCATTATAAAGTAGAGGAACACGTGCTTACTTGATTCGAGTGTAGAATAAAACGAAAAAATTAAAAAATTACCATTAAATAATTCATTATTTGTGAGTTGTTGATCAAATGAAATTGGCTACCAAGGACCAAACCTTCATACTGCCTTCTCCTCAATGAGTTAATATTCTGTTAAAAAATAATAATAATAATAATAAATAAATAAATAAAAGCCTACATATAGCAACACACCCTTAAACTCACTTCTCTATAGGGACAAAACTAAAGGAGAAAGTATGACAAAAGAAAAATAATAAAAGAATAAAGCAAAAAGGAAAGATATTTGATAAAAAAAATGTCACCAACATTTTTTTTAATATTTTATTGAAAACTTATTCTATAATTTGTTCATATCACCAAGATTAATTTATTAAATATAATAACAAATTTGGTAAACTAAAATTTTGATAATATGGGCCAATTAGAGCAAGTGTTCAATAAAATGTTAAAAAGAAAGTATTAATCTGATAAAATGATCCCATGAAAAAAAGTGTGTATTTAACAAAAATTAGTCACTTCTTCATGAGCAATTTTGCAATTTCAGTAAAATATTAGAAGAAAAAAAAACAACTAAACTCAAATCTGAATTCATCTTATTCACACAAATGAACAGAAACATGGAAAATACAAAACGGATATTAGCTTATCATATGATAATATTGGAACTTCTACTTGTTAAATATAATTTGATTAGGAGAGCATAACAGCAAACAATTTCATTAATTTGTTCTCTTTCTTGAAACTGATAACTTCTTTTAAGAAAATTTTTGATATTTGTTAATACAAAAGAACACATGGCATTACCTTTTGTTTTCCAATTCATTAATGAACAGTTAAATAAAGCAAAATATAACGTTAGCATTGATAATTATTTATTCTTCAAGATAACATAATTAAGAGTATTCAAATAAGATGAGTTTCACAGTTGGCAGAATTAAAGTAAACAATTTCTTTCTTTAGGAAAAATACATAATTTGGTCTCTAAAATTATTGTATATGTTCCATGATAGAGTCCCTATTTTGTATTTTATTCTAATAAATTTTTTAACAGTTATTGGACGTCTATTAATTTATTAAACAATTATCTCAGCATACATAGAGAACAAAATAAAAAGATGAAAATATATTCAGATTTTTATTTTTTAAAATTATTTATGGGTGTGAAAATAATTGTTTAGAAACTTAATACAACAAAATGGAAAAATAAAACTTAGTAGAATCAACATGAAAGATTCAAAACTCAAACTATGCATTTTATGTTTTTTTTTTAAATTGAGTATCAAGGAAAAGGGATTTTTAGTTGGCAATTTAAAAGAAAGAAAAACTTGATAAAAAAATAAAATAAAATAAAATAAAACAAAGGTGTTATGTGGGGATGCAATCAACTTTGTTTGACAATCTATATAAAGAGACCAAAACCTCAATCGCCCTTAAGTGAATAACACAATCTCTGCAGTATAGACTATAATACTTTTCCTCTGTGGTAGTTCCAAAACAATTGCGATTTCCTAAAATTGGCTATCTTTACCCCAAAATAATTAAACCCAGATTTTATCTTATGGGCTATTTCTGGGGCTGTTATCTGAATTTGAGATTCCCAGGTATGTTGTTGCTGCTTTTGATTTCCATATTGCCTATGAATTTCTTATGCCATTGTTCTACATATATTAATTTAATGTAACTGATTATATAATTTATGATGTTGTAATTGTGATTCATCTTACAAATTACTTCTAGTTATAATTTTCAGATTTCATTTGATTTTATTAAGAGCTATTACTTATAGATGTTATTTTTAATTGTAAATGCAACAGTAGTATTCATTTTAGGCTCTTATCATGTAAACCTTAAACCCAAAATTTGTGCAAAGACATCATAATACAAAAGGCAAGTATGACATAATTTTATAGCAGAACTTGAACATAATAATAATAATAATAATAATAATAATAATAATAATAATAATAATAATAATAATAATAGAGCCCAACATGAGTTTGACCCGACTCTGTCCGAACTCGCCTCATAATTGGGTTTATTTTATTAAAAAAATTAAAATTGCTTTGAGTTAAGACTAAATTGGACTTGTGCATTTTTATTAATTTTTAAGCATGTGCACATCTGATTTAATTATTATATCATGGACCAGTCTATATTACATTATAAACTCAAATTTATTTATCTTTTAACTTATGTCAATAAGATTAAGGCAGACTTTTTTATTATTATTATTATTCACAAACGAGGAAGAAAATTCAGTCAGAACCAAAAAAGACTAAATCAACGTCATTCTAGGCTAGGAAACGCCTACTGTATCATTTTGTAATATAGAAACCATTCCGTAATCCCTATTCCAAATCTCACTCGTTGGCAAGTTAGTCCACCACCTTGTCACTCTCACCATAGATATGTTGGACTCTTGTCCAAGGAATAACATTCAAAAGTTCCTTACATGCCAGCACAAGGAAACAAATTGTTCCTCACAAGAGACTTCTCCAATAAGCCATTGCACCCTTAACTTAGAATCCACTTCAACAATAAACGCTGGATATCTATGATTATACGCATGACCAAGACCTTTCAAGACCGCCCAAAACTCCGCTTCTATCGTTGTAAAATCACCAATAATCCAGTCACCCAATAAATTTATATCATATTAAGTTATAATTATTTATATAATATAAACTAAATATAGGAATGAAAACAGGGCAAAGTTCTTCATCCCTATTTCCAACTCCAAAATTCCAGTCTGTTTCCCTATCTCGTCGTAGAAAAAATTTGAATTCTTGTCTCCATTCCATTCTCCTATTTTTATTATTTTTATTTTATTTATTTAAATAAAAAATAGCTTTTTATTTTAAATAAGTATTATATTTTTTAAATATTAATTATGTTAAAATATAAATAATTATTATATATTAAATAATATATATATATATACATATATAATATTATGTGTGAAAAATAAAAATTATAAAAAATTCATTCAATTTAGAACGTAATATTGCTAAAATGGTTCCAATTGTCATATCTGAAGAAATATGTACTATATGATAATAGCGCATATATATAGCTAATAATCACATAGTTAAGAGATATGCATAGATATTCTAGTGAGCTAAAACTGGATTTAAATTTCACACAATGTTTTTCTAGTATGAAAACTTTATATTTCAAAAAAAATGAAAAAAATAGCGTAATTTTATATAAGACTGTCCAGTCTAAGACTTTTTAGTAGAATTTTAATGCATGTATATTATACCTCGTTTTAAAATAAGAATGAGATTTCAATTTCAAATTTGAGTTTGAGTTTGATATATTACATTGAACTAAAATATTTGAAAATATTATTCTGATTATTGCATAATAATTCATAATACCTCCAATTTGTTGATATTTAAAATAATTTTCATGAGTTTTTAAATAAAATATTTTATATTCCTAAAAATATATTTAATAAAATTATACCAAATATAAAAATAGAATTTTAATTTATATTGCATAAATATATAAAAAAAATTAGAATTCTAAAACATTAATCTAAAAATTATTTTTAATTGTTTTAGTGCATCAAACACGTTATACATCTCTAATCACTCTCTTAACTTTCCTGTAGAATTAGTCTATTTTTTTACAATCAAAATTTTGACATGGTGAAATTATATTAATTATATTAAACTACATATATAAAGAAGCTTCGAAATATATATATATATATATATATATATATATATATATATATATATATAATCCAATTTCGTTTTTGAAAACATATATAATATATAATCCAACTTTTAAACATATCAAATTTTAAAATTATATAAAATATAAGTTAGGTAAAAAGGAGTGGATCGGACCGATTCCAAGCCCATGAAGTCTGAAGAGGTATTGGTACGGGCTTGTGAAAAATCAAAACCAAGTCCGGCGGGTACAACAAATAGGCAACTGTTACTGTTATTAGGTTAGGGTGCTTGAAATGGTAAAAACGACACGTTGAGACTCGAGGGTATGCAGATCAAATGTGGTTGTGTCGATTTCTTTAATCTTTTTTGACCGTAGGATGGCCCATGGAGATGGATCAAAGGGTTCAAACAAATTTCTGTAGTTTTTGCTAAAGGCAAGAATTCAAATCGATTTACTTTTTTAGTTGTCAGTTATTTGCCCGCCAAAACTCACCAAATTTTGATAAGTCAATCAATCAATCAATCTGTCGTTTTTGACAATCACCGAACAGTTGCATTGACGTTTACAGCTTGCAAGCAAGAAAAACAGCGCCACCACCAACCCAACACTTACTTCATCCTTGCTGTTAAATGGTAATTGATAAGAGCTAGAAATTCTAAGATTGTTATTTTCTAAATTTATTATTTTACACTAATTCATTTATTAAATAAATTCTAAAAATTTAAAAAACTGTGCAATTTAAACTCTAATTTTTTTAACCATAAATTTAAATCATAACATTTTATTTATTTAAAATTCCTGCTCATTCTGTTTAGTTTTACAGTTAATAAACTAACATGACATTTTAATTTTAATTAATATTTCAACTCAGCATTTTTACATTAAAAGTATAAATAAAAAATAAAATATTAAAATACGAATTGATAATGCAAAAATTATTAAAATTTATATTCCATCTAACATCTTTCTCTTCGCTGTTGTAAATACATCTCTTTTTCTTATATAATTCATGTCAAAAAATATAAAAAAACTTAAATTCAAAATAAAATTCAGAATAATTTCGTTTAGAATAACTCAAAAATTTTAAGATGAGATAAATATCCATCCATGAACGAATAAAAATAATAATTTGTCTAAAGTAAAGCCACAGGCCAACTGGATAAATTTTAATAACAATTTTAATAATCTTCAATTGAAATTCAAAGATGTTTTTATTATATATATATTTGATATAAATAACAAACATATCAATATTAAACTAATATACTATATTTAAATTAATATAAAAATTACTCAATTAAAGGTGCAAATTAAATTGGTTTATGGAAGTCTCCTGGATGAGTGACTGTTTTTGGCCACCTCTTCCAGGCTTCAATTAAATTATGTTATGTGTGATGATTTTATGGAAGTTTCCTATGGCTATTTAGTTATTTTTTCTGGAATCCTCCCCTTTACTGTAATATAAAAAAAATTGGTTTAATATTATATTTTATTACTTGATTTCTATTATAGTCGTTACTTGAACTGTTCAAAAATAATTTGATAAACGTTTTTAATTAAATTTGAGTATTTTAAATTTATTTATTTATTTATCTGAAACAGAGTTTCATGATTTGATGGAAGGTTAATTCCGTGGGCATTAATGCACCGAACTGCTGCCTTCCAGGTTAGTTATTTATTGAATCAATATTCATTATTAAATGTACTTTTTATAAAAAGCAAATTATTTCCTCTTTTTTTTTACCCTAAAAAGTACCCTTGGAGTGAAAATTTTTAATTTAAATTTGAAAAAATGCACGATTTTCACTTAATTTACAGTAATTGCTTGTTTTAAAAAAACTTACTGTAATTGCTTTATTGATAAATTTAATTGAATGTTTTTTTTTTCTCCATGACTCTGTACTTTAAATTAATTGCATTCTATTAAACTTTCTTATCTTAGTTCTAAAAATTTATCTAACCAAACATGAGATGATATTAAAAAATTTCTAGACTACAGTGCCAATAAAATAGACTAATTTATATAATACCATCACTGTAAAAAATGTAAAAAAAATCATTTTATGATACGAATAAAATATAACTAATTACAAATATGATCAATATTTTCGCATTGAATATGAGAGCCATGACTCAATATGTGAATCTCACATACTTATAAAAAAAAATTAGGTTTAGGTCAGTTCAATCTAGATTTCCATTTACGGTAGCTATCCCTTCAAACTCCCATGTCTTTTGTTTGTTTATGCTGCCTTCCATGTCCTTGTTCAAAGACATTTGGCTTCTGCCCAACAAGAACTACTGTTGTGCTTTTCAATCCCCTTCAAGAACATCAATTGTTTGCGCAGTTTGTTGTGTGTGATGAATTGGGTTGATAGCTCTTGTCTCATGGGTGGCTAAGGTACTTAAAGTTTGATTTGATGCGTTTTTTGTCTATGTGACGAATTTTTCAAGTTGGGGCTGAATCCAAAATTATAGTGGTCTGAACGTTGCCTTTAGAATATATATGATTCTTACACCTTTTTCTTAATACAATAAATTGTAACTTGCTGAAATAAATTTTTGAATTTCTAATTTCCTAGTTTATCGAGGATTCAATTGACGAAATTAAAAGTTCATGAATTGAAATATATATATATATATATATATATATAATTTATTAATCTTTGATTTCATTATAGTGATTTTTTTTTAACTATAATGATTAGTTTTTTTTAATAAAGAATTAACAATGATTAAATTAACAATGTGCCAATTTGTTGCACAACAAAGAACAATGGGCGAAACATGATGTGATTTAATCCACTTTCTAAAAGTCCGACTCACTGAATATATTTCTTAGAAACAAATAACATAGCATATGAATATCTTAATTTTAATAAGTTGGTAGTATCCTTTTTCAATTGGGTTAATGATATTCTCTAACTTTGCCTAATGTCCACATAATCAAATTAACATATGCATAGAATAATCAAAATCGAGTTAGTTTGGATAACACATTGGTTAATTAAAGTCACTCCGAGAATGCCCTGTCCCTACCCCTTTTGCATACAACCCTTTTTCCCCTTCCTTCTAAACAAAATAATTCCATTTTTTTTTCTTGAAATATAATCTTATTTATTATTTTTACATTATAATTAATATGTGCATTATCTCTTTTATTTTTTATTTATTTTTTATAAATTCTAAACGATTGTTATTTTAATCCATGTGATAATTCATATTATTGATTTGATATTTGTTATTTATTTAATTTTTAAAAGTACGGATAAAAAACTATTGTCTGTAAGCCAATTTTGATTTTTAGTGATAAATTTATATATAAAAAGTTAAAATTTACATAATTGTAGCGGCTTTTTAATTTACAAAATATATATTATTTTTCTAATTTAAGGGGTTAACCACCACTCATAATGCTGATACACCACTGAGAGTGACAATTGTATTAACTAATTAATTAATCTATGCACGATTGCATATTCCTACATAATTGTATGTTTCAATTTTATTGTCTAGTCATCAAGATATAAGGCTATTAGGGCAACCCATTCGGAAAATAAAAAATAAAAAACAAAAATAGTAGCAACCTGCATGCTTTGTTGAGTAGTTTATTTATTTTTACTTCATTTAATTCTTTTTTTTTTAAATAAATCAAGTCATCATAGTTTTTAAAGAAATAGTTAAGTTCGTGTTCGGCATAATATGGTCATATTGATTTATTTGTCAGTTAATATAATTTTTTCTCGAATATAGGCTTATAAAAAGGACTGTCAGTTTATTAAATAAAATACAGTAGTTTCGAGCATCTCTTCTTATTCTCTTTATATAAATGTTTTGCTTCTATTTTTTAATTGTTAACATGTTTTGCTTCTCTTTATTACCAAATTAGCATAATCATAATCATAATCACAATAAAAGGGAAGAATATGATCATCCAATCTAACTCATCAAAGGGGAATTGAAGAATATGATCATCCATTGTAAGTCACTAAAGGGGAATAAATCTCCTATATGTTAATTTTTTTCAATTATTATTTGTCCAGTTTCTATTTTCTTTCTTAAGTGATAATTGGAGGAAAAGATCGAAAAATAAGGGGGAAATATATGGCGGAGTTCATATTCGTATAATAAAAATAAAATAAAGAGAAAAAACTCTGATATTATATTTAAAATTTTTAAACTAAACATGAAAGTTGAATTTTAAGTATTGAAATTAAATAAATTAATACATTATAAAACATATTAACTCTATAAATATGTATGTAAGATTTATGATAAAGAACATGCATTAAATGTATACTTAATGAGATGAATAAATATTTTTAAGAATGTCGATAAATATGATGGGAGTATACTTATCCATTTACTTTCAATTTGTTGGAATCGAAATTATTTAAAATTGAGTCGAATATGATATGTTATGTTGGTGTAATTTTCATAATTTGTTATTAATGATGAAACTATACTACTCTATTTTTTTTAATTGGATTTCTCTTAAGTTGAGTTTCACAATTTCTTATTAATGATTGGTCAATATTAAATACCCTTATTTATTTAAAAAAATAAACATTTAACAGTTAATTTTGATAATTCATTAATAACTAATAATAAAAATTAAAAGAATATAATTTATCATGCTCAACCCAACTTAAGAAAAGTTCAATCCTGATTTATATACCATGTGTGCATAAAAAAGTAAAAAAAAAAACTTGTAATTATCAAGTTTTCTATAATAAAATATGCTCATATTCCTTCATAATTTACTGTAATGTCTCCAGAAAAAAGGTTTAAACTTTTTATTTATCTTGTTTTTAAATAGGAAAAGCATAATGGGCCGATGAGTTACTTTTTATCTGTTTTTAATATTAATTTTGTTGTGCGTACACTCTAGGTCTAATGTTGGGCTACTTATTGTATTATTAAATGAACGAATGCTATTATATGAATACTATAAATGGCATCATTTTACTCCTTAACCATCGATTTTATTCCTATGCTACCGAAAATAGAAACTCAGGACCTGAAAAAATCAGAAACATTTTAATCATTTTCAGTCACCATTAATTTAACTATAACAACTATTGTTAATAATTTTTAATTTATTTCATTTTTTAGATAATTGAACGATATTATAAAAGAATATCACTTTTTACTGTAGAGTTATTATTATCTTTATCAGTTAATACACATACTGTTAGTTAAAGATTCATCAAAACAAGACAATATTAAAATTGATTTGTAAAATCTTACTAGTGATTTTTGAAGTATAAATGTCCAAAGGTTGATGGGAGAAAAGGAAAGTTTTAGCTTAAGCATAACTAATAGGTATATAGCCATTAGGACAAAAAAGTAATATAATTGTTAGACAGTAAAGTATATATAATATATGTTTTATAAAAAATATTTTACCCATTTTTAATTTTATTTGAAAATTTGATTTTTATATATATTATAAAATTATTTTCTAACAAAATAGTATTTTTTTTCAAACTAAAATTGTTATTTTCAATAGAATTTATATTTTATTTCAATAAAAAGCAATACCTCATTAATTCCTCTACTTATATTATAAATTTTGTCACAAAAACATGCAAAGCTTTTATCTATATTCCATTGCTACATTAATTAATGGATAAAATTGATGAATTATATTTAAATTTTATATGAGAGTATAAGATAATGATTTTAATTAGACAATATAAATTCAATACAGAGAAATTAATGAGTGAGAAAAAATCTACTAAAAAAAAGAAGAGTAAGAAAAGAAAAATAAAAAAAATAAAAAAAGAAGAAAAGTACTAGCAGTTTCTCACTCCACAAAGCTTAAACATATGTCCTTTGCCAGTTTGCCAAAAGATCAGTTCCCAAACCACCACTTGCAGTTCCTCTCTGCCCCTCCAATTCCAGCAAATCCACACTTACAGTCCCTTTCTTTTTTTATTTTTTTTAATTTGCTATTCTTAAAGATAAAAAAAGAAAAAGAAAAATCTCTGACTTAAACACTTCTCTTCTGTTAATATATATATATATATCTACTTGGCTTTGTAATCACTGTCTAGTTTTGTTTTCTTGATTGTAGAAGAAGAAAGTAAAAGAAGAATAGTAATATGGATGGAATGTATGGTCTGCACACGACGGCGGATTTCTGTGATAAGGCGTTGTTGTCACCGGAAAATCTTATTTTACCTTCAGATTACGGCCAGAGCTTTCTTTCTTCCGAAACTTTCCACAATCGGATTCCACTTTTCATATCGGATGAGCTACTCTCGGCTGCTTCCGCGATTTCGGAGGCTTATTCAATTGCACACGAAATTCCGCGAACTGAAGACCTGTTCTCTTTGATGAAAGCTAAAATCGCCTCTCATCCTTCTTATCCTCGCTTGCTTCAAGCCTACATAGATTGCCAGAAGGTGAAGCTACTACTGTTAACAAAAACTTTTCAACTCTCTCTTCTCTACTTCACTCTTCTCTCTAATTTTTGCTCGAAGATGGAGGAGGATTGAGCAAGTTATATTTTTTAACGTGAGTCCTTTTTGTTGTGAGCTCATAAATTGGATTTATGTGGTTACCTACTATACCAGCTGATTCTCAGGTTTTGAATTATGGAGTTATGTGTCAGAATTATCTAGCCAAGTACACGTTGATGGGAGCCATAAGAGGAAAAAAGAACTTACGGCAGTCGCTAGTTGTGCTCTTAAATTCTAACCTAAAAAAAGAGATTACTTTCATTCCATGGTCAATCTGCTGTTTGTTTGCTTATAATTTTTAAGGGAAACTATATGTGGAGTTGTTTGTTTCGCCGTGGTTAAGTTTTTTGAGTTGTTGATTTTGCTTATCGAGGCCATTCTTGTTATACTCTCAGGTAGGAGCTCCGCCGGAAATAGCGTGTTTTTTAGATGAAATCCGGCGAGAAAATGATCTATGCAAGGGAGACGTGTCCACATGCTTAGGAGCTGATCCCGAGCTCGACGAGTTTATGGTCTTGCCCTCACTCTTGAATTTTTTTGGGCTTTAAATTTGTATTTTAAGTCTCAATATCTGATCCATCTTGTCTTTCTTTCTTAAAGGAAACCTACTGTGATATGCTGATGAAATATAAATCCGATCTCGAAAGGCCTTTTGATGAAGCAACTGCCTTCTTGAACAAGATTGAAATGCAACTTCGCAATCTCTGTACAGGTGCCTCCGTTAGAACTCAGGCTGGTAGTAATCTCCTCTTCTCTTCTTCCATTTTTTTAATTCATCACTTGTGTGTGTGTGTGTGTTTTTTTTTTTTAAATTTTACTGATAGTCATTGATTTCTGTGCTGGAGATTTCTCTTTTTTAATTCTTTCCTTTTACTGAATTATCTGCGCCACTTACACAAAGTAGTTAAGAAGCATAAATAATTAAATATCCTGTAAAACTTAATTATGATCGCTGATACTCGCTGGCAAATCCTTGAATGTTTCTGTGATTTCACTAATGGTGCGGTTCGGATATAGAAAACCCACATGAATAATGAAGCGACAAACATTGCTTTCCTAGTTATAGGCTCTACTACTTCTATAGTCCCTATCCCTTTTCTTTCCCTGTAAGAATCCACCCGTTGACGATGACACCAATAATGCCCAAAGAACAATGCATAACTCTTACGGGTATATGGCAATAATGACAAACAAACAACGAAGCCCCTAGACATCGGTAGAGACCCTTGTAATGCTTTGTTTTCTACATAGGGTTTGGATTTGGAAGTGTGTAATCTTATGTTTAATTTATTGTCATTTCTCGATCAATGAAAGGATTCTTGCTGTAATGGACTTTTTAATAGTTTTCAACCTTTTCCTTATCAGCTCAAATGTTATATACGGCCTTCAACACACTTGCATTTCCAGCACATCTTTTATTTGTTGTGTTTTTTTTTTCCTTTTCATTTCTCTTTTTTATCATTTTTTCTAGTTATTTTTCCCCTTTTGGTTGTGTCAGAGGAAAATGAGATTTGAAGGTTAAACCTTTTATTAATTAATAGTGTGATTCTTAATTTGGCACCTGAATAGTGTTCTGATGGATTGAGCACAGTGACATCTCTGATAGCGTATTTCCAAAAGGCCATTAATGACCAAGTTACTGGCTTAGTTATGTATGACTCTTGGCCTCTTCCTAATTTAAAAAACTAATCGTATTTGTCCTGGCTACAACTTTCTGCTGCAAATACTTTAAAGATATTAACCTACATGTTTTTCTAAATCACATATGAGAGTTGGAAATAAAATATTAGAGTTGAATAGTCTCATTACATAATTTAATCTCCGTTTTAAGTCGTATTTTGCTACAAGCTAAAATTTTGCTGGCAATCTCTGGCTAAGAAGTTTGTAAGCTTCTAATATGTGGATCACTCAACAACAGTCACATTTATGAAACCAAATGGTTCTGGGAAATCATAGATGGATGCTTCATAAAAAAATTCTTTAAATTAAAGTTATTTCCTTTCACCTTTGACCTTATCTGTCTATGTTTTTGCCAAGAATGGAATTGAAATATGCAATTACAAATAAATAGAAGAAAATAAATTATCTTTTTGTTATACCTGCTGGTAATGTACTTCGCTAAAGATGTAGATTACCTGCTAGGTAATGTACTTCGCTAAGGATGTAGATTGTTAACCTCGAAGAAACTTTGTTTTTATTCTCAACCAGTAAATTATTTTAGTAATTAAAATTTTCACTGAGTTTCCTTTTAGTTATAAACTTAATTCATTGCAATTTGGTTATCTTGTAATTTCTTGCAAATAGACTTATCTTGATTCTGAAAAGATATCTAATAGAATTCTAGTGTCATATAATTAATAGATTATAATACTAGAAGAAAAAGGAGTAGATTAAAACCAAATGGATAAAACCTTAGTTTTTCCTTTCCTGGCCAAAAATTTAAATGTTATGTCAAATTTTTTGTGGTTATGCGTTTTTGCTTTAAATGTTTAATTAAATGCTTCTTCAGAATCTCAATTAAGATAGGCACAGAAAAACATGCAAATTATCATAGAGGGAAATGCAATCAGATATCATCTAGTGCACTTTTTGATACATGTTCGTTGCTGTATGTTCTCATACTGTGATAAAAATTAGTAGCAGGTTGAATTTTTAATATTTCTCTTGAAATCGTGTATGCTAGTACTGCTCTAATCCCAATCTCCAAAACAATAAACCCAGACTTTTCATTGAACATCCTGTCATTCTTTTGTTTTTTTACTTGTATCTTTAACTTTAGATCATTGATAAGCTTTTGATAGATTGAAATTACTGAATTTTCAGTTATATATATATATATATAATCTTTCGCCCTACTTGTTAAAATAAAAGCTTACTAATTTCAGTGGGTTGATAATGATCTGTAATGATATCTGATATAGTTTCTTTAAATATGCTTCAAGTTCCAATGGAGAGCATTAGTGTAACATTTTCATACTTTGGAAATTGTCTAGTAGGGGCTGACTGACTCGTTCTCTAAAGTGTTGTCGCCTCACACGGATATATCTTCTTTGGGAGGTGTATTAATTTCAAGAATGCACGCATATGACGCTATTAGAACCTAAATTAATTATATTAAATATTGTTTTTATTTTCATCTTTACTCCTCACCATCAACAATAGATTGGCACATGCGACTCTTACCCATCACGTGAGCTTGGGTCGGTGTGACTTTCTGAATGAACTAGTATTGGAGCTTGATGATGAGCAATTTCCATGTTGCTTGTTTGATATCCATTTCCTTTTTATAGCTATTGAATTCTTTTAGTTCCTTTCTAGGCTCTATAACTTTCTAGCTGGTATCCAAAGTAGTATTAGAAAAAAACACATTGTTAATTAAATTTGGATGACAAATCCATATATGGATGAGGCAGATATTGTTGTTTTCTTAAGAATCTATCACAGAAAGAAAAAGCTGCTATTGCTTCCATTCACATCGGAGTGAAGATCATGCAAATGGCATGATATAGCAGCCTTACCTATAAGAAAAAGGTCTTTAGCGATCACATTGCAGTGAAAGGAACAAAATTTGGTCGCTAAAATATATAGATAGTGACCACATCTTAATCCAGTCGCTAGTTATCAATTTTATATGCTCCTATTACAATGAAAAAAAAACCGGTCTCTAGAGATAATCTCTCTCCCTAATGTCAGTTTCTGCATGGGATGTCAAAAGTGAGTACTGAAAAGTGTTGAGGAAGACAAAAAAGTAGAAACTGAGAAAGAAAAACCCACATCCAGATTCGTAATCGAAGAAAGGAGCGGTGGTGGGAATGGAGTGCTCCTGGAAGCCTAAATCAATCAGAGGTGTAATTTGTACAAGCTAATAAAAAACCCTAAAGCAATTAGAGAAAGAATCTGTTTCGGTCCTATGGTAATTTCAATCTCTCTCTTTCTTCTCATTTTTGTGGTTGAGTTGTTCATTTGTATCGACGTTGAGTGTCAGCTCGTAACTTAAGTTTCACTCCACCATCGGCTTGTTCTTTTTGTTCCTGCCTAAAATTAGTCACACAAGGAGATAAAAGCTTTGCAAGCCTTATGGATAGCTCAGAGTCTCCATTGTACACCAAAATACACCAGGTCAGATACATGATTTGAGAGATATTAATAATTTTTATAATTCAATAGATAAAGGAAGCTATCGTTATGTTCTTTCCCTCCCTTTATGCTGCCATGAAAAGCATTTCCTTTGTGAATTTAAGTTATTAACATCTGAAAAAAACGAGAATGGTGAATTTGGTCACAATTGCATATCAGTAACTAAAGAGAGCTTTTGGTCACAATTTACAAGTTTATTTATGACTCAAATTCATTTAGTGAAGGGATTTACAGTCGATAATACATATTAGCGATCACATTTCCTATGGTTAAATTTTCACCATTTGATCCCATTAGCAAAGGCATTCATGTCCCTAATAATACTTATTATTGGATTCCAGTGGTTATTGATCTTTAATGATGACCCAGTTTTTGGTCACCACTGACCTTTAGTGTAACAGCCTCTAACGACAGCAGACGACGAGAAGTTTCTGGTCTGCTAAAAAAATAGCGACAAAATTTGTAGTTTTAGCTGACCGCTAGGCATTTTTTTCTTGTACTTTTAGTAGTTTAAATTTGAAAAGAGTGTCAAATTGGATGTTAGTTTGTGTTAAAAATGAAACGGATGAGGCCATTTATAGATCTATCTGATCTAGTTTGTATTGGTTGGCAACTGGCATTGTTTTTCTTTGAAAGTTAAATTACTTTTTTGAATAATGTTCATATCATATTTTAATTAGTGTCTAGTGTACTTTGTCTTCTCGTCTAAATTGTCCTTAATTTTCTTCCCGTCTAAATTGTCCTTAATTTTCTTCCATAAATCTAAGATTCTTCAACTTACTGTAAAAGGAAAAGGACTGAGATTTTCTATAAATGCCACCATGTGGATGTCCACTTCACTATTTTATATATATAGGCACTCAACGAATTCACGTGCCGGGTTTGTGTTAAAATATGCCTTCCCCATTTTTATTAAACGCCTTCCCCATTCGTATTTAACCGTTAACCTCTGTCTGAGGTTTAATTTTTATTGTTGCATTTCTGCATGCTTTTCATTTCAGATGACTGATGTCTTGCTTATACATGCATATTGGTTGTTTACTTTTACTTACATATCCACACTAGATCAATTGATGTGTCAATCATGCTGAAATTGCTTTTGTTTAACACAACTTGTTGCATAGCTGTGCATAAAGAATCCATCAGAAATTCAATACTTTTAAGAGGTATTTTCTTAGGCCTGGAGAACGTGAGACAGACTAAGACAAAATATTTTAATTTTTTCTTATTTTAGATATCCACGGGTAAGGAAAAAGGAAAAATCAAAATTTCATGTTTAAATTTTAGATATCCCATTCTGTCCTCTACCTTTTGTGGAATATGTTTTTTAGCTCTTGGCGATCTTTAATTGAAATTTCAAATGGTGCAAGAGACAGGTTTATCACTTGAAAATTTTGACATTTTTACCTTAAAACTGGTTTTAACAATACTTCTCTTGAAAAATTTATTCTGTTAGCGTTCCTGGTATGAACAACAAAAGTCTTCCTTCCTAAAATTATGCTATTAGTTTTGAAGTTGAAACTGAAATTAAGAGCAGCAACATGCTTGAAAGGAGAATATTGGCTGAATTTCCTTCATCCTGTGGTCTTTTCGTTTCTGAACTGACATTCAATTTCTGTGATCTTCACTTTTGCATTTTCCTAGTGAAAAAAAAAAAAAATTGATGGGCAGTTGGCAATGCTATTCTCTTTAATCTTGCGAGTCCATAAATATTTCCTTGCAATTTTAATTTTAGTACCTCGGCCACGAGGGTAAGCAAAAGCCAAAATTCCAGAGTACTTAATTAGTTTGCTTAATAGATGTGAACGTGTGGGAGTAGAGTTATTGAACAAGGGATGAATTAAAGGTAGTGTGGGAGAATTATTCTTATAGACTGAAAACAGAAGTTTAACTAAGATTAGGTTAGGTTCATATGTTTATATGTTTGTGGGTCAGCAGATAGTAAATTTAGGTTTGATCAATGGAAGCTTATCAGTCTTTGTGCCAGGCTAGAGCGGGTGGCCGGTGTTCACATGGCACTCCCGCGCATTTTGCTGGGAACCCACCAGCTTTTTACTTTAGATTGTGAGAGAGAGATGGAGAATTCGTGAATCAATGCCACAGCTGAGCTATAACTGTTACTGCTTCTGGCTTCTGCTAGTGCTCGTGGTTGTCATTTCCATGGGCATTAATGTGTTTCCTGGTGACTGGTGTGGGTCTGGGTGCTTATTCATGGGCACCACACGTGTCTGTGTCTTTTAGGCTTGGAACTTCGGTTTTAGCGGGTCCCAAACATGGCCACTCCATTATATTCTTTGTTTTTAGTTACATTTAAAAACATTTTTTTCCTTCGCCACCATATGACTTTAAGGCCCATGAATTATTTGCATTTTCTACGTAAGACTGTCACGGTTATGAATTGGGTGCTCAAATATTTACGGAAATCTTTTGTCTAGATTCTATTGATGAATTTTTATTATGAACAAATTCCCATAGAATATTATATATATAAATTAATAATTATTTTATTTATGTGATAGACTATTATTAGTCTAGTCTATAATTATGAACCGAATTTAGACAAGATTTTTACAATATTTATTGGAAAATACAGTGTCTTTCAATAACTTTTAGTAAAAATAAGTTTGATGTTTTGTGCTCGAAAGGTGCTTTACTTAGATTCTTCTGTAATTGTCTGAGATATTACATGTTAGAACTTGTCCGGTATTAGATTTCTAGATCCAATTTGGTAATGCTCAAGAACCAAAAAGATCCACTAAAACAGATTTTTGTTCAAAGAGAATTTAAATTTAATTGCACAGCTTGTGAAAATTTTTGCTATCTTGAATAAAATTGCGTTTTTCAGTAAATAATTGAATTTTTTTTTTTGTTTAAAAATCTTGTCATCTTTAATGTACAAACGGGACCTCTCACCAGGGCAGAAGCCCTTCTTATCTTGAATAATAAAGTGCTTTTTTCATTAGATAATGGATATCGATTTTATTTAAAATTCTAATTGATTTTCTAGAATTTTTTTTTATTTAAAGTCGATTCGCGATAATTGAAGAGAAATCATAAATACGAAGTTGTATCGAATTTTATAAAGTGCACATATGGTCAAAAGGCTATTATTGTCATAGCCCTAGGTTAGCATTATCCTATGTGTTGGTGCAAAGTAGGTTTAGCGGGCCATGCTTGAGATTATGGACTTTAAAGAAAAAAAGTTCTCTCTCTCCTTTCTATAAGTTATGAACCATCCTCTGCAGGCTGTAGCTGAGTATTGGTAATTGGTAATTGCTTTATCATCTAAATCCTAGAAATATTTGACAAAAATTAAAAAAAGATAAAAATCCTAGAAATAAATATAATAATCGAAATTTTTATAATAGGCTTTATCAGTTTATCTATTTATTTCGATAGCGCCTTGAGCATACATGCACATACTCGTCCCTGTAACTGTAATTTTGATTTCTGTGAGACTCGAGTCCCTGACAAACAACATAACCAGACACTGCCTCTCGTCTGGTTAAGGAGACTGGAGCCATCCCTCTCCTTTTCTTCCCTTGGGTCTAATCTACTTTTTGCCCCACTGGCTGTCATAGAGGTTCATGTGGGTCCCTTCACATCCCATTTTTACCTTTAATCATAGGGATTTCTTGGATTAAATAAATTTTTTTTAAAAGATATTTTCCTGGGAATTTGTATTCCTAATATTATGATTTTTTTAATTGCTGACCCCACTTTAATACTGCTAAATTTGAATTAATTACAATTAAATATTGTTTAGTAAATAACCCGACTGATATTTGTTAGTTTGCTTTCCTAATTTCCTCCAAGGAATTAGTTTTACTTAGACCTGAGTTACATTATCAGTATAATTTTATTTTTGAAATGAATCAATAATAGAGTGTTATTATTAAGTTAATAACATTTATTTATGTGATATTTCTTTGTTATCTCTAGTCATGGACCGATCTAAACAATAAATAGACCTTGAGATTATGTCTTTGTTGTGGATTTCAGATGAAGGTGCACCATCATCAGACGAGGAAGTGAGTGGGGGAGATTTAGAGGTACAAGAGGCCCAACCAAGCAGTGAAGATAGAGATCTTAAAGATAAACTTATTCGCAGGTTTGGAAGTCATATTAGTACTCTGAAATTGGAGTTTTCGAAGAAGAAAAAGAAAGGGAAGCTACCGAAGGAAGCTAGACAAACCCTGCTTGATTGGTGGAATGTTCACTATAAATGGCCTTATCCAACTGTATGTCTCTTATCTTGGTTCCATATGCATGCCTATCATTATCAACCATATACATCAGAAAGATATTTCCAAATAGAGTTTCCCAACGTTATGATGTTTTTTCCAGAACTGATTTTGAAGCTATTCTACTCGGGTTGGAACTTTAGACCTCGTAGTCTTATGTGGTATTAGTACTACTAAGTGCAAAATTATGGATCCAAACAATATGATCAGCAACCTTTTTCTTCTTTTTTGGTGTAAATAGCTTTTTTTTTTTTAAAATAGGAAACTGGAGAACATGTAATGGAAAAGGAATAAATTTAGGTTCCAATCATACTTGCTATATCATTAGATGGGACAATTTTACTGCTTAAATGAAACTGCATTTGTTTTCTTCCTCATCATGCCCAAATGCATCTTAAATGAGCATAGGATGAAACTGTGCAGTGTATTTCAAAATCCAATCATTTGTTTAGAAGGGAAAATTTCATATAATGGACCCCTTCTACAATATTATGACGGTTTTATTGTTAAACTGTCCAGGAAGCAGATAAGATAGCATTGGCAGAATCAACAGGACTGGATCAGAAGCAAATCAATAATTGGTTTATAAATCAACGGAAGCGACACTGGAAACCCGCGGAGAACATGCAATTTGCTGTAATGGATAATCTATCTGGACAGTTTTTTACTGATGACTGAGTTTCATTCATGTGCATTCTCAAACTTCGATGGTCTGTATTAAGCCTCATGTGTATTCTCCAATGCAAAATTCAACTCTGCTTATTTCCCTAAAACAAATGGGGGAGAAATTAATTTTATTCTGCATCGTATATATCCTCATTGACTGAACATTGATAATGAAACGCTTAGATTGTTAGGGTGAATAATCTGGGCTCTGGTGTAGTAAATCGTTGTTTTTATATGAATATGTTTGTTAATTAAGATATGATTAATTTGGAAGGTAGATATGTTTTTGTTGTAGACGTAGTTTGTGTTTTGTTTAATTGTGAGTGGCTAAGGTGATTTTGTCAACTATTATGAGATGAGCTTAAGAATTGGCAGTATTTCTTCTTTCTATATGAAATTGCTGCAGAGATTGACAATTTTAGGCTTTTCTCTGTTTTACTGCAGAATTTCGTTTCGTTGCATAAACATATTAATACGAATCTCAAACAAAAACCGTAAATCCAGATGCAAATATTCTCCAATGAAATAAAAGCTAAAGTGACGAGATACGCACGTACTATTAGAAGCCCGATGGTGCAGAATTTTGTTACGAGGAAAATGGGCATATTTTGACTTGCACAAATTAGGCTCAGGCGTAAAGTAGGTCCGGTCTCTTGCATTACCCTGTCTCAAGAGAAAATAGCAAATCAATGCAATCGGTTAACGGAACAAATAAATAAAAATTGAGCTTTGAGCGTAATTGTTGTGTAGATTATATTCACAACTTTTAAGGGCTGGTTTATTACTGTATCTGGAAAAAACGTTTTCAAATTTTAAAAATTGTTTTTGGAAATTAATAAATAAATAAATATTTTTTTTGAGAAAAAATAATTTATAAAAAATTAAAATACTCAAATCAATTAATTCTAAAAAATTCTAAATCTGTGACATGTAACAACAATCCCATGGTTTCGACAGAAAAGATAAGTGACTTCAAAATATGAAAGTTCAAAAACCGAAAAAACCATATGAAACTATGAAAGTCTTTATGTTTTTCCTTGAAAATAAATTAATTAGTTTCAATAATTCCTTTAAGGTGATTCAGTAAACTCTGTCTTTCTCCAAAACTAGAGTCCTTAACCAATTATTTCTTGTTAGAAAAAAAATCATTCTAAATAACCTTACTTTTAAAAAAAATTAACCTAAATTAGTATGCCCTCTTTCCACAAACTAATTGAAGAAAATTGAGTTTCACATCATCCAACTGTTTCTTCTCAACTCACCCCAAAAGGGGGCCCTCGACAATAATGTGTATGGATTATCAATTTATCATTCAATAAACACATAAGCAATCTTTCATTATTATAATGTTTTAGCACAAAATAGCTGAATACGAAAAGAAAAAAAAAACTTTTTGCAAATAAACTATCTAATCTATTTATGTTAAAAAATGTAATCTATTTGTTTTAATTTTGGAATTATATCAATTTTCATCTAATTAATTATAATTATGAATAACAATGGGTGCTGGGTAGAATAAAATAGGATGTCCAACAAGTATATTTTCTATCCCAAAAAAAATGTTAAATTTCATTCCACCTTTTCTTCTCTAATTAGCCGAAAGGATTAATGTTGTATGTTAGTATATTTATTTATATATTAAACTAATAAATATAAATATGCATCAAAATTAATTTTTATTTTTATTAATTAAATTTAAAAATTTATTTCTGAAAATTGCATTTATAAATGTAATGGACTTACGAACCCACTTTAGATGAGAATAACTTCTAACAACAAATGGGCATAGATTATCAAATGTCCAGATGCAATCTTTCAAAATTATAAAGGGAAAAAAACAAGTTCGATGATTAAATGGGGTAATTGAGATTCTTTAAATAAACACAAAAGTTATACTAATTTGTTTGCATGCATTAAAGAAAAAGGCGTATAGATATATATATCGTGGGTGCACTTCTGAGGAGGAGATCACTGCCTTTTAGACATGAAATTCTTTTTATTATTATAGATACAGCAGTATTTAATTATTAATAATAATAATTACGAAAAGGAAGACGTGACAATGTAGCTATTGGAAGTTCATAACTATGAGTTGCATTTTTCCACTTGAAGTGATCACATAACCATACAATAAACGACAAGAATTTTTTTTTCTTGTCTATCGATAATGGGAATAGTGTGGAAAGTAAAAGAAAATAGTTGATAGAGATGCACAACTTCTTTCCATTATTTTGGCTGGATTTGGGTAGGCCTTGGCTCACCTTTGTTATTAATTAGCTTTTTATTATTTATTTTCTTATAATGATAAGAAATAAAATGAAAATTTTATAATTCATAATTGTTATGTGTTGTCAATTCATAATTCTTAATTGAATTGGTGCATTGCATGGATGGGGCTCCTGACAAGTGGAAATTCCTGATTATGAAACGCAATTTTCGTTGCCATTTAAAGTGAAGAAAAGCTATCAATGGGTCAGAAAAAGGCTTAGCTTAGCTTAGTTTGGTTGGTTGGTACAAAGATATGGGATTAGTGGGAATTAGTAGAGGATTTGGAGAAGGAAAAAGTTGGAGATGAGCATGACTTAGTGGATCCACTCATGAAATACAAAAAAGTAGCAAGACTCCAATAATCCAAAAGACATGCACCATAGAAAGTTAGTATCTTTTATTATTATTGACATTAATATCATTTCCCATTTGCTAAAAACTTTCAAAACACCCTTAATGAATACTAGCATAATTCATCATCATTAACAATTACTAAGAAAAGATTGTAAATCTTGTCTGTTGGAACTAGTTATTGCCTTGTCAACCCAATTTCAAGCAAAGAAGAAGCACATTATTGTTTGATGAAAAATACTTAGTAAGATCTGATTAATGAATTAATATACATATGATATATATTAATGATAAATTATTATATGGAAAAAATATAATATTTACGATTAGTTGCATAAAGTAAAATTAATGATGTAAAATATGGATGGGACATCAAAAATTAATAATTACATTATAATTCATCTATTTAATATATAATTAAATTTATAAATTCGTTTTAAATAAGAAATATAATGAATAGGTTACAAGAAAGAACAGAAAATAAAGGGTAAAACCGTCAAATAATAAAAACATGTACATGTTATAAGCAACATTTCCAAGTATGAAAAGTTTTTAATGGTGAAATAACATTGGAAAAGTAAGGGTTGTTTTGGATAATAAATAAATAAATAAAAGATATTTAAGGTCTATTCTCCTATTTCATGATCATTACTTTCTCTCTCAATATCCCACCAGCTATTTAAGGCCTACAGCAATTGAGTAAACCTCCCCACTAGCTTTGATAAGAGCCCACTGGATACCTTACCAAAGCTATCAGTTTCTTGAATCTGATAGGTATTTTTCAAGAAAGAACCCATATCCATGGCGATGGGTTTTCTTTAGAAGCATGGGGGGCTTTGGAGCATGGGATTCCTTTTCCCTTCTCCAAAAAAAATTCAAACAGTTTGCTTTTGCTTATTAGTCATTAATTGGCTATGCTAAATCAAGAACTGCAGGAAATGGATCAAGAAGCTTCTTCTTCATCCTCTGAAGCAAAAACACGAAAGCATAGTGTGTTTATGGCTAATGGGAACTAGCAGACCGGCAAGTCACAGAACGGCAACTGGCTCAGTTATATATGAGTCTTTCATGGCTTAATTAGATTTTGGTAATTTCTTGTGGGTTACTGTTAGTTTTCTTTCTTTCTTGCGTATTATTATGATTTTGAATATAATAATAAATGTAAACCTCAGCCTCAGCTTTCGGTTGAGTAGTTGTTTATTTACTACTATATGCTCATCAGTTTCAGTTTAATTCTCTGAATTGGGTAGATAATATTCTTATAATTTCCTCATCTCTCTATGGAATTGATTTTCTTGCATCATTGGTGTTGAATTGTGCGTGTAGATACCAAGTGATGAGATCAAATACAAACCCATTTTTCTGTTTGATTTGAAGTTTTGAACATGAAAACATAATTTATTAAAGGATAATGCAGTTGAGCTTCTAGTCTTGCTTCAAATCAGGCATACAAAAGAACTTCACAGTTTTAAAGGGCTTTTCATTTCATGTATGATATAACCACTCTCCATTTGGGCTGTTATGTTATCTGCAGTTTCATTGTACAAAATTTTCAATTTCAGGGTCTGCTGCCTGCCCCATTTGTCACTTTCTAATTCCTCAATGTTTTAGAATGAGATTTTCGACATTTAGTGGAATTTCCAAGTTGACAGGATTTTTACCCTGGAAATTAAAAAAAAAAAAAGAAGTCAAGAAATGAAATATATATATATATATATATATATATATATATATATAAAACGATGGGTCGAGTCGACTTGTCAGAGTTTACTCGTCATAGATTTTGCCTTCTGTTCTATCAGATTGAAGAAAATAAAAATTTAATCACAACAAAATTTGTAAGTTCTCATTTAAACAGCAAGAAAATGAGAAACAGAATCTTTGTTGCTTGATTGGTAAAATACACATGGTAAGTTGAACTTGAATCTACTACAGTAGCCAACTGGAAACCTTGTCACTCACACACATCTTTCTGCTGCATTGACTCAAAATTCTGTTCCTCATCGGGAAACTATATGACAAAATTCAGTAGGCTTGTATACTTGTAAGATTATTATGAGATACATGGTATTGATCTACACAACTCTCTTCAGAATCTCCACGATCCCCTCCCGACTTTCAGGAGAGAAACATACAACAATTCATTCCAGGTATCTGGGACTCCAGGTAAGCACCAATGACTGCAATCTTGAGATAACTCAGCGGCTTTTAGCTCTTCTGCTGTATTGTATTGCTTTCTGTAGATTGAGGGGTGCGCATCTTTTCTGTAATCTGTCAACTTACTTATGTTAAGATATACAACAGGACTTTTCGTTTCTTTAAGCACATAATCCAAAGCTCTCATTTTGGACGGGTACCTCCCCAGGTATGTTTTATCAAATATTGGCTCTGCTTCTTTGTGACACTGCCCTCCTGAATTCCACTGGCCTCCTCTGTAACCACATCAACCATATCAGCAAAAAGAAAAAACAAATCCAATAATAGTCCTTCCTACTACTTGAATACATTACAACCAGAGTGATTACATTATCAGTTTTAAGATATAATTTCTTTGAAAAGGAGACTTAAAAACCAATTCATTTAACTTCATGATAAGCAACTGGAAAAGCTAAGTCATTTCGATATTAGTTTATCTCCTAAACTGTTATTGAAGTAGCCGCAGAACAAGTATAATTAATGAACACGAAAAATATACTTGTCAAAAGAATCAGGCTCTTTATTTGTTCAGCTATATTATATCCACAGGAAGGAGATCAACCAATCCATCAACCATCAATTTTGTACATATATATATAGATGAATAGACTATAATATGTTAATTAAATATGAAGTTTCAACCTGAAACCTCAGTCCTGCTCTCAACTGAAACTACAATAATAAGAGTAAATGGGAAAAAATAAAACACAAGATAAATATTTCCAGACACAACTGGAAGAAAAACAGAGGGAGAGAAGAGTCTCTCACCTGAAATGCGTAACTGAATATCCTCGGAAAAAAACCTGTGTTCGATTGTAATCAATGTTCTTGTCAAGCCATCTGGCCCAAGTCAGAAGTGCTCTTTTATAGGCTTCCAAGACCTTCAGTCTTGAGTGAACATGGTTACCTTCTTGATAATAGTCCTCTCTATGAAAAGATAAATGCAAAAAGAACATAAAATGAGGTCAATTCGTTGATAAAAATGAAACTTATGGATACAGTTTGTACAAAATATAAACAGCATCTTGTTTCACAAGAGTGTAACTTTGAAATCATGCCAACAGTAATTCACGGACTCCAATAATGAAAATTTAAAGAATATATATTATATATAATATGAAAATTAAACAAATGGCACTCACCCTCTAGAAGTTTTCTCATGGGTCCACCAATGACCTGTATTGAAAATTATGATATCAGCATCTTGGTACATTTTAGTTGTTTGGTCCATTAAATCCAATCTTAAGGTCTCAAATGTTCCATTTTTACTAGTGAAGGATGATTCTCTAACAAGAAATGGAGAACCAACAAAATCCACAGTACTGCTATAATCCTACAAACACAATTATGACCCATTAGAGATATGCAAGTTGAATAAACATTTTCTCAGAAGGAAACAAGGAAATGAACTAACTTGCCTCGAATCTAAATGCATAGAAACCCTTCTTTTTGAACTCACTTCTGCCAGAGATCTCATAGACTTTTTTCTTGTCTCTAATGCTATGGCGAAGGATGCATACCAGCGACTCCCACATGTTCCGGTTCAGTGAATCCCCAACAAAAACCAGCTTCTGCCCTCTTAACCTCTCTAGAAAATCAGTTGCATTCAAACTGGATAGCACCAATGATCAAATAAGAAGCAAAACTCAGGTCATATTTTGACTGGAAATTATAGCACCAAATGGTTCCACGCAAAGAATTCCACGATAGAAATGGCTGAATTTCAAAAGTTGACTATAACACTCCATGAATCTTCACACAACAACTTGGCCTTTTTTAATAGACAAGCAACAGAAGTGTCAAAATATATTCTTTACATATTTCTTATTTGGTTAAAGTATGCGTGCCATCATGCGCAAATTATTCACATTAACAGACGAATCAATTAAAAAAAAGCAATAAAAAATTGAATTTGAAACTCTAATATAAACTTCTACCGCTGAATAGGTCCATGCTTCAATAAAATTTTCCACCAGTTCCATCTCATTGCTATCTCTCGTGAGTTACAAACAACTTTACTACTTCAGATAGTAGGCGTGCAATGATAAACTAGAGGAGTGCAATGGTTGCCCCACCCAGCAAAATTATAGCCTTCTTATAATAATCTTGAAAGGAATAGTCTTTTGTTTCACATGATTATAATTCTTGCCAAAAACTACTTTCTTTCCATATTGCAGACGATTAAACAAGTCAAAATCAAAACATACTTTTCTTTTTATTACAAGGATAAAACAGCCATAAAAAAAGTATTAAGGTAGATCATACCTTGGGATATTACACCCATTTGGCTGCCATTTCCACTTAACATATCCATCATCAGGCCTCCCATTAAGGTGACAATCAAAATCTCTATCAATATGAGGACAAGAGCCTTTAGGATAATATGGCTTCGAATCGTCTCTTACCCACCGGCCATCGAATATATCACAAGTCTTAAGGCTTGAATATTTATTTCCTTCTACACCAGAGGATCTACCTACTTCTCTATTGTACAACAAATTGCTAATACTACTGTTTAATCTACCAGAATGCCCTAAAGATTTCCCTTCAGTGATTCTGTTTGCATTCATAAATCCAACGCCAGATAGGCTAGAATTCCTAATTAAAGTCCCTTCTCCACCAGACGAGCTTTCATTCTTTACAATATCAGAAAAATTATCCAAATGGTTCCCATCTAAAACACTCCCATTTCGATTCAGATTTCCGCTAGAATCTGAAAATTTTCCACCATTTGCTTTCTGGGTTTTCTCTTTTACTCTTCCTTCTTCAGCACTGGTACTTACATTTTTTAAATTCGCAGTAGAATTCCCATTACGGGCTTTCTCTAATCTATCTGGATCTATGGTTTTTGGCACCAAACCCGAAAAACTGTGCAGTTCCTTAGCACCAGCATCATTACTAACGGAAGAGGGGAAATAAGAACCAGAAAACGGAAAAGGCCATGAAACAAGAGAAGAATTTACAGCAAAACTACTGAATACAACACGACCATTGAAGGAATTACTAAGCAGAAGCACAGATATTATAATAAGAGTAACACACAAAACAAATCCAGATATTACTTTTCTTCTGGGCGATAGAATGTGGCCAGGCAATAAAAATTTCTTGGAATCCATAATTCAACAAACAAAGCGAAGAAAGCATGCCAAATAAACTTGTGTTTGAGGACAAAATGTGAACAGAAGTTGAAAAAGAGATCCAGATTTGTAAATTATGTACGGAGATCACAAAGAGGAAGACAAGATTCGTGTCGATTAGTGTGAAAGGGGAGATCACAGCTAGAGAGATGAAAATGTTAAAAAAGCCAAAGATTTTAATTTCTTCTGGATATGGACATCAAAAAAACAATAACAGAGACTTTGGAAAAGAGGGAACCGCGGGCAATTTGCATATTCACTAGAAAGTAGAAAGTCCGCACAATTTTGAACTTTGATTTTATTTTATTTTTCTTTTTATTTTTCTGGATTTTGAGAAGCAAAATTCCTCCGTTATTATTATTTTTATTAAGTTTTTGAATTTCAACATAAAACTATTTTTTTGATAAATATTGAGTACAAAATTTTAACAATTTGAATAAAACAATAACATTTATTCTAGCAAAAAAAGTTCCTAATTATTTTTTATTGAGTCCTTCATTCCTTATAATTATAATTTTAAATTTAATATAAATTAAAGAATAAATTACATAAAATTCTTCTAAAATTTTAACAAATTACAACAAAAAATAAACTATTTAAAAAACTAACAATTTATCATATTGTAGTTTGAAATAATGATTATTCATTTGATATTTTATGAATTTCAAATATTATAGTGTAATATAATACATAATTTTTATATATTCGAAATATTTTTATATAAATTTTTTAACATTTTATATATAATTTAATGACTTTTTATAATAATTTGAAGTTTCTATTCGATAACAACGATTGTAACTACATAGTAATCAATGCATTCAAATTACAGTTTTTTGAATTGTTATAATTGGAGACTCAATTATAAATGATTTTTGCCATTTTTTTGGATGAACTTTTGTGTGGAATTGTGTGTGTGAATATATATATATATATATATATATATATATATATATATATATATTACTACTCAATTTGTATGGCTATAAACAAGGGAGGTAATTTGGAAAAAAGAAAGATTATGTTGCTAATTTGATTAAAAAAACAAATGTAAATAAATTTAAAATAGAAAATTATATCTGACTCTTGAAAAAATTGCCTAAAATTGTTTTTTTTTTTTTTCTGTTAAGGAAATATTTTTAAAACAAATATTAAATTTTTGGCGCAAATGGCGACACTAACCGAAGAAAACCCGCCGCCGACATATACAGAACACGTTTCATCTCGCTACCGACATAAAACGATAAAAGCCTGCTGCTGTTATGCAACGGTTGGAGCACGCGGTCACGTGTTTCGGCTTCTCACAGAAAGCCATCAAAACACTACTGAGTGCACGGCTGCAACCGCAACTCTAAGCCATTTACTAATTGCCACGTGGATAAATATATATGGCTGTGGAAACTGAAATATTTCCATGGCAGGCACACCATGTTTCACTACACATGATCGTAGCCCTAGAGAGAGAATACACTCGGCTATAGGCTCGATTCCGCCGAAACCAGGCCCTTTATAAGGAGCTTAATTTTCTTATAATGGCTAAACTCGGTCATATATTTTTTTGGGTCGACCCAATATATGGTGGGCTCGAAAATATAAACTAGAAATATAATGATAAATAACATTGTTTTTCGTCTATGTAATTTCTATAATTACGTTTACAATACTTGCATTTTCTCCTTTCCAACAAAAATAAAAAAATAAAAAAAAATTGCATTTTTTTTTCTTTGCCGATGTTGCAGCACCTTTAGGCAAATCTTACATCGGCAGCACACAAGATAGATGCTATGTATAGGATGTAAGAGTTTGAATTTGGAAAGATGGTAGTTTGATGTGATTCTGAATCTAATATTAGAAAGGAATGTGGGAAAAAAATATTTCTAAGACTATGCTACAGCTATAGTAATAACTTGGCCGTTAAGTTAGCTAGTTGTGCATCCAGCCATAAGACGAATTCAAATGCTCAATTTTATTATTTTGTGTTTGAATTCGGAATCTTTTCCAACATGTATATAAGGGCATCTTTATAACAACTAGCTTCTTTAAATTTAACACTTAGATTTTAAGGTTAATTTTGAATTTATAATATGGTGTTAGAGCATTTATTATTTAAATCTCGAAGACGTCCACGCACAGAAAATTAATAAGAAATGTTCACCATTTCATAGATCCAAACAACTTCAATCTTATAAAAAAAGAAGAAAACAATACATTCGATCTACAAATGAAGATTTCAACTTTAATCTAATAATGTAGTTTGTTAATTCTGAGATACATGCTTGCTATTAGCAAATCATCAATGCAACGCTAACCATTTTGGTCATCAAGACAAACCGTGACACAATGAGATACAGCAAAATACATAAAAAAAAAAATCTATATGATCTTCTACCACAGTCAAAATTTGTGAGAGACCAATCAACTGAACCCAACTGATTTTTCAAGAAAAAACGATGATGCTTTGCTTATACATGACTTCCCTTTTCTTCACATTTTTTTACAGATGAATACATGCATTCAACAACTATCAACATCAATGGCAGATTTCCTCATTTCAGAGCTTTGCTATTTTTATAACACAAAGACGTGTAAGGAGCATGTGTCGAAAGATAGTGTCACCGAGGGCCAGAAAGCTCCATTGCTTCTACCACAAGTGAAGATTCTTCTATAAAATCTGAATATCTTTGAGGATGGTTTTCACATGATCTAAATCTTGGAGTCTCAACTTTCTGCGACGCCTCCCATTTTTCAGCTAATCCGTCACCTTCTAACATCTTCAATACTTCAGACATCTTTGGACGATGAGAAGGATTAAATTGAGTACATAAAAGAGCCACCTGAACCATTTCTTCCAATTCAACCCTGTCAAAATTTCCCTTAAGATCTTTATCCACTAGGAGATTCAACTTTCCTTCTTGATGGAGTTTCTTCACCTGAAAAGTATTTAGGAGAAAATTTAATTAGCTGAATCAATATATTTTATCAATGGAGGCATAGCAGCAATAGGATTGTTCAGCACTTTACAACTTATGACTTTATTCTCTTAAAGCTTAATGTCAACAAATCAAGTTGATCATGCAAATGCTAAAAAATGATCAAGTAGGTGGAATTTGGAATTCATGAAAATTCTTTTCCATGATTTTCCATTCCAAAATCCAAAACACAATTCCACTCAATTAATTCTTATCAATTTCATTTCTTATAGATTCTCAAAACTGCAGAGAGAGAGTGAGAGAGTACCCAATCAAGCATGACACCTTTTTGGTTGGCTGCCCTTCCAAAATCCAATGCTTTCTGACCTGTGATAAGCTCGAGAAGCAATATTCCAAACCCGAATACATCAGTCTTTTCCGATGATTGACCTGTTGACAAGTACTCTGGAGCAATGTGGCCAACAGTGCCACGCACAGCTGTGGTCACATGGGAATCCCTATGATCCAAAAGCTTCGCAAGCCCAAAATCACCAACAACTGCCTCAAAATCTCCATCCAATAAAATGTTGGCTGCTTTGACATCACGGTGAATAATTTTGGGATCACACTGCTCATGCAAGTAAAGTAGTCCCCTAGCTGTACCTAAAGCTATCTTCTTTCTCCTTGCCCAGTCCAAAGCAGGTCGGCTGTGAATGTGATCTGATAATAGAAACAAATCTGTTGAAATTAGTTTCTGGTAGATGATGTTGCAAAGGAGAAACCATTCCAATTGAAAGCTGAATGTAGAAAAGGAAGACTGGGATAATAATGAACTTTTTAGCAACACAATCAGAATAGCTCACTGCATGAGAATTCCAATTTGCTAAAGTAACCAAATTAGCTGATGTTTTATATAATATGGTCTGGGACCATAATCCAGAATTTTTGGTAGCAATGGATGTAAATGTTCAATAGTAACTTAAAACTGTACAAATTATGACTGCATCCCTGACATCTTATAAAGGGTACCGTAAATGCACAGTTTTGAAAGGCTCTGGGAGGCATGGAGTCAAAATGGAGCAATATCATATGACATTAGATTTGAATCTCACCAAGCAATGTGATACCCTTTGACTAGGCTGGGGAGGCAGGTGGGTGATGCAAGAAGTGAATTATATGTGATTTCGTCAGAGTAAAAACATAAACAAGCTGCAACAAGTGGGTAACTAGTATGTTGACTAGCCCTATTGAAATGATAATATTCGTGGTGGCAGTTGAAGAGTAGGGACGAGATGATGAACAACATGTGTCAGCCACATCGGACACCTTGCTTTTGGCTAGGATTTTGATGGTCGGACTATTGTGCTATTTGTGGTGGTCTAGCACTTTGACCACTGCTGAAGTAGGCATATGATACTGGTGTTCAGAGCAATGCAGCAAAAATAATGATGGAGCAGATGCTAAGATTCCCCAACTCTGGGGTTAGAAACTTGGACTAAATAAAAATTATTACAGACCTCTTAATCGAGATGCTACACTTCCATTTGGCATATACGGGTAAACAAGAAGCCTTTCATTTTCAGTGGTGCAAAACCCAGAGAGCCTGAGCAGATTTCGATGGACAGCCAAACTTATCGTCTCTACTTCTGTCTGGAATTGGATTTCCCCACCAGCTGCATTATAGTCTTTCAACCTTTTGACGGCCACCAGTGTCCCATCACTAAAGCATCCCTTGTACACTATCCCAAATCCACCTCTTCCAAGAATATTCTTTGAACTGAAATGATCAGTGGCAGCCCTAAGCTCCTTAAATGTATACCTTCTCAAATGGTCCAGGCCAACCTCCCGGTCATATTGTTCTGCCAAGCAAGTAACGTTGGTTGTTAAAAAAGAAATAATAGAGAACACAAGGACAGGATAATATACAAATCAATGGACAACATAAAGATCAATATAAAGAATATGGAATTGCATCTATAAGCAATTCAAAATGCTGTAAATAAATTGCAAAATATAAGAAAAACGTTTAGGCTATAATTTATCTAAATTCACATGGTAGATTGGAGGCAATATTATAGACCACGTACAATAATCTAGTTTGACTTTGCCATGTCTTTCTACTAAGCTTTCTTCCCCAAGAAACAAAATTAGTCAGAAAAACCATTATGGCTAATGCATATTACTTCCATAAAAAATTGGCAAGCAACACCAATAACAATTCCAACACATAGCCATATAATAATGCAATTATGTCCTTGGATTCAACAACATATGTACATGAAATAGGAAAGTTTTTGCCTGTGTCTCTATTTCTTGCACGAGTACAACAAAGTAGAGGAAAACGTTAGTGTACAGAAGTAGAAGATGAAGAACGAGTAAGAAAACTGACCATTAACATCAAAGAAAATTTGCTGATTACGTCTATATCGCCACCAAAGTAACCCCATAAAAATTATGATGGAAAAGGCAGTACTAAAGCTTGCACCAAAAGCAATAGCCAAACGATGGCTTCTGCTTCCAGAGTCTGATTGACCTAAGGAATCAATGAAGAGAAACGTAATCACATTAGCTACAGTTGTCAAGAATACAAGAAACAAATAAATCAATCTATGTAATTACATTTCAGGCACCTTTCAGACCATCTTGTGGAAGAGAAAGAGGTTCCGGAAAGACAGCAGAACAGTTGTTATTTGCTTTTGGTCCACATATCAATGGATTTCCAATAACTCTATGAAGGGAAAAAAAGAAGAAGCATAACAGTAGTTAGTAAAAAAATTAGAACTAGCACAAGCAGCTAAACATTTTTACAACAAGGGAAATAATAACTCACTTGAAATTTCTTGCTGATATTTTAGGCAAGGAACCACTCAGATTATTAAATGAAAGGTCCCTACAAGCAAGCATTTTACAAAATTGAACATGTATATATTCAGAAAATGACAATAAAGCTATCATACAGAAATTATCACATGATTGCAGCAAAGTGTTAACTGTACAGTGCAAAGGTGAGAGGACATACACAAGAGTGAGGCCATGAATGTTGGACAGAGACTCAGGGCACTGGCCGCTAAGGCTATTGTTGTTTAACCGCCTGAATAGCTCATCAGCAACATTGTATGATTAAGAATTCAAATCAGTTATAACTCCTAAATATAAATAAACCAAACAAGCAACATCCGGTGGAAAGGAAATTTCACCGAGAAAAACAGGAAGTGTACACTTCTGAATCTTACAGGTAATTCAGGTTTTCAAGGTCTCCTAAGGAAGCAGGTATTTCTCCACTGATTGTATTGTTGGAAAGATCAAGCGTCTGAAGCTTCTCCAACCTTCCAATTTCAACAGGAATAGGACCCCAAATGGCGTTGTTCTGTAACAACCTGCACATTTATGCGGGGAATGATATGTATCACTAAAACACTGTAAGACTAAATAGTGAAAACTTAGCATTTGATGATGGCTAATCACACTTGGCTTGCAAACCATGTGCCAGGATAGAAAAAATTGAACATTCATACTCAGAACTGAAGGCAAACTTACACTGACAGCAAGTTAGTAAGGTTGCCAATCCAAGGTGATAAAGTCCCAGACAAGCTCTGACTGGGAAGGCCCCTGTTTAGACAAAGTAACTTCTCATTCCCAAAAACAAAAACAAAAAATGGAAGAGGTAGACGAGAATAAATAAAGCAATTAAGGCAACTTACAAAGCAGAAACATATCCTTCTGGGGAGCAGGTGACCATCCTCCAACTGCAAGGATCAACAGAATTGACATCCCAACTCTCCAGCACATTGTATGGGTCATGTAAAGCATTTTTAATATTTGCCAGAGCAACCACTGCTCAAATTTCAATCAAAATAAGAAGAATTACTATTATGAAAACATATACTAACTGATAATACTCTGTCTTACATAAAAGCAAAGAATTATACATCAAATATGCCCAAAAGAAGATCTTGAAGATACAATTTCTATTTATCAATAGAATGATTAATGTCAGTCAATGAACTAAAGTACAACTATGGCTTCATTAGGCTAGTTCAGATATCTGGTTGGTAGGCCAACTACATATATTACATCTGAGCTGCAGAACCAATTTGCATTTATTATCAGAACTAAACAGAGAACACAGAGAGAGACAGAGAGGGTAAGAGTGAAGCAAAGATCTTGGAGAAAACAAACTGACCTTCATAGTTAATTCCAGTAGGAGAAAGGGTAGCAGAAGAAGTCTCCATTAATACCAAAACCAGAAACCACACTTTCCACAGCCAGAAACTTCCCCCATCCATGGTCTTCTTTAATCCTGAGTTCACTAACTTTAATTTCTGCAAATAGCCACTACTCTCTGATGAAAAGCACCATAACCAGCAAGTCTGCAAGCCATATGTTGGATGGCTTTAACTTTTGAATTGCCTTATCCATAAAGAAAAAAAAAAAAAGCAATCTCCTTTGAGAATTAGAACCATATAAAGCAAAAGCCCACCATGTGCATAACAAGAGCAGTGTACCCCTTTTGCCCTCTTCTTCACTTAGGAAAAGCTAGAGAAAAAAAACTTTGGAATGAAACCAAAATTCAACGACTTTAGTACCCAGCTAGAGCACTTTGAATGAATATGAGCTGAGATCAACTACTAGCTAAAACGAAGAGAATTTTCTAGAGAACCAAGCAAATGATTCAAAACCAGGACTTGTAAGATCCTAGAGATCTGTGAATGCCCATGCATCATTTCTTAAATTTTTGTTGATCCCCACAAATTCCATGTGGGTATGTTGTTGGTTTTTAACCTCACACTGTTGCTATCTTCTCTTCTTCCTCCTCCTCAGTGATTCCACTACTACCATTATCCTCTTTTAATACATAAAAATAAGAACTTTATTAGTGAAAAATGAAAATTACACTCACACAGAGAGAAAGAGTGAAGAACCAAACAACCATAGGCCAAAACAAAATGCCAAAGAGGACACAGATACAGATGCAGACACAGACCCAGTAACAAAAAGGAGAAAAAACAGTTCTTTCCCTTTCTTTTTGAAAATAAAGAGAAGAGGGAATATTAATTCAATTAATATTTTTTCTGAATTTTATTTTCCAAAAGCTAATATCAAATGGTAATTCTTTTAAAATTCAGTGATTGGACTGAAGGTATGTGTGGGAGTGATCAGGGAGAACATCAGGATTGGATGTCTTATGAAAATATAAAAAAAGAAAAGAAAAAAAAAGGAAAAGGAAATTTTCATATTTGCGGGTAAATTTTTGGCAGGTCACGTGCTTGGATTGTCTCTGCCTTCAAAATTTTCATTTCTTAAAGTAATTTAATAATCACATTCTGTTAAAAGCTTCTGCACCTCATGGCCCACCATGCTAAAATGCGCCAGATTAATTTTAAAATTAAAAGGATCCCAAACATAATTAAATATGATCCATTCTCACGAATTTTTTTTAATTAAAACACATTCATTTCTATTTAAAAATTTTATTTTATTTTCTTGTGGATCCAATTATGACTAATATAATTAAAATTTTCATTTCTTATCTTCTTAAAATATAAATAGTAATAAAATTTCAAATTTCAAGTTAATATTTCTATACTCCTAAAAAATTTAAAAAAACATAAATGATTACTGGTGGATTTTTCATTTAAACAAAAATACTTAATTTTATATTTGTGTAGTGAGAATTATAAGAGCAACCCATATTTCTGTGAAAATCTTTTTTTTTAATTTCTTAGTATAAATAATAAAAAAGGAAAAATTACAAAAAATTGGAGATTTTTACATCTAAAATTATATTTTTTTTCTTTCAATTCCAATTAAAATTTTAACAATTACTTTCAATTTGAATATTCTTTTAATTTTTTATCTAATTTATGAAACGAAACTCTAAACCACTATTATGATGGAGAGTTAAAATTAAGAATTTCAATAAATATTAAGATTTTTAATTTTTAATTGATAGCACCAGAAAATATTAGGATTGAATGAAAAAAAATATGTTATGGGATTTTTTTGAAATTTAAAAAAAAACTCCAGATAAATAAAAATATTGACAGGAAATTCTAAAATTCAATTAATGAAAATGATTTGAAAAAAGTAATATTCTGACTAGGGAGGTCAAATATCAAGATAGAGAGATTTGTGTTGTGTGCTAACGTATACCCCAGCAACGAACATTATTACTACATTGAATGGACCCACAAATTTTCCTTTTTTCCCGCTTCTCGATGCATCAATCAATCCCATCAACGGTCATGATTGATCCAATAGTCTACTACAGTACGATATAGTCCCGCTTTGCCCCTCACCATCATGCCTCGTGTCGGGATGGTATGTGCGGATGTGCCTATTAGCTTCAATTTTTTTTAATTATTTTCAAAATATTATATAATATTAACAAAAAAAATTACGACAATTAAGGGTTTTTAATTATAATTAATAATTTTCTTACTGATTGAATTTTGATTTCTAAATTGTTTTTTATTTAATTTCTTCTTTTTGATTTTCATTCACTTCTAACTAAATTTTAATACAAATTTATTGATAGGATTTTTCACATTAATGGCAACAATATATCCATCTAAAAAAATTTAAAAATAAATTTACGAAATTTTAGGTAAGAAAACTAGACTAAAATACGCCGCGGTGGTGGTGGTGCGGGCGTGGCTAGCATTTCTGTACGTTTACCCTGTGATATTCTGTGTTGGATATCGTGAGAGAATCTCTAAAATGCGCCCATCGGACCGCCCCCCGCTTGCCGGGCGCGGTTGGCCCGGATGGGCAATTTGGGACAATACATTTTCTAATTTTCGCTGTTATTCATAAAATTACCGATAATCACGCAGGCAGAAGAAATAAATATATTATTTATAATTTGATGAGAAATACTCATTTTCTTACTTTTTATTTTTATTTATTGTCTTCTTTTTATTTTATGAGTGATATATAGTTTTATTTTGAATACTATAAAATATATATAAATAATAGGAAAAAGATAATAACTAACATTTTAAGTTTATTTGAGGGTAAAAAAAAAGTGGTGGTTGTATTGTAGATATTAGATTTAAAAAGAAAAAAGAAGAAAAAAATAATATTACAAACAAAGGGTATAACTGGAAAAGCAAATAATAAAGGAAAAAACTGCCTAGATGTGCAGTAATGTAAAACCCCGAAGCGTAAGGGTATCTTTGTCGCATTGGGAAAACTGAATATTCCCTAATCCTATAATTAATTAATTAATATTATGTTCATTCAAAATCTCCTAATAGGTGGCAGAGAATTTTATAGGCCCATGTTCCTCCCTCCTAGCCCCTAAACCTCGTTATACCTACTGGGGGTATTTTGGTCGTTTCGGAATTTGAACTTGACCAATTTTATTCTCTCAGTGCTCGTTTTGCTAATTATATTTTTGTATTAGAAAAATTAATTTAAAAAATCATAACGAAGTACACTTTAATTATAATAATTTTTGCAAAATATGAATAAAAAATAAGAATCACATCAACTCTTTTTCTTTCACATTTAAAAGCCTAATGAAGAAGATTTATTGTTACTTTTTTCTTATTTTTAGTATCACAGACTAATTCGATTAAAAATAGGCATTTGCATAATAAAGTTCAAAAATATCTTATAATTTGATCAATAAGAAAAATAAATAATATAATTACCTATAAAATTGGGACGAAGAAATTATAATAAAATTAAAAGTATGGTCAGGTATATAATTAGAGATTAATAAAGAAGGGTTAATTTCAGCGGAGATCTGGACGGGGAAAGAGTAAAAATAAAACAAAAAAAAATGGTCTAAAAATGCCTGTTCACATAAAATACAGTATAGAATGTAATTTCTTCTATATTTTTTTACGATAGAACCTCACATATTATAAAATTGAGGCCTTTATATATATATATATATATATAAACAAAAATGATAGGTTCAAAAAGTAAAATATATTAAAGATCAAATTACATAAAATTTTCTTAAAATTTTAATAAATTACAACTTTAAATAATTTTTTACAAAATTAATAATTTTTTTCTTTTCATTTGGTAAAAAATATTGTTTTAGATAATAATTGAAAAAATTATAATTTAAATATATTGGTTATTATATAGTTACCGTTATTGGTAACGAGTATAAATCGTAAACTTTTATAAATTTTTACTAAATTATAAATAAAATTATAAAAATATCTTAAATATAAAAAATATTAGATATATTGTGCTGTAATATTTAAAATTTATACAGTATTAAATGAATATCTCAAATAATATAAAAATAAACTATTAATTTTTTAAGAAGATTTTTTTATAAATTGTTCTATATTAAAAATTGAGAAATATTTTTATTTATTTTTTATTCCGGGATACAAAGAGCTTAAAAAGTATTGAAGAATAAAAAGAGAAATTAAAAAACACAAAATAAAGTTTGAAAGTGGACCGACCCAAAAAGGCAAAAGAAAGAAAGAAAGAAAGGGTAGTGTTTTGTTAATGTTAGGTAGAGGAGAGCAAAAGAAAAAGTTTAATTTAGAATAAGAGGAGATGAGATGTTATCGATGACATTAGCTAATTTGTTGGGGCTAAATGAGTCCTAATCCAAGTCATCATCATGATTTCGGTGGTGGCCCAACTACCCAGACCAACTATTCCTTTCTTTAATAATTTTATTATGCAAATGCTTTGATACTTCTAACTAATCTCAGGATTATGGTGACTTGTAATTGATAGTGATGCTTACTCAATTATTTTCCTCTTTTTTTTTAATTTTATTTTCTAATGATTTTATGGGAATATAATCTCAATGGATTAAACTCCATATGCCACATCAATCATTTAAGTTTATTATCTTGAATTCAATTTTTGTTTTAATTAAATAGATTTAAGTTAATCTCTTTGTACTCTTACAATTACAATACTATGTGTGATGAGGAAAATATTTTCATCAATTTTGTTTCTTTAATTTATAAATATTGAAATTTGAATCTCTTTTTTTATTTTTGGATAATTGAATTCAATTTATATTTGACAAAAAATAGTGAAATTATTCGAATTGAATCATTTAATTTTTTATATATTATTTAATATTTTTATTATAAAATAAATAATTTATTAATGGAAATTATTTTAAAGAAAATTATTTTTTGTAATTAATAAATTTTAAAAGGTAAACTTAATTATTAATCAACAAGAGAAAATTTAAAAATCATTTTTTTTAGCTATCTATAAATTTTTTTTATCCCAATAGTAGTGTTGGCTACAGTCGTTTTGCACAATATCCAAAATTATCAACCCATGAAACTTTTTATTGGGGCATGGGCCATGAACTCCCACCATGAGATGTGACCATGCTTTAAAAAATGGTGAATTGGGGGCTCAAACGTGCATTCAGGCCATCCTTCAGATTAGCAGGGATGGTGATCCATGAAGTTGGTGACACCAGAAATTGGCCTCGATCTATGATTATGAAGGCCACCATTTATTTTATTTCTGATGTTTTTGAATCCTTATCAATTTAAGGATGATATTGATGTTGGACTATTAATATTGCAAAGCTTTTATAAGGCTTTACCTTTAACATTTATCATGTACATGTGGATCCTCTACCCAGTGACCAATGCCCAATTGCCCATGGACCACTGTGAATAGGGCATAGATTTCCTGCCAAAATAAGTTGAGTTGGACCAATTAAATTTGAATCACTGACCCTAATGCAGCATAATAGTCATATAGCATCGATTAATTAAATTTATACATATTATTATTATTATTTGTATATATGATCCATTATGATTAAATTGATTTATAAAAAAATTATTTAAGTAAGAAAATTCCCAATTTTGGCAACCTCAATTACAAGGCAACAATATTACTTTCTGTTTAAAAAAATGCCAGTCGAATGAGGGGTGCATATAGCATATACGTTTTCCTTCACCTGTACATGAAGTTGCGTAATTGCAAAAACATTTAGTTGATTTTTGTAACAGATTTTATTTTTATCATTAAGAAATAGTGTATTATGGCATGGTTTTTTCCTTTTTATTGTTTGGGTCAAAAATTTTAGCATTTTAAATTGTGAATTTGGGTAGGTAAATTGCCAATCGTCTTCTGATTTTGGTGGCATGTTCGCCTTTCGGTGAACCAATTTGATTTTGCCGTTGTGTGACTTCAAAGGCTAATACCTAACGTCACCTGTACACAATTACCCATTATTCACTAGTAATCATTTCCAGCAGTTAATAAATGGATAACCATCAATTTATTTTTTAAAAATACTATTCAGTGGTTCAATTATCACCTCATCCTTAAAGATATTTTTTATTTTTTTATTTTTTTCCTAAAATCTTTATATATCACAATTTCCGTTAAAGAAAATCTTATGTATGATAAATTTATAATGTAAATTTCAGTGTATTGTCCAATCAATTCAACAGACAAAGAAAAAGGGTGTCATCGATTACGTACATTATGAATGTCCCATTTATATTCCGAAATTCTTTAATTTGTACATGTTTATAAGTATTTTGCAAAATTATTTTATAAGTAAAAATATTAAGATTTTTTTATTCTTTTCAAAACCAATAACAACAATAATAATGATAATAATATTTGAACGAAAAATTTATATTTTTTTATCAATTATAAATTGTAATTAATATTTTTTGGTTAACAATAACAAATGTTTCATACTTATTAGTGTTACAGGATGTGAGCAACACGAATTCATTGTTTTTCTGAATTTTTTTTTTCAATGAAATATGCTCACTTTTATTTTTATTTATTAAATAGTTAAAATCGTTACAAAATATTATAGTACAAAGTGCAATTGATAAAATTACAAAAATAAGAAAATATTTAAATTTTTCTACATATCTGTCAGCGTCAGGTTTTGGATTGAGTCGGACCAATCTGAAATCGGTTTGAAAAAAAATGGTGCTGCCCGGTTCAATCATGGACTCACAAATGCTGTTCCTCTCGTTCCATTACGAGGAACTGCATACCGTCAGCCACTGTGGCCCTATGCAAATCGCCCAAGCCCACATTTGAACAAGTAAACACCAGTCTCTCCGTCTCATTCGCTATTACGTTCTTTATACTGCTCCAACTACACGCGCCGTCGTGGAGTTCGCACAGCAAGACATCTTCAGGGTTCGAAGTATTGCTTATGTATAGGAAATGGTCCATCACATTCACAACTGTCGCCGACATGTGAAAATTCCAACCTATCAACTTCTGTACGAGCTGCTTTGGCATTTCGCCGATCTCTCTGCAGAGTTCCAGCGACTTGCAGTTTATCTCCCACAATTTCAAGCTAATTAATGCTTCCTCGTCGTCGCCGATCTGGCCGATCAAAATCAAACGGTTGTTAGCGAATCCGATGGAGGAGCAGGACACGTTGCTATCAGGACGCAGACTGTAAGGTCCGTACCAAGATTTGGTATCTGGAACGAACCAGTAAGTCACACCGGTGCTTTTCTCCATAACGTACATTCTGTTACCATTAACTGCTACGGAGTGCCACATAGAGGAGGCGGAGTCTTTGAAGATAGCAGGCATGGAGTCGCACGAGTTCCAACTGCGTGTCTTGAGGTCATACATTTCTACAGCCAAAGGATCATCCTCGAACTAACAGGTACCGCCGGCGAGGACGATGCGGTTGCCAACCACCGCAACAATAGGGTCCGTTCTCCAGAGGAGTGGCGCATCGACGTGGTGCCAGGTGAGATGCATAGAGTCAAAAGAGAAGGAAAATTTGGAGGGTGACATCATGTAAAGAAGCTGGGAATGGGAAGATCGGAGGGGTGAGAAGTGGTTGAGAGGCGGATGGTGGATCCGAATCCACACGTGCGAGCGAGGATCGTAAGCGTGCAGGGCTACAGTGTAGGGAGGCCTTGTGGTCTGGGAATGGAGGAGGAGCCAAGGTTTGACTCTGTTGAAATGGCGAAGAGAAGTCGAAACGGCGCGTTTCCATGACTTGGAGACATGGAAAGCAGATACGAGGTCTATGAGTGGCACGTGGGTGAATATGGCCTCTAGGATATCTCCATGGATTGAGGTTTCTTCGTTTTTTTCTTCATGCTTCTCTTTTGTCATGCTTCTGTGTTTCTTTCAACTGAAATGTTCTTTCTTCTCCTTAAGAGAAGTTGTAGTGGGCTTATATAATGCTTCATGGAGTAGATTTTGGACCGACGGCACCCAATTATTTATAATGTTGAAAAAAAAAAAAATTTGCATCCAATTATATTTTATTCTAATAACTTATTTCTTTATAAAAGAATAATCTTTTATAATCAATTTTATATTTATAAAATAAATTTTTTAATATAATAATATATTATTGATTCTATTTATAAATAAATATATGTATTTAATTACAAAACTAATATATTATTTTCAGATACATGTACTCAAAGTTGGAATTCATATCCTGGATTTTACAAATGTTGGTAACTTAAATTCCAACGCAGGATTTAAAAGAGGGAAAGAAATTATAAATTCCTCCCATTTTGTTCAAGAAGATTAGGTAAAACCTATTATTTAATTTATATATATTCGATTTGATTTAGGTATTTTTATTTTAATAATATGAGCATATGTAATATTATTTTTATTGATAATAGAGTCTTTTTTATAATTTTAAAAAAATTATACTAATATCCTTATTATGCTGATATAAAAAGTATTGTTTTTATCCAACTTAGATTGATTACGATACAAATTAAAGTAATATATAAATTATACAATTTAATTCATATAATAATAAATATAAGTTAAACAAAATAATTTTAAACTTTTTAAAGATTACTAAAAAAATAAATTTACTATTTATAAAATAATAGTACAATGATTCAAATTATCGAAATTAAAGTATAAAAAAGTAAAAAAAAAAATGATAGGTTTTGCCGAGGAGAATATGAGAATTGTTGAGGAAATTGCTTACCTTGCTTGCTCAAGTAATGGAAGTTCTTTCCCTTCTTCTTGTAGTTAAAATGAATAGCTGCCCCCCTTCTTGGATGTTCTTTCCTCCGTTCGTTGGAGGAGATTTTGTATGTTAGTTTTTGGGTTTTCGATGGTATTGTGCTTTGTTTTATTTATTTAAAAAAAAAGATCAATTGAAATTCAGCTTTCAAATTGTTTTCAAATTATGAGAATATGAAATTCAAACACTGTATCAAAGTTGTCAACGAAAAAGGTTTTTATATATACAGATGGATAAGATCAATCATTATCGGACTCCATATCTAATTTTGGTTATCATATTAGAAAACTTGAAGAGTTCTCTCTCTCTCTCTCTCTCTTTTTTTGGATTATATATATATATATATATATATATATATATATATATATATATATATATATATATAAAACTCCAAGTCTACAAGTGTTAAACAAGGTTTAGATGAGTGGGTTAGGATTAAAAAATCTTGGTTGGTGCTCTTTTTGTTTATGTGTTTCTTAAGCTTACGAGTTAATCATTTTTTTTTAATTGAGTGTTTGTACTTTTATAATTATTTGATAAAAATTTATTAATTTATAATTTTTTGAGTTCTTTGTAAAATAAATTCTATTATTTTTTTAAGACACTAAAATAACATAATGGCAGAGGGATTAAATGCAAAACCACATGGTGGAAAGGAACACTCGCAGAAGAGAGAAAATCCCAACTCACTACTTAGGTAGGAAAAAAATAAATCCATTTTTTATTTATTAAATATTATGTTAAAGGTGGGAATGAAATGTTCAAATTCTTACGATTAAAATGAAAATGTCAGGTATATATGTCAAATAAAATAATAAGAACAAAAATTCATTTTTATTATAAGGTTGTTGAATATTAATTTGTGATAAGCTGGTCAATCCCCGCAGCCAATTTTGAAATTAGTTTTGAAATCAGTAATTCAATTCAACAAGGGGACATAATTAAGAATTTCTAAGATTAAGAGATCTTTACATTTTCAAGCACAGTTAAACTGACACAAAATAAAATATAAATATTGGATTTAAAGAAAATGAGAAATACTGATTTTCGAGGCCTTTTTTTTTGTTTATTGAAATAAATGGTTTTTTGAATTTATCACGTAGATTTTTTTTTAATTAAAAAATATCCTTGTAAACTTGGTCCTACCAAAGATAAGCATAATAAACCTTATCTTCTGGTACAGATCAAGAACATAATTAATATATTTTAAATATTCAATTAGCCAAATCCTTCATAACAATAATATATTTGTTAATTTGGTTGATAATGGAACAACAGTTTTTGGTTCCAACAAGTGGGACCTGGATACCTTTTAACCATGATATATATATATATATATATATCCTTTTAAGGATGAAGAAAAAAAATCCTCGTTTGTATGTTTTTAACTATTTATTGCTTTAATAATAAAATCAATTGCCAAAAAAAACATTATAAAATATAATTATAAATTAATTCATATGAAGATTTCTCATAGTTAATCATATATTATTTCAATAAAAGCAATTTTTAAAAATTTTGAATATTGAATTCTTGATATTTCTTTCCTTTTTCTTGAAAACTAATGAATTCATAATCATAACCTATAATTACCTATCTGTATTTCATGTATATTAATTTAATAAGTGATTAAATTGATAATTGTTTGGCTTAGCTTATATACATAAACCAACTTTACCTTTTAATATGATTAATCCAAATTTAGATCTTATATGTATGTTAATTGCTTGATAACCTCTTATATTCATGTTTGTTATGTTATTATGGGTTGTTTGACATTGATTATCAATTTATCATGTATATGTTGATATAATACATGAAGATATTTGAAGAGATCAAAACCCCTTATTTTATTGAAGGAAAATATTCGAAAGATTTTTTTATTTTTTATTTTTTTTGCCAATTTAAACCTAATCCATGAAAAATTAATGGATTTATCAAAGGTTATGAAGATGAGGAATAGGCCCACCATCCAATTCCAAAGTTCAAGGCAGTGGTGCTAATGCCAATGGCTCAAAAGCATACTATTCTAAAAGTATATAGTAGGCCCATAGGATATAAGCCTTAGTAACAAACATAAAAATTTCTATTCGAGTTTGTGGTACAAAGGAAATGATACTAAAGATCCAAACAAGTCATGAAATTTGCCATGAGAAAAGAGAGAAATGAACCAACACAAATTCATCCTAGCAGTTGGCCAGCTGCTTATGCGGCTGCAGTGATGCACTCAATTGCCTGCTTGCATATACCAGTCATCGTAGCTTCCGGACCATAAACCTATCACGAAACAAAAGACAGAAATCATTTGCATTGAGATTATACTCATAGAGTGAAGCAGATTTTCCCCGCAAAAATATTTTGTGTGAGATTTTGCAAAAATTGTTACCTCAATAGGAATGCCAATTTCTTCTCCAAGTGTCTCCATTTTTGCTAGCCCTTTCTGATAATTAGGACCTCCTCTCCTTACATATATGTGCATCCTTGCTGCTTTAAGCTTGGCCTCCTGGAAAATCGAAATTCCGTCATCCCAATTAACAAAAGTCAAGGAAATCATCTCTGACTTTGCCTTGACAGATTGTTATTTTACTGTAACATGGTTATTGTATTCATAGAAAGAAGTTTTCATTTTCCAGTAAGGGAAATGGGATCTCGAGGAAAATATCTTAGACTATGCAGGAGAGGATTTTGGTTTTTATTTATACTAGTATTTTTTTATGCTATAGTAAAAGGGATTTCCAGTGAACACTTTTCTTTACATTAGATCCAGATTAAAAGCACAAGTCAATTCATTCATGCTCACCTTCTCCTTCAAGGCTCGAATTATGCCATTAAATGTAGCAGCAACATCAGTGAAGTTGGCAATTCCTCCTCCAATTACAAGGGATCTCTTGCGGCCATCAGGATCAGAAGTTGCACACTGTAGATAAGTAATATATCAGTTGTACAGTCTCAATAATCGGTGAATATCCTGAGCATTTATTGAGTATATAATGTTTTCCAAAACTTGGATAACATTAGGCAATTATCAAAATGATGTTTCAAATACTAACATCAACCTTGGACACAATGCTAGCTTAAAGTGCGAGTCCTTACATCAATCACAACTCTAGCATACTGCAATACTTCCTCTTCATTGGGGGCTCCACTATATTCTGCATAGTTTCCGAGCTCAGAGGCATAACCAAGATCTCCAACCTGATGAGAACAATTATAATCACATAAGAGGTCAATGTAAATGGAAAAAAACAAATCCTGTATCTAAACAAAATAATTCATACTGTATCTGCATAGATGACACTTGCACCTCCTCCTGCTACCATAGTCCAAATTCTTCCCTTTGGATTCAAAACCGTGAATTTCAGAGATGCACTTGTCTGCAAGAAAATGAAGGTTAAATATAAGCGAAAACTTCACATAATCCTTTTTGGAAAAAACTAGTTTGGCAAATTGTTATTCAGCATTTTCATTCCATGAGTACTGAGGATTCACGAGAAACTGGAGATATAGAAGAGAGTCGGGCACAATATTGGAGAGTTAAGCAAATTTTGATGTATGGATCTGAGGCATCTCTGATTATGTAAAGTACCTTTTCATCTAGTCCATGAATAAAGGATTCTGTAGGGCTCATGACTCTGCCAAATGGCATTGGAAATTCAATATTGCCCCACCTAGGACAAACAAAGAACAGTAAGAGATACCAAAGATCAACACTAATAATAAGATTTGAAAGAGGGATTAGCACAAATTAAAACAACAAACAAAGGAGATAATCACTGAAGCAAACGCAATATACTTCTTAAAATTCTTGAAAGCAGCAGTGTCATCCAGCTCGCCTCTCATATCCAAGGGGTAAGGCTTTCCATCAACCAAAGTGAAAGGATTCATCTCTAGGAAAGTAAAATCTAGATCTGAATCACATAAACTTCAGAAGTTAAATATAAAAATTATAATAGCCAAAAATGTTATATCAGAATCTCGAAGTCTTTACTATAATAGGATTCATCAAAAACTTTTAACATACCTTGAAATAGAGCAAAAACCACTTTAAGAAACTCCTCAAGTTCTCCTTTCATCTGCATTCCAGATTGCAAAAGATTAACACAAAAAAAGACAGAAGGAATCACACAAATACCTATTAAACTAGTAAATTTCAATGCCAATCAAGGAAGAAATGTTTCCCTTTTATCCCCCCTTCTTCTCTTCTTTGAGACAATATTGATCAAGTACTAACTTCAAAATATTAAACTTAATGCTAAAATTATGTTAACCAATAACAGGAACAAGACCACAGCAAAATAACAACCTAGTCAAATGACAGTTGATGCCTCAGTAATTACCTCTAATGGAAGGGTTGCAACAAGTGGAGCACATACTTCTGATATCAATGATGCTCCTGTTGGAACAAATATAGTTTTAACCTGTAACGAACCAAAGCAAATGTAAATATGGTGGTGCCATAAATAGTTCACATAACCAAAGCTTAAATGGAGTTTAACAGTAGAGAAATTCATGGCTAAAAGTACCTTATCCCAATTCTCTTCAATTTCAATTCCTCCACATTCTGAGAAGCTTATGCTGCAACCAAGTCGCTCTGATACAATATTAAGGTAAAACTCTTCATTGTGGGGTATGAAGGGTTCGACAATGAATGTAGTTATAGGTCCTTTACATCCGGCCATCTCAACCTGTTTAACCAAAAGATATCAAACTTAACCCCAACACCAAAAAGTGCATCGACAATTAAATCATTCATTTAGCCACAGCAAGAGATACAATATGGAGAAGTCGTGTACCTCTTTGCCAAGGCGTTCTTTCACAAAAACAGCAACTTGAGCCAGATCTAGATTCAAGGCAACTAATCCACTCTTTCCACGCTTTCCAAACAACATATCAGGCTTCACAACCAGTTTCCCTGATGAGAGCCAGGGTTCTTTCTCTACTAGCTCATTGAAATCAGTTGATTCCGTAACCTAGGGGATCACGGAAACAAATATATTATATAAGAGAATAGAACAATTGGATTAATGCACATAACATATATTTTTGGTTCATAGGGCTTGCACTAGGCTTTAAACTCAATCATTACGGCTGAGGATACAACTCTAATGCCACTACCATGGTCCATGTTTTAACATTCGGGAGATGCCATCTCGATCAGGCAAAATAGCAGTGCTGTTTTATGGGATCATAGTGGCACATTATTCCCAATCCCTACTAACTGTTTTACTAATATAGCCATATGCGCATCTGCCCAATTCGCGATCAGGCAAAATAGCAGTGCCGTTTTATGGGATCATAGTGGCACATTATTCCCAATCCCTACTAACTGTTTTATTAATATAGCCATATGCGCAGCTGCCCAATTCGCAGAGAGGAAGATGATCATTCTAAAGCAACTTCTTTAATCAATCAAACAAACAAACAAGATCCACAAACTTGTCGCTAATTCAATTAGCACTCACCTGTGCTGATTTGATAGGCAACTCGTAGCCAGCAAGCCTCTTGAAATGCTCCTTCAACAATCTCTTGGAGTCGTACTCTCTGATCTTCTTACGTGCCATTTCTTCAACTGATCTTCATCCAAACAAAAGGGCCCATAAATAATCAAATTCAAATTCAATTCAGATCTAACATTACCAGATAACAATACTCTACCAGAACCCATAACTAATCAGCTTCTAATTTCCAACAAAATAAATAAAACAGGTCCATGTATTTAATTAGAAAACCAGAAATAACAGTAAAATCTCGACATTTTTTGAAAACATTAAAATGGGTATATAAATTTTTCTCTTCGTTTTTGGAAAAAAAGGAGCCTTTGCATCTATTCATGCATAGAAATCATAAAATTTATACTGGGAAAAACTCGGAAAATCAAACAAATCTTTAAAGATGAATCCTTTACCGTTGGAAGAGAAGGAAAAAGTGGGAAAATTGAAAGGCCAGATAGTTAAAGAGCTGAGACAAGAAACACGAAGACTTGAATTTGGTGAGTATGGTTAGCAACTCAGAATATTTATAGTAGGGAATTCATATTTTTTTTTTAAATTGAATTAAGAAAAGCCTAAAAAAAAAAAGAAGATATCTGTTGGATTGTGTAATCAGACTCAATGTGTTAGCGGGAAGGTATTAGTTTTGCCCTGTGGGTGGTGATCACATGCAACACCTACCTGTACCACACCATGAATGTATGACCAATGTTTCAACCACTACTGTCCAGTAAAAATTCTGGTGGGAATGATTTGGTAAATTCCCAGTATTAATTGACACTTAGTATCGTGATTCTGATCATCGTTTGATTCATTTATGTTGTTTTCAGCATGGCATCTGCTTCATTCTTCGCTCCAAAAATGGGAATATAAGATGCATAATTAGTTAAATTCTAGGATCATAAATCTTTCTCGACCTCATTATCTACTGTTGTTCCATTCCATTTTTAAAGGAATGGAAAATTTGTCAATATGAATATTTTCTCTTTTCAAATTAAAAACGGGTAAAAATTAATTATAAAGGAAAAATCATCTTAATAAACATTGAGAAATGAGTAAAATTTGGATAAACATATGCCACAAATTTTGTCGCATTAATTTGCAAATATATCAATTCGTTTTTTTTTAAATAATTAGTTATCCATTGGAGGAATTAAACTTTTAAGAATTGGATTACCGTTTCCTTTTATGAAGAAACAACATTAAATTTAATTGAATAAGAGATTATTGAAATTGAAGGAACGAGTCAAAAGGCAAAACATACAAATGAAAAATGTTTCCACCAGAAAATTTGTTCATAATTAATTATTTCCAACCTTCAAGGATAGTGTTTGTTTAATTACTTTTCAAGTAAACATAAGGTGGGTAAGTGACAGCCCACGAAAACACTTCACATAAGTAAGACAATTCTGTAGTCAACCCTATGTTAGTTCATCTCTCCCTCTCAACTCCTATTGACTTGGTAATTTGCAGGCAACTTGTGCTTTTTTTTCTCTCTCTCTATCTCTTTCTTTCTGTCTCTCTAAATCAGTCTACAATTATAAAATTGTATACTTATTTCTTGTGATTAATTAGGCAAGATTCATATTTTTATTAGGATATTTAGAAAAGTTAAATTCAACATAAAAAAATATATTTGTTGAAATTAGAAAAATTAATGGGTTATGAATAAGTTTTCAGCCTCATATCCTGTGAGTTTTATAACCAAAAAAAAAAAAATCGAGAAAAATATATTTAACAGATTATTTTTACATTTGCACGCAACAAACAAACAAATAATATAATGAGATCATATTAAAATTTCTAAAATCAACATAAAAACTACCTGTTGAAATTGAGATATTAATTAATAGATAATAAAGAAAATTTTAATCTCATAATAAGGTATTATATATATAAATGAATTATAGATTATGAAATATATATATATATGTTCAAAAAAATCAACACTTATTTATTCAATTGCCAACTTGCATGAATTTTTCTTCAAATTTGTTCATTTAGTCGTTGATAGGCACTTCTTTAATTCAGTCTAAATACATTACATTAATAAAAATAGTCTTATTATTAAATTCATTTAATTGTTATGTTCTTTTATTGTTGTGTCTATCAATAAGCTAAATTATTACTATCTAACATCATATGAGATAATTATTTTTTTAATATGTTTTTAAAATAATTTCTAAGAGTGAATTAAATTTAAAGTACATTTTCAATTGGATATAGAAATTGTAAGTTGATGTTGAACAATCTACAAATATATCTAATTTTATAATTAGTTACACTATTTATTTTTTATTGTAATTTTATATAGTAAATATACAAAACAAAAAATTTGTATTTTAAAGTGAAATAAGTCACAATGACACAAATTAAAAATTAAGTGCTAATTTGATTTAAAAATTAAATTAATAATTGTAAAAAAATCTATCTATCTATATATTATCAATGGAAGTTAGATTACCATTTTTATTTAGTCAAAAGTGTGTTTGGGAGGACATGAAATTCAACTGAAAGAAGGTTTAAAATCATAAAAAAAAAAGTTGGTGAAAAATGACTATTTCCTCAGTGTGGGGAAGTTTTGAAGTTGGCTTTCCACTCGAGAAGTTGCCTGTTTCCCCATACCCTGAAAATTTCTACTCCTATCTCAAACACATCAATAATTAATGAAAAATACTATATAATACGATTAAATTTTTTATAAATATTTTATTTATTAAAAAAATAATACATTAATTTTTTTAAATATTTTATTTCATTTACGGCCTTGGTAATATATGTCATTGCTAGTAATTTATTACTATACCTCCGTCCTGATGTTTTAACTTTTAAGTTAGGATTTTTTATTTTCACTCTCCAATATTTTGAAGAATGTTATCCCAACTTGAGCCAATGAGCCAAAATCAATCGACTCATAGTGGCCCAAAAGATATATAGCAGAGAAATTGGGCTCTCATTTTAGGCTTTTAGACCCAATTCATCTCCATCTAGGGCGCGTAATTGAGTAATTCATCTCCTTCACCTCCTCCTGTCTCCTTCTACCAGCTAAGAATTTTGCCCTGTAATTGAGCAGCACACCTACTTTTTTTTTGGGTTAAATTGTAGCAGAAGGACCCTGTTTTCCAATTGGGTGGGAACTTTTTGATTTGCTGATTTGTGAAGATGGAAGGAATGGAGCAGTGGAAAAACGAGGCGAAACAGTGGCTGGATCAAGGAATTGAATTTTTCATTCAGATACCGCCCACCCAGCTCTATGCCGCTGCTTCTGTATTACTTCTCACCACCTTTTTCCTCTTAATCAGTAATTTGCTCTCTCTCTCGCCTTGCCCTTTTATAATTTTGTTTGTCTTATTAATTACTCAAATATTTAATCTTTTTAGGTTTTATTCCTTATTGGGTACTTTACAATTAGAATGTGCTATTTGAATTGCTGATCTGTTCTGGCTTAACGGGTCTATAGAGACATCTTTGAACTGATTATTATTGTTTTTCTGATACCCTTGTGGCTGGAATAGTAGCTTGTTGAGTGTTAATCTGTACTTGAATCTTGAAGAAACATGGACTGTCTTAGATGTGAGGCGTCATGGTGTGTTATTGTCATATATATGTATAGATGGTTTTTTTCTTCCCTTCACTTATGATCCTGTAAGAACTTTGTTTCATGTTAACCGTGATGAACATCATTTGCAGTTAATAGACAAGTTAGCTTTCTTGGGCTTTGTGAGTTTATCTTAATGTTCAAGAATTGGAGTTTAAGTTTGTGGAAACTGAGGAATACAATCTGATGCCAATTTGAGGTAGATTCATTTTGAAATCTGGTTGATATGTTCTTTAGATTAGAGAATAATGCATTGTTGATTCATTTTTGAATGTGAACAAATGATTGGTCTAAGGAAAAAGAAGAAAGTTATATCTTACTTATATGGATAGCTTTCTTGAACAAATGACATTTTTTTTTATATCAGATGTTTCAATTTCATTTCATTTCTAGCATAAATTGTGTTCTAATTTGGACAATGTATTACAGTTTGGAGCATTGTGTTTATTTTTTTTTCTAAATATAATTCTTTCTTTGCAGTTAGATTGTTCAAACGTACAAAATTTAATACCATTGTGCTCACTGGGCTTAGTGGGAGTGGGAAAACTGTTCTTTTCTATCAAGTAAGCTCCAACGTCATTGGTTTAATTCTTGAAAATCTTAGAGTAATTTGTTGCAGTGAATATGGTTCATGTCATGAGATATATAATCTAGTGATTTAGCATATATACTATTTATGTTTCTTACTTAATACCTTAGACCATTAAAATTATAGACAATTCCTGTTTGCAATAACTGATTCTACTCTAATTCTATAATTTGATGTCTCTGCCAGCTTCGAGATGGTTCTTCCCATCAGGGCACTGTTACTTCAATGGAACCAAATGAGGGCACTTTCATTCTACATTCCGAAAGCTCTAAGGTGCTTAACTTAATGTTAATAAATTTGTTTCTTTCTTTAATTTCACTTGAAATGAGAACATGTCCTAAATTGTCTGGCATTTGGGACATACTCAATTTTTCCATCCTTTTTCTTTTTGAATCTACAGTATTTTGAAATGGTATTCAATTGAACTTCCCCTACCCCCCTTCTCTCTCACACACACCCCTAATTTTCTTTTGCATCTTGACCGAAGGGCAAAATAAAGCCTGTTCATCTAGTTGATGTTCCTGGGCATTCTCGTCTTCGACCCAAACTAGATGAGTTCTTGCCTCAAGCTGCTGGCATAGTCTTTGTTGTCGATGCTTTGGAATTCTTACCCAACTTGCGTGGAGTTTCAGAGTAATTTTGATCTTTAAGATAGTTCTTTTAGTTAAGCATATATGTTTGCACATACACATTCACAAGTTCAGCTATAAATATGGTGACATTCTAATATTTTAATCTTGTTTTTGATAGGTATTTGTATGATATTTTGACTAAGGCAAGTGTTGTCAAAAGGAAAGTTCCAGTTCTCATCTGTTGTAACAAGACGGACAAAGTGACAGCACATACCAAGGAGTTCATCCGGAAACAACTGGAGAAAGAAATGTAATGTTTCATTTCTTTTCTGATTAAGTATTTTCCTGTTATGCATTATGGACTGTAGGCAGGCTCACATGCCTAGTTTGCCTTTTGGTGCCCTGCTTCAATAAGCAAAACAACTTCTCTAAAAATCGTTATAGCAAACAGTCAAATTGCTTGTCATCTGATGCTTATGAGTTATGACTAGAGATACTAGTATTGTTGGTTTCAAACAGCTATTTAAGCACCGTATTGTGTTACTTTTATAGCTCATTGAATATTTGTTGTTACTATTATGTGATAGTTTCCATTCAAATAAAATTTGGATGCTGCTCTTCGATCCTTTTACCCTCTATCATCTTTCAGTGACAAATTACGAGCATCAAGAAGTGGAATATCTGAGGCTGATATCGCAAATGACTTTACTCTCGGGATCCCTGGGGAAACTTTTTTGTTCTCTCATTGCAGTAACGAAGTCACCGTTGCAGAATCTTCTGGCTTGACTGGTGAGATATCTCAGGTGGAACATTTCATCAGAGAGCATGTAAAGCCCTAGGCTTATGTTCTATGATACCACGTATTATTGATGTGTCTTTGGAAGCTGGTTATATTGCCTCCTGATTGTTGGAAAAAACTTGAGGAAGCCACAAGGAACCACTTGAACTTGCCAGAGGAAAGCACACAAAAGCAATAAGTGAAAAATGTGAAAGAAAGAACAAATATGGAGACATTCCTTTTCTTCTGTTTTATTGGTGTGGTGGGTTAGTCAGTTGAAACAGTGACACAAAAACAAATGTTGATAATTTTTTGTATGCCATCAGTAAGGAACTCCCATTTCTCCCACCGAAGACATTTGGCTGATCAAACAATTGTGCTTAGGTTCGCAGCAGGCTTGTTAATTTTCGTAAGAACTGTTATAATTTATATTTTAGTCCACTAGTGATAGTTGATTGAGATTATTTGTCTATAATGTTTGATAGTCAAATTCGTTTTTTGTTTGTTTTTGTTTTTTGAGCAGCTATCATCCTATAGAAATCGACTATTACAATATTGATTGGGTACAGAAAATCCCAAGCCTTTATACTTCAATCTGGATTGTTTTCTGCCATAAATTTAGCGTAGCTAACTTATCTCCACTAACTTTTTAGTGATACTTTTTCTTAAAATTAACTCGGGTTTTATTAATAGGATTTTTTTTTCATTTAATTCATCTCGTCTTATTGTAAAAGATAATTTTTGGGGTAATAAGAGTGAGATTTCAATAAACTTAAGTTTTTAATTTTTGGTCATTTTATTTCATTTGAGTTAATAATAGAGTAAGATTGTGATAAAATTCAATATGAAGAAAAATTTATTGTTAAATAATGTGCAACAATTACAAATATAGTATAGTGTAAATTACTAAAACCTCTTTTTTATTAAATAAATCCTCACTTTTTCACATAGTTCTTAATTTTTTTAGAAAATTAGGTGCTTCAATCTTTACATTCCATTTGCTGAAGCTTCCACAACCAAAAATAATCTTATAATCTCACTATTTCATGAAAAAGATACTGATATGATATCCATACACAGTTGCTCCTCGCTCATAGAAATCGACCCTGTTCAGCAACCAATGGCGATAGTGTATTGAAGTGCCCTGATTGGCTAGCAATATGGTTGTGTACATTTCTCACTTAAAACCCCTGATAGGATGCTGCGTATGATCTTGACAACCAAAAATGTTTCAGCCTAATAATGGCAGCAAATAACCCATAGCATATGATACTCATCAATCCCACCCCCATATACCTGTCCATCATCCATTGTGACAATGCAGATGAGTTAGTTCAGTGGCAGCAGTTGCCACATAAAGATGAAAATGACAACAGAACATTATCGGATACCATAAGGGAGCGTATGGGGATGATAAGTCCAGAAATGGATATGGCCACCTATCAGAATAGGATAAAAATGCATATTCATCATCAACAAATATTAGACATAATGGGAACATTGACTTTACCACATTCTTTAAGAAAAAAAATAATGCAATTTACCACATTGAAACACAAGCATGGATGATCCACTGAAAGACGACAAATATGCTTGTCCATAAAACAAAGTATGCAATCCGAAAGAGAGGGAAACGCTGGAAGAAAAAATATATACAAAATTTTAATCTGTCATCAAGGAACTACAAATGAAAAGCCACCAATAACATTGAGGAATTAGGATTACCAAGCAATTCAAAATTGTGTCCCCAAAGAGTAAAATAGCATTGACCGAGTGCATGCAAGCATTCAGCTGCATGTGAAAAAAAGAGAACATAATTTGTAAATGAGAATTTCTTTTGCCATAAAAGGTGCAATCTAACTTGTGATACAAATTTTTGCGTGTTCATATAATACTGCTTTTCTTCATATGCTTTGTTTATGGAGTAACTTGCTTAACATGAAGTCAAAACTCCAAAGTTAAGATAATATGAGTAACCACTGTGTTTTAGTTGCAGATGCTTTCTGCAGTATGATACAGAAAATAGTCGTAATAGTGAATCTTAAAGTTCGTTGAAACTTGAAACTTGTCTCACTCTAACAGGGAAAATTAATTTATTTCTTCTATTGATCTCATAAACTTAAGTTGCTGTCAATTGCCATCATCCAATGTTGTTCCCCGAACCCCATACTCTGATCCTATATGTAACAATAACATTCAATAGAAGGCTGTAAACTAGCAGTGGAATGATGGGGCTATACTTACAAAATCAAGACTAAAATCTTTGGCCATTAGGAATGGGTAAAGAATGAACCAGAATACAATATCAGTAAGCAAGACAGCACCTGCAGATGTCTGCTCACATGTGAAAAAGAAATCAATGAGAAAGACATTTCAACTTTTGGCATATGTGCCACCTTCAAACCGTATTCAACACACTTCAAAAATAGAAGCAATTATCAAAATCAAAATTAGTTAAAAGAAAAGGTAGAATCTCGAATGGAAACAACATTAAATTACATCATGAAAGGCACAAAGAGGACAGAATGCACAATTGATTATCCCTAACTACTTGAAAAGAGGTAAAGAGGCATCTAACAGTTGGCCCCACTAGATTATGCACATTCATTTTCGTGGGTTCTTATTTGACATTATTCTGCTTCGCTAAGAGCAATAAACAAACACTTCCACTAAGAAACTTGCTATGAATTTTTTACTAGACCAACAGGGACGTGTAAGTGCTTGATTTTTGAAAGACAAAATCAGGTATAGCAAGGTTCCAGAACAGTCAGATAAAGGTGATACTACTCTTCCTATCCTGTTTCATGGTAAAAAAAATATAGTCAGCAAGCAAAGTTGCTTATAGGGACTAAAAGCCAACTAATTACTATGGGTTATAATTACCTAAGGTTGACCGGCAACTAGTTGGCCCCACTTATTGCGGGCAGTAAGCATTATCTGTTGGTTAGGAAAAACTGTGTACATGTGTCACTCAATTATAGCATTGCCACCAAATGCACATGCCTAGTATCTATAGTCAACGGGATATTGATAGCTGGATCCATACCCTGATTTAATAGTTAGCATTAAACCAATTCACACAGAAAATAGAACACATTTTCTCACTATCCAGCATGAACTGTGCATATTTCGGCTCCGACAATGTATTTATAATTCTTTTTACATGCTTAAACATCGGGGAACTCTATAAATACAGTTTAATCTAAGTACCATGTCAAATGACTTCAACGATTATCATTCAACATTTACAAAATACACTTGGATAACAAGCAATTTTTTGTACTTCAGCTGATAAAGATATTCTTTCTGCATGCTCTACTTAAAAAACAACTCATAGATATCATCCACTGTATTATGACACGAGAAGTTTTAATTATTTTCTGTGTATTATGATTTGAAAAGAAAAAGCTCAACAACAAAAGAAATAAAATCAAATTTCTTTTTCTGAATAGAAGTTGAAACAATTGTTTCTACATAGAAACTCACCTGAAAAATAATTTGAAACAAATAACCCCATGCATCTGCAGTTTGGCGACCATGAGGAATCCCATTGTCACCTTGATTTTTGGCCATGTCAGATGTACCTGCAGATTCCCCAAGTGAGGGCGCTCTATAGTTGCCTTGCTCTGCACCCAAATTCTCATGATCAACCCGATCACTATTGATTCCATTGCGACGTTTGCAACATCCATATATGGAGATTGAAGATCCAAGCTAAAAATTAAAGTTAAGAGATAAATAACTAATGCATACTGTTGTTAAATTAATCTGAAACTTGAGGTGCTGCCCCACTTCCAAAATGTCATAAAGATTTTAAAAGCATGGACAAATTGATGGGTCTCATACTGCCACTCGTATGTTTTCCAATATAAGAACTAATTAGAAATAATTCCTTTAATATTTGGATTGAAGTATAAACAAATCCGTATGGGAAACATACCGTAAAATATATTGTGACCAAAGTAAAAGTCCACCTGTGCAGCACAAAGGAAAAGAGGGAAAACAATTACAAATGCCTTGAACAAACTTAGCAACATGTCTCTGTCTCTGTCTCTCTCTCTAACACACACACACATTCTTGCCGCTTCTTTTTTTTTTTTTTTTTAATTATGTTGGTTTCTACATATCAGCCTTAGAGTAGATTTTAGGAATAGGATCACATGGCCTCTTTTTCCTCAACCTCACTGGACAGTATCTATATATTATGTATATGCATTCCATCCCAGAGAGGCTTCCAATCCTAAATATAGTGAAAGGAAAAATGAATAGAAAGACAGAAATATATCCACTACTTCAATCTGTGGTTAATGCAATTTACGGAATTGTAGCCTGTCTACTTTTGTGATCACATTAAATGTTACTAAGTTTACTTTGTAATGGGATACCTTAAAATAAAAGACAATGTTATGCAGCTTAACGACTTACTGAGTGTAGAAGTAAAATATACCAATTCCATCAACAACTGTATTTGCAGTAATCAGTGAGAACATGATAACGAAAGCAATAATCCTATAACCAAGCAACCAGGCAGGATGAACTCCTTTCAAACATGTTTTCCAAGCTTCATCCTTATATAAATGTCCCACACTTTCTTTTTGATTTTCTCTAGTCTCAGATCTTAATCTCCTGGATCCTTCATGCTTCCATATTAGAATTGCAGCAAATACCATAGCAACAAAGATAAATACTGCGCAGAGGAAGAACCTCCAGTTTAACCAATAACTTAAAGCTGTTGTATCGGCAGTCATTATGGGCTGCCAAGTATGCTTTGAAGATCCTGTTAAGAAACTCAACAAATTATTTAAACTTGTTCTATCAATCCCCATAGTTTCTGGATTAAATCAGTTCAAAAAGTAAAAATTGCTTAAAGCAGATTAGATGAAATTATGAACAACTGAAATTCATTTATACTAGAAACTATTCTCAACAAAAATGTAAACAAAGAAACAAAAAAAATTCCAAATTTCAAGTATGATGAAAACAAAATTTTGTTTATTTTTTTTAGGCAGCAGAGTACAAAAATTTGTTTTGTATAACAAAAAGCCCAAAAATAAGGTCCTCAATACTTCATTACAAGAAAACCATTCACAGCTAAAATGGAAAGAATTTTCAACAAAATCAAAACTCCAAAGAATAAATAAAGTAAAATAAATAAATAAACAAATAACAAACAATAAAAGTTATTAAGAGGAATTCAAAACCATTAATGTTTAGCACAGAAACAACTTCTCAGAAAACATAGAAAACTAAAATTGGTGAAAAACCCAAAAAACAACATCACGGAAACAATCAACCCTTAGTAAAAATAGAAATGTAATTTTTTCTTTTTTGGATTCTCTTTTTCACTTCCTTGAATGAACACTAGAGGAACAAATGCTACAAGTAAAGAACAATATAATAACAGTGTGTACACATTAACACAAAACAGGGATTCTTTACTTCGAACGTGATTTACCCATAAAGGAACGAAATGAAATCATGGGTAGTCGAATTCCATTCCTAAAAGAGGTAAAAAGAGGGAAAAGAAAAACAAAGACAAAAAACAAAGGCGTGGAACTTACTGCTTCTAAAATGAAATGCCGATCACGCAAAAGAATATGCTTTTCTTCTCTCAATCCTCAGCAAGAGAGAGATAAAACGGACCAATATAGCTAGGAATTTGTTTATTGCCTTCCTTCACAAAGAATGCTTAATCTTTTTTTTTTCTTTTTAAAGAAAGGATCTTTTCCGATTCTCCAATTCCAGAGAAACTGGAGAAGATTCAGTAAAGAAGATTGATTGCAATTTCGCAATCTTTGGCATCTGGGTAAAATTTTTCTGATTAAAAAAAAATGGTTCGATCTGATAGTAATTTTGTAATGGATTGCTGGGATTGGGAGAGAGAGAGGAAGGTAAGTTTCTAGAGAAAAAAAAACCCGCAGAGAGACAACAGAAGCCAATCGAGTATATATCACTGTGGGACACAGAGCGACGGTTTGACACGCTTTCCAAATTAACGAAAAACTAATTATGTGAACAAAAAATTGCAAAATTTTTCCTTTTTCCAATTTACGAAAGCCAATGTAAATACGTCCACCTCGTTCGGTTCGGTGGGCTCTTAACTAATAGAATGGTAAATCTACCATTCGTACGCATCCTTTTGTCTAGTGATTGAAAATTTTCCATGCAAGTGCGGCTGTCGACTGCTGTGCAATTAAAGTATTCCTATTCTGCTTGATTGATTTTTATTTGTTTAGATTCATAAGTAATCCTTATAATTAATTTTACTGTTCTAATAATTTTCATAAGCAGTTAATTTTCTTACAACATTGCATTATTAATTATCACAATAATTGAATTCACCAAGAAAAATGATTCATGTTCACTAAATTCATAATTAAAGATTGCATTTTGTAAGACCCACAAAAAAATATTGCATTTTGAAATTAAATTTTTGGGGGCTTTAGTGTGAACTTGAAAGTTGACAATTTTTCCAACAACCGTGCAATCGAGAATCAGATGATTATTCCAGGAAAAAGTCACATGCTCCCAAAACAGAAATTAGTTAGTTCAGTTTATAAATCAATGATTCAAAGGGAATGAATGATCATCATCTTCACAAGAGAGGGTTCTAGTACATTTTACACTGGGAACAGGATATCATTACTTATCTGCCTGCTAATATTCCACAAATGTACAACTTAGATAAACTGGAGTTGCTAAAATTTTCAATAACTTTGCGTGAGAGAGGTTTAAATATTCCACCTCGCAATTTCTCCAAAATTTACTGATCTTTACTGACCTCTTCGACTTTCATAACAACATTATCAGTGCCTACAATAGATTCAACTTCTGTATCATTCTCGATCGAGTTTCTCTGCTATCAGATCCACAGGTAATGATCCTAGAGGGACTGTGGAGTCTATCTCTTCAAAAGGGTCACTATCATAATATCCATCATCAGTATCTCTGTCATCTTCACCAAAATTTTCGATGAGTGGACCATCTTCAAATGCTGACTGTGTGTTATTGGCACCATCTTTACTAAAAATTACAGCTGGATACGAGTGTTCTGTGACCTGTGAAATGACCTCGAATTCCTCTATTTTCTTCAGAAGATCATCAGGAACAAGATCAATCTCATCTAGCAAAATCGCCTTGCTTGATTCGATAGCATGTTTCCAAAGGGACATCATTTTAGGGCTTGAGCTCAATATACTAGCAGGCTTAGTAGAATCAACATCAAACTCACCTAAAAAAACATCAAAGAAACAACTCAGAGAAACCAAAGATGCAAGATTGCGTAGTTGCTTCTGGCTAGTACAAAATGGAATTAGTTGCTAATTTCCAAATATTATTCTTCAGTTCCAACCATTATCAATCAGTGGCAAGGAAAAAAGTGATATGTTACCTGAATTGATATGCCTTTCAAAAATGCAATTTCTCGGAAAATACATTGCAACATCTGATAGGGTCATTTAAAAGGTTTTAGAATAAATGAAAACTGATCCACGTGGACACTGTGGGTCTCGTAATAATTGTTTCCCATATCTAACATAGTTCTAAAAGCCAAGTGAAGCTTCCCCATATTTGTTTGAGTCGCAATTCACAATATTTCATCTTTCATGTGAACTGTTTAGGACACTAGTATTGGTGAGACCTCCATATAAGTCTAGAACATATCCTCAATTTATCAATTGTCTAAAAGGTACAACTGTTTTCCTATTTTCTAATCTAAACCATAGACAATGTAATCATTTGGATATTGCATTGAAATTAAGGCCATGAAACTGGTTCAAATTAAGTGTATTATTAGTTCACTTAGTATACCAAAATTTATAAAAGCAGATTGTGATTAAAAGAAATTATTGCAGCAACTAAATCTTTGATCACTTTAGGCAGCAAAGAAATTGTAATTTTCTAAAGTAATCCATGGAAACACTATACAGCTGCTTCCATTGTGCTTTTCAAAACACACCTGAATCTTCTGAACCACTCGCAACATCTTCCTCAGTAGGAATGTTAGCTGAAGGAACTTCTGGATACATTGATTTCCAGTTTTGTCCCCTCCACATCAGTATCTGCTCATCATCAAAAGACAAAAGCACACAAGGCACCAATTCCTGTCAACAAATGAACAGTGAAATGCTTAGAGAAATAAATCCATGTTGCTGATTGATTTGCAGTAAAAGAATTCAACAACTATTTGATTTGCAGTTTAAGGCCATGCTGGACAGTAAAAGAATTCAACAACTATCGTAACTGCTAATTGATTTGCAGTTTTTCTAACATCACTATACCAAACACTATAACTTCAAAAGGTTTGAATTATAAGCAAGTTTCTTTTGCACACGAAATTAAAATGGTTTACCATCTCAACTAGAGCTGCAAGAGACTACCTTTTTAACCACCATCCCACATCAACCCCCCAAACAAATGACAGAAGCATCAAATTTTTCTTAAAGGCAAATATGAACACATAGTAAGCAAGGAAAAGCTCCTAAACCATGATCATGCCTAATAATGGGAAGATTTCTCAGCTCAGCAAGCCTTTTCTAAGGCAAGGTAGAGTCTGCTCCTTGCAAATTTTGCTTGATTTTTCAGATAAATGTAGCCTCACCCTATTCTATGGGACAAGGCCCCCCTTCCCCCCATTACTCAGCATCCAGCTTGTAACTGGTATCTCACTTGAACATGATATGTTATTTGGTTCGGTAACCATTTAAGTGAATCCCAATCCTATGCAAAGAAGCTCAACCCTCTCATTGGTTCAAAAAGGAAAGAAAAAAAAATAACACACTTAATGATGATCCTTTTGCTTCACCTACTTCGTTAATGATCCCAATAAAGCCAAAAGAAGATGCCATGAAGATTTTTTTTCTCCCTAGATATTTAAATTTTGTAATTGTCCTGTGTGAGACACTGCAAATATTAGTTTCACCAGAATCTGTGACATTATTTGAAAAGTTAGAATCTTTATACAAATTCTGATAAAAATCAGGTAAAAGGTTGAAAAGAAGTTCTGATTGCAAGATGCTGCGATGGATCTCATACATCTATTTTAGCTTTGCTTATTCTATAAAAACCTTACAACAACCATCATGCTGACAGTTAAAACAATTCTAATGCTTCAGGATTTTTTTTGTCAAAAAAAGGACATATCCATTCCCTTTTTGTGTTAATGCCTTGTCAACAATCTCGCAGGGAAGGATATGGTGCTAGTGATCCCGAAGTTGGCCTTGTTGAAGAATCTTTGCAGAAATTTGATCATTATGTTACTTAATATCACAAAGATAAAGAAAAAAGAAGAAGAAGAAGAAATTTCACTATCTTGGAGTTCTGGAAGAGTTAATAGTTATTTCACGTTATATGTTTCTCCACACAGAAACAAACCCACACACATATTTCAGACTTGAAGATGTAACCCATACTTCAGTTGGAGTAACCTAGAAGCTAGGAAATGCTAAGAAAATTGTGTTTTCACATTAAAAGAAGAAACTTTAATAGAGCCCTAATTACTTCAATTAGAAGAATAAAAATGACATATCAACATTCTTTTGAATTTCTTCACATTCACATAATCTGATTGCAATAACAGGGAAAGAGCAAATAAAACAGCAACTTAGAAAGAGACAGTTAGTCATCTTTTATTCTCCTTATACATGATTAATTTTCAGCAGTATTTTTTTTACCCTATGTCTTGTAAGAAATCTTGTTCCTAACTTTTACACACAACGATATTTCATGCAACTGGCACTTCAAAGAAAAAAACGGATAAAATATACAATATAAGGAGTTAAAGCACAGGAAATTAAAGACCTTAAGCTTAGCACGCAACTTATTGTAATCACTTGGGTTCATCCCTTTGCAGTTAACTTTCACCAATGGGCTTCCTTCAAAAGCATTTCTAACATCTCTTATCAAGGTAGTGTAGACTCCATTCTTGGCCGCAATAATTAGTCACCATGAGAGAGAGAGAGAGAGAGAGAGAGAGAGAGTCCCACTGATAGACACATTAACCTTGTTTCATAAGAGGTTTGTGAATGTCAAAACAAAATTGTTGTTTATAAAATGTGTCTAAATATTGAATCTATTAAATAAAATCAACAAGCTTTGGAGAAAATTAGAACACAAAAACTTCAAGTTTGATATTGATAGTTGTTTTATACTTTAAGGTTTTTAGCTTCTCATACCACTAAAAATTAGGAAGGCATGAAAATTAAAAATAAATAAGAGAAGTGCAGTGCCATCCGCGTAATCCTTTTGGATTATGAACTATTTAGTTCTAGCATTTTGCATTCAAGACTAAGTTACTATTAACGAATTGTTTTAATAAAAAGGATGGTAACTCACCTAATTTACATATCGGCAAAAGATCCTTCCCTTTCTTTCGTAATTCATCAGCTTCAGCTTTTGTCAATCCTTCAGGCGCTTCTTGGATGAGTTTTGGGTAAACAGGAGATGCTGGTTTCCAGAGCATCACTGGGTATCTTGGACGTGTTCGAGGATCATAGTTTCTGCCGCAGAAAAGATAAACTACACTACCATTTTTATGAATGGTTTTCCCACCAGTTCTTTCCTAGAATTGTAAAAAAAATGTCTGGGAAATGTAGAAATCTTCATCAACCTTGAAGAAAATAAAAAGCGCATTTAAATGCCACAAACAGACGTAAAACAGCATGAAGTTGAAATAAAGCATGCACAGAGATCCAAAACTTAGGGTAATTCAAGAGGAAAAGAAAATGGCATACTCATAGGCAAAGCAATTACCTCCAAATGGTAACAAACATTATCCCTGTCCACAGTCGGAACTCCCAGACAACGAACTTTACACACAGACGACCTCCTCCAATGTGTGTGTATCAACTCCAACATGTTATGCGTCAATCCATCCCTCCCTATCCATAAAAAAAATGAAGTCTATTGCTTGAAATCCACCACTTGCATAGTTGAAATTGAAGCAACCAATTTTTTAGTCAATAACTCACCGATGTTGACCTGGCGATTGTGAGACAAAAGAGGCTTAATGAGCATTTTAATTTCCCATCTCTTCAATGGCTTCCCGAGAATCTCCTCACTCGATCTCTGTTCCTCCTGAAACTTCCTCATAGTGAATGGGCCAGGCATTTCCAAGAACTTCATCCCTTCTTTATCAGACGGAAGCGAATTGAAAGAATCAAAAATCGGAATCTTTTTCTTCGCCTTCTTCATTGGAGCTTTCCCCGTCCAAGGCCGCAGCATTGTCGGAGGCGCGAAAGGCAAGAAAGCCGGCTCACGGATAGCTAACGGCTTCACTTTAGGAGTCTCGAAGTAACTGTGCTGGAACTCGAAGGGAGCACCAGGAAGGAGATAAGAAACTCCGTTCTCGCCGACGATAACGGAGCGCTCGCCGTCGGATGTCACGACACCTTCTTTGACGGGCTTGTAACTTGGTTCGGGTTTTTCAGTTGCAGGGGGTGAATAAAGCGGGCCAAAACAAGATAGATATTTTGATCGATGTAAACTATAAACGACGTAGTTTTCAACATTATAACCAAAACGCTGCCGGTTTTGTGGTCAATATGTCAACATCTACGTGTCTCAGTTTCATACACTCACACGCATAGAATCATGTCTCTGAAAACCCTAGGTGAGGGACGCTTCATATATAAATCCCTCTTTAGCCATTACTCTCATCTCTCCTAACCGCACTTAGGTACCTATCGCCTCCTCTGCAATCATGCAGATCTTTGTGAAAACTCTAACGGGGAAGACGATTACCCTAGAGGTTGAATCGTCGGACACCATCGACAATGTGAAGGCTAAGATCCAGGACAAGGAGGGGATCCCTCCTGATCAGCAGCGATTGATCTTCGCCGGGAAGCAGTTGGAGGACGGCCGCACTCTCGCCGACTACAACATCCAGAAGGAATCCACTCTCCACTTGGTGCTTCGTCTCCGTGGAGGAGCTAAGAAGAGAAAGAAGAAGACCTACACCAAGCCCAAGAAGATCAAGCACAAGAAGAAGAAGGTCAAGCTCGCTGTGCTCCAATTCTACAAGGTAGATGACTCCGGGAAGGTGCAGAGGTTGAGGAAGGAGTGCCCAAATGCTGAATGTGGGGCTGGGACTTTCATGGCCAACCATTTTGATAGGCACTACTGCGGCAAGTGTGGCTTGACTTATGTTTACAATAAGGCTGGTGGCGATTAGGTTTCTGTTAATGCGTTTTTATTTTGTTATATTGGATTTGATAATTTAAAGTTCAGTACTTTTTGCTTAATTTTCAGTAGCCAAGTGTTGGAATTTTATGTCTTTCAATAGATATTAATAGCTTGATTATGATGGTTTAGTTGCTTAATATAATCTATATCCAATTATTAATTTACGTTGCTAGCCTAGTTACTAAATTTTGTAAAATGATTTTTCTGTTCACTTTTGCTCTACTTCTAAGTTTGGTATCTTTTGCTTAATTTTCATTAGCCATATCTGCACATTTTGAAGGTTTAGTTGCTTTATATAATCTGTATTCAATTATTAATTAATTCACCTTGCTATCATAATTTAAATTTCTTAAATGAATTTCGTTTTCACTTTTGCTCTGCTTGAAATACGGAAGTTGATTGAAGCTGGTGGCTGATGTTTGAGGGTTAGGTGGTATCTTAATTGTATTATATAGAATTTGTTCCATTTGTGTTAGTTCTCTTTTGAGTAAGGCCTTTTTGATGCATTGCTTGTAATTTATCCGGTTGTTTTTACAGCTATAAGCTGTTGAATGCTTTTGGCTTTTGTTTCATGTTAGGATATTGGGGAATGAAGTGAGCTTGTGTCTCGTATGTTTATCACTGTAATTATTATAGTGAGGGAAAGGTGTGAATAGTGTTTTTCAAATATGCAAAGAAACTTGGTGTGTATTGTTGTCACAATATTATAACTCTTCCTCATCAAGTGATCAACCATTTACATTTAGCTATAAACAAATATCCCCCTTGGTGAGCTGTAGCTGTACATCCTGAAGTTTATTTCTTGCGCACCAGTCACCATTGTTTTCTATTTACCTAATTTGATGTTCTCTAACTTATGTAGCACTCTCACTTGTGCCCATATATAATGATGTATGGAATGTTGGGTACATAGCTTTTTTGGTGCAGAAGACCATACGGCTTATTTTTAAACTGTAGGTTGTTATTTGATGAAGAGGTTCTACATCACTGCATGTAATGAACTTAAAGATTCGTGCGAGTCAATGTGACTTTTATATTGTTTGCCGTATACAATGAAAGATAAAGTATCTTTTCGGAATATAGAATTGGATGTTAGTTTTAAGCATGTTGGTTGCTCTGAATATTTTTAACAAACCCAGAATCCTTATTTTTTTATGAGAGCTTCAGAAGTACCCGTCATTGCACCAGAGAAGTGTTCTGGCTTCAAACCACACAAATATGTCTCATCTGTAACAAACCATACTTGGAAAATCTGTTTGCGAAGCATTAATTAGTAAAACTAGAGATAAGATTCTTTGCTTTTGGAAGTGGCGCTATAATCAGTGCAGGAACTCTTGTTGCTCCTATGTAATGTTTACTTGCAGATGGTTGGATGCTGAAATTAATTTATTTTCAACAAAGAAGTGTTAATTCTGTTGTTGAATTGTACCGGGGAAGTGCCCAAATGCTGAATGTTAGCATTTGCTTGTCACGACGGTAAAATCTTTTTCCTCCATGGCATCTGGTGTGAGGCAATTGATCCTTGTGAAGTTGGAATGCTTAGATGTATGCCATTCAAACGAGCTTCTGAAGCTAAGAATGACTGGCTGTTACCCTTTTGGCTATTTGTTGTTGAGTTTTAGAAGTTTCCTTGTTAGTGAATCCTTTATTGTGTTTGTGGCTTTGTGCAGCAAATTCCAGCATATTATCATTGTTTTTTTTTTTGATAAAAACATATTATCATTAGTTTTTATCCCTCATAGACTAGACAGGATCTGAATAAAAAAGGTCCAAAATTAAGATAAATTACATTTCTAAGGCGTTATGGCTTTTAAATGTCTCTATCTAAATTGCTCTGGAAAGGCTTTTCATAAAAGTAGCTCTCTCTTAAAAACAAATTATGCAAAATATTACGTTAAAATATAGCAATCAATTTTTTACTTTTCCTTGTTTCTTTTTCCACTTCTAGTCTTTAGCGTGACTACTATTTTGTGATGAAAGTTACGGGATTAAGCTATCCAGCTCAAAAATTGAAGGTTAAATTGAGCCATTGTAAATGAAATTTACACAGTAGAATTGCTTTATCTTAATTGTGAAAATAAAAATAAAAAAATTCCCTTGCTACTTTATGCCTTCCTGGTTAATTTCCTCATCCAAATTCGGGATTTGCCTCAAATGGTGAGTTCTTATTGGTACTGATCATTGTTCTCCCTCTGTTGTCTAGGGCAGAGCCTATGTCTGCCAGTGGTGGTTGTGCAATAATAATTCATCTCTTCCTTATTTCATTCATAAAATTTTTTTTGCTTGCTTGTGTCTCCCTTTTTTTTACCCATCATATTGTCGTTAAGTTTACAAATTATGAAATTACCAATCACGGTAATCTAATATTTGCCACCTTAAAATGTGATGTGAAGAGTTTACAAGCCAAATTCTTGGTGGGTCATTCTTCTTATTGAAAAAAAAAAAATTCTTGGTGGATCATTCTCTCCATATATATATATATATATATATATATATGATGACAGATTATAGATTCAGACTCAATAACTCCCGGCCTTAATCATCAGATAAATATGACTAACTTAAAGCTTACTAGCGTTGTGTTTCGTTGACATTGATATGAGACTTGATCTGCTTAAACTTAAGTGCAATCACATGGGGGGAGTCAACAGCAACAAGAAGTGTGAATTGAAACGAAACCTGACAATGTAGATGTTTGGCATTAAGAAGGTGAAAGACTGAAAAAAAGTAAATAAATAAAGAGATGGGAAATAACATGAACAAAGAGAACACAGAAAGTGGGAGCGAAGCCTTCTTATTGTCAATTATATTAACCCTTTCTCGCCAAAGACAAATCCTAAGATGCCTTTTTTCCTTCTTCATGCACTGTTCTGGAGATTACCTTTTTTCATCTTCTGGTAAAATCTTGCTTCCACTTTAACTCTCATGAATGAAATAGGTTTGATTAAATGATACAGACAACTCCACACGAAACAAATTGGTACTTGTCATTTTACTTACAGCTGCCTTTTGAAATTTTAACCTTATGCTATGTCTAACCTCCCATGCTGAGGTTCACAGCCCTTTTTTAGTATTTTGTTTAGGATGTGCCCATGAGTTGGTTTAATTTGTATAATATAATCAAAAAGCAAATATGAAAAATATAAATCCGAAGTAGGAGATGGGATTGAAGAATCAATAAAAAATAATTAAAGAAATGAAATTATGTCTAGATTCAATATACAATGAATCAAATCAATAAATTGATTAGCACGCAAATAATTAAAAGCTTGTCATATGAGAGCACTTAAGTAATCATTAGCACGCAAGCAATTATTGACTGATTATTAACTAAGCAAGATCAACCAAGCCAATAACCACATTTAGCAATAATTTTAACTTGTTGATCAAGATTGAAAAACATTCTCTACAGTTGAGCTTTTATATCATGCAGCAAGAGTAATAATGGAAGTACTTGTTCTTTCTTGAAAAATAATAATGAGACTGCACTATTTTGGTGTAACAAAACATCCCCAGGAACATAATTAAAAGTACAAAAGGATTCAAATGTTGGGATCCTCTTAACACCTATAAATCAATGGTTGTATTATTACATGACCCACAATCTCAAGGCTATCTATGTCTCTCTTTTTCTCTCTAACACACCCACAATGTCAACAATTATGAACCAACTCTTTGACCTTCCAGAGCAGATTTGCTATATATGTGCAATGTGGTTTTTGTGAGACCATTTTGCTGGTATAGTTTCAAATGATCTTATTGAAACCTCAAATCTTGTTTTTTTTTTTTTAAATACTTGAAATATTTTTTTTTTCTGTGATGGATATAGGTAAGTGTCCCATGCAGTAGATTGTAACTGTAAGATGTGGGCACTGCACCAAACTCCTCTCTGTCAACATGATGAAAGTCTCTTTTGTCCCTTTTCAGCAGCTTTTAGCTTCCCTCACCCATGATCAGGTCTACAATATATAGTTGTATATACTATTCCATTTTATTATGTATATTCTCAGTAGAGTCTTCTTCTTCTTTTCTCTCTCTCTCTCTCTAAAAAAATCTATAGATTGAGTAAAGTAACATATCATATGTGTTTCTCTATCTGTAGCAGAAAGAAGAAAACAGTCCAGAACTAGCAGACACGCACAAAACCTTAGATATATGGTCAATAGCGACTTCTTCTGACAATGAATTTGAAGAAGATAAGAACCTTGTGAACCGTGTCATCAATAAACGTAAGCTAATCGAATTTTATTTGATTATGATCAGTAATAATAAGCAGTAAACTAGTGAATCCAGTATAAGATTACATATACGTTTAAAATGTCTATAAGCCCCAGAGAAAAGGCAAAGAGCACCATCAGCTTACAACCGCTTTATAAAGTAAGAGATTCTAAGTTTCTGACTACGTAATCCTACTCGGGAATTTTCTTCTTAGACCAGGTTCAGGAATGAAATTTGTGGACCGACCCAATAATTATATACTGTTACCATATATATGAACGATTTAGATTTGGGATCTATATTCTTATTTATATGTTTATAGCAGAGAAGAGATCAGAAGGCTCAAAGCTGAAAATCCAAATATGGCTCACAAAGAAGCCTTCAGAACAGCTGCAAAAAATGTAAATTTCTCATACCAAATATTAATTGTTGGAGACTTTTTAATAATCGAATTAATATATATCATACATTGTCCACTGCATAATTTCCATTTCTTCTTTCAGTGGGCCAATTTTCCCCCAATTCATTACAAAGAACGTGGAGAGAGTTATGTCCATGAAGAGGACAAGACAGCATTGAGTTTTGATGCAGCTGAGGTAAACAGAAAAATCTTGCTGATACTTATAATGCTTTTCTTTTTAGTCAAATGAGAGTGTTAATAAATTGGTGTGATAATTTGAGCCTTAAATTTGAGATATAATTAAGTTAAAATTCTTTTCAGCTCATGATCATGGAAAAAAAAACCCCATCTGTGTTTGAAGATGATAAAGATCTGTACTGAAATTTGGTAGAAATGATTGGTTATGTTGAAACTATTAGAGGGTAACTGATATCTGTAATAGTTGTTGAAATTCAAAGCCAGTCACTTTCTCCCCAATTAAACTATTAACAATTCAAAATTTATGATATAACCTTTTTAGGGCAATTGAATACACTGAAAAAGACTCCAAAGCATTCCATTTGAGCAAGGACACCCTTTGAGTGAAGATTGTCTTATATTATAAACTACGTATACCTTATAATTAAAGAAGAAAACTGTTCCATTTTTGGGGTTGGGTTCTCAATCATATGTCCTTTCAAGGTAGATGCTCTTGGAAATGAGGTTTTCACTGCTGTGCTGCAAGTTGTCAAGGTCTCATAATTATATCAAAAAAATCAAGGTGCTTCATGATTAATTTGGATTCTATCTCCAGAGCAATTTTCTTAATTTTGATCCAACCATATATGCTAAACTAAATAAGTTTTCGCGAACAAATTTTTACTCAGTAATATCAATATCATTTCCACATATATGTAAAAATGACTTCATGAACTTATTTAAACCCTATAAATGCTTTATAAACAGGAAAAAAGGTAATTTTTCTTCGAATTAGCCGTGGTTAATAATTGATATTGACAAAAAAGGACTATCTTGGGAACCATATATATAAATGAAAAATACCTAACCTTACATATTTGGAAGAAGATGCTCATAAGAAACATCCTCTAAAAACTTCCTACCTCAGTACAATGCAAAAATTTCAGTAAATTTTTTGTTGTGACCCGGTTCATAATGCATGGAGCTAATGATAAAAATATCATATAATAAGTCTTATTTATCCAATAACTTATCATTAGTTTAGTTCATCACAAAAACAAAGGTATTGCATGACAAATATATATTGTCTAAAATTTTATACATAATTTAATTCATTATTTGTTATAATAACCTAAATTATAGTATTAATTGATGATGACCAATAGATAAGATATATGCAAGTATAGACCTTCTTCATTGTCCAGCATTTGCATATATATATGTCTTCATCTACTTCCATTGTTTCCTACTTGCAAATCTGTGCATCCTTTGAGTAGGCCTGTCTGAAAGATAACCAAAAGAACAGAAATGTGTTATATTATAAGAAAAATATGAACATATACTAATAAACCAATATATATACTGGCAGTTTGTAGCATCTAAGAATATCAATTCCCTATATATTTCTTTAAGAGGTGTGTAAAAAGTTTAGGGTCTTACTTAGAAAACGCCTGGAATAAATAGCACGGAAATATGCTTGAAAGAAATCCCTATTTTCTTTCTGTAGCTCTCTCCACACTGCAACCACATAACATCTCCATCAAATTTTTAAATAACACTTCAGTATTCTTTAAAGTTTTGAGATTTCAAGTTGGGTAAAAGCTTGAGCATCTATGTCTTGTTTTGCACACTGGCTTCATTAGTCGGAATCCTTAGAAAGTAAAAAAAAAAAAATGAACAGAGAGAGAGAGAGAGGTGACCTGTAAGTGTAATGAGAGGTCGAATGCGGGCATGCTCAGCTAGTGCTTTAATGCATTGGTCTCTGCTCATGTGAAGAAGCAAGCACCTTTCTATAAGATGATGAACCTGTTTTTATATATAAATCCATGCAGCAACCAGAAAAATGATGATAAATTAATATATAATCATATTCATTTATAGTATAATAGGAGAGAAAAGATATTTAGTGTACCATTCTAATATAGCTATGTGGGTGGCAATGCAAACAAGGAAGAAGATCATGCTGGTGGTTGTGATACATTTTTATTTTTTGGGTTTCTCCTGAATATAGAAATGGACAAAACGAAGAGAACCCAAAAAGCAAAGAAAAGAAGGAATAGGGCAAAAAAACTGAAAGGGAAAGATGCAAAGTCGAACAATTTCTAAGGCCAATACCCAATAAAAGTCAAGAGAGTGACTTTATCCTTTTGAAAATCTGAGTGAAGGGCCAAAATAGCACAAGCAATCCAAATGATAGATTCATCTCATCTCAAGTAGATAAGAGAAGTGATGGTATTTAGAAGGATTAATTGAAAATTGTGCTTTCAGAGATGATATATAGATATTATTTCGTGGCCAATTCCATAGCCACATTGAGGCCATGCAACCCATGTTTGCTGCTGCCTATTATGGGTCCTATTCTTTCAAGTGTATTCAATGAATGGCCAGTGGTCCCTTTAGCAAAATGGTGTATTCAATATTTATATATTCGCATATTAATTTAATTATATTATGTAATATATGTAAAATAATTATTACTTTATATATATATATATATATATATTAGTGTATAATCAGATTGATTTATAAAAAGTTATTCATCCTTGATTTCAATATGGAAATCGTATAATTAGTGTTCAACCATTCTCCACGTTCATGTCATCAAAAATGGAAAGACAAAACTAATTAATAATTGCAACATCTTATTTCTTTGGAAAACAATGGTAATTTTTATACTTAAAATTATATAATCAAGTAAATCATTATCTTCTTCTTTTTTTTCCCCCTGAACGGATAGAATCTATGTGAACGTGTTGTGTTGTAATCTATCAAAACCATTTTAGAACTTAAGAATTACATAATATTATTAATATTTAATTTTTTAATCAATTTAGAAAGACATGTTCATCTACCTAGTCCGAGTTCAACCAATGCAATAAGAACCCATTCAGATAAAGATTTAATTAATATTATGCTCAACGAAAACTTAAATATCTCTTTATCACATCCTAAATTACTAAATCAATTCGTGATATATATATATAATATTTGTGGTGTGACTTGTGAGTATGTCCAAACTTCGTGTCATTTATTCTTTTAGGATGTTTGACCCTTTTTCCTAGATAAAAGAAATTATTATTTAATAAAGTTGTAACTATTTATTTTAACTTGAAGGATAACAATTCGTGAAATAACAACTTTCATGTCACTATCGGGTAAAAATCCAAATCTAAAAGCAGCCCAGCAAAGGAAGAGTAGATGTGAATTTGCTTACAAAATTAAAAAGGCTCACTAGCTAATCAAAAGCACATTCATTCCAATTCTCTGATTAGATACATTCCTCCCCACTCCATTAATATTAAAGAAGTAAGCAACCTATCACAAACCGACATCTAAAGATTATTAACAATGAAAACCACCAAATTTCAAGATTGCGATATGAGAAAATCAAGCTCTTATATTTTATTTAAAAGTTTTAAATTAATCTCAAAAATCAAATATTAAAATTAAAAGAATTAAAAAGTACTAATAAGGAAACTTGCTTCCTTAATAAGCCAGCAATTAAATGAAATTTATAATAAAGAACAAGTAAAATTATCTGCTAGACAGCAGAATTATCTGTTCAAATAATAATAATAATAATAATTTTTGCTTGAATGGAATCAAAATCTATGAAGCTGGGTAGGTAAACGAACAAATCAAAGAAACTTTCCTCGCATATATAGTAAAAGATACCATGTGGGATACCAACACTTGGGTTATATTGCCTTTTTGGACGTGATTCTTACAAATCTCCCACCATCTATGCGTTCATCGTCATCCAACTTACTAATTCTTGAATAATATATTATAAAAATCAATACAGCTATACGAATTTATAAATAGAAATTATTATGGATATAAGTTGGTATAAGTTGTTCAATACTTGATCTTTTTAAATAAGTTATTAGGACCGAATTTAGTGAATGAAAAAAAAATCTACGCTGTAAGAATTTTATACTTTAGACAAATTCATAATGAAGAAAAAAAATAAAAAATAAAAACAATTTTTTCATTCTTATGTACACGTGCCAAGTATTTACATTATGAATTTTTCAATCAAGTTGATTGTATCAGCTTCAATAAAAGATTTCAGTTATTAATTCATAAAAAAAAAAAAAAGTTTACAATCTAATTATACGATTAAATTGATACTATTGTAAATCCAAGATTGGGTTCCTAACCAAGCAACATATCCCTTAAAATTGCCACTATATCCCAATATATATATATAAATAAAACTTTCCTACTATAAAATCAAAAGAAAATTGCTATTCGAAAAAAACAAAAGAGGCAGAGTGGGTTTTGCCTCTTGCCTAATGTGAATAAACCTACTAATAAAAATTCAAGAATAAAAAAATAATAGTAAAAGAAAAGATTGTAATCTTTCTAATATACAAATGATTAGGAATCAACTTATAGTCATGTTTAGGAAAAAGAAATAAAAACAGCATTCCCTTTTCTTTCCTCCCCCCCTCTTGCGTAACATATAAATTACCCTTCAAATTAAACATATATCTATGATGGGTAGGAGATAAAAGAAACAATCATGACATGGTAAATTGGTACATTCTAAACAGATGCATATGGTGACACTTTCAATAAAAGCGTCACTAGAGTATCCTGACGCTTATATAAAAAAAGCGGAGCCGCCACAAAACATGCGTCGCCATTAGGCAACACAACTTAATGATACAAATGGCGACACCTTACAATTAGTATGGTAAAATATCTCAAGATGCTACAATACGTCGCTATTGTAAGTAAAACCTGTTTCCATACTCTGATTTTTTCCTTTTAGTTAAAACTTAAGAAGGCCTAGCAGCTGCCCAGAATATGCGTTCCAGTTGCCAAAAAAGTTTAATTGATTTCTAAAAATTTTGGTTTCGAGACTCACAGTAAAAAAAAGACATAGTATTTTTATTCCCAAGTGATTGGTGTCAATTATTGATTCATCTAAAAATGAATATAACACAGTTTTATTATTACTTATAAAATACTTTATTTTTTTGTGATTGATAAATTAAAATAATATTTTGTGTTACCAAAAAATACTTATCCTGAAAGAAATAAAGTTGCTAACTGACTTGTAAATGATTTTCCTAAGGTTTTATAGAAGGGTCACATAACTCTTAGGCCCGCCATCAGAGGTTGATTTGCTGCTACAGTATGTTATGATGAAAATTTCCTGACCTAGAATGATGTCTTATTAGTTTTTATTGTGTTGTTTTTTTGGTATATCCCTCATTTGTAAGCAAAAAAAAAAGTTAAATTTTATTTTTATTACAAATTAAAGTTTATTACTCCTATTATTATTATTATTATTATTAAATAGGGTAGATGAAATTAATAGTTTTAAGAACGGAACTAATTTCAACATAAATTACCGATACAGAGAACAAAAACAAGGAAACCGATGCATTGAAAATTAAATTATTGGTTGCGTTAAAATCAAGTTTTAATGCGTTGAATTGATGAATATGCTCCAATTCAAATCAAACAAAGCACACCAACAAACGTGTTTAATGCCAACTAAAATCCCTCTTTTTCTATTTAGATTTTTTATTTTTTTTAAGTCATTATATGGAACAAAAATTAATGTGAGAACGTCATAAAAATTAATTTAGTTTAATTCTTTTTCATATTCATTTAATTCAAATTTTGATTTTAAAGCAAATTCATTATCATAAAAAAAATTCAAAGTCGAAATTGGTATTTCATCTTTTTTTTTTAAAAAGAAAATCTAAAGCATCCATATTTGAATAAAAATATGGATCACAAATTAATATAGTTATTTAAAATAATATAATATTAAATAATTAATTAATTGACGATCATGCATTCGATATCCCAGAAAACAAGGCATGTATATCCATCTGCCTTATCTAAAACGCAGGAATCCCGCGGTCACACGGTCCTCTCTCGCTCTCTCTCGTCTCTACTAAAACTCGTCGTTTTGCTTACGCGCCAAAATATACCCACCAACAAACAAAGTGGGGTCCAGTTCACAGTGTGTGGGACCAGCCAACCATATACCCTCTCTTTTTCCCGCTTCTTATTAAATTCCTTTATGTTTTTAAAAAATTTATTTCCTTTGATGGGCCTCGTACGGACCACCACCCAGCCAGTGCCATCTTCTCATGATTCACACGTTAAATAATAAATATTCATTATTTCAACCTTTTTTTTAAAAAATTTTAAATAAATAAATTATAAAAAATGCAGTTTTGTTTAAACCCTTATTACGCTAATGGCAATGACCCATTAATTAGTTACAAAGTAATCAAATTCTTAGGTAATGGAAACGTATAATATAATGTGATTTAGACCTTAATTAGTTATTTAGACTTTGTAACTCATAATTCAACAAAATTATAATAAAATTAACCCCCAACAAAACAAATGAAGCTAAGGTGCAATGGATTATACAATGCGTTGAGATTTGTTAAAGTATTAAATTATAAGTGGACTAACAAATATTAATTGTTTGAAATTTTTAGCAAAATTCTTCTTTTTTTCTTAATTATTGGTAAACTAGATTATTATCAAACTCATTAATTATATGGATTTGTTGGCACATAAGAATTTGATTCCGTGAACAATACAAGTCATTCATATTGAATATTAATCAAAACGCTCACTTTTATTTTCCTAAAAATTATCATTATGGAATCTCAACAATCTCTTATTATTATAACTTTTTTTTACCCATTATTATTATTATTAGTATTACATTCATAATAATTCAATGTAAAATTTGTTTTCTTAGAAAGTCTTTGGTAAAATATTGGTTTTTATTTGGGGTCAAATATGTGCCTTCAAATTATAGAGTTATATTAAATCGTGTATGCTTAAAATGCATTTTATTAAACAGGGGTATCAATAAATTGACATGACAATGGATAAAAATAAGTGAATATAATGAATCCGCATTAATGGAAATTAAAAAATCTCAGAATATTCATCTCATTGTTTTTAAGAAATTAAATTTGCATCTAATTTTTGATTGGACTCAAATTTGTTTTAAAAACCCAATCCGAATTTGAAATCAAATGAAAAAATCATTTGAATTTAACATGTAGATGGACTTGACGATCTAATTAATTGATTCGATTTGAAATTTAAAAAAAAAGACAAGATTATGTCTAAATTTAAAAGATAAAATTTTTTAACTTTACAAACATATATTAATTCGAATAAAAATAAATTTAAAAGTCCGATTATCATTAAATTTTTATTCCTATTATTAAAATTTTAGTTCAAGAACATTCATTAGCTGAGAAATCATTAGAAATATCGAAACAATGAATGGGAAATTCAGATAGGAGAAGTGCAAAACTGTAACTATTAATTGAGACACTACTCAAGTAAGTATATTAAAGAAAAAAATAATTGTTAATAAGATACAGAATAGGTTGAAAATTTTATGGCTCAAAATAATTAGTGATAAAGTAGAAATAAGTTTGGTGGTGGGTAGGAAAAGGCCGTCGCCGGTGGCGGTGGGTGGCGAATATATACATATAGAATCATAGATAGCCATTTGCTTTGTTTTTGGTGGATAGACTCTAGTTTCTCTGTTTTTGTGGCAGAAATAGATCCCGAATTTGCCAAAAAAATTAAACGGTAAAAATTTTTTAAAAAGGAAATAACTATAAAAAACAAGAAACTTCTCCTCTTTTCTTCCATCAATCCCTTCTGTGCACAAGTGGGTCCCTTTCTTCTGTGTTAATTCGGGAACGTTTCCCATTCTTTTTAACCCATTTCCATTTTTTTTTAATTTTTTTCTCTCTTTTACTGATTCCCATAAAAAAGAAAAAAAAAAAAACCCAAGAGAAAGAGAAGGAGGCAAAATTGGGTTTGCGTAACCATTACTAGCATAGTATACTGTCTCTCTTTGCCTGTCTAGTACGGTCACACTTTTTTTTTTCTTTCATTTTCTTCAATTATTTCTTTGTTCAACTTCCACTCTCCACCTTCCCCCTCCTCTCTCTCTATTTATCTGGCCGTACATTATTATTACCCTTACTATTCTTGAAAACCCATGTTTTGGTTTTGTATTTAGAAGGGCTGTTCAGTTTCAGATCCTACATGATCGGATTTTCTTTCTTCTAAAAAAGTTCTGCTTTTCAGGTAATTTTTTTTTTACTTGTTTGGTGTTCTATTATTTGGCTGGTTTGTTTTAATTGTGTTTTCTTGGCCTTCCATTTATGGTATCTTTGCATTTAGTTACTTTTGTTCTGATTTTTAAGGATGGCGTTGGTTTTTGCAGGATCTGTGGTCAGCAACTTTGTGTTCTTCGGGGAAATCTAATAGAGGTTGGTTCTGCCTTTTATTTTGATGATTATATATATATATATAATTTTTTTTCTTTTTTTTTTCTAAAGATTTTATTTTTGGATTAGATGAAGTTTGGAGATTTATGTCAATATTAAGGGAGATCTAATTCTTTTACTTTTTAGATTATAAGATGTGCTTTTAGATATTCCTTGCATTACGGTATTCATTGACGATCATCTCCAGATGGCATCAAACATCTCACCTTTTTTGGAATTTCTGTTATGATTTCTAAGATAGCATTCAATCGATTTCTTTTTTCAGTAATCTTTGAATCGGTCACCATATATCTACCTCTTCGGTTTGTCTAGCCCGTTAGCATAAAAGGAGATTTTTTTTTTCATGGTTTCCTGTGGGTTTTGATCTTTTTGTTTTTTCATTTTGAGTTGAATATTTGATCCCATTTCGAATATCGTCAATGTCCTTTGCCTGATTTTTTAGTTAGATTTGATAGGCAATGGTATGATCCCAATACTTGCAATAATTTTTCTTTATCGCCCAGCCGCCCAATCTTTGTTGTTCAATAGAGAAAACATTTGGGTTATTTTCTTATCATTCTTTGGTTTGATATATTTACTCTTTTATGTGGTACATGTGATTGGCTTGGGAGTTTAGATCCCGTTAGATTGGATCTACATGTCTTCAAACTGTGTTCAACACATTTCTAGGGTCTTCAGGCACGCAAGGCATCAGGCTGGGGAGTCATTTAAACATAGCTAAAGTGTTGAACCACAGTTTTCATGTAGTGGATTTGAAAGTGCAAATATAGTTTTGCCTATGTGCTTCTGCACGTGGACAAAATGAGAATAACATTGGATAATTGAGAACTAAGTAGAAGTGAAATGATGTTGCCGCCATGGAAATGTCTCTTTTTATCGAGTAGTTTGGGGTATGCATGTTGATTATGATTAGTATTAGTGACTAGTTTACACGCATATGTGTTGTGTAACATTACTGTTAGGCGCCTTAAATTATTTACGACATATTCTAATCGACAGGGAATGTTTCATCCCATATTTCTTGTTTGAGTTTGTTCTCAAACTTGTCTCGTCCTCTTCTCAATCTTGTAATGGTGAAGTACAAATTTGTGATTTTTGATATGCTTACTGACAGGATTATAGAATCTTATGTTTTTTGTATTACAACTCGTATATCTCTTTACATTCTTGTTACGGTGTGGTTTTGGTGTCACTTATCTTACTTCTTGGCCGGTTTGATGGTTTTACTTTAAACTGTTCTGTAAAGAAGATAGCATTATGTTTCTGTTTTTTATTTTTTATTTTTTATTTTTTCCTAAAGACAAGGCAGGAAGAGCAGGATATCTCAATTATTATGTTGTAAGGCTTGAATTTCTTTTTGAAATTTTTTCAATGCGAAGGCTTGAATTGTATCTTTTAAATCGTGTAATGGAACAGTCTGATGCAATTGCCGATTACCAAAGACATCTATGGGTATGAACAGACAGTCGGACATAAGGGAAATTTTGTTGCTCTATTTACTTTCCATCCTCAACTAGAGATTCTAGGATTTTCTTGTAAGCTTCTTGATTTGTTTGGATTATTTTCCTATTCAAATTATAGGAATGCAGTATTTTAACTGTTTAGGAGTTCATTAAGTTGTAAAAGAATGTGTCCTTGTTTCCTATTTCATTAGGTAATTTTCCTATTATTGCTGTATCAAAGCAATCGTAATACTTTACAATTTGGTGATGTCGATGAGTGAAATTACCAATTATCCTTTTTTAGTCTATTCCTGTCTGTGATTCATAATCTTCTCCTCATCTCTCCCATGACGATTTTTATTATGGAAATACTGGTTTTACATCTTGGTTGCTCAAACAGGTCTTTAAATTTGAAAACATAGTTTGGTATAAGGTGATTGGATATTGCCATCTTGTTGCAGATAATGATTTTCTTTATGCCTGGCAGGTTGGCACCAGTATTGTATCTTTAGTGGACACCATATATTATATGCTAAACTAGAAAATGTTGGGAGGCAACAACAGTAATCCTCTGCTACCTGTTATTGTTGATGATAATACTATACCGTATCAGACAAATCCTTCAAATCAGCTGCAGTTATTTGGCAATTGTGAGTTCTCATCTCCTTTAGTTGACAGATTATAAATTCAATTTAGTAATTGAAACTTTATTCTATTTCGTTTTCCAATGTTTATGCTAGTTTATAGTTTAAATAGTTATTGCCTTCTGGAGTCTGGACAGATATTTATCAAATTGTATAGCAAGTTTTTTATTATTTTCTGTTTTGCCTTACAAGATCAAACTTGCTTCTTTGGAAGTGGTGGACTTCTGAGATGTTGATATTTTGACAATTTTGATATGATAAATTATAGATTGTGGTTTATTATTAACTTATGAAAAATTTCTCAGTTCTGGCATAAAAGAAGTTGCTTTCTTGCAATTGTTGTTAGTACTATCATAGGTTTTCCTATTAAGTGTCTTTAAAAAGAAGTTGCTATCCTGCAATTGCTGTCCGTACTATCATAAATCAACTCTCTTTAATTTAGATTTATGTTTTTATTTGTCGAGATTTCATTATTAATGATGGTGAATTGGGTCAGCACTACCTTTAATAGTGCCACAATTGTGCTAGATATGTGGAATCTGAACAAAAAGAAAACGTTAATGAGGCATTGTATACCTGTAACCTGAGCATTTTGTGATCCATTAGATACCAGGAATCTGAAGTTTTAAACTGTAAATTTTGTCTTTTCTAGTTGAAGTTCCTACAATTGACCACCATAACTGGACATCCACGAGTGCAAAATAGCTAACGAAGTAAAAACAAGTGGGAGTTGGAAGATTTTTACCCTGCTATTAGATATGCAAGCTACAAATATCTTTTTGGTTTTGGTTTTATATTATAGGAGTTTCCTCTAATTGGATGTGATCTTTTTCTTTCTTGCCATTATATTTTAAAATTTTTAATTAATGTACACTGACTGATATCTGACATGCAATTTTTGTTATCAGTTCCAGCTGGATGTAGTGTTGATCCAGTGAATTACTTTGGGAATGAGCACATGACCCCTATGCTTCGGCCCAATAAAAGAGGTAGGGAGGCAGAAGAATTCAATAGACAGAAAAAGCTACAGATTTCCTTAAACTATAACATTCAAGATGAAGCTGACCGCTCAGCAAGCATTCCAAACCTGAACCCTGTGTCAACAGGGTTACGGTTATCATACGATGATGATGAACACAACTCATCTGTAACTTCTGCAAGTGGAAGTATGAATGCAGCACCATCAATCATTTTGTCCCTTAGTGATAATATCAGGACTGAGCTTGATCGGCAGAAAGAAGAGTTTGATCAGTATATCAAGATTCAGGTACTACAACTCCAACAGTCTAATGTTGATTGCTTTGTAATGCTTACTTTTATTCATCTGCATATTCCTCTGTGCTATTCAAGTTTTTTCATTTTTTTCTGAATCTGTTTTCGCAATAATTTCTGCCTTCATTATGAAATTCTCTATCACTGGAACCTATTACATTGTATTGATGAATTCTTCGTGACAATATGCCTATTTTGTTCTTTGATCTTTGAACTGTTTTAACAAGTCCATTGCCTTCTAACAGGAAGAGCACCTGGCTAAGGGGGTGAGGGACATGAAGCAGAGACATATTGCTTCGTTCCTTGCTGCTATTGAGAAAGGTGTGAGCAAGAAGCTGCGGGAAAAAGACCTAGAAATAGAGAACATGAATCGTAAAAACAAGGAATTGATAGATAGAATAAAGCAGGTGGCTATGGAAGCACAGAATTGGCACTACAGGGCGAAATACAATGAGTCTGTTGTAAACGTTCTTAAGAGCAACCTTCAGCAGGCAATGTCGCAGGGTGCTGACCAAGGGAAGGAAGGGTTTGGGGATAGCGAGGTTGACGATGCTGCCTCGTACATTGATCCAAACAACTACCTGAACATTCCGGGAGGACCTGCGAGACCACTGTCCAGGAATTACCAAGGCTTGAAGGAACATATGACATGCAGGGCATGCAAATCAAAGGAGGTTAGCATGTTGTTAATGCCTTGTAGGCATTTATGTTTATGTAAAGACTGTGATATGTTAATCAATGTGTGTCCTGTATGTCAGTTGATCAAGACTTCAAGTGTTCAAGTGTACTTGTCCTAAAAGTATAAAGTAAATCACTCAAAAAAGTTACCTGCAATCTTCTTGGTGTTTACGTAGGGAGTTTTCCTCCCAGAAATACGAGTTTGTATGCGAAGTGAACTCTGTTTCTTAAAATACTATGTTTGGGTGATTGCCTATAGAATCTTTTGGTGCTGCCACTCCTCTTTTCTTCTTCATGCATGTTTATGTGGTTTGCTGCAGTAGATTAGAGGATGAGTTGGCTTGTGGTTAAGTGGATGGTCAATGTGTAATCATCAGTTCTTTTTGATCCCTAGGTAATCACTTCCTATCCTTAATTTTTTTTTAACTTAGAAAAGAAAACTCGATTATGTGTAAACGAGTTGTTTATATGTTAAAATAATTTAAATATTCATTCAATTCTGACCTAAACTAAAGATTTATAATAGTACTAATTTCATAAATTTTTTCAATTGGAATAATGCGGTTATAGAATTTAGTAATTTAATTTTGAAAATAAGTTTAGGGGCTAAAAATTATGATTTCATCCAATTATTTTTGTTGGTATTGGACCCTTTTTTTTTAAAAAAAAAATCTGAGTTATTGGTGTTGGATTTTATTTTTGGCCCAACAATAAATATAATGGCTTTACCACCAATCTATATTGACATAATTTTCAACAGTGTGTTACGTAAAATAATAATAATAATAATAATAATAATAATAATAATAATAATAATTGTTGTTGTTGTTGTTTAAAAAAATTAAAAATAGTTTGAACTTTGAAGGGTAAATGATTTTTTAAATTTTAATTTCTTACTAAAATATGTTAGTCATTAACTTTTTGAATTAATCATATATAGCCATAGAACTAAATAAAAAAAGAAAAGAAAAGAAAATGTTGTAAAGCTAGGAATAAATTGTTTTAGTAATTTAACCAAAACTAAAATAAAAGAAACACCTCGCTACCGGCCATCATCCGCACACTGCACTTCTCGTCGATGCGGATGTCGCATTCCCTGCTGCCTAGTCGACACCCTTCACGTCCCCTCCACTAGCCGCTGCTCGCGCGTCCAGTGGTAGCCAATCGCCGCCTATCTAGACTATCCGATGTCACTGCTAGTACGGTATCTATTAGGGTTTTGAAAAGGGAAAAAACACCAGATATTAACAATGCCTCGATACAAAGATGCGTCACCTGCAATCCGCGTTTGAACAGTCTGCGACGAATCAAGGTGTGAGTTTCTGTCTCTAACACCGGTCCAATTCCCATCATCTTACTCTTAGTCTAAGAGCTTTCTATGTTTCTGGGCGGCAAGATATTTGATTGTAAAAAATGCTTGCTTGATTAAACCGTTAGTTTCAATAGCCATTTTGTATTATATCCATGCTAATGAGATGGTGCTGTTTTTGTTTCTTTTTGGTTAATGATTTGTATTTTATGTATGTTGACTTAGTCATTTCAGCTGGAAGATCCAAAGGGCCTAGAGTTCATAACTCTGGTGCATCAAGTGAGGCTTCGTTGCTCACACCTCTCCTGCAAACAGACTACATTTCTCAGCATATAAACTCTAACCACTTATGGTTGGTTCTTTGAACTTATTTCCCAATTCTCTCTATTTGTAGTAGTTGTAGGTTTTACTAGAATGGGTTTGAAATATTGTGTTTTTTTCTTTAGGAACTCTGCAGAATCTCAACATAAGTCTCAGATCAATGAACCTCCCATTACATGGGTTTCCTCTAATCAGGTTTGCTTTTGTATTTTTTATTGACGGTGAAAACTCTCATTCTACCTTAATACCATTCTCTTTTCCTAGCTGTTTACTCTTTGATTGCATTTGAAAGTACAGAACTTTCCTCACTATTTAAACCCTTAAAGTGTATTTTAAAGTAGAGAACTGGAAATAAATTGGGGACTATGTTGTATTAGGAGTGTTTTATATTTCTTTGAATGTTGTGATTATTTGCAGGAGTATTTTCCTTTCCACTCAATGAACCAGACTGTTAAGTTGGTCAGGGAAAAGCTCAATAAGATGATTCTTTTCCATGTATACTCAAATGATTTTTGTTAAATCTTACAAGCGCATGAAAAAGAATGTAATATTTTTTGTCTCTTCTTGATTCAATCTAGCACTCAGCATTTACTAGCTGGGTCTGCATTCAAGAAACCCCGAGTCGACAATAGAAGAAAAATCTAGTGAATCATTTAAAATGAGGAAAACAATGATGAGATTGTACTACAGAAATGAAGGTTTCTAACATTTTTTCTTTTTTTCTATTTCTGCACAGTAAGTTGTGTAAAGGAGATGCATAAGCAACTTCTGATACTACTGTAGTTTCAATTTACGAGCGAGTCAAAGAAGATTACTTAATTTAATCTTAATTCAATATTGATATTTGGAAAGATAGTTTATTTATTGACCTAGATTCACTCTATATGCTTATTTTTTGACAAGCTAATAATTTGTTGCTATGTTTAAAAAAAAAATTATAATTAATTTCATTTTTGTAAGATAAAAATTAATTTATTTTACATCTCAATATATTATTGAATATATTTTAGGCAAGAAATTTTAAGCATTGCTGGTTGCACAACCTAATAGTTATCATATTTAATTTTATTTTTATCCGACTAAGGACAGCGCTAGGACATAGAATTTAAACCTGGGAGGCCCAAACTTTTTAAAAGGGCTTCTTCTTCTTCCTTTTTTTTTTCAGCAAGTACAAAAGTTTTTCATTATTCAGATTATATATGCTATTATCTGCCGAGGTAGCACGAGTCATTTTGCTTTTCACTAAAACATCTGATAGTCTCTGAGGATGGGGGAACTTCCTGCAGAAGAGAGGTACATTATGATTTCTTTCTATTTAATGTTAGATGAAACGTAATTAGTCGTTGATGACATATGCATGGTGCCTAAGTTAAGGAACTTAAAATACTTTAAACGAGCTTGAGAATTAAACCTCTTATTGAATAATTTACTGCAATTACATCATAGTTTAATTTCAGTTTGCCCTGTTAACTAATTATAATATTGATTTTTGAAGACTTCTTGCTCGGTGGAAGCACTACTGAAGTTCTTGAAGAATGGTTATGATGTGACAATATCGAATGATGCGGGCCGCTTTGCATGCAACTATGTATATTATCACTCTCTTCTGTTTGCGGAATAGAAGGGTCACAAATCTCTTTTTGTGCACGTTCCTCCTTTTTCAAGAATTGATGAAGATACTCAAATGAGATTTGTAGTCTCCCTTCAAATTGCCTCAACATGTTAATATAATTGTACAGTATGTAGTTTTGTTTGGTGTTTTATCATGTATTGGTGTTTGTACATCAACTCCATCAATATCACAATAAAGAAAATTGGAAATCCAATGGATTGTTGAGTGCCTCTTTATCAATCATTTGATCTAAATTCTGTTTATGGATACATAATACCTTCTGAATTTTGATTGATGCTTGCTACTAGTTTCGCAATTTTTCATCCTTTTTAGCCTTGTTGGGTGCTTTTTCTTTTCTTTTCTCTTCTTTTAATTTTTTTTTGCTACGACATTTTCTCTGCTGCCTGTGTTATTTCCGGTACTCAATTCAGTATCTAAAATGGTGGATCTGCTTCCAAATATTGTGTCTGCTCGAAGGAGTTTGCTTGAAGCAGAAGACTCGGTCTTTTATTTATGATTGAAGATGGGCTGCAAAGGGAAACGAAAATTGCAGCTTTTTTTCCTGTTAAAAAAATGATTATTGGCAAATTAAAAACAAAAAAAGCTTGCGCCATTTATGTGATTTAAACTCAAGATTACGTCTTTTTTTCTCGGGCAAAGGGTCCGAATTCTTAGTGGCAGCTAAAAGTTGCAATTGAGCCAGTTTTGATTGGTTATCTGTATCACAGTTGAGCGAAGTTTGGTAATTGGAAACATGAACAAGATGGAAAGATGTTATTATGTTTAAATTTCAATGATTTCAAAGTTCTCTAATCTCATGTTCTAACGTGCCAAGTACCCAATTACTCCCTTCTTTCCGTATACTAACCGCCTTAGCCCCAAATACTTACCCATCTTGTCGTTAACCGATAAACTGAACGCTGATTGTGAACAGAATCCCCGTGAAGTCATTTACAGCAATAACAGGATTGTAGATACCTGGATTAAGTGTGGGTACATAGTGCTCACAATCTGTTTGATGAAATGTCCATGCGTGATGTTGTTACATTTAACTTGCTAATTTCTGGGTATGGTAAACATGGCATCTCGAAACAGGCTCTTTATCTTTAGTGTGAAATGGTTTCGCAGGGAATTAGAGAGAGCCCATCAACGTCTTCTTCTGTTTTAAGTATCTGTAGTGATTCAGGATTTGCTGGAGAAGGAATTCAAGTTCACTGCCGAGCAATTACACTTGGGTTCGATTTCAACTTGTACGATGGTAGTTCACTTGTTGGTCTTTACATGCAAATGGGACTTGTTTTAGCTTTGCTGTTGTTCGGTGACTTGCCTGAGAGAAATTTAGCCATGTGGAATTTAGATTTGCGTGGGTTTTGTGAATTGGGTCGATTTGATAACTTAATAGGATGTACAACGACATGGAATTGGAAAATGTGGAGGTAAATGGGCTTACTTTTTGCTATTTCATCCGTGGATGAAGTCACCAAAGGTTTTTAAATGAAGGGAGACAACTGCATTGCCATCTGATTAAGGTTGGATTGGGAGACTCGAATGTCTTCGTTGCTAGTTTGGTGGATTTTTACACTTCGTGTGGGAGTTTAAGCGATGCAAAGAAATCATTTCAAGCTATTCCGCTTGAGAATGTTATATCGTAGAATTCAATATTATCAGCTCATGCAGCTGATGGCTTATGTTTTGAAGCTCTTGAACAATTTTACATGAAGCAGTTTTGGGGTAAGAAACCATCAATTCGTTCGTATGTGGGGTTCTTCAATTTGTCAAATATGAATGGCGATATTATATATGGAAAGCAGATTCACTGTTGTGTCATAAAATTGGCTTTGATCATGGCAATATGCATGTACAATCTGCATTAATTGATGTGTACGGGAAATGCGGGGACATTGAAAATTCAGGAACCGTGTATGAAAGTTTTTCTAAGACCACAAAATGTTGTAACTCGCTAACGACCTATCTGTTGCATTGTGGCATTGTCGACGATGTGGTTGAGATGTTTGGTTTGATGGTTGAGGAAGGAATTGGACTTGACGGGGTTACATTTTCGATGGTATTGAAAGCATTATCGGAGTCAGATTTTACTTGCTTAACCAGCTGCAAATCGGTGCACTGTTGCGCTATAAAACTAGGTTTTGAATCTGATGTTTCAGTTTCATGTTCCTTGATTGATGTATATTCAAGGTCTGGTCATGTTGAACTTTCATGACAGGTTTTTAGGCAACTTTCTTCACCAAATGTCATCTGTTTCACATCAATCATCAGTGGATTTGCTCGAAATGGACTGGGAAGAGAATGTCTTGAGTTGCTTGATCCCAAAGGGTTTGAAACCTGACAAAGTGACGTTCTTGTGCGTGATAAGTGGATGCAGCCATTCTGGTTGGTTGAAGAAGGACGACTGCTTTTCAATTCAATGAAGTCTCTGCATGGTGTTTGCCCAGAAAGGGAACATTATTCTTGTATGGTAGATCTGTTGGGGAGAGCAGGTCTGCCGGATGAAGCTGAAAATTTTCCGCAACAGACACGTGGAATATGTGGAGTTCATTGTTGCGAAGTTGTAGGGTCCACAGAAATGAAATGGTTGGAAGAAGAGCGGCAAAAATTTTGTTGGAACTTGATCCAGAAGAATTTGCAATTCACTTGCAAGTATCTAACTTTTACGCAGATATTGGGGAGTTTGAAGCCTCAACTCAGATTAGAGAGATTGCTATAGCAAGGAAGATGACAAGAGAGATTGGCCACAGTTTAATTGATCCCAATAGTTCCCATTAAGATTTGGAATTCGGCACCATAGGGAAAATCCGCCTCCATGCAGCAATCTCAACTTTGTTTTCATGAGGTAAACCCTTCATGTGAAGTCCACATCTTGTTCATAGATCAGTCGTGGAAGGCTTTCTTACTTTCTTTTGCTTGAAGCATATAATAGTGTGCATGTAGTGGGCAATCAGGATCCACATTTTTTGTTGCCTGTTGGGTCTACTGAAGCAATTGACCTCCATACCACTTGTTATGCATTCATGTGACGATTAATCCTACAATTTACAGAATGAGATTGCTGGGAATTCATTTTATTTGCTGAAAATATTTTTTACGTTTCTTTTGGAGAGAGAAGACTAGTCTTTTCTCATTGAATGGTTAACTTCTGTGCACTGGTTGAAGAGTAAAGCAAACAACTTAAAAAAATAAAATTTCCCTTGTACTTTAAGTGTGGGCATGTAGAAATTGTTCCTTCATACACTTTGAAGCCAAGCCATATAGCCACAAAACTCTTCATTTCCAAATCTAATCTGCACATATAAATCGTAACCCAATGTTTGTATGGGTTTATGCAAGTCAATCAAGTATAGAACATCTGGACAGAAACAAATCATGGATAAATTGTTCATTGTTTTCTTTCTTGGTTTGCTTACAGTTGTTCATGGAGTTGCAGGATACATGGTATATAACAACGTTGTCCCGCTTGAGGAACTTGAAAACTTTGAAATAGATGAAGAAGATGATGTGGAACTCTTTGATACTCCGATGTGGACAAGTGAATATGGTGGGAAGGTGCTCGTGAATGTTGACAGCTTTGGCGCAGTTGGAGATGGTGTTTCTGATGACACTCGGGTGCATTTTAATTTTAAAGCGACTCAAAAAAGGTTTTCAGTATTGTACTCGATTTGGTGATTGGAAGTTATATATATTATGTCCACATTTGAATGTCAGTCCTCAAATTTTAATAGTTTCATAACTTGCTGATATTTTACTGTTAGCATGATAGACTGTTGCATTTTCAAAATTCAACATATAGGTTAAAACTAAGAAGTAATGCTTAGCGGTAATTTGATTTTGCGAAGTTGAACATCTAAATATCATGAACTCATTCATAGGATAAGATTTTATTACAGGCCATTGCTTTCTTCTTTGCTTTCCTCATTTAGATTGAGTTTTCTGTAATGTTATTGCAGGCCTTTTTCAAAGCTTGGCAGACAGCCTGCACGACACCAAAGTCAGTTTTTCGGTTCCTCCAGGTCGCCACTATTTAGTTAACGCAACAAGATTTCAGGGGCCTTGTGAGGATAAGTTAGTCATCCAGGTAATTTTCATGCTGCTTGAAATTTAAGTTATCCAGGCTGCTGTGGTCCATCAATTTTTGTCATTGTATTACATTGATGGACATTGATAGGCCCCCGATATGTTTCACCTACACTCCTAAGAAGGGAGGGCACTGATGAACTATATTTTCTACTTTAGGAATATGGCATTATTGTTCTTATGGGTCTTTATGTTTCTTTTGCTTCGGTTGGGCTTGGCCTTTTTTTTGGGTATGTTGGGCAAATAAAAAGAGCAGTTAAGAGATTTTAGCTACTGTTTGTTAGTGGCAATGTCTATATAGCTGGTAGTCTATTAGGGAAGGGTTCATCCATGAATTTTGTATGTCCTTGGGACTAGAGAGAGCTTTCAGGCACTCTTGAATATGCCTATATTAGCAATGAAACTTTGAATTCAGATTTTCTTACCTCATATGTTGTGTTATCTAATTCTGTGCTTATCAATTGGTATCACAGCCGTGACGATGGCAAAGAAAGATGTCGGTCCAAATGTTGCTGCTAGAATGGATGTCTTGGAGGAAGAGATAGGAAACTTGAAGAGCTTGATGGAAAGCATCACGTTACAGCTGAGTTTCATAGCATATGTGAATGTTAGGCTAGAGCAGCTTATGAAGACACACGAGGAGTCCATTCGCATCGCGTTTTCGTCAGGAAAAGGGGAAGAGAAGGAGACAAACTCGTTGGAGCAGAAATCAGGGGCAACGATGCCGGTGATTACCTCACGATGATCGCAGGATATGGGCTTCCTTTTCACAATTCCAGAATGGATTAGAGGTATCGCAAGCTTGAGTTACCCATTTGTTCTACCACCTCAACTTAACAATGATTTAGAATTGGTTGTGGAACCAGCCATCTTGTTGGGGATACGCCCAAAACAACATGGATAGCTGGATGATTTAGAAGTGTTGATCCAATGGAAAGATCGTCCACCTTTTGACCTTTTGAATCTACTTGGGAGGAATATAAGATGATAGCAGCTTAATCTCCAGACTTTCACCTTGAGGACAAGGTGCTCTCGTGGGGGGGGGGGGAAGTATTGATAGGCCCCTGATACATTTCACCTACACTCGTAAGAAGGGAGGACATTGATGGGCTATATTTTCTACTTTAGGAATATGGTATTATGTTCTCATGCATCTTTATGTTTCTTTTCCTTCGGTTGGGCTTTGACCTTTTTTTTTTTTTGGGTATGTTGGGCAAATAAAAAGCCTGTTAAGAGATTTTAGCTACTGTTTGTTAGTGGCAATGTCTATATAGCTGGTAGTCTGTTAAGGAAGGATTCATCCATGAATTTTGTATGTCCTTGGGACTAGGGAAAGATTTCAGGCACTCTCGAATATGCCTGTATTAGCAATGAAATTTTGAATCCAGATTTTCTTACCTTATGTGCTGTGTTATCTAACTCTGTGCTTATCAGATATTACAGTTGTTCTTACTGTAAAGTATGAAAGTCAATAACTACAAAGATGCAAAATGAGAAATTATGTAGCACAGTGTCGCGGCCCTCCCCATGCTTGGGCATGCCACCAGGGTGCTGGACCCTGATGCAGAGCTGCTGGTGAAAAAATAGAAGAGCAATCTGGATAGCAATTTCTCAAAGAAAAATGAGAGCGCAGAGTTGTAAAAATTATGAAAATGAAGTTGGTGAAAAGGACATTCAATACTCTGAATTTCACTATATGTAACCTTACATGTGACCTTGAAAGATAGCGGTCTAGCTCAAGTCAATTTTCGTCATTGTGTTGCATTGTCACATTGTTGGATGTTACAGTTGTTCTTACTGTAAAGTATGAAAGTCAATAAGATGCAAAATGAGAAATTATGCGGCAGAGTGTCGCGGCCCTCCCCATGCTTGGGCATGCCAGTAGGGTGCCAGGGCCCTGACAGAGCTACCGATGAAAAAATAGAAGAGCAATGTGGATAGCAATTTTTCAAAGAAAAATGAGAGGACAGAGTTGTAAAAATTATGAAAATGAAGTTGGTGAAGAGTACACATAATACTCCGAATTTCACTATATATGTAATCTTACATGTGACCTTGAAAAGATAGGGAAAAAGATATGACAGCCCATTTGCTTACCAAAAACGCAATTAAGCTGAAGCATACATCAAAGTCCATAACTAAACTAACAAAATACATTTGTTTCAGCACTTACTTTTGGTACTATAACCATCTTTATCTTCTATGATGAGCCTCAGAACTGGGATCCAAAGCTTCCGCGAATCTGGCTTGATTTCTCTAAACTGACAGGAGTCATTTTCCAAGGGAATGGAGTTATTGATGGTTCAGGAAGCAAATGGTGGGCGTCATCTTGCAAAAAGAACAAGACAAATGTAATTTAACGAAATCACTCTATTGCTCTCTCTGTATCAAGCACTTTAAGTCAACAAATAAAAACGTAGTTAATGTTTCTCCTTATCATTTATTTGCAGCCTTGCAGAGGAGCACCAACTGTAAGGATCTTTCCCTTTAATTATATGACATTCTCTGAAAACAATATGCAAAAAATTTAGATCCAGTCTGCACCAAGAGAGATTTAACACATGAGGTTTTTGCAGGCATTTACTATTGATTCAAGATCATCTGTGAAAGTAAAAGGCCTAACATTCCAAAACAGCCAACAGATGCATTTTGTGATTTCTCGGTCCGCATCTGTGCGAGTGTCCCAAGTGCTAGTCTCTGCTCCAGAAGACAGTCCAAACACTGATGGGATTCATGTTACTAAATCAACTGATGTAGCTCTTCTGGACTGCAAAATCGGAACAGGTTCTTGAACCTCATCCTGTTCTTACTCTTTTCATTTCCTGTTGAACAAGGCATGGATGCTAAAATGAAGATAGAACTAACATTCTTTTACATTTATAAGCATTTGTTTTTAATATGACAAAAGCACCGAAAAAAATTATTTCTTGGATGGTGATGTTAAGATAGACATAGTGACAAGTTGTTTGTTGGATGATGTCACGTGATATTCAGGAGATGATTGCATATCAATTGTCAATGGTAGCTCTGCTATCAAAATGAAAAGAATTTATTGTGGACCTGGACATGGAGTCAGGTGCACTAATACGAATTATTCCTGAGATATTCTATATTCATTTTGATCCTTCTATCCAGTGGAATAAAGAAGAGCAAGCAATGAAATTCTAATTTCCGCTGTTGACTTTTTTCCTTTTAATGTTATTTTGTGTTCAATATTCTGTACTCAGTATCGGAAGTCTTGGGAAAGACAACTCCACTGGAATTGTTACCAAAGTGGTGTTGGATACAACATTCCTCAAGGAGACAACCAATGGCCTCAGGATTAAAACTTGGCAGGTAACCATGGTGTGTGCTGCAATGGAAAGTCATCAACTGCTTCAAGTGGGCCATTCCTCAGTTCTGTTTTTCTGCTGCAAGGGGGCAACGGTAATGTTCGTGGGGTACGTTTTGAGAATGTAAGGATGGATGATGTTGCAAATCCCATCATTATTGATCAATTCTACTGTGATTCCCCAAAAGAATGCCAGAACCAGGTAGATTTTCTATGTTCCCTTTACACATGCAGCAAATTTTACTATTTCTTATCATAGTTTTGATTTAGTTAGCATCCTGATGATGATGCATGCTTGTGCTTTTACCTTGTTTAGACATCAGCTGTAAAAATAAGTGAGGTCATGTACCGGAACATTAGAGGCACTACAAAGAGTGCGAAGGCTATGAAATTTGCTTGTAGTGACACAGTTCCATGTAGCAACATAGTCCTCAGCAACATCAACTTAGAGAAGAAAGACGGGATGGTAGAGACTTACTGCAACTCTGCTCAAGGCTTTGGATACGGTGTTGTTCATCCTTTGGCAGACTGCCTATCTTCTCAAGACAAAGACTATAGCATTATTGATAAGACAGATATTGCTGTAGACAACATCACTGATCAGACTGAAATTAAAGAGCTTGAAGAATCCATCAATGAGGATATTGTGCACACTGAGCTCTGACCTTGGCTGCCTTGAGTTATTCAAATAACCGTATTATTGCAATTTATATAGCAACATACTGAACTGGGTAATGGGAATGTAGTTTACTAGTAGAGATTTCTTGGAGGATTGAGGTGCCTATGTAAAATTTTATGGGAATTTATTGGAGGTTATATAGCTATACATTAAAACTGCACTGAAAAGTATTAAGTTCACAAGTATAACTATTTTGCTTGTGTTTCTTTCTTCCTCCTATATTTCTTTATTTTTTATGTGTCATATTAATTTCACATTATTTGCTTATAAGGTCGAGAATCATTTTTATTAACCTCTCAGATTTCAACACTTAAATTTTGTGTTTAGCTTCAGATTCCTTAATATGGAACGAAAAACTATTTTGATGTTAGATTTGGATAATTGGATGTCCTGATAAGAATATTGTAATATGATATTGCTTGCACCTTAGTCCTTCATGTTTTTTTTATTGGACAAATTGTCCTTCAAGTTCTATTGTTATTGACTTAGAGGAACTCCTATGTTCTCTCTTTTCGGCCTAGTCTAACAAGACAAGGGCATGGGATTTTGGTCTGCGCTGGCTACCGACCCAGGCTTGTTTACAGAAACCTCAACCTCAATCCCACCAAAATCCAACCAAATTGTTATATTATGGACCAGGTCTATGTTGCATCACAAATCTCATTCCTTTACACGTGTGAAATAAAAATAAAATCCACGTTTATTTCAGAATTGGATTTTGGTAAACTAATGAATATAAAATAAATTTATCTACAGGTTCCTCGTTTTTGAAATTATAGGTTCATTATTTATAATTTACAGGTTTATCGTCTTGAACTTATAAATTTAACAGTTATAACTTACATGTTATCATTTTGGACTTACAGATTTATCATTTTGAACTTAGAAATTCATTATTTAGAAATTATAGATTCATCATTTATAAGATATAGGTTCATCATTTACAATTTGCAGATTTATCGTTTTGAACTTTCAGGTTCATCATTTAGGAGCTATAAGTTCATTATTTAGGAGCTATAAGTTCATCGTTTAGAACTTATAGGTTCATTATTTAAAACTTTCAGGTTCATTATTTTGAAGCTACATGTTCATCGTGTAGAACTTAAAGATTAATTATTTAGAATTTACAGATTAATCATTTAAATTTTACAGATTTATCATCTGCAGGTTTATTGTTTACAATTTTCAGATTTATCGCTTACATATTTACCGTATAAAAACTAAATGTTTATCACTTACAAGTTCATCATTTTATAATTTACAGGTTTATTATTTCTACCAAATACATCATTTTTAACTTCTATTAACACGATTTTTTTCTCTTTATATTTTTTATTTTTAATTCAAATATTTTCATTTTCAATCATTTTATTCCAAAAATATATCAAAATTAATTTTTTTTTATCACAAAACCAATAATAAAAATAATTAAAACATTACAAAATACTAGAAATAAAATCAAATGTGAAAATTAAAAAAAAATTCTCTCTAAAACAAACTTAGAATATACAAAAAAAATTTATTCTCTTTGCGAACAAAAAGAAGAATAATACGATGAAATACACTAATAATAAAAATATTGTTTTATAAATAAATGGAACATGTGTGAAATATTAACATTTTATTGTTCGAATTAATGACACCTTAAGTATAATATACCAGGTGCATGATATAATTTGTGTATCCAATCTAAAATCCTGTGTCTCAAGCGGCAATTAGCATCAAACCAGCATGACCCATTTTTTTTTATTTATTTTGGAAATAGGAAACCGAAAATGGGAATATGGACTAAGATTCTAACTAGGATTTTATTGAATACTATTTTTTCCATAAAAAATGACTAATGAAATTTAATTTAGAGGTATTAGTCTAATGATGATTAAAGCAGTGAAGTCTCTAGTTCAAAATCTAATCAACCTTTTATTAAAGAAAAAAAAAAAGAAAAGAGAGAGAGAATATAAAATGAGTAGATAATGAGATTTTGAACTTTTATTGTTAAGAATTATCCTCTTTAAAGAATTAGTTTCTTATATTATAATATAACTATTTCATTATGAACTGAGACGAGAAGGAATTTTTTCTGATAACCTAAAAAATTTCACTAAAATACATTTACTTTTTTTTAACAATTCCTCTTTTTCCAAATACCAATCAATAGAGCTACTATACCAAATAGATATCAACGTCTATAGGAATAAACAGGCATCAAAAAGTAGTAAGAAAAATTAGGCACCATTAAGATCTTCTAAGTTCTATCCAAAATCCACTAATTTGTTGACAGCCAGAATTGACAGATTTAATAATTACTGGAAAATATAATTTCAGAGATCAAGACTACAAATTATAAACTCTTACTCTTCCCGTTGACCGAATTCTCTATCCTAGTAAATCAAATTTGTTTCTAGTGTTAGCATTATTGATTTTGAATTGTATCTCAGACAATAACTATATATTATTACTTATAATTACTTTAACAATTATTCTTATTTAAACTAATTTTTGAGAATAATTAGATATAAAATCTATTATCTAATGAATTTTATATAGTATGAAAGTCAAACGATTTATGAGCAGTACGATCTGCTACTTTTACGCTGTAGATGAATCCCGCAACGTTATATCTCACAACAGATCTGGATGAAAAAGAGAGCATTAGATTATCCCAAATTATTTATTTATAACTGTACACTGTTACTTGTAATGGTTTGAATAACTCTTCTCCATTAAATTAATTTTTGGAAAAAGTTATATTTAAAACTCATTACCAAATAAATTTTACAATCATCCATTAGCCTAGGCATTACTCATTCTAATTAGTGATGAACCTTCAGCGAATCCAATTCTTTGACCATAAATAGGAATGCTAATTTAGAAGCCTGCAGAAATCAAATGGGATTCTTAGCATCTTCTTCCTTTTCTTGTAGTTATTTGAAAAGACAAAAAAAAAATGTGGCGAAAATTGGATTAGAAGGATTGAGATAGTCAAAATTGAAAATTTCAAATAGTAATTGGCAAAGAAGCCAGCACATACAGATTCTCAATTAAGAAGCAGTTATGTGTTGTGTTTTTAGTTCCATCTCACTAGTTAACTTGCATTAGGGTAATTTAGTCCATATTGATAGCTACAAAATTATTTAATTTCAAAAAAAAGATTATATTCCATATTCCAAAAAAAAAGTATTAGCTTTATTTATTTATGACTTCTTTGTAATAATAACATAAGTTTTAGACGTTTTAATTCTCAGTTTAATCTCATAAAAGCTTAGATTTTTTTTGTTTAAAAAAAATCATTTATTTTCATCTATAGTTATTTGAAATGTTAAATTTACAAGGATTTATAAGATTCAGTAATCTTTTAAGAAATCAAGTAATTACATATAACAAAATTTATATTGCTATGTATTAAGCTAAGTATTTCTTAACAAATCAGTGAAATGAGGGATCAATAGCTAAACTAATGTCAATAGAATGAAGGAAAATCTCAAATTACACGCATTGATATAGCCGTCCGATCAGGTGAATTTCACATATTTGCACGAATGCGTTTAGTGTACAGCATTGTTCTAGAATAATGAAAGCGGATAACGAAAGTCTAAAAAAAGATATTGTAGATTCTAATTTCCCACTTTGGTTTTATTGAAATGTTCATATGAAAATTATTTTGTTAGAGAGTGAAAATTAATTGAATATTGGATCATAATACCACAGACAAGTTTTTCATGTCTCATGCTATAAGGTAAAGAGCCGAATAAATCCAGAAATTAAAAGTACAAATAGAAAGGGACAATAGTAAAGAAAAAAAACAATTGTTTTTAATTAATTAAAAGTACAAACAAGAAGAGAAGAGAATGAGAGAAACGTTTCTTGAAAATTAAAAAAAAACAATTTGTATGTAATTCATATTTTTATATATGGACAAAAGGGTCCAAAATCCAAATATTGACAATTCTAATTTGCAAGAAATTAGATTCAACATATGTACATTCACAGTTGTATGTATATTATATAGTAAAACACATTTTTCATAATTGGATTGTGCTATTGCCTGCGCTTCTATCACTCAAATACATAGATAGGCCAAGAGTATATATCAAGGAAGCAGAGAACACAAATAAATAATTGAAGCCTTTATAATTTAATGGCAATTCTTATCCTGCAGATTCAATTTCTGTAATCAATTATATATTAGTTTGTTAAATATATATATATATATATATATAAATTTTTTTTATATAACGATATATTATTAGATTGATTTATATAATATTATTTTGATATAAACAATAAATTTTCAAAATTAATATATATATATATATATATATATATATAATAAAAAAAATTGAAAGAGAAGGTTAACGAAGGCAAGAATTTGGGGCTCAAAGCAATCCGTGACCTTGCTTAAATGGGTTTTTACTTTTTAGGGCCATAAATTTAGAGTCTTATTGTGATAAATAAAATAATGTGATGGAGACAAAACGAAAGTGAGTTTTTTCTTGTTGGGAACTTCTGAATTATTTAATTAAGAATCAAGAAAAAGAGATATTGCTGGCAAATCATGAGAAAAGAAAAAGGGGTTTTCTTACATATAAAAAATAGAAAAAACTGAAAACTCACATGCACACACTTATAAACTTAATTGAAAAACACTGAGATCTCCAAAAAGGGGTTTATATGATCAGTTCAGATGCATTTGTCTTTTGTGATTTGAAAATTTAATTTTCATGTATATATCAGCAATTTCTGGAATGATCCGTGACCTTTCTTTGAATTTACAAAAAGAGCTACCTACCTTATTATATATATATATATACTTTGGATTATTAATTTTTTTTTGGGAAACAAAGTTTACTTTAGGATAAAAAAAAAATATGGAGGGACAGAAAATGAGAGTGTAAAATAAAGAAGAAAATTTAATTTATTTTGTTCGGAAAATAAAAATTAAAAAAAAAAGAAGAAGAAGGGAATCACTTTCTGAGAAAATATAAAGATTGAAAATAAAATGATAAAATTACATTTTTATCCTTAATTATTGACTTTTGACTAAAAATAATAAAAAAAAAGTCATAATTTTTTAGAAAAAGAAAAATTATTTTTCTTCTTATTTTTTCTCCCCAAACATAGTGTAAGAGAAGAAAAGAAAAATGCCAATCAATATGAAAAGCTTGGCTTTAAATCAATACAAGAGTGTGATGAGACTGCCACTAGATTTTATTTAAAGTAGCTTAACCAAAGGACTATAACAGTACTATAACTTATAATTAAGCTTTACTCAAGTTATGTATGATAGCAATAATTAATTAAACAATTATTGAGACTTTTTTTCTTTTAACTTTTAAAATTAAATTTCATCAATTAATCACCCCATTAATAGAAATCAGTTTTATATGCTCTCCTTAAAAAGTCATTCTAAATATAGTTGTGAGCTTCATAATATAAAATGTAAATGTGTTCATTATAATGCTTCTAAAATGTATACATTTCCAAATTAACAATATATTATTTCACATATATTAATAGCTACATTAATGACCATGAATATTATAATGTTAGAAAAAATAAAAATAAAAATGTAGCAGTGTTTGGTTGGTGGTAAAGGTGATTAGTGATCTCCATCTAAAGATGATTCTCCATGCAATTATTCTTTCTGTTTTCTTTCACTTCTTCCAGCTCCAAAAAATATTAATTAGAAGTAACAAACAAATTAATATTCTAATTGAAAGTTGTTAGTTGCATTAATTAAATATAATTGGAATATATGCGTTGTTAGTAAAAATATCTATAATAAGTAATAAATTGTTTCTAAAAAAAGAAAAAAAAATTGTAAGAATTGTAAAACATGTTGCTGTCTTGTGTTTGTTGCTTTGTTTAATTTGGAATCAAATTAGAAGCACATTAGGGACAAGCCACAATTATTTAGCAAATTATTTAATTGTCATCACCATTGTGAAAAGAACTGAAATGACTATAAAAACAGAAAAGAGTATTAATTTAATTATATTAGATCTATTTGCTTTACTTAATAAAGTTGAAAGAGATCTATATATTATGAGCTGGTGTGAAGGATAAAGACATGGAATATTTCATTTTACTATTAGAGAAATAATAACACACTGCCAAATGCCAACTCCCCCTGATTGATTTCCTTTTCTTCAAGGACATGTAATCAACGTAAAATAATTAAGAGAAATTATGTTTGGTGGATACTGTTTAATTTATCGTTATTTATAAAGAAAAAAAAGTTTCAAAATATGTATTAATTTATCACTTCAATTAATGCATGATATGCAAACAATCTCAATCATTGATTTGCATATATATATATATATATATATATTGCACATTAATATTGAACTATTGTAGACAAAATAAAATGATTGGAAATTCTAATTTATAAAATAAAAGGAAATGAGTCTTTGATTTTCTTGAATAGTACAGATTGATTGATGTATTCATGTGTAGATAATAAAATAATTTATAAATGAATATGTAAAATTGAAAACTGTAAGGAGTTTTGATTGACCTGAATTAATATTTATGGGGGTGAAGATGGAAATGTCTCCAAAAAAAATTAAAAATAATAATGGAAGGAAGGAACCCTAATCATACATGAAAGCAAGAAATTCACAAGTTCACGAGCATCTATAATTGCACAAAAAGACGGCTACTTTCTTTCCGAAAAAGTCCAAATCCTTTACATAATTTGGTTGTCACACTCCCATAAGCAATACATCATACTTGTGGACAGTTTTAATTCTTATGCATGTAATTATTATAAGAATACAAATACCAATATCAACATTTATAAAAACAATAAATATATCATGTAAAGTACAACATTTATGAATATTAAACATATGTGGCTTTTATGTCCTCAGTTACAGGAGACATATATACAAAGGATTTTATTTTTCTATTATTATTATTATTATTATTATTATTATTATTATTATTATTATTATTATTATTATTATTATTATTATATGTATATGGACGTTGCAGAGCATTTCTAGACCTACTTGACAGGTAACTCTCGTATTATATATTGATATGTTTTGGTTCTTATTATATGTTAAATAATAAAATTAATGGAATTGGAAATGTTTCACTTGCACTCATTGAGAGGGTAATAATATTTAAACATTTATTTTTCTAACTAACACATTTAATTTAATTATATTGTGATGAGTGTTATAACTTTTTCTTTTGATTAACTAACTGTAAGCTCCCAAGATTCACTTGAAGCAGTCTTTTTTATTTTTATTGTAATTAATTCTATATATCATCAATTAATTAGTGTGTGTGAGCCATCTATACCTACCATAAAAATATCAACAAGAATACAGCTACCTTTGTCCATGCATAATAAAATCCATGCCAGCACCAAGAATATATAGAATTGTTAATGACTATATTAATTAATGAACGACTTTGCCAGAAAAAGAAAATTATAGATTTAGGAAATAATTATATATCTTGAATTAAGGAAGTGGCATATTCTGATTCTTAATTAAGCTTAATAGTTAATAAATACAATTTCATCATCAGATACTCCATCTATATGGGTGAAAGTGTCTTGAAGAAGAGGGAATAATTATGCATGCAAAGGAAAGAAATCGAAGAAGAAAAGAGTGTGGGGTGAGAAAGGGACCCGAGAAAGAGAGAGGTCAAAAGGCACTCGCAGATGAGATGAAGTTGAAGAAGGCTGGAGGCTGTCTGTAGGGTGATGAAAATGAGGTGTGGAATGCTTTCCAACATATGGGAATTGGTGTTTTTTTTTTTTTGAATTGTGGTGACGGACAGATATAACCGACAGCTACGTGGCACCAACAGAAAACTACCACTACCTCTTTCTCAATAACCTAACTCAAACTTCCAACAAAAAAAAAAAAAAACTGACATTTGAATAGAATCTAAAGAATTTTGATTTTTTACCGGATATCAACTCAACTCGAAATTTTACATAATATTAAACTCAAATTTCTTGATAAAATTTTACATTTTCTTAAACTTTTAACTAAATCATTTTCTCTTTATGGCATTAAAATTATTAAATACATTCCTCTTTCTCGATAATGTCGGATTCTCCTTGTTAGTGTTTCTAGCTAATTCAATATTGAAATCTTATTTTGTCTTTGAATTTTTATTCATTGAAGTGCAATCATTGATAAATTTTAATTTAATGATAATATTAATTTTATATTGAGGAAAATTACCTTGAAATTAATTAATTTAAAAAAAATGCGGTTTTTGCAATCTTCAAAGAATTAAAAAAAAACTCTTCCACAAATTGTTAGTGCATGGACAATAAATATAATAATTTCATGAAATATTTAATGATCTATCAGAATCAAATAAAGTTGCACCCTTAAAAAACAAAAGCAGATTTTGAACATTAATCCATCAAAATATGTTCTATTTCCGCAGTTTAATTTAACTTCATGCCAATGGAAATATGCAATTAAGAAAAATTATTTTTATATAATTTGATGGGAAAACTACTTAATTTAAACAGAGATCAGATAATTAAACATGTGAATTGAAATAAAGATTTTTGTTTTTATTATTTTTCCAGCTGTTTTGCGTACTAAATAGAGGTTGGTCGGAAACATGGGTCCTTGCAGTTTCTATTATTATCTAAACAATAGTATGAAAATTTTACAAACCACTGGATAAAAAATGTTCAAAACCAGGGGCGGATGGAGGTTTCCCTTCTTTTAGCCACTGTCAGCTCAACTATTATATATATATATTTGCAATTTTGAATTTGTATGATCTATTCAATAATTTCTACTTTCGATTTTTAAAACCCAAAAAATAAAAAAATAAAAGTAAAATAAAATGGTCAATTTAAGGTGTCAAATTTGAAATGTATCATATTTAATCACGAGGGTATAGTAGACTAAGTAGAGAGGTGGCTAACAATTAAGCTCGACTCAATATGGAATTATATATGTATGAAATTAATTAAGTGATAAATGACCTTCCTCTTAATCAATGAATGAAATATTATTTTATTATACAGTTAATTTTTGCTATAAATAAGTAATATCAAATTTGTGAGATTTTATTCATAAATTATTTTTAGGGTCTATTTACTATAAATAAATTTTATAAAGTTTTGTTCAATTCATTTACAAACATAAAAATTTCGTGTTTAATTTGTGTGAAAATTTATTCGAAATTCTTATGAATCATTCTATGAAATTAATTATAACTAAATCAAATTTCATAAAAAATATACTTTAAATTCAAGAGTCTTCTATTTTTCAAATAACAAAATTCCAAAGATAGAGCTAATTTTTATTTTATTTTATGAATCATGATTTTTTTTTATCAATAACAGGAAAATAATTTGAAATGTTGGGAAGTGCGCCTATGAACTCATAAAAAGATGCGAAATTGATTTAAGTACATCTAAAAATAAAATTTGATTTGAATAAAAAGAACTAGAAACTAAATACCATAAAAGAATGTTATTGAACAGAAGTAGAAAATTTGAATAATAACATCAAAGGAATTGAGGGGGCAACTTGAGTAACTTTTTTATCTTTAAATTTGCCTGGGAATTATTTGGAAATTGGAACCCATTGCTTATTAAGAAAGGGGAAACATATATATATATATATATATATATATATATATATATATAAAATAAAGATAGGAAGATGCAAATTGCAAGCATTAAAAGTGAAAGAGTAGTCATGGTTTAAGGGTGAAGAGAAAGGACTCAGAGAAACGAAGGACAAATAAGAAAAACTTAAGCCCGTGAAGTTTGCATGTGACCATAAAAGAGCTGTTATAATCAATGCTCATTTGACACCTTGTAGACCCACTCACGTGTGCCTTTTTGGCTTTTACATAATTTCTTCCTTTTTTTTTTTTTCTTATAAGATTTTGCAATACCCATATTAGGGATGATGAGTAAATGTGGATGACCAATTCACATTTTGCCTTTTTCTTTCCCTTCTATCATTTGGTTTGAATTGGATAGAAAATTTCTTTGATTTTCGGCTACAATCAGCGAACTTACTAAATTATGCATTTCATATTCGAATTCTAATAATAAGATATATTTGGTATAGTAAAAGGAAATTTTTTTGTATAAATTAAATTTATATATTTATTTATAGACCGAATCATCAATATATTATGTGTAAAAAATTAATTACATGCCAGAAACTATACATTTCGATAATGGGATTTCTAAATTCAATGGTAAGATGGCATTTAATTTACTTTTTGGACTTGTTATGTATTAGTAAGCAGTATAGTCAAGGGTAGCACATTATCAACTTATAAAACTGTGTGTTAGAACAGGATTTAGCAAGAATTGATAACTGTAAAGGACATTTTCGTACAAGGAGTAGATGAGATGAGTCACATGTAAAAACAAATTGACATGTGGCATAAAGAAAGTCCCTATAGTTGAACCAAATTACTCCCAACCAAAATTCACACACTCCTAAGGAGGATTATTAATTAAAGAGCTGAAAAGAGAAGGGAGAATGAACATTAATACCATCGCCAAAAACGTAAAATAATCTTCTATTTTATATATATATATATATATATATATATACACACAACTATTTTAATTATATAAACATTGAATTGCTCTCCCTATATATATATATATATATATATATATATATATATAAGCTTCACTTGTTTTTTTGGCAGTCTCAACATTCTCTTCTTTCTCATTCTCTCCCCCCCTCTCTACTCAGCCCCATATATACACTAAGAATGAGTGGTTTCAATTTCAGAAGTCTAGCATTCATGCTCTTCATTGTTTTACTAGTTTGGTCTTCAAGTTTTGATACTTGCATTGCTAGAAGAGGCAGGCATTGGAGGCAGCAGAACAGAGTTGCTCTGTATAAGAAGAAAGGAAAAAACCATGGCGGCAGCAGCAGCAGCCACCACCATAATGGAGGATCAAAAACAAAACCTCCATTGCCTCCAGCTCCAAAGCCACCAAAGGAAGATGCACCACCTTCAAGCTCCCCAACCAAAACCTCCGCAACTTTCAATGTGCTTGATTTTGGTGCTAAAGGAGATGGAAAGAATGATGATACAAAGGTTAACCTCGAATTTTTTTCTTTCGATATACTCAAATTTAAATGCTTTCAAGTTTCAAGCATGTATGGTAAGATGATATATGCACATTCGTTAAAAATTCAATGTTGTTTAAAAAGTTTATGAGAAACTTCCTTCAGAAAAATTTGAACTGAAATTTCATCACTTCAGCAAAGAGCATTTTCTAACCATGGCATGTCACCTTAAGATGCCTTCATTTCACATGTAAACACAACATTTATTTATAGTTCTAAGAATGATTTTTACTAAATATTCATACAATTCAAGCAAATTTTTATCCACATACATTATAGCTCTTACATTTCACATTATTTTGATAATGTGTAAGGAGCACAAGCACGCAAATATCGCTAAGGCCAAAATGACCACTAAATTTAGACCTCGTGAGCTTAGAAGAAAAAAAAATTATATATATAATTTACCGCAGTTATCAACCAATTTGATTTTCCCCCATGTTTAGAAAACTCACATGAAAACAACAAGAGAAACCTAACAAGAAAAGGGTGCAAACGAAAAGACAGCAGAAGCACAAAATTAGTCACCCAGGAGGGGTCCACACTATATATATATATATATATATATAATTCCAGACAAAGCAGTTTGATCGCGGTCCCAACAATAATTGTATGCTGTTAGGCATAAACAACAGCCAACTGTAATTCTACCCATAAATTTTTACCTAGTAAAGTATTGTTTTTATGATGCATCACACAGGCATTTGAAGCTGCATGGGCAGCAGCTTGTAAGGTGGAGGCATCAACAGTGATCGTTCCAGCAGAATATAAATTCCTGGTGGGACCTGTTTCCTTCTCTGGTCCATACTGTCAAGCAAACATTGTTTTTCAGGTAAAAATGACAATTAGCCAAATGTATTATTTAGAAGATGCATTCAAATCTACGTTTCTCAAAATCGGATACCATTGTCTGATATAATATCCAAGCCTAGCATGGGCACTAAATTTTCCTCATTATACCCTGGCCGGTTTGAAATGTCAGATATGCATCCCCACATGGGGATGGCATGATAAAATGAAGTGTTGAACCAATAGAAATTCTAACAACAGGTTGAAGAAAATCAGATACGCATTTAGTAATGGTAATGTGTATGACTGATAAGCTAAATTTTTTCTCAGCTGGATGGCACAATTATTGCTCCAACAAACTCCAATGTCTGGGGTAAAGGTCTATTGTGGTGGATTGAATTCACGAAGCTCAAAGGAATTACAGTTCAGGGGACTGGCACCATTGATGGGAGTGGCTCAGTATGGTGGCAAGATAATCCATTTGCTGATCCTATAGATGATGAAACTAAGCTCATTATCCCACTAAACAACACAATAGAACAACACCCACCAATGCCGGTAAGTAGATTTGTTTGTACTTGAACTGCATTTATTATATCTGCATCTGATCATGCTTATCTTCCAAATTGTGTGGCAGGTAAGAAGTGAACTTGGTAAGAAAATGCCAAGCATCAAGCCCACTGTAAGGACCACTCTAGAACTATAAACATTTTTACAATAGCTTACTAATTTAGTCCCATAACATGATTGACATTCTTTCTTTGCTCAGGCACTAAGATTTTATGGAAGCCTCAATGCAACAGTCACAGGCATTACAATTCAAAACAGTCCCCAGTGCCACCTCAAGTTCGACAACTGCATGGGAGTCGTGGTGCATGATATAACCGTCTCATCACCTGGCGACAGTCCTAATACAGATGGAATCCACCTTCAGAACTCCAAAGATGTGCTAATTCACAGCAGTAATCTTGCTTGCGGTAATTACTTTGTTTTAAATAAATAGTATTAAGATACCACTATCAATTAGACAATGTGGGGGACACAGGTTGAGCTTAAATATTGACACAGAAGAAGAAGAAGACCCGACAGTTAAAAATTTGTGAACTTTGACGCCAGTGTTGCAATAAAGACAGAAAAAAGTCACATACTTTTAGATACCTGGGATAGGATTCTGATAAAACAAGGCATAACCTTATCCTTCAAGTGAACTTTTTCAAACAATCAACCACTAACTATTTGACACATAGCAGCCAACAGTTATTTTGCTGTAACCCCCAAGTTCTCCTTTTTGTCCTCATCAGCGACTGTAACTGCTTCAATGCCCTTACCAGCTTGTCCACTACTTTAAGTGAAGGCCTGACAAGTCTTAGCATAATGTTGCTGCAAATGCAAAATAGCCAATTCAAACTAGAGCAAGCCTTAAAAAGAAATGACTGCATTCACATTAAAGATCAGATCTCAAATCTATGAATGAAATGATAAAGGAAGCTTAAATTTGAACTTAATGCCAATTAGTTTGATATAATGATGAAAATATCTATTTCACATTTATGCTGAAAGTAATAAACCACAAAACATTATGATTTATGCAGGAGATGACTGTGTTTCCATACAAACTGGATGCACAAATGTATACATACACAATGTGAATTGTGGGCCAGGACATGGAATCAGCATTGGAAGTCTGGGAAAGGATAATACCAAAGCCTGTGTCTCCAACATCACAGTTCGAGATGTTATCATGCATAACACAATGACTGGTATCAGAATTAAGACATGGCAGGTAATCATAGCATCTGTTTTTCCCTTTCTATCCATAATCTGTTGAGTCAAGTTGGCTTTTACAAACCAAAACAGATCCAAAGCTAAGCATGAGATTCATGAGACTGAACCAGAATATAATATAATGTACTAAAATGAGATGTTAAGTCAATAAAAGGGTTTCCATTTTCAAGTGTTTTAACTTTTACATTTGAATTTCAAACAATACCAAACAACCTGCAAAACCTCTTTTATTAACAGTCTGGGAATTTGACAGTTTCAAATAAGATAAAAGATTTTGGGAATATGATTCCATTATCAGTAAATTGGAATGAACCTTCCAATTGTGACTTTGTACCCAGTCCAAGCTTATAATTCCATAACTTGGTCGTTAAGCGCAATCTATCCAAGTAGTCACTTCAAACTAATGCAAGATAAAAGTAAACTTTACCAGTCTGAAAGTTTCATACTTAGTAAACCAATCCAATAATTTCCAACTCAACCAATTCTCTAACAAGGCTTCTCACATATCATTTCAAATGTTGGATTGCAGGGTGGATCAGGCTCTGTACAGGGGGTACTGTTCTCAAACATTCAAGTTTCTGAGGTTCAACTTCCAATTGTGATTGACCAATTCTATTGTGACAAAAGCACATGCAAAAATCAAACATCAGCTGTGGCTCTATCAGGAATCACCTATGAAAGAATCAGAGGGACATACACAGTAAAACCAGTACACTTTGCCTGCAGTGATGCTCTACCATGTATAGATGTAAGCCTAACTACTATTGAGCTAAAACCACTGCAAGAACACTATCACATGTTTGATCCCTTCTGTTGGCAAACTTTTGGAGAGTTGAACACTCCTACTACACCTCCAATTGACTGTCTGCAGATAGGTAAGCCATCAAGCAACCGGCCTCAATCAGATCATGATGTATGCTGAGGCCTAGTTAATAGCGGTGAATTGATTTGTGTGGTCGGCATCATTTCCCGACCCCTATCACACCATTAGCATATTAGGTAAAGGATATATGATTAAGGAGTCCTATTTTTTTAAAGTTACTCTTCTTCAACAAGATTACATTAGATCCCGTTGTGTGAGAGTACACATGAAGTATTATCAGCTATAGTCGGATAGAAGAAATATAAGGTAGCCTTATTTGCTGTAATGGATTGTTTACTTATGAGAGGGTATACTAAGTGCTTGATTGCTGTATGTGCAAAAATATAAATCAATCATCATTCATCAATGGGCATCTGAAATCTCAATGTCACAACATCAAGTGGATAAACCAAACTCCATTAACAAGTTGCAACTAATAAAGCAAGGAAATTTTGTCAGCAAATTGTACAGGAGGGAGGTAGGAGAATCGGCCTAATCAAGCAAGAAATTAATGCAAACTATTCAAATAAATCATTTACCTATTTGAATCCTCTATTCTACTTCAGACATCCAATATCCATCTATGTTAGATCCGACGAATTTCATGCAATCCTAACAACATAATTTCCAGGCTAGAGAACAGTTTTCACACTAATTAAACAAATTGAAGTAATTAAAAGGAAATTAAAAAAGAAAATTTCAATGATAAAATAATCAAATGGTACAAGTGATTGGATACTTAAGCTCCATCCAAAATCTATTACCATCTCAAAGAAGATACTCAAATTGCCCATATTGCTCTGTAAATGTCACATATAAGATGAACTTACAGAAAAGGAGTTCATAACTTTGATGCAATGAATTTTCTAATCCAACTTGAGAAATGCTTTTAGCTACTATAAAACCATATATTTCACTAACACCCGTGTGTAAGCTTTTCTGAGAACTGTCGATCTATAATCTTAGACCCGCATATATGCACACAATTTTTTATCGGATTCAAGTTGAATCTAACAACTCAAACCATCACAAACCCACAAAATATACACTTCATGTATTTTTACACTAAAACTAACTTACAAGAATGCGTATTCTTCCTCTTCTTCTCCAACGCGAGGGATGACCATCAAGGCAAGAGCAAAATGCTCATTCGCCACTTTCTTTGTTGCATTCGTACTGCATGTGCCACTGAAACGCAGCTGTTTAGCACCGTTTTAGTTAACTCTTGGTTTGTATACACGGCGCCGTTTCCTTGTCTCCAGTCTAGTATGGATGTCCCAGCCTTATCTTATCCAATATCTTAAAACGAGGATTTTTAACCGCCATTTTTCAACATATAGCCCAAAAAATCAGTACTTTCAAATTTCCTGGGCTCAAATCCAATGGAGAGATTCTCAGACACGGAGATGGACAAAGTGAAAAGGAGAGCGGCCTCTATTTCCAATCATCTCATCCCACTTCCTTCGGCTTCAGATTATGGCTCAATTGCATTATCCAACACCTCCATGGACGATAACTATCACAGAATCCATGGGGATGTCTCCACTGAGCCTGTAGTTTGGAGAAATGCCTGTGTTGAGACCGAGGAGTTCAATGACATTATATATGAGAAAGCGGTCGGCGAAGGGATTGCAAAGGTTTGTTTTTTTGTAAATGCTTGTAAGAATTATGCTCAGTTTTTGATAAAGGATGCGATTTTAGTACAATGGACTATCATTTCTTATGTGGGTTTCTCTTGTTTATTTGATTTTTCTTAGATCACAATTAATAGGCCAGAAAGAAGGAATGCATTCCGGCCTCAGACAATTAAGGAGCTTATTCGAGCGTTTGGTGAAGCTAGAGATGATAGTTCTATTGGGGTTATTATTCTAACAGGGAAGGTAGTTTCTTTTGTTACTATGCAATTATTAAACCTCTAGTTTTACTTGGACCTTGACGAGTATCCCGCTGTATAAAAAGCCTTCTATTGGTGTGAATGTTATTCTTAAACATCTAGGATTTAATGTTTTTCAATTTGTAACTATCATAAGGGTATCATGTTTGAATCTTATTGTGCAGTAACGTAACTGAAAACAAGAATCTCTGTGGAGGATGGTACTCATTTGTTCTTATGAACACAATTTCGCTGCAGGGAACTAAGGCATTTTGCAGCGGAGGTGACCAGTCATTAAGAACAGCAGATGGTTATGCTGATCCTAATGATATGGGCCGTCTTAATGTTTTGGATCTGCAGGTACTAATTTTACACTGTTGAATTAGGATAAATATTTCAATCAGTAAAGTTATATACAATTTAGAGGAATTCTAATCTATACTGATTAGGATCATAGTCATGTACACATATTCTTATTCTAATGTTTCATATTTCTGTTCTATTAGTTCTTAATTATCATAAAATTTTATTATTCCTAATACAATTCATATGCCCCTTTCATCACATCCAAAAGTCTCAATGTAACTACTAAATATGATCTTACTTAAGTTGGTTTCACCTTCAGTCATTTTGCAGTGTTATAACATCTGTAGTTTAATCATCTTGCAGGTACAGATTCGGCGTCTTCCCAAACCAGTAATAGCAATGGTATATACTACCTAACCCTGCAATACATTAGTATAGTTGTGCCTGCATGCTCGAAATTAACTGGAAGCATTGTGATTATGAGATTTAGGTCGCATGCCACGTTCCTTATTATAATTTCAAGTCCCAAAGCTCCTCTACCAAAAATTCAAGTCCATGAGATAATGCTTACATACGTACTATGTTGGAGTTAATGATACAATTCAGTGCAAATCAGGTTGCAGGTTATGCTGTAGGAGGAGGGCACATATTGCATATGGTTTGTGATCTCACAATTGCAGCCGACAATGCTATATTTGGCCAAACTGGTCCAAAGGTAGTTCCCTTACCTCTTGTTAATATTTTTTCACCATCGAGAGGTTTCTACTTTAGCAATCTGTTAAGAGCATATTAATGTTTGTTTTTATCTTCTTCTTAACTAAGTACAGACTAATTCCTCTTCCTATTTTATATAGATTTTCTTTTGTTTCTGTCATGACAGGTTGGAAGCTTTGATGCTGGTTATGGAAGTTCTATTATGTCTCGTTTGGTAAGCAACTAATCATGTCCTTAGATTGATACAAATTATTTTCTCTACAGACTTCCTCTCATGTTATTTTTAGTGTTTTTGCTTCGTCTAATCAAGTATATGCTAAAGAAGTGGAAGATTTACTCGAGCAGAAGCCATTAATACTTAATGTGCTGAGTAACCATGAATTTTGGTTAAACAGATTGGACCCAAAAAGGCACGTGAGATGTGGTTCCTAACAAGATTCTACACAGCTTCTGAAGCAGAAAAAATGGGGCTTGTCAACACTGTTGTGCTTGTGAGTTCATCTTTCCATCTTCATTTTCTGGTAATGTCCATGTTATGTTCTTCTTCCTGTCAGTCACACTCAATATTTCACCGGTGAATATGTTTCTCTAGTTAGATAATTTAGAGCAAGAAACAGTTAAGTGGTGTAGAGAGATACTAAGGAATAGCCCAACTGCACTTCGAGTTCTCAAGTCAGCTCTTAATGCGGTGGATGATGGCCATGCTGGACTCCAGGTATATTCAGAAAATCTGCTGGTCTTCAAACTATTTAATTTTTAACCATAACAAAATATTTCACATTCTTCTTTGTTCATCCCAACAGAATGAAACTCTTGAAGTCTTCTTCCTCTTACATTTGCATACATATAAACAATCATTTTCTTGTGCAGGAGCTTGCTGGCAATGCGACACTTATATTCTATGGCACCGAGGAAGGGAATGAGGGGAAGACTGCATATATGCAACGTAGACGCCCAGATTTCTCTAGATTCCCACGGCGACCCTAATGTGTAATCATTTGTTGCTTGTATGCCAACATAACTAATTCTATTTACATCAGCTGGTTACGATAACTGACTCTAATAAATAATCTGCTACTTTGAATTCGTTGCACCTAAGGCTCACTAAAGCTTCTAACTTGTAACCTATACATATAAAAATTACTCAAAATCAAATTGTTCTCTGATTAATTAAATCATTGACTATAAAATCACAACGAAAATTTAGAGCAAATAAAAATGAAAAAAAAAAACTTTCTATATCAGGTGAAAAATGATAGTAAATAAAAAGATTATTTATTAGACTGATTTAAAAACAATAAAAAATATTTTAGTGTGCAAAAAAACTCACGAGTCAAATTGAATTTCACTGTAAAAAACTAGAGGTGATATTTTTTGTGAACTTTTTTTTTAAAAAAAAATAATCATCATCTGTGTAAAAATGTAAAAACAAAAGCATTAATTGGTAATTACCCAAAAATTACCGGGTTAAGTTTTGTGGTCTTTAAAAACTAGCCGTTGTAAATTTTTTTTTTTTTAAATCATGCTTCGCTGTGTAAAACTGTAAAACACAAGCACTAATAAGTAATTACCCAAAAATTACTGAGTTAAGTTTTGTGGCTGGGCCCATCTATTATGGACGCTTACTTGGTACTCGCATATAAATACCATTGTCTTGTCCTATTAGCGCGAGTCATGCTTGCTCTCTCTTGCCTGTTCAAAGTTAAGGTTCTGTTTAGTCGTGAAAAAAATGTTTGTTTTGCAGAAAATTATTTTAAGAAAATTGAAATTTTGAAAAATGAAATTGTATTTTTAGTTGCTGATTTTTTCTATTTTAAAAAAATTAAAAAGCTATTTTTAGAATTTTTTAAATAATAAACGTTATTTAGAAAACACAAAAAGAATGTTTTCTTATTTTCCTGTGCTAAAAAGGAGTGTGTTTTCATAAGGAAAACACAGGATTTTCCAAAAGTCTCTAAACATAAATATAACCTTATTACCTCAATTCGATCTCAACGAATCCCTAATCCTGAAATTCTATTAATTAGAAAGTACAAACAAAGATAAAACTATGAGTGGAAACGAGTTTCGGTTCTTCTTGCCCTGCGATATCAATCTCCCCGTTACCTTTCGCGTCGAGAGATTAGAAGGATCGTTGCCTTCTACTTAATCACCCAATTCTGTTCAGTCTTTTTTAATTTCCCAAGTTCAATTTACAAGCTTGCTTGTTTTAGTTTAAGCTATTAGCGAATCTCTTAGTTGAATTGGGTGAATTTCTCGTTTTTTCGCTTCAATTATTTTTGAGGAATTGATTCCTGAACAGAGGAAAGAAGAGCGGAGTTGTATGTTGAGTGCGCATTGTATATTGATGGCGCTCCATTCGGCCTTCCCATGAGAACAAGGTGAACTTAGACTAGTTGCCCCTAATTTCTTTCTTTTTTTTTTCTTCCCTTTTGAGCTTTGAAATTGATTGTGATTATTAGGCTGGAGTTTAATTGACCATCATATTGCTGGAATGAGTTTATTACATTAAGTACTAAATATCGAGACTTAACTGCGCACTCTCAGCTTGCAGTAACAGTAAGTCTGCAATTTATTTGCTCAAGCCCTCCTTTTAGGTTTTCCTTGAGGTTTGTAGCTAGATCTTTGTTATGTAGAGTGTGATTGTATCCATCTGTATAGGGTAGGGTTTCGGTGGATGCATGGATGTGTATTGGTTTTTATTTTTAATTGCTATGTATTGGGTTTATAATCTTTTGCAGCGGATCTAGGGAATTTGCTTGTGCAATCCTTGCTAGGGATGGAAGCTATTTTTTTCTGTTCTTCCTTTTGCTAGCGATGTTTTTGTGCTTGTTATGGAAGAAATAATGAGTTTGTTGAAGATGCCCTCAATTTTATGTGCTTTCTCTCTTGATAGAATGGGTTGAATGCCATATTTGTTAAGCCAAATAGTTGCTTTCTGAGTGTATTTAATGCGTTATAGTGACCAAAGCATGCAACATATAGATAAGCTACTTAAGTGGTCTCCGGACATATGCTAAATATGGCTCCATGCAACTTTTCCTTCATTTGTATTTCATTTTCTTGGATTCATGATGCCCTTGAATTCCGTGCATATTTACTTGACCTTTGTCTTGATAGGTACATTTGTTGAGTGTGTTTGTGTCTTTGCTTAAGTTTATGAATGACATCATGATTTTTTTTTTTAACTGAAGAAAACGGAGGGAAAGTTAGAATTTCATCTGCTGGATACATTGGTTGGCATTATTTGCATGATTGTCTACGAAAGCATACCTTTCTTTATTTGAATCTTCTATCAGATACTCATATTGAAAACATTATTTGCATGATTGTGGAAGAAAGCAGTCCTTTATTAAATTATTTGAATCTCCTATCAGATATTCATATTGGTGTTCCAACAAATAGGTGCGACATGCAGAATTATTATACCTTGTTTAGCTATTACTTAACTGTGTGACTTCCTTTGACCATCATGGGTTCAAATTGAAAATACTTAATTATAATTGTTAACTAGCAGTCCGTTGAACTTCTGTTGTTCCGCTGATTTGCTCGATTCATTGAGCACCTTCACTTGGTTTGCAATTGGGGAATTATAATAATTGTTCGCAGAATATATTTGCTTTTCTTTGTGAATGGTTTTGAGGTTTGCCACTTTTCTTCTCATGTTTAGAATTTTAGCTCCCATTGATTGTCTGTCTACTTCCATATTTAGGTATCGCATGTTTTACAAGAAAAGGATGAAGAATTGGTTGGTGGGCTACAATTCTTCTTTTTTAACAGCAAGATGCAACTCAAAACTGGGAAACAAAAGCTTTGGCTAGGAAAAGAAGCTGATGGATCATTTCCAAGAGCTAATCCTGGGAAGGTTCCTATTTATGTTTTTAATACAGTTCTAAGGCATGTGCTCTGAGATAATTTCTTCAGTATTGCTTAATACAGGCGTCTGTGGTGTTAGGTCCCAAAGCATGAGTTTGGAGAGTTGGAGCGTTTAGAAAAAAAGCTTGTGAATAAATATGAAAGGGGTCAGATTCAGTGTGTTGATTGGCTTGATCGTCTAACACTCAAGGCTATGGAGAAAATCAAGGAAGCTGAGAGCTCTAAAAATGGATGTTCTCACTTATACTTGGTTGTTGACTTCTGTAGTTTCTAACATCGAGTTGTTTTTCAGGTACTGCCTTTTTCGAGTCATTAGATTAAATTTTGGTTCACTTTTTTTGGTTTGAATATCCTCTGGTGCCATGATAATGTTTAAGTATTCCAGAAATCATAGCTTTATTGTTTTAATTTTTTTAAGCTTTTATCAAAAGTAAATTATCTGTCAAAGAATGATATTGCTGTTATTTTAACTTCTTTTAGCTTCCTGCTGTTAAGGCATCTTGGTGATTATGGATAGTATTTGCTCTGTTGCGGAGTTACTTCAGAAGGCAAATTCTTCTATTAAAAAAATTACCTTTTTGACTTGCATTCTTGGTTAGTGGTGGTAATTCAGGTTAGCAGATTGTACTAATGTCAAGAGTTGGAATTACCAGATTGGGGTCAACATAGTAATACTTGCTGTCTGTGTTAAAAATTTAACTGTAAGCATAATCCATATCTGTGATAAAACTACACATTGGAGCTACTTAACATTTTGCCTTGCCAAAAGTAGATAGAATAACCCTCCTAACTTGCATTCATGGTTACGCATTTATTTATTTATTTCTTCAAAAAAGACATATATAGCCTTTATAATTTTAGAATTGCATAAAGCATAAAAATTATATGTATGCATAAAGATGGTTGTTAATGGTTTTTTGTTATTTTATCTAATTGATCATGTCATAAGCATGTAAATATTTCTTTTATCTGGCCAGTACGTGACATTATGCAATAAGAATGTTAGATAAAATAGCAATAAGAATGTTAGTCATTTCAGCATGGTTAGGAGAAAAACATGATGAAGGCAAACTTAAAGCATAATAACTTCAGTTTATGTTAATGTATGATATTCAAATGACCATTTATATTCATGATAAATGCTTAATTATTCCATGATATTAAATGGTTTTGAAATTTTGTAGTAGTCACACAAACATGATCAAGGAAAACTTAAACCATCTAACTTCAGTTTATGTTAATGTATGATAGTCAAATGGCCATTCTGTCTCATGAGAAAGAGGCCGGCTAAGTGGGATGGCGAATTCTAGCTGGACTGCTAGCTTTTCAGGCTTATAAGAAATTCTAAGAAAGAAGTACTGGAACTGAACAGGATGGTACATACGGATAGCTTTGAAAAAGAAAAAAATGTTAATGTAGTACCATTATACGGTGGTAGCGGGACAGGGAGGAGAAAAGATTCTTCTTCTCTCAAGCGAGTAAAGTGATGGCTTAACCGCAGAAGTTATTATAAAAAGAATTTATATTCATGATAATGCCTAATTATATTCCATGATATTAAATGGTTTTGAAATTATGTAGTGGTCACATAAGCATGGCAATTGAAATTATGATATTCCATGATTCTGGTTGGAATGTAGGACATGGTTGTAACCTTCTCTTCATGAAAACATGTAGGAATCAGGAGCAAATTTCTTACTACCGTCCCCTATAGCTTCAACAAATGAGTTATTGTGTGGGACCCAGAACTGGGAAGGACAAATCCCTCACAAGCAACTATAGTTGGCAAAGAGTTTAACCCATGGTATCATTGACAAGGGATCTGAAGCCAAGTAATAATGAATGAAAGTAAGCACAATCCTATCTTAAAAGATGCAACTGAATTACAAAAAACTCTGTTTATTACCATTTGAAGTTTGTTTTACTTTTCTGGTCAGAATTTCCTATTTGCATAATTAAGTGTCCCACTTTTTGGTTAAAAGGCTCGCATGTCTGATAATTTGGTGCTTTAGTAATTGATGGATGTTGATTCCTTCCATTGAAGTTGTGCAAAGTCTTTCATGTGAGGTTTTGTGCAATACCTTGATTTTTTTTTTTTTATTGTTTAACTATGACATAATTGATGACTCTGAAATCTCCTCTTGCTTTTGATGTATTTACTAGGTCATATTTTCTCTGAAGTAATGCTTTTCTTTTATTATTTTGTTTCTTGAGCAGTCAATTTTAATGAGTTTGAGGCATATGGATTAACCTATTTGTTGTTGATGAGGTCAATACAACAAATTCTAAAATACAAGGACTTTAAATGGAGATGAGCGACAGCTCCTGTGGTTTCTCATCGAAGTCTGAGAAGAGAGCACTGACAAAGTTTCTAAGATGTGTTGAGTGGAGCAATGTTCAGATTAGCATTACTTATATATTTATTCTTAGTGTGGGCAAGTCTTGGCACACAATAAGAAGGCAGGGAAAGAATGAGTATGATAAATGATTCTGTCCTACTCTTACAAAGCAGATACTTGTATGTTATTTCTTGTGATTGAATATGCTGGTCAAATAGCTGAAATATGCTTTTTATTTTCTCCTTCCACTTCCTTTTCTATGAAACTTTGGACCTAACTTCAAGAAAATCATGCAGTTAGATAAAAGGTATCAAGATTTTGTCATAACAGACTAAATAGATTTTCTCTGAAATTTTTTTATCCTGACACATTTGCTGGAATCGAAACAGACATTAGAAATGATGAATAGGTGGAAAATGATTGGTATGTGTGATGAGGTTGACTTGATGTCTAGGAGCTTCTTTCAACTGTTTTTGGAAGTGAAGAGGTAGGTGGTCTTACAATGTTCTTTAGAATATTCCTTGTAAGTGGTCTTGGATCGGAATGTTTTGAGGATATTTCTTCAGGAAGATTATCTCAAAACTCTCATAATTTATTCTTTGAGACTTTAATTAAGGGTAATTAGATGATGGCCTACATTAAAAGTAACTGAGACAACAAAATGAAAACTGTAAATTTTGTCTAGGATATTATCCTAGACAACAAAATTGTAAAAACTGTAAATTTTTTTGAAGGCAGATGATTCAATTATCATGTCTTAACGTCATTACAAGTATACATCATATATTCCTGACCAAATAAAGGCTGATTGGAAATTTTGCTTCAGGTTCGTGCATATGCTGTCAGTGATTGTGAGAGAGCTGGTGATGAAGAGCTCCAGTGTTTCTCCAATTGGTTCAAGCTATTCGGTTTGGGTGCTATGATAAATCTCACCTTTCTCAATTTCTTGTGCAACGCTGTATGCATTATACTGCAAATGTTTAAATATTGTATATATGTATATATGCTTGTTTAAATAATGATAAATCTCTGCAATTGTGGATGTGTGCGGCATGCATATGTAATTATTACATATAATTTTGTTGTTTCCTGTATACATGCTCACAATTGTGTATGTGTGCTTGTATTCTCTGTATATGTAACCATGCAAATTACATAGTTATGTTTGTATTTGAGACTTTTTTTTGGTCTTTGACAGCATTAAACAACATTGAGTTGGCTAGCTTTCTTCGCTGGTATGTTCCTGTAGAACTTTATGATCCTGCATATGCCAAACGTTTTTATTGTACCTACGAGATCCTGGAAGAGAGATGTTAATTAATGATTTCTAAAATTTGTTTTCCAAAATATCACAGCCACTGATTGTGTACATATTTGTATATGTGGGGCATTTTTCCTGTCCATGAAAATTGTATATGTGCATGTGTGTACATATTTGACCAAGTCTTGTTTTGGTTATATTCATCGCAGTTGGCAGGCAATCAAAATGGAGAAGAAGATGGATTCAAGTTGTGGCAGAGTTTGGTTCGTCAAACAGAATTGACAGCCCAGTTGTGCTCTGTAATGAGAGATGTAAGAAATGTGCAAGGCAGTACCCAGAGAAAGATTGAAAAGCTCCAACTTCTCTCTGGTCTTCTCAGGGAGCTTACCTATTTTGAAGAGGTGTATGTTGAATTTGAAGTTGCTTTTTCATTTATCACTGTGTTTTTTTTAATTATTTTTGCAGTTTTCTTGACATTTCATTCTAGTATCTTTCACATTGCACATATCTGTTAAAAGTTAATCTATTGCTTTTAACTAATGTGCTGGTTTGCTTCATTTTCAGCCTATATTACTCCGACACTTCATTTTTGAAGAAGTACCCATACCCTTCGGGTATGATATTGGTATGGGTATGAAATTTTTACCGGATACTTCACTTTAAAAGTGAGTACTCATAATCTCGGATTCATTGAAAATACAAGTGCAGATTAAATGAACTTCAAAAAGAATGACTTTGTGGAGTTAGAAGAATTGTCTCTTAATAACTCACAATTGGAGACTATGATTTGTGGTGGTAACAAAAATTAATATAGATTATATAGCAAACTTGGGATGATTTACAATTTAAATGGATTTAAAATTATCATTTTATTGTTTATTTGTGGTTTGAATTTTAGACTTTAAGTTTGTAATTTAAAATATTTAATTCAATTTTATTTTATTTAGCAATTTAATGTTATAATTTGATCTATTTTTTAACTTAAACTATTGTATATAAAAATTAATATATATATATATATAAACGTATCCATATACTCGTACTCTAATTTTAGGTTTTTTTTAGTATCTTAAAATTTTAAAAATAAAAAACCGGACTTTTAGATATTTATCCGTGTCGGGTACCCGTACCGAGTCCAAGCAACATAGTTTTCAGCCAATATGATCGCCATTAGCTCCTATTGCCCTCATCACTGGTATTGTACCATCCGAGTCTTCAATTTTTTCAAAAGTGCATTGCATCCATTGCTTCTGACTTTCCAAACACAGAGTGGTGGTACAGGTACTTGCAAAATCATATTTAAGGAGGGTGATGATATTCGACAAGACCAATTGGTAAATGCCTAGCTTAGGAAAATTGATCTCTTCTAACCGTACTACCTTCCTTCCCCCCCCCCCCCCCCCCAAACACATTTCACAATCATCATAGCGCTAGGGGGAACTTGGAATTTATGATATTCTTATTATATGTGGTCTTGTAGGGGGAACCTTGGAATTTATGATATTCTTATTATATGTGGTCTTGTAGGTTGTTCAAAAAGTATCTCTTATGGATTGACTACGTTAGTTGGAAAACCTCTGCACCACAAGACTCGCATGCTCATTCATACCATCACCATCATATTTATTTCTCCTGGGAAGTGCTTCTTTCATGTCCACTGCAACAAATGCATGTAATTGCCTTGTTTTTCAGAACAATTGAGTTGAAAATCACCGTTAACTATACAGACAGGGTCTCTTTTATGTTGTAGAGCTCTAATATAGTAAAGCTAATTGATGTCTCTTAATATTTTCATCGCTCCTCATACCTTAAGAATTGGTCAAAGTTTAAGAAATTATGTTGGATTTTGAATGTAGTCTTGTCTATCAAATGACTGCCTAGTTGACCTGCATAGCATGGTTGCTTTATATTGTGAAGAAAATGGACATAAAATTTTTTTGAGCAGTGTAGAATTACCCTCACTTCAATCTTAAACATACGAAGAAAATGAATGAAAGAAAAGGGGCCTCATTTTTTCTTAAGATGCTTCAGAACAATTGATTGCTGTTTTCCTTGTAGTTCTCGAGAATCCGAGGACCTTAATTTATTTATGTTTTCGTTCTTTATGTGTTTCCCAATGTGGACTAGTTAGAATTATAACCATGAAGACAGATGTATTGAAGAAATTAATTTCCAATATGTATAATTCTGGGATATGTTACTGAGATGTGTCTCTGAATTCCAGATTCTCTTTGAGAATCGCAGCATGATAAGCTATTTACTGAAGTTTCATCCTGATGACCATGGACCATTTGGGATTACAGCCACCTGCCTTGAAACATTTATAAAAAGCTGTGCTGGCTACTCTGTCATCACATACGTACTGGGCATTGGAGACAGGTAATCATTTAGTGATATGTGTAAATTTGTGGATATGTGAATCTTGCCGCTTGGATATGCGCAGGGGGGAAGGGGGTGCATTGAAAAGGTGAGAACTAGTTTTGAATAAGCATTTTCATCTTTTCATTGTGTAGGTAGGCTTACAGGAAAGAGTTCTTCAAACTCCCAGAACATTATAGACCTTGAATTTGATATTAAGTTTCTTTTGGTTTTTTTTTTTTTTTTGGATAAGCAATGAACCTAATCTTTATATTACTGAGCTTTGAAAAATCCAGATGAGTCAAGGATTCTCTGTAAACAGTAAAGTGTATAGACATGTTTTATGGATCACATTTGCATTAAGTTTAAGTTGGACAATGTATGCTGGAGAAATATCTGGTAATATTTCCTTCCTATCCATGTTAGCGTCACTTTACTTGTGGAAAGTGAATCTTTACCTTTAATTTGAGATAATGAAAAGAAGAGGAATGGCTGCATCTTGTGTATTATTGATGTCCAACATAAATGACATCTGATTTGAAATTTCATACCAGAGTACAACTAGAACTCACATATATGTATAATCTTCTGCATTTGATGTTACAACAGTTTTAATAAATTGCAATTTTACTATTCATTCTGGCATCCTAAATTCCTACTTGATAGTTTTGAATGTTGCAAATAGAGGTAAATTTTTAAGGCATCAAGCTGTTCAATCTGCAGGCACCTTGACAACCACTCAGGGATGATGGACGTCTTTTCCATGTTGATTTTGGTTTTATTCTTGGCCGGGACCCAAAGCCATTTCCCCCGCCAATGCTGCAAGGAAATGTTTGAGGCTATGGGTGGTGCGGAAAGGTAGTTGTCTATCTTTTACGATGTGTTGCAAATCTGATATTGCTGATAGCAGATTATTTGACTACTTTATCTGCTTTTCTTTCTGCAGCCAATATTATACCAGGTTCAAATCATATTGTTGTGAAGCATAGAACATCCTTTGGAAATCTTGTAACTTAATTCTGAATCTTTTCCATCTAATGGCGGGTTCCAATATTCCTGATAGCTTCAGATCCTGAAAAGAGCATTCTTAAAGTAACTTCCTTTGCTTCAGCTTGAACGCATTGATCTTTTTTATAAATGAACCTTTTTTGTGGCTTGCAGCTTCAGGAGAAGTTTCGGTTGGATTTGGATGATGAGGCTGCCATACTCTTTTTCCAAGATCTTATTAATGAGAGTGTTAGAGCACTGTTTCCACAAATGGTTGAAACTATTCATCGCTAGGCTCAGTACTGGCGATGACCCAATAAATAATTACTCTGTAAATAGCTAGGTAATATTTTGGTTCTGTACTACCTTTTACCTTTTCCCATTCTTGTCTTGGTGCGTTCTTCATTTCTAAAAGTTGTTTGCTGAAGATGAACCTGACTGTACGTCAACGAAAAAACAAAATATAAAAATGTGGAATTAAGCAGGTGTTTGGCCTGGGATATTGTAATTTGAAGTGCTTATTGTATCTGCAAGGGCAAAGTGGAAAAGGATTTTTCCAGTATATCAACGAACAACATTTTCTCCATGATGATGACTTTGGTAATTTATTTCTTTTTGTCTCTCTATTCTGGTTCAAAATCCTTTAATTTAGAGTAACTCTTAAGAATTATTAGTATTATTATTATTGTTAATGTTAAATTGTTTTATAAACAAATTACAAAAAATCTTCATAAGCTTTTAACAAATTACAGTCATAAAATAGTTTATTTTGAGATAATATTTATTCATTTAATACTATATAAATTTTAAATATTATAGTGCAATATATTACATGATTTTTTTTATATGTAACATGTTTTTGTGTGAATTCTAAATTAGGGTTTCATGTTTTTATGAGAATTTAGGATTTTTGGTTTTTACCAGCGATTATAACTATATAGCAGTCAGTACATTTAAATTAGTTTTTTTAATTGTTATTTTAAATAATGTTTTTATCAAAAAATAGAGTGTTAAATTATTAGTTTTTTAAAAATTTATTTTTTATTATAATTTATTAAATTTGGGAGAATTTTTCTATAATTTGTTCTTTTTTAACTCGTGTATCAGACTGGATGTCCTGAGAGAACTGAAGCCCATGACAAGTGTACATAAATGGTTTTGGTCAATATCAATATGAATCAAATCATACTCTGTTCAAATTGATTGCTTTTTATCAAATTCATATTTTTTAATCAGTGTGCATCCAGTAGCTCAATATTAAAAAAAAAAAAAAAGGGAGGGGGAGAAATATTTGTTAGTTTGTCAAGATAATATGAAGAAAAAAAGTGTTATCTTTTGAGTGAATTTAATTATGTATCCATGGGATTTGAAATTTTGAATGCTTATCGAAATCATTAATAAAATTAGAAATATATTTGGAATTTTAATTGGAATTATGATAATAAAATGAGGGTATCATGTAATTTTTCCCGTAGGAAAAAAAAAACATATAGGATGCTTGAAATATTTCATACATGTACAGGGCAGGCTAGACTCCATTAGTCGGTTGGCAGTCTGTTTTCAACCAAGCCCCAAGCTGAGTTCATTTGAATTAAAATTTTGAGCTTCATGCATGCTAAAAGTTGTTAGAAATACATGACAAATAAAATGAAAAAAAAATGGAAATTCCATTACAAAAACTGTGTTTATATGGTTTATGAAAAGTGGAGAGTTACCTTATTATTATTATTATTATTTCGGCATAATTCGAACATCTGACTTCAAATCCCCGAGTACCCCCTCCTAGGCGAAGAGCAACGTAGCATTGAAAGCGTAAATCCCTAGTCAATAATTTAGTGGAAAATCAAGGGCATTTACGTTAATTAAAAAATGAAAATTGCTATTTCCCTTTTTGTTCCTCTCTCTCGTTAGTCGTTTCCCATTGATTTAATCTTTTGTATTGCGCTCTGGTGTTAAAAGCTTCATTTCTATTTCTCTCTCGCGCGACCTCTCGCTCGTTTTTTTTATGTTTCTCTCAGATTCCTCGTCGAAACTCTCCTGAAAGGTAATCAACGATTCATGATCCATCTGACGCAATTCGCTTTCTTATAGTCAGTTTTTATAATATACTTTCTATTTTCGCAGTTCACGTTGGTGTTTTCTAGGGTTTTTTAGTTTTTAGTGTCGAATTTCGGAACATTTTTTTCTGTGCGTTTCATCTTATCTGAGGTTGAGTTGCTTAGATTGGTAGTGTATGTACGTACCACGCTAAATGCTAAAATGGTGCTTCGGTGTTTAATTTTATCTTATCACAAGTAGTTTAGTTTTTTTTTTTTTTTTATTTCCAGACCTATTCGATCCGTTTTTTTTCCATCTTCATTTGGATCGCTGTTTAGATGGTTTTCCGATAATTGATATTATATGTATGGGTGTGTTTTGATGTGGTTAGTTCTATTGCTACTCATGTGATTAGGGATCAACAGATGAGAAGTAGAAATGGGGTTTACATTCACGAAGGTTTTTAGCTGGCTCTTTGCCAAGAAGGAAATGCTTATGGTGGGTCTTGATGCTGCTGGTAAGACCACAATTCTGTACAAGCTCAAACTTGGCATTCCTACTATTGGTGCCGTACTCCATTGTTTTTTTTTCATATGTTGAAATGCCATGTGGATTTTGTTGAAGGCATGCTACTTGATTTAATCAATTTACTTGTTGGTTTCTTTGGCCACCTTTTAATTTGTGCTTATTTTGTTTCTGAATGCATATTCACTGGTAGCTTGTCATTATCTTTTATTCTCCTTCGTACTTAAACAACTCAGTCCTCATTCACGAATTTTGATTCATTTTAATGAATTTATACAACCAAATGTGATGTGTATATCATAGTCATAGGCATTAGAACTAAAATGCTAAATTCAAATCCATTGAAGGCCATCTAAGCAGAAATTAACATGAAAATACCTGTTTTGAAAAAGACCATCAGGTCAAACCTAATATATAGATGCATTGTCTTTCTATATGTCTCAAGGTTGCTTAGTTCGTGAGATTGAGCGTGTATAATTATCCACTTCATATTCATACCCAATTTGCCATGGCTTATTATGTCATCAACTACTCCAAGCTCAAATTGCATATGGAATGTGAGTATTTCAAGCTTAACTAAATGTATTAACAACACTTATTTATATTAGGTTTGTGAATATATTCGTTTAGAAATGCAATTATATAAGTTAGTCTTATTGATGTGTTACAATATATATTATTTTTATAATTTTATTTCTAAAACAATAGTCAAAAGCATATATTATTTTGATAAGGTTCTATAATGTGTTGGTGTTGGTCAAGGTCATAGCTAATATTTGTAGGTGATGAAAAATATAAATGAGAAAAAAGTAGAGATTCATATATATAATACCTAAAAGCTAAAACTATAGTAGAGGACAAATGGGTGGCCATGCACGTACATTCAATTTCTTGGGATATCACATCTATCATATTTATGGACCAGCAATTTTACATTATAATAATTGCAATAATATATAACAACGAAAGCAGATGTAGTCACGATTAATTTGCTGCTATAAACTATATCCATAATTTTTATATATTTATAATAAATTTAGGTCACTGCCTATATGTGATTTTTATGGTACGGTGAGATTAAAATTCAAATTATATTGAGGGGTGCAAGAGGTGAAAGGTTCTAATTCCAATTTCATTATCTAAACAGTGAATAATAAATTGTTGGTATGCAGTTTTTGGAGTACAGGAGTATTTGGATGCAATTATTCAAGTGTTCGAGAATAAAGACCATCATCTGTTTGAGATGCCAGATGGGTACTTGTATGCTACCATGGATTGCTTCTGTGACTTGGAGCCATTCAATTCAGCACTCCATTGGCTATTGTCAGCAGTGCCCTGATAGGGTTCCATGGGTTCTCCTCCTCCTCTCTACTTCAATGCCGGCATGTTTGTCTTCGAGCCTGGCAGCTTCACTTGTCACTCTGTTCTTCATACTGTCAGTATCACCCTCCTACACCCTTCGCTGAGCAAGTAATACACTTCTCACAATAGTATAGTAATGAGTAAATCATGATTGATAATTCTTTTCTAATTTTCCATTAAAATTTCCTTTTTGTTTGTGGACAAACATCACAGGATTTCTTGAATATGTTTTTTGAAAAGACATTCAAGCCACTTCCTTTAATTTACAACTTGGTTTTAGCTAACCTATTGCGTCATCCTGAGATCGATAAGGTTAAGGTGGCCCATTAACTGTGCTGCAATAAGTAGTAATTTTTTTTTAATCAGAAAACTGTTTTTAATTTAATTAATAAATGAGCTACACAACACGTATATTCTTAATTTTTGCCTCATAAATAACCCATTTAATGGGAAAAATAGAATAAATAAGGTTCAAAGCCATGGAGATACAAAGACAAGGAAGCGAATATGGACAGAGAAGTTATAAAGAAGATAGTAGCAAAATAGTGGGATATATGCAACGACAAGTCGCGTGATTTGAAGCCGGACGACAACTCTGTGCCACCAGAAGAAGAAACTTTCTCAAGAGCATCCATTATGGCTTCCATGCCTGAGCCTGCCGGTTTCTACATCCCTGCACTCTCTGCTGCTTAGAAAATAAATAAGTAAATATAATTACACTTTTACTATGACAATATATTTAAAAGTTCGGTGGAGTGGAATGCATTTCCTTTTCCTTCTTTTTCATTAAATTCTCATATACCATACTTCATAGTTTGTTGTCTGACTGTTAAAAATATGAAATGTGGACAAAATAAGGTGTAAACTTTTGATTGCAATATTTAATTAACTTTTTTTTCACTTTTAAATGTGTTCTCTATATGCATATTGGACTCGATAAGATCCGTACATGGCTGTTTCAGATTTGTGGTCCATGAATATTCTTGGTAATTCTAGTGATAAAGATTTGTGGTTGTGTTGTCGCAATTGATAGCTTTCACTCAAGACCTATAAGACTATTGTTAAGAACACTTTATTTTTTAAGACTTTCTAATTTCTAATAGATTAATGTTATCTTTTGATTGGTTGTTGAAGAGATAAAAATCTAAAAGAAAAAGATTTTTTTTTTATTTTTTCATCAATTATTCCTGATTGGTTGTTAAAGAAAGAAAAATCTGAAAGTAAAAGAAAGAAAAATCTGAAAGTAAAGAGAGAATTTTTTTTATTTTCTTATCAATTAAATAGGAGATGAGTGTTAAATGATATTTAAAAAAACATTTTAGCATTCTTCATTTGTATAAATGAGACCCTTGAATTTTACTTGTTTTATTTTCATTTTTTTACGTTTAGATAAAATGTGGTGTGGAATTTCAAGGGCCGCACAAGCTCAAGAGTCAAATACTGACCCAAGAAAGTAGATGTTAGCGACAATTTTTATACGTAAATGTTAAAGGTCCTTAAAAGCATGGACTAATCTGTCTGTTCCTGATGACGCCGCAGAAACCATGACAGCCGATACCCATTGGATGGTAGCCTGCTTATAGAATCCCGAACTTGGCCCGTTTATGGAATGTTGCAGATTTCAAAGAAGACACTCAAATGTCCTATCAATTTTCACGAGCGGAGAACAATCCAAGAGGGTAATGAAAATTGACACGTTCCATTTCATTAGGTGATAAAGGTACGACCGGTGCAAGATGAAGGACGAAAGGCAATAGACAGAATTTTGGGGTAAACCATCATCCCCCTGGATTAAATCAATCCGCATTAGAGGTATTCAAATATGGTTTAATGAGTTAAGTGGATTAAAATCAAAATCAATTTTAGTAATAGATGGATACAGATCTAATTTAAGCTTATCATTAGAATCTGACTGAGCCTCAACTCAACAAATCAAATTATATTTGGACACTCTTAATTCGAATTAAACGTTCGCGTAGCATGTAATTAACCCCAAAAAAATAGTCAACATATTTACTAGGACCCTATGATCTTGGGAAGACATTCAAAAACTTTGCAAACACGAAGTTATTAATCCAAGAAAAACGAATCCTCTCTTTCATCCTCACCTTCTTCATATTCCTCGTCTTGAAAGTTTGAACTCCAGTGGCCGGCGTCTTCAAAAAGAGAAGGTCCCACTGCCCTTTCTTTGCTTCTCTGGGGCTTCCTATCATTCATATCTATTACTGAAACGATCTTCTCCTTGATACAATCTTTGACAATTTCCCCTTCAGTTTCTGTAGACTGCAAGCCAAGAAGAGAGAGGCATTCTTCTTGGAACTCGGGATCATTAGATGACAAGATGAGGCCAGCAATAGACCTGGCAAGGTCAGGGGCATAACTGCGAATCTGAGAATGATAACATTTATAAACTTAAAAAGTCCAGTATGGAGCCATAACCACTAGATAAAAGATATCTGTCATTTACCTTGAGTGCATGTGCACTTAGAAGAATTCCAGCATGTTTCGCTTTCAAATCATCCAGTGCAAGTTTAACGGCTCTTTTCACAAGACTACAATCGGCATGAGTCTTATACCTTGCTGATGATGTGATGGCCTTGGCAAAATGTCAAGGAAAAATATGCCATTCACGTATAGACACAGATTGGAACAGCAGTGCAAAATCCTACATTAAGTCATCCATAGAAAATAAAACATATAACTCAATTAGATATTGGATATTGCTTATGGTAGCAGTGGAGAACCATAGCTATATGGTTCTGAGGTGGTAGTTTTTCCAAGTTTAGATAGCAGACTCCTTGATCCAAAATGTTCCCTAAAGTCATTCCATAACTTTTCCAGTCAATGCTAGATAATGCATTGAGGAATGATTTGGAAATTGAACAAGGTTTGAAATCTTCGAAGGACAACACCTACAAATTAACGTAGCAGGTCAAACAGGTGCATTTAAAAGGATCAAGAAAATACACATGAGCAAACAAAACAATTGTGCAACATTTCATGAGGTACTGATTCCCCAAGAAACAGACCCCCAAAGTGGTAATAGGACAGAAGATATTGAGAATCTGAGATGACTGAGGCAGACATCCCTCACCCCTCTGGCCCAAAGTCAATTCTGGTTTTCTTTAAATAAACATCATGATTGCAGTTCATTTTTGCAGGACAAGAAAACGCATTCACATACAAGTTGATGTTATGACTTTCAATATGTTTTGACATTTCAGATTCCTAAATGGAACACATTGGACAATTTTGACATTTTTAAGCATAGATCTAAACATGCCCACTTAAAAGACTCGAGAACCATAGATACATTAATTTGCAGAACAGGCTCTTCAAAATCCATTGTATAAAGAACTTACAACCCCTGCTCCAACCATTTGTCAGAAGAACCTTGTGTCTTGGTTTACAAGGAACCAAAAAACTACAGAGGAGAAGAATCACTGAGCTCATAATACTAGCCCAAAATAAGGAAACTAGAAATGTTTATCACATTTAAGTTAGCACTTAGTATTACGCAAACATCACATATTATCATTATGATGTTGACAATCGCCCTTCAAATATGCAACTTTCCTTTTGCTCACACATCTTAAGATAATATATCATGACAACATTTGGTAATAGAAAATTAAAACACAGGTAGAAAAGAGGAAAGTTGATATGGACCTCTGTTTTTGAGCTGCACTGGCTGAAGCAAGGACAGGTTGGATCTAACTCACTTATTATAATCGCCACTTCCATCATCAGTCCAGAACTCTTATGGCTTTCCAAGTTGGATGTTACTCCAGTCCCAACCATAAGATGCTCCCTACAATAAATGAAGACAGGAAGTGAGAGATCTCAAATATATTTACGCCTATATAGCATGTTTCACAAATTCATGAAACTATATGATGATGTATTCATTATTTGCCCAAAAGAAATTAAGAATAAGAGTTCTGCAGTGATAACAGTCATATTAAAAGCCATGCATATAATTTCTGAAATAAAGGAAGAGAATATCCACTTCCATCCCACATGGAATATCAACATTTCACAGCAATGTTGAGTGCTTTCTGGATATTATGGTGATTGTGTCCCTAGAGAAAGATAAATGTTTACAGACTTCAAGAAAGATAGCAATACATCTGGAGAGGGTGAAATTTTGGACCGAGCGTTTTGAAAATATAAGCTTGTTTTTGTGTGTATATTGAGTTCTATCATTTCTTGTAGTTTAAGTTCCTGGTGAGTGTAGGTGGAAACGAACTTCAAATGATTACACACGCACAGAGGTCAGACAGATTATGGGAAGGAGGAAAACCCAATTCAACATCCATGTATCAAATTGTCCGAATCATATTGATTCTCAAATAAAACAATTCAACTCTGTAATAAGAATCGAAATTAGCACTGAATCGTGGTCTAATCGTCTGAATCGATAGTGAATCGCAAGAATCAGTTGAATCACACAATTCTATCAATTCATATAATTCAATATAATTAAAAGAGCTAATCAACTCAACAAAAAAAAAAAGACCTACAAAAATCCACTTCTATAATTTATTAACCAGAAAAATAAATAAAAATAAAGAAAAGATGGAACCCATAAAAACCAACTTAAATTTAATTATAAAACAAACAAGAAAAAAAAAGAAAATACTAAAAGTTTAAAAGACAAACGTAAGAAAGGAAGCAAGAAGTCAAGTCAAAGTGATGAAGATGATGGATTTCCTTGAAGATGAAGATGAGGGCTTTATAGATTAGTTTTATTAAGAGTGCACATTTAGATTTAAAATTTTTACTTCTTTTTGGGATGGTTAATTGAAGATGGATGATAGTGATACATATATTATGAATTGTTTAGTTTATTATTATTAGTAATTAAGTAGTATTTTAAGGTTTAGCCATTGTTACATTTCAACACTATGAAATATATGATATGAAGTATGATCTCAAAAATGAATATATATTATTTCTAATTAATATTATCAACGTGAACTGAATCCTACAATTTGATTCAATTTCCGATTCTCAATTCACAAAATTACAAATTTAATTCACGATACGAATCTTGATTTGACAACTATGCCATGTATAAGCGATGGCTCCATATCCATTACCAAGGTGACTGCCTTAAGCAACAGAGTTTAGTGAGTAAAGAATTTGGCGATGCCAATTAGTAACAAGAAAAGGGATGCAAACAAAGTGCTAGAAATGGATTATAGTTAAGCAAAACTAGTACTACCACCTCAGTCACTTGATTGACATGAAGAATTTGCAGTATGGCATGGGAATATTGAATGTGCAGCTCAGATATGAAAAGGAGCACAAGAACAGTATATGCTTACCGAGTTGGGAAGCATGAATTACAATTTTGATTTAATATGTGGCCATGCTTTAGAACATAATCTTCAAGGCCCAACTTCAGACGCTCAACATTCGAAGTTAGATAGGGCAATGTATTGCTCTCATTTGCTAAAAAAACATTTTGACTTCGTGATCCAGGGACATTTTCATGTTCAACCACCAATTCAACTGCAACATTCTGGGAAAAACAAATGAATCTGATCAACTGTTAGGCAGACAAGGTACCACAACAGTTGTGCTAATTTTCCATGAGTACAATACACACATATCTATTATAGAAATCAACCGGGTAAAAATTAAAGCAATATATCTCTGAAGATTTGAATTTTGAAGGTTAAACTTATAAGCACAACCATCTGTATAAGACTCTATATAGAGAGGTTATTATGTCAATGCAGCCTTTGAGATGAATTTTATTACCAGCTACATCAGATTCATGTGTTCTTTATTCCATTTGATTTGACCGACATGAATTTAAGACAAATTTCTTGTGACATCAAGACAAATTAAAAGCATAAAAGCCAGAAGGAGCACAAATCATTTGATATAAAGAGCAGTAGAGTTGATTGTTTAACTTACAGGAATCTTTAGGATGAGAACCTGCATAACATAAAACAAAATAAATGAGCAAACAATGGAAGAATTGAAGAGTTTAGCAATCACCAGATTGCAGATGGATTATAATATGGTAAATTGGAACTAAGCAAAATTTAATTAAGTTATAGGGCTCATTCTCTATCCCAGAAACAACATAAAAGAAATTGAGCTGCAAGTTAACAAATCTAAAGCAAGCTCGTTTTGAATCCCAAAGAGCCTTCAATTCCTTTGATCAAACACCTTAGTTGTTGATATTAAAAGACTGATGTTATATAACCTTCCTTTAACTTGAAGAGAAAATTCACGAACAAGATTTCAAAATCATCCACAACCTAGTTCTTAAAATCAAGTCACCTTTTACTGATTAGCTGATTCAGGACAAATTTTTCATTTAAGCTAATATTAGCTCATAAAATTGGTCAGATACCAGTGTTCATACCAACTCCTGTATCCCGTAAGCTATATTGAAATCTATTCAACCCCACGGAAACAGAGTTTTCAAGACCAGGGGCACAACAAAATAGCAACGGGCTCCTTAATGAAGTCTGGAGTAAAAAGTTGAAGTGGGGTGCATCTCTCTCTCTTAATTTTAATTTATGCTTCTTATAATGCAAATTGATAACCATGGTCTGACATAATCAACTGTTGTAAAGAGCTAAAAGCAATCCTTATTGAATATAATAAAATAAAGGGACAACTAGACTTTATTTGGTAAAACTAGCTAATAATCTAGTTTCAACCTGATAATCTAGTTATAACTAATAATCTAGTAGGTGAAAATCCGGTAACTGATAATCTAGCTAATTCAATTAGAAGTGTTTGGTAAAACTAGTTGAAATATGTAAAATGACAAAAAAATATATGTTTATATTATTCAAAAATATTATATAAAATTTATTTAAATACATAATGTCAACGAATTATATAATATATATGAATATTAAATAATATAAAAATTATATTAAATACCTCATTCCAATATAACAAATACGTCTATATTTATCATAGATTATTATTATTATTATAAATGTACATATCAAATAATTTTATTATTATATTATTATTATAAAATGATAAAAAAACAAGAGTAAAAAAAAGAAAAATCATAATCTACTAGCTTATAAAAAAATCTAATTCTATTAGCTTTTTATTTTGGAAATTATAATCTATCTTTTTTTTTTTTCCAAATAAACTACTTTAACAAACATAGATTATTGGTCAAATTATATTATTTTTATGGTCAAACTAAATTATAATCTAGTTTGGTGTTACCAAACGGTGTCTTACTATTTACTTTTGAGGTTTGACATAATACACTAATATCTCTTGAGGTTTTAAAATTATGCTATTTGTCGTCTCAATTTTATTTCTGTCAGACTATATAGTCCTTCCGTCAATTTTAGTTATCTTACTGTTAATGGGATAACTAGATAATTAAAAAATCTCTAGATAATTAAAAAATCTCAAAACTACCCTTAATCTCAGAGGACAAATAGTGTAAATTTCAAAAATTCAGGAAAGATACTAGTGTAATATGTCAAATCTCAAGGGGTAAATAATGATTTTTTCTTATTAGGAAAAATTACTATAAAATATTTTTTTTGTCATTTCACAACAATTTAACGTTTTTCTAACATAAAATCAAATGGAATGACCTATTAATAAAATATGATAAAATAGATGGGACAAATAGCATAATTTTAAAACCTCAGGGGTACTAGTGTATTATTTCAAACTTCAAGGGATAAATAATAATTGTCCCTAAAATAAAATAACTGATTCATGCAAACATCATGGTCTCTAGAATATATCCAACTAACCTTTTGAAAGAAGCAATTAAAAGCCTTCTCTAAAACATCAATGCTCTCAGAAATGGATAGACATGCTTCAGACCCACTGGAGAATAATCATGAAAAAGATTCCAAATAAGAATAAAAAGCACAATTCAAAAAACAACAGTTAAAATCATATTACATGCCTAAATTGTGCACCATTCTTAGGTGTTGACGGCAGCCGAGTCAATCTTCTGCTAGAATTGTTTTCTCTGAAATTTAGGAGATAATGATATACCTCATTATCACAAATGCCTGCAATGCCCATTGAAATTGATAAATAAAACTGAAATTAGATACCTGAATTAATAACACAAATATGATTAAATTAAATCAAATGATGAGATAGTTTCATATCAACAATAATCTGAACTAACTTCCCTGTAAAGAGAGGGGTCTAAAAAAAGCAGCAACACCTACGTTTGGCAACTCTCATGATCTTATTTTTGTTTTAATTACACTAATGAGGAAGAATTTTGCAGCATGAAAATAAGAAAAATCACAAAATTTGAGCTGAAAACTAGAAAACATGCATGATATCATCATCATCAGGATTAGACTCTAGAGATACAGTCAAGAAGTAACCCAATACTCTCGCTGATTGACAGTGCTAAATACCAAATTTAGCGTGGTAACCCTCGAAAAATATAGAACTTACTGGTAGTTGTGACACTGAGCAATCCATCTGCAACATAGAGGTAAACGTTACACAGTCCCCTATACATGTACAGATAACAGAAAACAAGTACAAACACGAAGCTGCTTACCCCACTGTTCTGCATCAATGGCTTCCCAGGTGCACTTCAGATTCTGAAACTCTTCCAAACTGCTTCCGATACCGGTATCAGAAACTGCAGATAACAAATTAAAAAAAAAAACAAACAAGAAGAGTTAGCCAAATTTAGGCAAATGCGGAATTTCAATCACCAGTACTCACTAGAAATTGAAGGAAAACGCGAAGAATTCGAAAGTTAACCATATATCAAGGAGATGTGAGCAACTCGCAAAACCAATATTCAAAAGCGAAAGGAAATATATTATAACTCAAAGCGAGAGAGTAGTTTACTCGAAATTCGAACAACGGAAGGATCGGAAGCTGAACATGATCTGAGAACAACTGAGAGTCTGCAAATATCTTCAGATACAAGGCATCTTTGAAATGCGGAGGAAATTATCTGTCATTTACATGTATTTTCAAATTTGAAAAAGAAAAAAATGGAAGTTGAAAAATCGAATTCAAAGAGAAAAAAAAATGCTAGTGATTAATGAAGAAAAATTAGAAGCAGATTGTGATGGAGATAATGATAATGATTTTTAAATTCACGTGTAAGCAGAGCTCTGCAGCGGAAGTGGAATACTCCATCGGAGAAATTTTGTGGAGCCAGCAAACCAAAGGAAGAAAATAAGGGAAGCTCTCGCGCTACGGTGAATATAAAAGGAACGCTGTTGAATGGGCTTGAAAATGGGTCTGGCCCATCCAGGACCTAGTCCAACCTTTTTGGATTTCCTTTCCGTTTAGGCTTAGATAATGGGCTTAACATATTGATCCATATAATTTTAAAAAAAATTACATGATTTATCATTTTAAATTTTTTGTTTCACAAAAATGCTCTATTACTTTTTAAAAGCTTCAAAAATATCTCTTTTAAAATTTTTTATTTTTAAATAAATTATATTTATTATTTCAAAAATTCCCTTTTTAGAAAAAATATATATTTTAGTCATAATTTTAGATGTGTTAATATATTTAATATTCAACATACTTATCTTAATATATTTTGTAAATTTATTTTAGAACTCATTAATTTGACTATAAATATATAAATTCTCGGTTTAGTTAATTTGTATACCATCAATGTACTTTATGTGTGCATATAGTATACCACATATATACTGATATACTTAATATATATTGTGATAAAAAAATTGATATTTTTAAAATAGTAAATTTAAAATAAATTATCATTAAATATATATATATATATATATATTCATGTAAAAATAGGAATAATTTATATGTACATGGCATAAGTCTAACAATATTATAAGTAGGAATTTTAGTGTGGAAGTAATTACAATGCTTTCTTATTTGAATTCTACATCAACAATATTATAAATCCAATTAATAGTATTATGTTCTCAATAGATTAGATAAAATATTCAAGGAATCCAATAATCCATTTCATTAGAAGTCATAGTCTTTTTGACCGAGAGGCAGTTGACTATTGACCAATCCAATATTAAGTTGGTTCGGTAAAAAAACAGGAAACAAACACATTAGCCGTCAGTCAGGCACTCAACCTGCGTATTTTTTGTTTCTTTAATATAGTAACGTATATTAAATAATATGATTTATTACATATTTATCTCGTAAGCCTAGCAAGAAAAATCGTTTACGCATATGAATTTATAAAGTGATTGTTTATATCCTTTAAATCTCAACTAGTTATAAGCCACACATTCATATATTTATTCTACTGCAAGATAAGTGAGTGAGAAATAGAAAAATGAAGACATGTGAGTGAGAAAGACATGTGATTGCTCATTTTTCTACTAATTATAACACTTTCTCTCTTGTTTCACGCTCTCTCTCATCCTTTTTCTTTCGCTTTCTTCGTTCATTTGATTTCAAAGAGAAAAATATGAGTGAAATTAAGTCAAGTAAATATTAAGTTTGAGTTAAATTTGATTAAAAAATTCAAAATTCGAATTCGATTGAATTTTTTTTAATTATTTAATATTCAATTTGATAAAATTTAAATTAATAAAAAATTTTAATAAACAGTATATTCGATCCAACAAGACTTGAAATCAACCATACTCTATTAAATTCGAATATATTTAAATATTAAGGGTAAAAAAGTAAATTGATATATAATAAAAAATAATTATTCAATTAAGCTTGTAAAACTTACAAGTCGGATATTGTGATACTCGAACTCGACTTCACAAACTACTCGATTACTTTCAAATCAAATTTAAATATTTTATAAATCGAACTCAAGTGATTTTATCCTTAAGGAAAAACCATTTCAAGCACCCCATAATTTATGAAGTTTGTTTGCTTTTGGGCTTTGGCATTAAATGATAGATTTTTTTCAAAATCTCTCATTTTATTATTTGATATTTATTATAAAATTAAATTATCATATATGATTATCTTTTTAGTTCAAATAAAAAGAAAGAAAACTTTCATTTGCTTCTAATTTTATCTCTTCAAATCAGAAAAAATTTTGCCCCTAAATTTCTCCAAATCGCTAGGTTAGTAAATTGCAAATATGACAAATAATATATCGACAAAGCCGAAGAAAGTGGAAAAAAATTGAGAAGATAAGAAAATATAAGGGAAAAAGCAAGAGGATGGAGGGTGGAGGTGTGTTTATAGATGGTGGTGGTCACGTAAGAAGAAAGAGAAAAAATTTACGTAAGAGAGGGAAAAAAATAAAACAGAAGAGGAAGAAAAATTATAGAGATAAATAATCCATATCAGCCAAAAGAATTAATGAAAAGTCAAAATTAGTTTTAGATTGTGGATTTTTAATACATTTACACTCGTTTATTGCACATGCATCATATAGAATTGTTGCCTTGCAAATCAAAGGTTTAAATAATCATTTCACAAGCTGAGTAATTGACCCTTATTTTATTGTTATTTTTATTATCATATGAGCTGTTGGATTTAAATTAATCAAATAACATTTTTTCTCTTTTCTTCCCCTTGTATTTATTATTTTTGAAGGTTTCATATTTTGGTTAGCCTAATACTTTATAAAGTTTGATTTGATACCTTTTGAATAATTTTTACCTTTTAGCAAAGAATCATGCATATACAGTTCTCTCAACAAATAATTCATGCAAAAAGTGATAGAAAAAAAATATATTATTATAAAAAGCAAGGAAAAAAATGGGAACAATTTTCTTAATTTCAACAGTCCATTGAATAAAATTACCTCAAAAACTTATTTTCAAGTTGTAAAATATATAATAATTATTATATGACAAACTAAATCTGTTCACTTATTCGAAAATACAAACTAAAAAAACACTTCACATATAATCTTATATAATCCTATCAAGATTGACAAAAATAATAAATTCACATAATTCTAGTTTTTTTCGCTTTATATGTAAAAGGAACAGTAAATATGAATTTTTAAAAAATTACTTAAAGACTTATATAATTACGGTTATTATTGATAAAAAAATTATATTATATATTATAAATGGAATTTATTATGTTTTAGAAATAGCAAAGAAAGTAAAAATAAATCTTTATTTCGATATTAATATGATGAAATATTGGACATCCTTAACAAATTATTTATTTAGAGTATTATTTTTATTTTAAAAAATTATTTCATAAAAAAAATAAATTATCTATTTTTAAAATTTAATATAAAATTAAACTTTACTTCCTATTTTAATTGTAATTAATATACATTAACTTTCATATATATATATATATATATATATATTCTATTTTTATTATTAATGTATTTTTCTAAAATATTTTTTTTCTATATAATAAAATTATTTATTTTTTTATTTTAATTAATATTAATTTATATAAAATAAAATAAAATATAAATAGATAATTCACCTGTAAAAACTTTTAAGGTCTATATTTAAAGATTCTGTAAAATATCCTTTATTCTACTAAAATGTTCTTTAAATTGGACTGGTATCGTATCTTCGAAGAAAAATCCAATGTTTGTGCTATTTTGTTGGATAAGAGTTCTCCGTTTATACAAGTGGGTGAGTCTGTGATGTTAGGTGCGGAGTGGTGGATGATAGCTTCATTTTCTGGTATTAAATTTCAATTTTTTAAGGTCAGACAAGACCCAATTCAATTTCTTAACAGAAAGCGAGAAATTTATGGATCCTATACAGAGTGAATTTCATACAAATAATTCAGACCCCGACCAATCAATTGGCCAAATTTCTCATTTGGCTCTCGATATTGGAGGTGATCTTGCAGCGTCTATCTCTCCCTTTTGATTTGATTATCTGGTATCCTTTTCCTTTAGTTTGATTCACTTTGGTTCAATTGGATTTTGGGTTTCTTTAAACAAAAAAAATCAATCACTTTCCTGAACTGATTTTTTTTTTCTTTTTGGGGTTTTTTAACGTGATTTTTTAATACGTTAGTTGGAGAGCAAGGAAAGGCATCCAAGTGAAATGAATGCATTTTGCATGTTTTTTCCCCTTAATTGTTGTTCAATCTTAAACAATTATTGATATGTTGTTTATCCGCTATGATAACAAATTATTGCTTTTAGGTTGTTTGGTCAAGGCGGTTTATCTCTCAAGAAGTGGTGATAATTGTGATGACCATGAGGAGGAGACATCTCAATCTCCAAATCATACTCCTGGAGTTTCCAATTGTAATGGCAAAATCCCGATTTTTGAAGGAAGGCTTCATTTTGCGAAGTTTGAGACAAGCAAGATAAATGATTGCTTGGAGTTTATTAGTTCCAAGAAACTTCATCTTGGATGTATGTATTTTGTCTATATATTGTTACTTTTAGTGATTTTGTACTCTGCTTTCTAGAAAATGTCAGCCTGTATATTTGCATCAATAGGTGGCTTATTTCACACAAAGATAGTTTATTTAGAGGCAAGTGATCCTAGTTAATGTTTGCTTATTGACATATTTGAATCCACTGTGAATTTAGTTTCAATCAATCTTTTCAAGCTTCTCCCATATTCATAGTTATGTGTTCAAATTACTGATCTATCTGAGAGTAGTTTGGTTAAGCTTGGATCATATGTTATCAAACTCGCCACTGAGCTTCATATTTGCTCGTTTGATGGGCAAATGAGCTTCTTAAAGCCAGTTTTAAGATTTTACGTTTTGATTGGTATTGGCTGCCTTTGGATCAATTAAAATATGGTTCTTATATCATAGAGGGAGTTCTGACATTTGTGGAGCTATGGAAAATGGTGGAATTTAGAATTGGAAAATAAGCATTTCCCAGTTTCTTCTGGCATTTTAAGGGGGAATTAAGCCCAAGCGATGGAACCTATTGCATGCATATTACAATTTTTAAACCTTTCGCAGATTATAGTCTTTCCTTTTTTTTTGGGGGGGTGGGTGGGTTGGTAAAGCAGGAGTTATTTCAGTCCTTAAGACAACATTACTTGCAATATGCTGAACGATATGCTGTTATTCCTTGCAATTTAGTTGTCATAGAGTTGCTTCATATGCACATACTTATATACCTTTTTCTGGATACTGCTGTCATTGCTTACAAGTTGAGATGAATTCAGGTTTCCAGCATCATGACAATCTCACCAAGGAGAAGATTTTCATTAAGGTATGGATAGTTTCTATGCATTGCCATTTGCCAAAGTTTGATTTCTGAAGAAGCTAAGTAACTAGATAGCCCGTCTTAAATAGATGTTAGGTCTTCTTATTAGACCTGCTCAATGAGCAGGACAGGAATCAGGCCTGAATGTTCATCTATATATATATATATATATATATATATATATAGGCTGTACAAGAATCAGAGGCCTGAGCGTTCATATATATATATATATATATTGGTTGGCTGTGCTAGGCCTCATATAACATCAAATCCCAAGCATGATCCACATGGTAGATAGGCCTTCTTTAGGCAGATTTGAGGGCAAAACCTCATTGCCCAAGCCTAGCTCTTTTATGAGCTAGCTTGAGCAGATCCCGTTCATAAATTAATTGATGAAAACAAATGCTCTTCCCATTTTTTTTGTCAAACTCTTTGTTGATTCTATATTTTCTGAGTCTTAAGGCCATTATTTTCTGTACTGTGAACACACAGCGCTATCCAACTCTATGCCTTGGTGCATGCTGTATCAATCTGAAAATCATTTGTAACCAGTGACATAGAATTTAAAAAAAAAAGTTGTACACCTGTCAATTGTACTTTTAGGTGGTCAATTTCTACAGGGACACTAGTATTATGAAATTCAGCAAACTGTTTTGTGCATTAAAATTATGTATTTTATATCGAGAACATTCTTCAGCTCGTAATATGCACTTTTAAAGCATGCAAATCTATTAACTAGTTAATATTATGTGCTTACCGGCTTCCAAGCCGGGAAGAAAAATCATACCACATCCCACCAAGTCAAAGAATAGATGATTGGCAGTCTTGGCATCCGACAATAGACCTTGTGCCTGCATAGAAGGTAAAAGTCAATATAAATTAGATGGAGATCAAGCATTGCAGGAAAAGGCTTATTATCTGCTTCCAACCGATAGAGCTAAAGTTCTCTACCTTTGTGTGAAGGCCACTGGTGGTGGGACATACAAGTTTGCTGAGCTTTTCAAAGAGAAGCTTGGGATTAGTCTTGACAAGGAAGATGAAATGGACTGTCTCGTGGCAGGAGCAGATTTTTTACTTAAGGTCAGGTTTTTGACATGAGCTAGTTGGTCTTTATGGACTCCTATTGTGTATGACAGAGCTTCCTTCCTTTTATCTCAACTCTTTTGTTTAGCCTTTATTATGCATGCACATTTAAATATGTAGCTTGCATGTAATTTTCAAGCATTTGTTTTGGAAGGAAGAATAATTTTATTGAGTACATTCTGTAGATTATGCATCTCATTTTCTTCTCAAAGTTGATATGGTAGTTTATTTTTATGACAGACATTGTCTAATCCATTTCTCTAAATAGGAAATATATATTTAATGTACGAAACCATATGAGAGAGGGTAGCAAGTGGGATCAAAGTTTGTGCTTCTTTTTTTATCTTTAGTAGTGTCCGCTTATGAAGGATAGTTAATAAGATGACAATAGTATAACATAACTGCAAATTTAGTTTGTCTGGAATTATTTGTATCACTCCAGTTTACTTCCTAGCCACATAGCCTCAACAAGGCTAGTCCACATAGCCTCCATGAAATATTCAGGCCAAAGTCACCTTACATGAAAATTCAGTCCCTGTTCAATCAAAAGAAACTTATGTTTTGTTGCACATGTGTTAGAGGTGGGAGACAGTATGTTTGTGATCTACTTGATGTGTATGGAATTACCATTGCACTTAATAATGTTTTTTTCCTTGTCAATACTCTATAATAGTTAGTCATAGTTTTTTCTTGTTTATCTTACAAGGTCTCAACTCTTAACCTCCATTTGTAGGCATTTTGCCATGAAGCTTATACATACAAAAATGGTGAAAAGGAATTTGTGCAGATTGGCCATGATGATCTATACCCCTATCTGCTTGTGAATATAGGATCTGGTGTTAGTATGATCAAGGTACTCTTAGCAGAAATTTTTTTATTATTCACAATTTGTATTATATTTATGAAGTCCAAACTTTTTACATTTTAATTGAGATTCAGATTTGTGGTTATATACTTATATAGGTGGATGGAGATGAAAAATTTGAGCGAGTCAGTGGAACAAATGTTGGAGGTGGCACCTTTTGGGGTTTGGGAAGGTTATTAACAAAATGCAAGAGGTGATTTGATTCATTCTGCTCTCTATATACAATTGTCCTTCACTGGGTAGTTTCTCACTGGGGAATGTGAATGTGTTCTCTCTCTCAGTTTTGAAGAGTTGTTGGAGTTAAGTCAAAAGGGAAATAATCGAGTAATAGACATGCTTGTTGGGGACATATATGGTGGAATAGATTATTTAAAGGTATAGTTGCATATTTTATAGAATGTTTTTAACATGTAGAACTACATTTGGTTTCCACTTACCCAGTATAACGAAAGGTCTTGCTTTCTGTTAATTTCCCATCTTAAATGCTTACTGGATTATATATTTCTTGTGATAGCAGATTGGTCTCGCACCAACAGCTATTGCTTCCAGCTTTGGGAAGGCTATTTCTGACAATAAAGAGCTTGAGGACTACAAACCCGAAGACGTTGCGCAGTCTCTTCTTAGAATGATTTCAAATAATATTGGACAGGTAACTTTTAGTGGGAGCGAACACTTGTATTCTACAGATAGAATATTATGCTGTCAAGCAGCAATGATTGTGTGCATCTTCTTCTGAACTCTTACTTGGGAGAACCAAAGCTAAGAATAAACATTTTAATGTGTTAAGAAACAATAAAACGTTTTTTTGCCCAACCCAAGATCAGAATTTGGTTGCCTATCCTTGACATTGTAATGGGAGAACAAAAGCTAAGCATTTACATTGATAATATATTCAGATACAAGAAAAAGTTTTTGACCACCGAAACCCAAATTTGGATGCCAATCCCTGAAATGCTGGTGCTTTCCTATTCTTATCATGCATTCCACTAGAAAAGTATGATTCAGACAATCTCAACAAACGATCTTGTGGTTGGAATCCTTCGATTATGCACATATTTGGAAATTTTATTTTCAGATATTGATTCCATTCCTTGTGATCACTGGTGATGGCATAATGTTGAGAGGGGCATGAAATTGTTGGGGGCCACAATCCACATCCAAATTTCTATTAAAAAAATGATATTTCTTTTCTCATGCCTTAAGGTGCAGAATAGCGCTCTTTTCTTTTTTGTTCTTTTTTAATTATTTTTTAAAATTTTTTCTCATGTGTAAAGATCTCAAAGTGCACTTGTGACCTAATTGTATATCTCTCTGCTTCCAGATCTCGTACTTGAATGCACTCCGATTTGGTCTAAAGCGTATATTTTTTGGGGGATTTTTCATTCAAGGTCATTCTTATACCATGGACACAATAGCTGTTGCAGTTGATTTCTGGTAATAATCTGTGATTCCTTGTCTTCACATGTAATAAATTTTTAGTTTTCTTTGGAAAATAACATTTTGCATGTTTTGGCTGAGAGCAGTCTTCACACTGTTGTGTTTGTAACTTGATAATAAGTTCTCTGCTTTCTTTTTGTTATCAGATTCTAGACCTTATGTTGGTTCTTATTGTTGTTGATGAAGTTGCTATTATAAATTTTGAAATGGAAACTTTAAAAAAGACATTGACACTTCAAGATTAAATGCATCACTTTTTATGGTAAATGAAAAGCAAAGCAAATATGAAAGTACCAATCATGGCTCATGAAAATGAAATGACATGAAACCTTGCTGAATTTTCCATGCATTTCTTTGCAAATCACCAGGAATTTTGTGAGATTTTCAATATGTTTTTATTTCTTCTTTTATCTTGCAATCTGATGGGTTCCTGCTAATATATGCCTAACCGTTTTATTTTCCCATTGAATTTGTCAAGGTCTAAAGGTGAGGCGAAAGCAATGTTTTTGCGGCATGAAGGGTTTCTGGGAGCTTTAGGTGCATTCACGAGCTATACAAAGCACAACCTTGATGACTTGGTGGTTGATCATTCTGTGAAAAACCCAGTCGGTGCATCCTATGCTGCGGATACAAATTATAACCCACTAAACGGGAATTTGAACGAGAATGACAGCATACAGTGCAGTGTCTATGCAGCTTAGTAGTGTCTTATGCTTGTGCAAGAGATAGAAATTGTCTGGTAGCCTCTAGCAGATCAGAGAAAATTGTAGAATTTGTCTCATAGTTGAAACAAGTCGAAGACCAATAATTTAGTTGGAGGTTGATTATAGGATAGAATGGAAGCATTAGTGAACCACAAGATAACAAGGGGTCGAAATAAACCTTGTTAGTATAGCTGATTGTTTGTCTAATCTGTTTATATTTGATTGTAATATATGACTACACTGTAGATTCGAGGAAACCTTGCAACTTATTCAATAAACATCAAATATTTTGTTTGCTACTTAGGCGTGTTTTCATTGTGAACACCAGAGGATGAGAATATTCTCAATCTAATGGTGGTCAATTTCCATTCAAATTGTTGCAGAACTGTTGTAGATTTTAATTTGATTTTTGTGAATTCAGTAGGCAATTGATTTCGAATATGTTTTTAATACCACGTTTTGAAAAACTCATTACATAATAACCAAGTATGTTTTTTCTTTTAATCTAAAAGCAATTTAATTTAAAAAAAATATCTTAAAAAACAAATTTTAAGAGACTTTAATCACCATAATCAAAGGGATGTTTTCTTCAGTAGCAACTCGAGCATCATTACTGAACATATTCTAATTTAGCACATATTATTAGACTAAATCGCTAACAAGATTAAAAAAAAAAAAAAAAAAAGAGGAAATTTTGAAATCTTGCTACCCTTTTAGAGGCAGTAAATGAAATCAAAACCCCTCTTCTATTACAGAAAATACAGCAGGGAAGAAAAGCCAAATATGCAAGAGAATGAAGCAGCTAAGAACTACATTCTCAACTAATTCTGAACTGGGTTTAGAGTGAAGACATACAATTTAACACTTAAAGAATGATGGAAAAGAATCACAATTTTAATTTTAATTCTAATACAGATATATAATGTTAACAGTACCATGCAGTGTAGTTTTAAATATATTGCAAGCAAATACAATAGGAATACGAAACAATGCATAATCCCTAATAGATCATTCGGCTGTCAAAAGCCTTCTCTTATGTTTCCTTGCGTTTCTCCTGCGCTGAGCCCATCTCTCTTTAATGTTAGATGACCTGTCGTCTTGGTTTTCATCATATGAGCCCTGAGATTTTTGTGACTCACCCACAGTATTAAAATCTCCTCTAATTCGAGCAGTTTCAGCAAGCAGATCATTTGCAATCATTTCGGTAGTTTTTGTGGTGATTCCCCTTAGGTACCAGGAAATGGGCGGTGGGGGAACTAGTGCTGGCTGGATTAATTGCTCCAAGCTCACTTTTGATCCTACCCTTCCTTTGCCTCCTGTACATGAACAATAGTCTGCCCATGTTTTAGGTCGGAATGGATAGCAGAGGCTTTCATCAACAAATACAGGTTCTACTCTCCAGCATCCTTCAAATTGTTTCATGAATCCCGTTTTCAATTGCTTGAATTTCATCTGTCAACCAAACATCAGATATGAGGCAATTGATATTCCTTGTGAAATAACTTGTGTCGGTTCAATGTAAATAAGCAATAAAGACATTATGAATGCGTGTTCCTGAACAAGAAACGGAGTTAGAATCACAAAACTCAGGTACAAATGCTAAAGAACAAGGAAATAACAAGAAATCAAATAATCAACACCACTGGACAAGGTAATGTCTAAGTCTATAAGGTAATAAAAAATACCGTGCTGTGGTAAAACTAAGAGCAACCATTACATGGTAAAGCAGGGATTAGGTATGTTCAGCCAACCTTCTTCCGGGAAACAAACTCCCAAAAGCATAATTCAATTAATCAGTTTCCTTTGCGAATGGTAATTTCTTTATCTGTTCTCATCTATAATTAGTCAATTCACTTGTGTTGTTAGAAAATTTATTGTCGTCAAGGTGTCCAAGATGCACCCAGTATAACTATAATACAACTTGATGTTTCAAAATGCACACTATCCTTCTCTTATTACAACGTTCCTTCCCCTCATGATGGAAATTAGGACTAGATGTGTTTCTGAAATCAAGAATTTATTCAAGGAGTGGGGTTGATATCCTGATGGTTTGATCCATGCTTCAAATTTTCTATAACAACAACTATAATAACATAAAGACGCAAGTAATTCCTTACTGTCAGGTCTTGTCTGTTCTGATCAACTAACACATCAACTGAAATAGTCCCTGACCACCATAGAAATTTCCATATGGCTGCTTGTTCCAATTCAACCACCTGTCTGTGACCTTCATCAATCAGAACTTTCCTAGATATGACTTCCTGGAAATACAGTAGTTTTCACCCCCAAGTCAGAATAGAATTTTGATGAAATACCTAAGTTTTCACAGAAATAAAACTCACAAGAACAAGTATTGTGAAAAAAGTACCAATTATAAATAAGATCCACAAAATTTGATCTTATAAGCAGTCATCTAAGATAGCAGTTTCAGAAATTGAAAAGATACATGCACTTTACCTTGATGTTTTTGAAAACTCTCCTATTATCAGGGTCGGTCACAATATTATACACTGCATCCGGAGGCAACCCAACATCAAACTTTACATTAAGATTGCAGAGAGAACCTTTTGGTACACTGACCTGCCAAGAATAACATTAACTCGAATACAACAAGATATCCAACATATCATATCACTTGTTCTGTGGCAATCAATTTGGTACAAAATATCATCTTTTTCCCGCTAAACTCTTCTTCACCTTAATTATTGGGGGCTCATCAACCCAGGAGGGATTTTCTCTCCAAGTTTGCAATTGCCTCTCCAGATCAATCCTCAAAGCCGCAGATGCCCGTTCTTCCTTTATCACTGAGATTGCTTCTTGATTATCTTTTGCTAATTTTCTGAGCTGCGACTGTAAAAAGAATTGAATTTCACTTATCTCCTCCTACTCCTAGAACATCTAATGATTCATTCTAGGCTGTCTTCTAATAAATTGACAAACCTTCAGACAATTTTGAAGCTTGTTTGGTAAATGGACAAGAAATGATGGATCAAATGCTTTGCGGCTTCCAAATCTCATGCTATTGGGAGTTCCCGTGCTAGAACTTTTCAGATCTAACTCATCCATTAAATCCTGAATCCATACAATCAAGACTTTAGTTAATGTTGTATTCATTCTTCAATCTTACACACTACGAGAGCTACATTTAGATTTGTTGTTGACCAGTATTCTTATCAATTTTCCAGAAAATTCAGGTTATGTGCATTACAAAGGCAGAAAAACAGCCCCAGTTAAATAAGATACATACAATACAGTTATCCAATAGTGATTGGTGAGAAAAATCAAGTGCTGATCCATGAATGAACAAAGTAATATATCAATTCCCGCAAAGGCACAAAATCTCAGTAGCAAAACGCATACCACAACAATATGCAAAATTTACAAGTCGTTTTTGTTTTTGGGCAAGGAAAACAGTTACCTTCCTACAGCCGAATCTAGTCATAAATGTATACAATCAGCTGCTCAGTTACAAAATTTATAGAAGAAACTGTCTGACAGAGACATGTAAGAAATTGTAAAAAAAATCATAACAGTTTTTAATTACCAAGTCAAACAAAAAGCCAAAATATCAATAATTCCCTACCTTATTTCAGTGAAAGCCAATCACCATTCAGAGGTTATATTACAATTTACAAACTCAGATAGACATATCCATAAAGCAATCATATCACCCTCCAAGAAATTAAAGACAAAAACTTGAACAAAAATCAATAACAACCATCACAGGGAAAGCATACACAGAAAACAGAATGAAGAGTTTGATTAGAATAAAGGAAAAAAAATTTAATAATGAGAAAAAATCAGAAAGAAAGGATTCACTTACAGATGGGATCTATTTAACCACAAGATATCCTCTGCACAAGGGAATGTCCTCCCTTTCCTCCTTATTTTAACTTGTAGTTTTCTTCTTGAGAATCCAGAGGACAAATAGCACATGATCTATTATCCCTGTGAATAAGTGTAAACGCAATTGGAAATGGTGAAAATGCAGGGAAGGAGAGCCTGAAAAATGGACCCTTTTGACCGTACTTTGAGAAATTTCAACTGGTTTAAACAACCCAATCCGACGGTGATCTGGTGGTCCGTATTCCACCATTAAAGGAATTGTGCCCGTCCACGTAGGTACTGGACGATTGGCTTGTCAAGACCGACATTAGTTTTGATGACGAGTCCCCCCTGTCCTGTAGTCCTACGGAAATTCTGACCGTCCATATTAACCAACGGTTAGTCTTTTTTTTATTTTTTTTCTCTAACGAAATATTCAAAACATTGATTCAATATAAATGTGTTGAAATTTTACCAAATACGATAACAATCCCCTTATGATAGGTAAAGTTTGTTTAATCGCAATTTTTATGAGTGGGAAGCTAGTTTAATTTAGTATTTTATTAATATAAAATCCACGCATAAAGAAAGTAGCCGAGTTTGGTTGGTGTGAAACAAACGCATGAAAGGCAAGATATTTGTTTATAGAAGAAATTCATGCATCTATCTAATGTACAATATGAGCTAGCTTTGTTACTTTTCCTTTCTCTTTTCTTTTGTTAAATCTCGTGCCAATATAGGGGGTTCTTTGCAATTTGCTAGACAAATTAATTAATGGACTTTTCTTACTACAAATTATAGAGAGCATGTAAACTTAACAAATAAGGCCCTCACAGTAATTCTCAACATCTTCAATAGGGAGTCTTATACTACAAATCCTTCAAAGTTTATTAGATAGAGATACTTCCTCCACAAACTATACACAGAAACACAAGCGTAACATAAAACACAGAGAAACCAAATTTGACAAAGATATATATAAAGTTACTAGAGCAAGATCTATGCTAAATTTCTTAAGCTCTACGGCATACATCTCCATCACATATAACTCTTTGCTTTTGTTTGCCAGCCTCAACATTTTCCTCTTTCTCCAAAGCACACCTCGGGTGGAGATCAAAGTCACATTTCTTGCAATAGAAAGACCAACCACAACCCATTTCCCTGCATCCATTGCAAATATATCCATTGCGTTTGGTGCGTATAAGCTCATGATCTAGATGAAGTTCATGCTTCACTTTCTCAGGCCACCCCTTTGCTATTTCCTCCTCCTTTTCCTTCAATGATTTCAGATGCTCTTCTGTGAATGGATAAGCATCTGAACCATAAGCTGTTAGGTGCTCTTTGGCTTCCTTTGTGATTGTCTTCCCACTGGGGCTAATAGCTATTGCTGCAGGAATGCCTTTTATCTTGAATTTTTTTTGCAGGATTGACTTCCTTTCATCACCAAATGGAAGGGCTAACCAAGGCATTTCTGCGTAGAATTCATCAAAGGAGGATTGATCACGGTCGCTCGAGATGAAGATCACCTCAAATCCATTGTCTTTTCCCTTGATTTCATGGTATATTTCAATTAGCTTTGGTAAAAAAGCACGGCAGGGTGGGCACCATTTGGCTGAGAAATAAAGCAGAATGTTCTTGCCAACTAGTTCACTCACTTGCACCTATCCAAGCATAAACCAGATTACAAATTATTCGCAAAATTAACGGAGGAGTTACCATTTAGCATACAAGGAATAGTAATTTTTACCTGCAAACCACTCTTTTCGATCACAAAATCTTTATCCCCATGAACCAAAACAGACTCTAGTGTCTGTGCTTCCAGTCTTGCCTTGTCAATCTCCGCAAGCTCAACGAGCCTCTCCGGCGAAAATGGGTAAGCTTCAATACCATGATCTTCAATAAGTTCAGCTACATTTTGGTTCAAAGTTTTACCATCTTCACCAATTATGACAAGAGTAGGAAGAGCATTAAGCTCAAAGTAACGAGCTAATTTTTCGCGGCTCTTATCCTCAAATGGCAATGCTAACCAAGGCATCATTTCAAGGCCTTGTTTGAAGTCCTTCTCATCATGGTCTATCGATATGAACACAATCTCAAAATTCTCTCCTTTTTCCTCTAGCTTTTTGTATACCTCCACAAGCTTGGGAGTGAATCCGAGGCATAATGGATGAGAAAATACAGCAAAATACAAACCAACCATTTTCCCTTCAAGCTCAGATACATGGATCTGCAACGCAAGTAGCAATAAATAATATGGAATTCATACCATTGGGGAACTAAAAATTAATATAGAATTGATCAAAAAGATCTCTACCTTAGTTCCATCCTTTGAAATCAGATAATCACGAGAGCTAGAAATCAAGATAAAACTCAATGTCTGATTCTGTTTAGCAATCTCTTCTTGCTTACTGAAGTAGTCAAATCTTTCTTGGGTAAAAGGATACCCCTCAGCTCCATAGTCCCTGATGAACCTGACCCCTTGATCACAAGAAACCTTCCCATTGGCATCAAGAACAACAAGATTAGGAATCCCCCTCACCTTAAACAACTCCTTAAGGCGCTTTCTGTTTTCCTGATCAGAAAATGGAATGGCAAGCCAAGGCATTTTGGAAAAGTAACTACTGAAAGATTCATCATCTCTATCAGAAGAAATGAAAACCACTTCAAAATCCCCGTTTGATGAAAGCTCTTCATAGACTTCCACCAAATTTGGGGTAAAATTCCTACATGGTCCGCACCATGAGCCAGAGAAATATAATCCCACAATCTTTCCAGCCAAGTTGCTGACTTTAACCTGTTGGTATATCATAGATTGATCAGATTAAAATTTAGCCCTTAATTTTCTTGCTCTTAGCTCTGGTATGTGTACAGAATGCAAACCCCTAAAAATTTTCACAAAAGATATTACTAGAGAAACAGTCGAAACGATATATTTCATCAAGTTTGGAGCTTACCCAAGAAATAGATACGTGTTTTTTAAATAAATATATGCATGTTCTGGTGAATAAAATGAGAAAGTAATTAACTTCAATAATATTTTTGTATGTGTATGGAAAGAAAACCTGATCGCCATTGCTGCGGATCAAAAAGTCCCTGTCTTTTGAGGAGAGAAGTGATGAGAGATCATAAAAAACGCCATTAACATCCGCCTCTGCCATCTTTTTCTCTCTGCCACTCCTCACTGCTACTCTTTCTTGTTTCTGTTTAACTTAGAGAAACAATGGATAGCCTTAAGTATGTCTGAGTCTGATTCCTCCTGTCACATAAGACAGTACATTACAATTATTTTTCTTCTTTGATTGGTCCGCAGGATTGTTAATTAATATAAATACTCGGTGGCTAAGAAATAAGAAATCCAAACAACTCTCATCATTTGTTTTTTTTTTATTAATAAAAAAAAGAGAAGACTTCGAGTCAACTTGATTAACGGTAAAATAATTGCAGTTTGCAGAGTTGAAAATTAATAGGGATAATCACTATCATTTATAATTATAATTTTTTTTTACATAGTACTTAAATTTATTTTTTCTAAAAAGATTAACGTTCATCAATTTCCAAAGTTCTTAAGACTCAAGTCTTAACAGTGTCAAATTTATTTTTTTAACTTTTATTGTGTGTTAATATTGCTGACTTTGTTTAATTTTAAATAATTCATAAATTTTATACGTTATTAAGTATTGAGTTAATTAATAATCCGTACTTACATATAAAGTATGGGTGGGATGAAATTTTTTATGGACAATTAATGATTTATAGATAATGGTATTTGTTTTATTTGCGAAAATAATTAATATATATGTGATAGTTAAAACTTATTTGTAAATTTTATCCCATCGTTTATAGAAAATTATTTGTAAATTCAAAATTAAATAAGATGATATTTATAAAAAAAATCCAAAAACCTAAAATACATTTATATTAATGAGATAATTATAGAATGAGACTAGCTGGGGTCTCACATCCATCTTTCTTAAATGTAATGTATGACATTTCAACCTTCAATACATGTCTTGGTGTTCTCTAATGCTGACTATTCATCCTTTATATGTAATAACTGCCACTCTTTCCTGAGGCAATATTTGCATTTATAATGAGAATACACATGTAATCTTCCTTTGTTAGTGTGTGAGTATATACATGTATATATATAATCTTTTTGAAAACTATGCAGAAAAAAACTTCGAATTTAGTTATAACTTTATTGAAGATAAAAAAAAAAAAATTGTTTTCTTAGTTTCAATGTACCTATTTTTTGAAAATAAACAATTTATTTTCAGGATGATCGAGTCAATGCCTTGTGCTCTACACTTATGGGAAAAATGCAGCAAATGAAATCATAACTATTCTTCGTATTCTCACTCTCACTATCTCAATGAAATATGAGCCATTGGATCTAATGAATGAATGAAAATCCAACGGCTAACATTTTAGTTCACGAAAATTCAATGATCCTTCTGTAGCATTACTTTTGCATATATTACCCTTAAGTTTATGAATAACTACTAAAAAACTGAAATTCATTGTCCATGCTTAGTCCTCACAAAGAAAAATAGCAAAATTGAATGTTGCAGTCTTGCAGATGTGAGGTACAGGCAGATCCACATTAAAAAGGAATGCCCTGGGTTTATACTGGATACTACAGGAATTTCTAATTGGACAAAATTAGCAACGCAATCACTTTCATTTATAGTAAGATAAAACACATAATTCATCTCAAGAGATGAATCTGATTCTGGGTATACATAAACAGAGGAGTCTCTCAAATATCAGAACATGATCTAAGGAACTCAAAGGGAAGAAAACACCCACATCGACATCTGCATAAAATAAGAAAATGCTGATTTCTTAGGCTTTGGAACAGACCTCTCCATCGCAGATCCATCCTTCTTTAGGGTTTGCTTCACCATTTTCACCCGCCTTTGCGTCATCTTTGCTTTCCTTTTCTTGCTTCAGAGCACATTTTGGATGAAGATCAAAGTCGCACTCTTCACAGAAATATGACCATATATTTCCTTCTCCATCACATCCGTCACAATTATAAATCAATCTGCGAGCAAGCACAAGCTCATGCGCCTCATGAAGAGGATGTTTCAACTTCTCAGGCCACCCCTTTGCCAACTCAGTGTATTTTGCTTCCATCTCCTTCAAATGCTCCTCAGTGAAGGGATAGGCATCGGCACCATGAAGCATAATGAGACTTCTAGCTTCTTTTGTGATAGTTCTGCCAGTTGGTCCAAGAGCTATAAGCATAGGTATACCTTGGACCTTGAATTTTCGACTCAAAGTCTCCTTCCTCACGTCTCCAAAAGGAAGTGCCAGCCATGGCATTCCTGAGAAGAAATCATCAAAAGAAGCTTGATCCCTGTCACTGGAGATGAAAATCACTTCAAATGCATCATCTTTTGCCTTAATCTTGTGGTAAGCGTCAATGAGTTTAGGCAGAAAGGCACGACAAGGAGGGCACCAATGTGCTGAGAAATAGAGGAGGATGTTCTTCCCAACCATATCAGACACTGGAATCTGAAATTTAAGATTGTGATTATCATTTGCACAAACACAAAAGTACAAACTGAGATCTACAAACTGGGTATGGTAACATAAATTAGTTAAAAAAGTAAAAAATATCAAATGGTGCAAATGTAGAGTTGGAAGCATTGAAGAATAAGATTTTACCTTCGCTCCTTCTTTCCCAATGACAAAATTCTGGTCCCCTGAAACCAAAACTGATTCCAGGGTTTGCGCAGCTTCTCTTGCTTTCTCTATCTCAGCAAGCTCTGCAAACTTTTCAGGGGTAAAAGGGTATGCTTCAATCCCATGGTCTTCAATGGTTTCAGCAACATTGGTTTGGAGAGTTTTTCCATCTGGTCCAATAACAACCAGAGTGGGCACAGTTGAGAGCTCAAAGTAACGGACCAACTTGCGACAGCTCTTATCCTTGAAAGGTAATGCTAACCAAGGCATGTTTTCTAAGGATTGCTGGAACGTTTCATCATCATCATCCAGTGATACATACACAACCTCAAAGTTCTCTCCCTTTGCTTTCAATTTCTCATAAACTTTAGCAAGCTTTGAAGTAAAGGCAACACATGATTGGTATGAAGACAATGAAAAATACAGACCTACAGTCTTCCCTTCAAGTTCAGAGACGGGCACCTTGTATATATAAACAACAGTAAATCATGTCAGCTGATAATCAACAGATATCAAACAGTATATGAAAAATATGAGAATACCATATGAGAATTAGCTAACCTTCTTCCCACTAGAAGAGATCACATAGTCACGCGACTGGAAGACCAAGATAGATCTCAAAGATTGATTCTTTCTGGCTTCTTCCGCTTGCTCTTGTAACTCTTTGAGCCTTTCTGGTGTAAAAGGATGACATTCAACTCCATATTCCTCAATCATCTCAACACCACTTTCAGTTGAAATTTTCCCGTTTTCATGAAGGATCACAAGGTGGGGTATGCCCTGGATCTTGAATAGCTCATCCAAGCGTTCACGTGTCTCTGAATCAGAAAATGGGATTGCAAGCCATGGCATCTTTGAAAAATACTCTTTGAATGATTCATCATCTTCATCAGCTGTGATAAAAACAATCTCAAAGTCACCCTTCAAAACAAGTTCATTGTAGACCTCCACCAAGCTAGGGGTGAACCGCTGACATGGGCCACACCATGAGGCAGAAAAATACAATCCAAGCTTTTTCCCCTTCAAGGTGTCAATCTTTACCTGTAAAATGCAGAACTTTGTAAGTTACTCCCTTCTTAGTCATCCAGTAACGAAAAGATATGACTATTGTGTTAATGCACCCATTACTAAATTGCAACATACACATTCATTTGCTCAACTACAACAGGGGCAAATTACTAAAAACCAACAACAACATGCGCAAGCGAAAACTAACACGTGGTTCAATTTAATCCTAAGAACTCAAGATACAACAACAATACACACAATCTATTATGAAATAATAAAACAAAAGGGCAGATATCATAACTTCATGTAAATTTCTTGCTTAAATTGATGTATAGCTTATTCTTAGCAGTGAACACTAGACTCGATTTATCTAGAGACCAAATGAAAACAGGGCAAATTACTAAAAACCAACTACAACACACACACACATGCTTTAATTTAATCCTGTCCTTATTTGGATGCAAAATGCTGCAAGAGAAATTTGATTTACTCTAATGAAGAAAATAAGAAGAAAACAAATCTGATTTGCCTTAATTTATTTTCCACTGTTTGGTTACCTTAAAGGAAACACAAGAAAAGTTAAATTTCTCTCCTATAATTATAGAAAAGGAATAGGTTAAATTTCTTATTTACTCTCCTTTCCCACCAATTTGGAGGGAGATAATTGTGAACATAAAGAGTAAATTGGGAAATTCAATTTACCTCCTTTTCTTTTCTGTTTACCCTTAATTTGTTACCCAAACAATGGAAAGAGGGGAAATCCTATTCATTTTCTCTTCTCTTACTCTCAATTCCACCCAAGCAAAGGCCAAAAGAGCAAGTGTAACAAAACTCAAGACACAGCAACAACACACAGAACATATGCTTCAATTAATAAAACAAAAAGGCAAACATCGTATTTTAGGTTTCAATTAATAAAACAAAAAGGCAAACATCGTATTTTAGGTGAATTTCTAGTTTAAATTTATGTATAGCTTACTCTCAGCAGTGAAGGATAGTCTAGACTCTATGAAAAGAGACCATCTACCAACTGCCCTAACTATGTTGCACTGGTTCCGATCCCAACTTGCGCGCTATAAAAAAGGACAAAACTTTGAAGTTCAAGATTACCCAAGTTCGAAATCCACCACAAAGATCATTGTCAAACATCCAATGAAAAATACAATCAACTCTCTTTCTCCCGGCATATGAATCCACAAAATCGATGATAGCAGTAAAGCCAGCTTCAAAAAAAAGCAACCGAAACAATCAATTCTACGAGAACGAAAAACTATAGTACTATTCCTGAATAATTATAATTTTACAAATAAAGAATAAAGAAAAAAGAAAAAAGAAAAGGAAACAATCAGATAAAAGAAAGAAAACAATACCTGATCACCGTTGTTACGAATGAGGTAATCCCTCTCTGATGAAGACAAAAGAGAGGCAAAATCATGTGAGTCACCGTGGGCAACCATCTCGGCCATAACTGAGAGAGTAAGATAATACAATGGGCTTTTGAGAAGAAGTACCAGCACAGGAGGACAATTATATAAAACAGAAAGCAGAAGCATCTAGTATATTTATTTATGGGAGCAAAAGCTTCTAGATATTTTTCTTCATGATTAAGAAAAGTTGACCAAGTAGACTTCTGCTTGATAATTCCGTGTTTGGATTACACGTCATCTTTCCAACTCCCCCTTCCATCCCCTTTTATTTTTCTCTTCATCTCAATTTCTTGGAATTTCTCTCAGCCAAACTAAAAAATCTTTGACTTTTCCCCCACTCTCCTGTTGTCCTACACTATTTTGCCTTATCATTTTATCTTAAAATTGCTCTAACAAAGTTTATTTATGAAAATTATATTTTAATAAATTATTTTATAATCATATTAGAATTTTTTTTTAAATTAATTTAATATTTAGAATGCAGTAAAAAAAATTCAGTTTTTCAAGATATATATTAATTAAGAAAGTCGATATTAATTTTTTTTAATGCTGAGTTGATATTAAAATATTAAGTGTTTTAAGAACATCAAAATTATTAATCACCATCATTAGTTCAAAAGGAACTTAATATATTTGCTCGTGGATGAAAGGACATTAATATTCCAAATCGTAAATTTATTAGAATAATATCTAATTAGGCTGAGTTTTTGTAAATTATTTATTTCACTTATTGGCAATTTAAATTCTAAATTTGTCACCGCATTTTATGTGGAAAAAACGTTTTTAAAAGAAATTTATTTTTAATTTTTTTGAATTTTAAAAACTGTTTTTATAAATAATCAGTTAAATAAATATTTTTTTTATAAACAAATTTAAAAAAATCTATTTATAAAAAATTAAAAAATCAGTCAATTAAATAAAAATAATTAAAATTTACTTTTTACATATTCAATAATAACTTCAAACAATTAACATTAATTTTTTTGTAAAATAAATATCACATCAGTACCATGGGATGTGCCACTAATGATTCAGAGACCAGAAGTTCATTTATTTATTTATTTCCGAATAAACGATAAGCGTATTGACTAGGCTTGGCAATGTTGCGGGAGCTGGAGTGGTGACTGATCCCATTTCCGTGCCTGCAGTAACAAAGATTTTTCATCCCCTGGAACTTCTGTACCCGCAAGAATTTCTATTCCAAGCAATAAATTTTTTTAATTTATAAAATAATACATAATAAGTTATTAAATTAATTATATAAACAATTAGTAAAAATTAGAGTTTGAGTAATTTATTTATCAATTAAATAATTTTTATACATATCAATACGATTAATTTTATAATTAATTTGATTAGTTTATTTATCAACTAATCTGAATGATTTATTTATAAACTAAATTATTTACAATTAACTGATTGAAAAATTATCAACTAATCTAATCGATTTTATTATCAAACTAATTAATATATCATAATTTTATTTTATTGAACTGATTAATTAATTTTACATATGAAGTTTTTTTATCATTTAATTTTAACAAAAATATATTATAAAATTATTCATATATTTAAAATATATAAAATTATATATAGATATATATATATTGGTTGATAGGAATATATATATATATATATATATATAATATTTTAATATTTAAAATAATTATCTAAATAAGAAAAAATTTATCCACCATCGTCCATACAAGGAGTTTAATGGAAATTTTTTTGTCATGTTCGCAAACCTAGCTACGGGCCAGCTCAATTCGTGGGTCCGGTCCAATTCGAACAGGATTTGGCTAAGTAGTTTTCGGGCTCAACACAAACAGTGGCCCGGCTAGAGAAGGGTCTGTTCCATAAATCGATAATCTTTCAACAGTAATATCATTGTTTTTTTAATATATATTAGGTTGAATGAAAAGACAAAAATATTTTAGAAAAATAACAACTATATTTTAAAAATATTATTGTAATTTAAATTTTAAAAATTTTTCTGTATAAATATCAAATTCATTTCAATATTATTCATTTTCTATTTTTGTATACAATTTCATTCTCAATTTCTCTAAAATTCAATCACGATTTTTTCTACATATATTTCTAACTTTTCTCTAATTACACTGTTAATTATTATTTCTCTCTAATTTCTTTCTAATTATACTTCTACACAATCTTGATTTTCTTCAATTTTTTAATTCTCTCTAATTCTCAATTTTTCTTTAATCCTACAATTTTTCTTCCATTATCTTTCTTTACACTATTTTTCATATTTTTTTAATTTTTTTTACAAAATTTTATCATAAATAATGGTAAGACATAGTTAAAGGGACAATTTTTTGATAAAAATATTGTTGATTTGAAAAATATTGTTGAAAATTCAGATAAAAAGAAAGAGTTCAAAATTCTAATTGAAGAAAAACAAAGAACTATGCACGATGAACAATCAAGTCTGAGTACGACGACAGATTCAAAACAAAAATTTGAATATAAAATATTTTTCAAATTTATTTCAAGAAAATTCAAAAAATGATAGGTAATTTGATATTATGTGCAATTATTGTGCATAAACATACAAATTTAAAGCTATAAGTGGTTATAACACATTTCAAATGAACTTATAAAACAAACATATTGCTCAATTTGTAATAGATAACAGGTAAAGTTAAATTTTTTGGTACGCAATATCTTCTTTTTCTTCTTCTCCTCAATTATTTCAATATAATGATAAAAAAAATAAAAAAATAAAAAAATATGGACAAAAATGATAAGTATGAAATATTTATTTTTTAGTTTTGATGAAAAAATAAGTTTTGTTAATTATTGTCAAAATGCATTAATTTCATCTGCTAAACATGTACCTATAAATACTTTCAAATGTGTTTTATTTAATTTATATAAAGAATAAAAAAAATTATTCAAAATATTTTATTCTTTGAATAAATATATTTATATTTGTAGTTATATTTGAAGTGATAATTGACAAATACATTTTTACATGGGTGTTACATGTCATTTGATTGATGGTAAATGACAATTATAAAAAATATTAATTATATTTAGAGTATTTGATAATTGACATATGACCGATAATATTTTTAAAATGATAAAAAATATTTTGAAAGAACATGACTTAGTTCATAAAAAATTTAATTGCTTTTAAAAATGTGGTAACAAATACCGTCTCAATTCAATATCTTCAAATATTATGTCAACTTAATATTGGAAGTAGATTTTTTTAATGTTAGATTTGAATATCATGTGTTAAATTTATATTGTCATAATGGTTTAAAATCTTTACATGGTATAATTGCTCAAATTAAAGTAGCAATTGTATTGTTATAGTCACATCCACAAATAATGAAATTATGAACTCGATTTTGTTGTGAAAATGACAAAAAATCTAAAAGTTTTTCAAGAGATATTCCTATTCATTGCAATTCAACATATGAATTACTTAATAAGTTATATGGATATATAAAATTATTGTGCATATTTATTCTAATATTGCGTCATAAATTAGTTTATATCAATAGCATTGAGATGTTTGTCAACAAGTTTTAAATATTTTAAAATTTTTTAATGATTCAACATATATTTAAGTGATATTTATTATACAACATGTCATTTATTGTTGTATAAATATATTAATATTATTAATACATTTTAAAATTATATTAATGATCGTATTTTACATGATTTTATTTGTATGATGAAAAATAAATAGTTGAATTATTTTAAATATATTCCTTTGATTAATTTTGTATATTGTGTTTTTTTTAACAAAGATATAAAATAGAAAATTTATTTGATTATTTAAATCTTTATTATTCATTAATAGGTTTAGGTGACGATATTAATGTTGAAATTATAATTAATGATATAAAAAATTAAATTTGTGATTTATTTATGAAATTTAGTTTGATTTATAATATTCATACTACTACTATTATTATTATTACTATTACTACTGCTGCTGCTGCTGCTCCTACTACTACTACTACCACCAATGACACTGTTAGTTAAAGTTCGGGTGAATCAATAAAAAATAGAAGGGATGATCGTTTAATGATGTAAAAATATAAAAAATCAAGATCATCATCCGGTTTATCCGAATTTAATATTTATCTAACTATATTTAAGTTTTGTGACACTAGGAAGGGTAAAAAAATTTCAGTCCTTAATTGATGGAATTGATATCAAAATACTTATTCGGTACTTTTCCAAATTGCAAAACAAATTTTTGCAAGTTCAGTCTCAACAGTTGCGGTTGAAAAAATTTTTAATACGGAAGATAATATTTTAGATGAGAGACGATCTAACTTAACTTCTGAATCTCTAGAAGCCTAACTTATATTGATGATTGGATCAAAATGATATTAAGACAACAAGAAATAGAAAAAGATCAATTTGATAACCAATATGACTTCACCACCGAAAAAACGGCTGACACATCCGGCATCAATGGCTCCGAGTAAGAAAAAAGATAAAAGAAGTCAATAATTAAAATTTAAAGGGTAAAAGAATTAAGTGAGTTTTGATTATTATAAAACCTAAGAGAATACATAGACAACTTAATTAATGGTAAAAAAAATAAGTTCAACTCAAATTATTTAATATGATAACTTTTTCAATATAAATTCAAACTTTTATAATTAAATTATTTTTAAAATAAAAAGATTAAATTAATTAAGTTTTTAGCATAGTTATAATTTTTATAATTTATTAATTTATCAAATAAACATAATCATTTCTAAATTTCAACTTATAATTTCTCTAAATCAACTTTTTTTTATTATAACAATCTAAGTTATTATACAAAATTACAAATTAATATTTAATAAGTTAATTTTTTCTCAAAATTTTCATTTTTTATAACATATGAGTAGTAAGAATTTATAATTTACATCAATTAATAATTTTGATTATATTTATTTATTGTGTTATTATTTTAAAAAAATCGGTTGAATCGCCAGTTCATAAATCTGAACCGATTTGGAACCATGGCTGCTATTTGGTCCGGTCTTTATTTTTTGGGACTGCAGAACCGACAATTCCAAACTAGAATTGACCAATTTGGAACCATGACTGCTACCTGTTCAGAGTAAATCTCTGTAAAAAACGGAATTTTCTCTATATTGTCAAGCCTAATATTATTGACTAACTCTTCATGTCATATGCGAAAGGAGTACTATACAATACAAAGTTTTTTTAATTAATTTTAAGAGCTATCGAAACCAGACCTAGGGGAGGGGGTGAAAAGTTGTTTTTTTAGACTATTACATGTTCGTCAGTTTTTCAGATTGGAGCCTTTTATGTTTTATTTCTTACAATCTAACCCTCAATGTTTTATTTTCTCTTTCAATCCGCCCTTCCATTACACTTCTAATGGCACATGTACATCATTTGCTAAAAAAAGAGTGGAATATATTAAAAAATATTAAAACAAAAATTTGAAATTTCATATTTTTAAACATATTAAAAGACTTGCTTTGATTTTCCTGCACTTGAGCTTCCCAAGCACGACCTAATGTTCAAATCAATCCAAAATTAGAATTGCTGCTGAAATTCATATATAATTGCTTAAATATATGAAGATGCCAAACCAGAGCCTTTTATCGCCTTTATGCTTTCCACATTGGTTTGCACATGGGCATAAACCATAAAATTTCAAATAAATCAAAGTGTGAGCCACTTGGGGGTTTAAAGGTCTGATCTTGATCAACTCGGTAGACATTTATCGTTATGGAGTTCATTGAGTTTTGATTGAGAGGCTGGTCGAACTTAAGAGTAATAACTTTTCGGTTAGGAATGAAATCCACAATGAAGTCGATGAGGGGAGAAACTGATGACATTAAATGGTTCATCAATTGTCTCATTGATGAGAATTTGAAAGTTATGATGAGTTCGTTTAACATTGTGTTTGGTAAAAGTGTTTTTGGAGAAAAAAAATTATTTTTAAATTTTTTAAGTTTTGAAAACTGATTTTGGAGATAATCAGATAAATAGATGTTTTTCTCAAAAACAGGTATGAGAAAAATATTTTATAAAAAATTAAAAAAACTAGGCAATTAAAATCAAAAAAATTCTAAACTTGTTTTTTGGACACCCAATAGCAATTCTAAATACCCTTGATATTAGAAGCAATAGAGAATATTGGGAGCATTTCAAACACGGGTGGAGCTTTAAGTGTAGTCGAAACAACATCCATGGTTATGTCATGAAAAATTGGAGGAATTTGTTCTTAACTTTTTATGATTTTTTCTGGATTTGTTAAGAATGAAATTGAATTTCAATTTTTTTTTTCATTCTCACTTCAAATTGTGTATGTAAAGATTGATTGATTAGAGAGGAAAAGGAAGCAATAGAAAGTAAGGGAGAAAGAGAGAATTCTTCAGGCCTACTATTTTTTTTTCTTTTCTATCTGTGGATTTGGTTTTGCTGCAAAAAGCAAGAGGAGAAGAAAAAAAAGAAGAAGACGATGAGCAACTAAGTTTATTTTTAGGGTGTTATTTTATTATTAAAGTTAACGGTGTCAACAAATAATAATAATAATAATAATAATAATAATAATAATAATAATAATAATAATAAAAAATTAATTTGTTAATGAAAGAACTTAGAGTAGATTGAAATAAATAAAACATGAGAGACTGAATTTAGAAAATTTAAAAACATAAAGGGATTCAAAGTGGGTTTTGCCCTTATCTTTCTGAACTTCAGATTTCTTAAATAACAATAATAATTAATGGAGAATATTCAACTTCAAAAATATAATTTCAAAATGTATATTTTGTGTCATTTGTTTAAATAATAAAGAAGTTTATTTTTTGAAATATATAAAAAAAATAAACACACTTTACATTTTACATTTTAGAGTAAATTTGATCCATAATTCATGATATAAGAACGGCAATCAAAATGGTTGGGCGTTTTTTACTTTATCCGTAATGAGGCTTAAGCAGGTTGAAAAGTTTTAACAATTTAAGGCTGCATGAGCCCAGTCTAAGCCCATTTGATGAACAGATACGTTGGTAATGGACTTGTCTCTATAACCGGAGTTGCGTGACTTTATATGTTAACATTTTTTTGGTTATGTCAAATACTCAAATATTAACATAAATCAATTAGAATATATATCACACTTCAATGGTGTGGCTTTTATTTTTTTTTATTTTTTGGAAATTGAAATAGATATAACACTAAATAATGGAAGAAATATATTTTCCAAAATCATAACAAAATATTTTAATTTGTATATACTTGAAACTTATATGGAATAATCAAGTCAAATTAAGTTTAAGTCTTACATTATTTTTCAATACATATATAATTAAGAATTAAAAACAAGAACAAACTTAAATTAATTAACATAATTATGAATTAAAAGTGAGATCATAAACCTTAGTTCCATCAAGCTCAAAAATCCCAAAATGTTTTTCATATTCCTTTCCATCTTTCCCATTCTCATCAAAAAGATCAAACAAGTAAACCTCCAACTGCTCCTCAGGTCTTTTTGGGGTTCCAACACCATTCACTGCTCTATCCACCACCTTTTGATTAAAAGTCAACGCATGCTCCACACTCGCAGCTTCACCGCCAGCCGTCGGCCACCCCGTCTCCGTCACCACAATCCTAACTCCAGGGAACCCTTGCTTCTCAATTGCATATGCAAATGCATCAATGGTGGCATCGAAAAGACTATTGTAGCTAAACTCACCATCACGCATAGAATAATTATTATTGCCATTAGACAAGGCATAATCTAGGTTCACATATCTTAAATTGTTGAGATAGCTGAAGTAAGGATATATATTCACCATGAAAGGCGATTCGGTATCCGATAAATATTGCAAAAGAGGAGTGATGACCGATTCGAGGTCAGGATCGAATGCTCCGGCCGATGGAGGAAATGAAGTAGAAATAACTGACGCAGCTTGAGGAGATGATAGCTTAATATTGGTACCAAGATTTAGAATTTGTAAGGCTTGATAAAGATTCAATATGGCAGGAACTACATAGTTTGCATAGTACGGATCTTTGAGAAAGACTTCATTGCCAACAGCGATGTACTTCACTTGGGTTGCAGGAATATGAGCAAAAATATTGGTTTGAAGCCATTCAACCGAGTTATTTACATTTCCATTAGCAAGGGCAGGGAGATGTTCATTAGGAACTCCCACCATGAGGTAAATTTCGGTACCGGAAAATGATTTTAAGGTCGCCGGATCCACATCGAAAATGCGAACATTCTTTATGCCGTTATTGTTAAGGAGGTTGACGACGGTGGACAGTGGTGGAAGGTTGTTTGCCACTCGACCGTAACATATTCCAATAGGTGCAGCACCTGCAGTATATATATAAAGCATGAGTAAATTTGATATCAATTGAATTAAAAGATTAATTAGAGAAATTAATATATAGTTTTAATTGCATAATATATACTTATTGAATGTGGAAGAACGAAAAGATGAAAAGGGATTGAAAATAGGAGAAAGAGATGCTGAATTTTCATAGACATAATTAATTGCTACTATGGGAATCCAAGATACTAATGCTGTATGAGTTAAAAAGGATGAATTAGACTATAGAGTAGGTTAAAAATGGATGTAATCAAAGTGTAAGAATTGATTAGGGTTGAAGCTGAAAAGGTGTGAAGATGGGGGTTTGATTTTGATTTGAAGTTGTAAGTGTGTGATTTCTTATAAAATAGATTAAATAGTGTGTAGTTGTTATAAGTAATACCTAAAAATTACATACATTATGCGGTGCATCCTTTGGAATTGCCGTATGATATGGAAAATTTTTGTTAAAATTTTTACAATTGTTAACTAAAACTGAACTAAAATTTAGCTTATTTGTGTTAATTAACTATATGTCAGCAGAAGCAGAAGGGGGTTTTTCTGTTGAAGTTAACAAATGCCGTTAGGCGTTAGGCACTACTTCAAAGGAATGCCTAAATAAATAAATTGATAATTATGATTTGTTTCTATATAAATGGAGAGTTTAATTTTATATTAATTATGTGTTAATCTATGATAAGGATAGCTTCAGTAGAGTGGGTGAGGGTGATGCTTCCTTTGTACAATTGTTTCTTAACATTAAAATAGAAGAAGAGGAGCACATTGACTCTTTTTGGGTGTGGAAGGTAACACTCGTACCAGCCTGTCAAAAGAACCTTTCCATTAAATTGTATTACTGTTGTTATTATATATAGTTGAGAAAAAAAAAGAGTAAATTAAGCTCAGGTCAATCTAGCAGATCGAATTCCAACTGCAGAAAAAATGGAATAAAATCTGCAATCATGCATTTGAAATTTTTATATATTGAGTTTGCATTGGAATTTAGGATAGATGAAGATGAAGATCATAGATAATTTAAAGAAATAATTATTTAATATTAAATTTTTTTGAAGAACCTACGTATGGGATGATATATATTAATTAAAGATTGTAAGATTTTCTTTATGCACATTTGGCAAGAGAATAGACAGCTTATACAACGAGAAGAAGAACAATTTTTGAGTTAGAAAAATGTTTTTTCTATAAAGATTAAACAAAGGGTATAGATGAGATAATATAAAACTTTGAATTTAAACAATAAATATGTAACTATCTTAAAATTTGTGTGGGAGTATTTGCCGCTCTTGAGGTTTATCCGATACGAGTATGATTAGTCTTAATATATAGTTCTAGATAACTAGACGAGGATAACTGCAGTCTAAAAAATTAAAAATAAGATGAAGGTCTGTCCATTCTAGCGGAGCTTTTCTTTGACAAAAAGAAGAATGAAGATGACAATTAATTACACAGCAAAATGCATAATTATTATTGGTACTTGAATTACTTTTATTTTATTAAATTTTTAAATAATTATATCCTCATAAATAGAGGTTAACAATATATGTATCTTGAAATATCTACAAATTTATCGATGACCCAGAAAACAGGGACTGACCCTATTAACCACATAAGTTTGTGATTTATGAAAATCGACGCAAGATATGTTCTTAGTTATTACACAGATCTAAACACTGAACCCTATATATATTTCGTTTTTTTTTTTTTTTTTTGCCATTCTAAAGTTTCTGCTGCACTGCAACTTGGACCAAAAATCTTAATAGAAGCAAGAGCTTGGCAGTAAAGAGCTTGGCAGATATTTTTCTTTTTCCTTTTAATTTAAGTGATCAAACTATTCTTTTCATATTGACGGTAAAGCTAGTATGCTGAAACAAAAACCTTACAACAGTTATAAGTGTATGCCTATCAAATTTCAATCCAATTAGGCTGCAATTCGGACAAAAATTCCCCAACTCAATCATGACTTTTGGAGTACCCCACTAATAATTTTCCCTTCTTTTGGGTTCAATTTGATCATATGAAAAAAGTATAAGGTAAAAATTTATTTAAACTATTATCATAGAAATTCCAACCTATATGTACTAACTAGGATCATATATAATTATAAGTTCCTATTTGTGTATTTCTTACTGTTGCTCTATTAGTTCCTAATTGTATTAAACTCTATTATCTCTTAATATCCTCAATTTTATTAAACTTTTAAGTTAAATCTAATAAATATTTCAAAATAAAACGCATATGCTATTTTTCATATTGTATAAATGTGTAACAAGTTATCAAATTTTTATATTTAAACAACTTTAAAAAAAATGCATGGAACTAGCTTTTATCATCGCCATAGAACTTGCAATTATTATGAAATGAGTTTTACACCGAAACCTAAGCAAAATGCCTAAAAATACAATTATTTGCAGCGATCTATAATGAGAATCATATATTTGCTAAATATCTATATACATATGTACATATGATATTAATTATGTTCTAGTATAGAATATCATAATGGTTATATATTTGTTCCCATTTTAATATTGCTTAATTTCCATTTTATTACTTCTTAATTAACACCATAATTAAAAATTCTAAAACAATGATTAATGGAAAGAGCGAGCTGGAGAGAGAGAGAGAGAGAGAGAAGTAGTAAACCTAATGATGCTTTTTCTTCCACATGCCTTTGAGATTGTGTCTATCTAAAGAATCCAAAATATTACTTTCTCTAATTACAAAGCAAATTGTGAAGTATCTCTTGTATGTGATAAAGAACACAAAGAATAATCTTTAATTATAATATTATGATCTTTAATAAAGAAAGTTGTTTGTTTCCTTTATTGAATTTCAAAAGTTACATGCACATTTGAAGTTCAAAATTATACATAACCTCATTATTTGGCAATTTCTTGCTACCTTACTCTCCCTTAGTTTACACTCAAAGAATTACAATTTCCATACTCAAATATTAAACACAAACCCTCAAATTCATTTCCAAAACAGCTCTCCTCAATTTTCCAATCAACAAAACAAGGAGACACAAAAGATATGTCGTCTGCAGTAGTACAACCGCAACCGCAGCCGGTCGTTGTTTACCCGAACACCGTCTTCGGCCAGCCACCGCCGTCGTCCCATTCCCACTCAAATGGATCGTTTGGGACTGTTTTTATAGTTCTTGCTGTAATTATTGTTATATCAGCTATCGCTTGTTGCCTTGGCAGACTATGCAATAAGCGTCAGGGCAATAAACATGGCAAACCCAATGCTACTAAGCGTACCCAGCAAAACCCTAATTTTCGTCCTAAAGACAGAGGAGAAACGGGAAGAGAAAGGGAAAGTGACCTTGAGTTTGGGTTCGATAAGGGATTTCCTATGGGCCGGTCAGCCGGAAATGGAGACGGCGGCGCTCAGGGGAAGCCAATATCAAGAGAAAGGGAAAGTGACCATGAGTTTGGGTTCGATAGGGGATTTCCTATGGGCCGGTCAGCCAGAAATGGAAACGGCAGCGCTCAGGGGAAGCCAATATCAAGAGAAAGGGAAAGTGACCATGAGTTTGGGTTCGATAAGGGATTTCCTATGGGCCGGTCAGCCGGAAATGGAGACGGCAGCACTCAGGGGAAGCCAATATCTGAAAACGGCCATGTTGAAGGTGGTGGTGAAAGTTATGATGTTGATGGTGGCCAACTAAAGTCTGGTCCATAAGGGTTCATTTATGTTATTTTCTGTTAGTTGGCATTTCCATCAAATTCCGGGTTTATCTTTTTCACCTTTCTTGCCTTTTATTTTTCTAGATTTCACTCTGCAGCTTTAAATATGTAATTACTTAGATTTGATTAGCTCTTTCTTTCTTTCTTTTCTTTAATCATATAATCTATATATATATATATATATATATATATATATGTTTTATAAGTGCTAATTGATTAAATTCTTACTTATTTAGATTGGTGGGTTCATATCTTCACTTATAAATCAGGTTAATGATTTATTGTTAATATATTTTTTTTTCAAGCACTAGCTTTTTGCAAGTACAGTGGGGCGAAGGGTGAGTCGGATTCTAATCCCAGTGCTCAAAGAGACCCGCGGGAATTTCAACCAACTTCATTTATTATTATGTTAAAAAATAATTTTCATAATTAATTCCATATGTAATATAAAATTTACGTAAATTATATATTATTAATTCAATCAATAAATATAATATATGTACGAATTTTTTTATTAAAAGAGAAAAATAGATTATTATTTGATGTTTGGGTGATAAGCAATATGATACTTGTCAAACTTCTACATGCCAAGGAATTTTACAAATATACCTTCCATATGTTAATTAGACTATTGAAGGTGTTTCAAATGTTTGCTAGCTACTCATATAGAATGGGGAGATTAAAACATGACTGTATGCTTAATAATCACAATTAATTTAAGGGGTAACTATCTTTTAATTAGGTTTTGAGTTTGTAATTAAATTTGAGATTGAATTAATCCATAATTATATGCATGCAGACATTAATACTCTTTACTCATTATAAAATCTTTTCTAGCTCGATGTCCATGCCAAATCAAGGGCAAATCCTTCATGGAAAAACAAAATCTTATTCATACATAACGATTTTTTTAGAATTATGATATGATATTCTAATTGAAAATCATAATATAATACTGTTATATTGTTTATTACTATCGATATAAACGATGTAAATTAATACATATATTATATAACAGTTCAAAAAAATAAAATTTTTAATTTTTATTAATTTAAATTATGGATTTAAATTGTTTTTCAATTTTTATAAATTATTGATATAATAATTAATTTTATAAATTAATTTAATATATTATATAATAAATTTTGTTAATTTTTTATTAATTTAAATGATTTTAATTATTTTTTAAAATTTAGAGCGGATATATGATCCGATACGGCTGGATTAAGACCAATACTTTCATTACCAATACGTTACCCCACCGATATTTAAAACATGATCCGTAAACTACACCTGGGTAAGTGTAACTCTCTCTCTCCGTCTGCGTTAATTGAGAAACATAACAATTCATGTTAGGCATCTGAATGGCAGGTCAGATACGGCATCCGTAAACGACACGTCGTTCCACGTTCTAACTATTTGTCAGACGACCCACAACCTAAAATAATGTGGAAAACTCCAACCTGCATATTTTTCAATCATAATAATTATTTTCATATAAAAAATAATTTTTATAATTGAAAATTAATTTTTTTAATAGTAGTAGAATTGTATTAACTTGATTCATAAATAAATATATGAATTAGCTGATTTAAATAGAAAATACCTACTGATTTGTTTATTTGTTTTTACTGCAAGGGCTCTAGAACAACGTAGCCAAGTCCATTCTTCGAGAAGCCCAGTTACTAGGCATATTCAGATTATCCAATAGATGACTCCAATTTGAGTTAATGATAACATTTTGGCCCAACCTCAGCACATTATTTATCAAATTATTTTATTTTCATCAAATTTGAAAATGAAGGGTAATTTTTTTTATTCACTTTATTTTCTGATTTTCTATTTTTTTATTGAAAAAAATTATAGTATTTTATAAGAGTCTATTTTAGCAATTTTTTCTCTATAAAGTAGTAATTTTGTATTAAAAAATGCTAAGTCTAATCGAAATAAAAAATTTAAAAATTTAATGTAAATAGGTGAAAAGTAAGTGACTCGATAATTAAAATAAAATAAATATAATTTGAAGCCAAAATGTGCATCTTATTGATATTCAATATAATTCGAAGCTATAACCTTCCATTTTTGGAAGAAAATATTTGCTATAACTATTTCATAGCTAAATATAGCTACGATTTAATATAATTTTTAGCAATTTATTCGATATTTATAAAACTAGTAATTGGATTTTTGGCTATTCATAAATTGATGGTCTAAGCAAGAAATTTTCTGAAACAATATTTCTTAAAAAGCCAATGAACACACTGGCTGAATTAAAAGAGGAAAGTCGAAATTCAGAAACGCATTAAGGGAGAGAGGGAAAGGAAAAACGGGAGCATTCCTTTGTTATCCAAAATATGAATTCTTGATGATTAAGTTGCAGTAGTTATGGGTACCTTTCACCGTAAAATACAGCTTTTGAATTATTCGATAGAATGATGATTTTGTTTGTCAGTCAAAAACTGACTCTGCAGCTGGGATCAGATTCCTCTCTGTCACAGATTTGCTACTGATTTATGTGATTCTCTTTGTTTCTCTCCCCAGTTTATTAAAACTGAAAAGCAAAGTTTGTTACCCTTGTCGTGTGCTACCATGTGGGCTTTCCCCCATTTTTCTTTCAGTGAAAGCAACAAGTGAAAGGTGTCTGGATATTAACAAGATAGAAAGGTAAGGGGATGATAATGTTGTGACAACAGGAGACATGAAAGGATTGGAGAGAGTTGTAGAATTGCTTAGACCCTTCGTTGACTCTAAGAACTGGGATTACTGTGTTGTTTGGAAGTTGGGTGATGATCCTTCAAGGTTGCATTTGCTTTGTTATATAACCTTCTCAAAATGCTTACCCATTTTTACTTGCTGTTTCTCTTTTGGATTTTTCTCATTGTTTGGATGGATTTTTTTTTCTCTTTTTTGGTAGGTTTATTGAGTGGATGGGTTGCTGTTGTTGCGGCGGCAGCGGCGATAGTAAAGTGAAAAAGGAAGGAGGGGAAGAGAACCACTCGGTTCCTCTTTGCAGGGATATATATTTTAAGCATAAAATCAGCACCAAGGCTTGTGAAGCTCTTGCTCGTTTGCCTTCTTTCATGCCTTTATATTCTGGGTACTCCGTCTCACTCTGTTTCTCAATCTGTCAAATATGTTGATTTTTTGTATATTTTAATCTGACTTTGTGGAGAAACTGGAAGTAGGATTCATGGAGAGGTGGTGACATCATCTCAATCAAGATGGGTTACCAATGCCAATGCTCCAGACTCAAATGCCTCTTCTGTGAGTTCTCCATTCCATTTCTTGTTTGATACTTATCAACTGACTTAACAGTTCTTTATCTCATTTTCTTGCTGATCAGAACAACGATTAAATAAGAAATGAGTGTCTGATCTTTTGTTGTTTTTTAGTTTTATTTCTAATAAACAAGTCTGAGACTAGAGAGTGGATAGGAATACTTCTCATTCCTGATTTTATTATCAGAAACCAGAAGTTGTATACATTGTTTTGTTTGTGCTTGAGATTGATCATGCATTATATGTTTTATATAGTTAACAAGAAAAATGAATTGGGCAGGAATCTGTTGGAACCAGAGTTCTAATCCCAGTATTCGGTGGCCTTATTGAGCTATTTGCAGCAAAACATGTGAAGTTTATCGCTTGACTTTTACAAAATTTGATACTTTGATTAGGTTATCCTCTAGTCAATGAAAAAATTGTTCATTTTATTCTCAGATAGCAAAAGATCAGAAGATCATAGACTTCATTGCAGCTCACTTTAATGTCCTAAAACAAGAAGGCATCATTGCACATGGCTTCTCCAGCCTCAATGAGAGCTGTCTTGATCCATTTCTTGAGCAGAACTTATATACCTCGCCATCTGCAAGCCATTTGCTAAGTATGCTTCCTCGAACACAGATTCTTTGCCCATTAAACCAATTCAATACCCCTTCTAGTTATGATGGATCTTCCCGTGTTTCTAATCCTTCGAATGATCATCCATCGTTTGATTCGCATCCTGGTTACTTATCACACGACGGAATTTTGAAGCATTCAATTGAAAAACCCTCTGGCCCAAGAAAATCCAAGAATGACGAGAACTTGTTGAAGCATCAAGCAGCTCTATATCCAGATTGTAATAAAACAGTGGCAAAAGTTATTCACAAGTCTGAATTCCGGGCTAAGAATCTTGTTACTGAGAGGAACAGAAGGAACAGGATTAACGATGGGTTACTTACTTTGCGTTCTCTAGTCCCTAAGATATCCAAGGTTCAGAATAGTTATATCTGTCAGCTTCAATAGATTTCTTTTGTTTTTTTTTCCTTTTTTGATCTCTGTTTATCTGAGCAATTATGTTTCCCTTTTAAATTTGCTTATTATTGAATAGATGAATAAAGTTGCTATTCTTGGAGATGCAATCGAGTATATTGGTGAGTTGGAGAAGGAGATTAAGAAGCTTCAGGATGAGCTCAAGGAAATTGAAGAAGAGGAATGCATAAAGAGCAACACAGAACTAATGATTTCCAAGTTGGAGGCATCGACCGAAAACATAAAGCACTTGCGTCCGGATGAGATTAACCAAGATTCTAATAGTTTTGGTGAAAAGGAAAAGATTGAGGTATAAACCAACCAGAAAGTCCCGAACTGATTATATTATTTTTCATATTTAAGAGGGAAAAGGGATGAGTCATTTAGTTTTGACAATCTTCATTAGATGCTCTAATTAAGATGAGCATTAATTCTTGTCTCAGGCACAAATAGAAGTTAACCAGATAGGCAAAAGAGAATTCCTGATAAAGCTCTTTTGTGAGCAGAAACGAGGAGGATTTGGAAGACTGATAGATGCTATATACTCACAGGGGCTTCAAGTTATTGATGCTAATATGATTACATTTAATGGCCTGGTGCTGACCATTCTCAAGGTTGAGGTGAGATATATATAGTAGAACCTTAATCAGTTTAGCAGATTTTTTGCAACATATACTTAATTGTGTTTCTTCTGCAAGGCTATTTCGAAGGACATTCAACCGAAGAGATTGAGAGAGTCTTTGCTAAAGCTGAGAGGATAGAAAGTTCAGACACTGAAGGTCCCAACTGTAGGAGCAGGTTATTATCTTTATTACAGAAACTGAAGAGTTGCAATAGGAAATCTGTTTTCTGTCAATTAAGGTTGCCTTAGCAAGCAGCAAACTAGTCTAATAGCTATGAGATCCAAATATAACATCTAGTTGTAAACAATATGAAACTCTTTAACCGACACAGAAGATTTTATTCCCCCCTTCAGCTATGGCCTCTTATGGGCAGATGTTCATTAACAGGATTTTGTATATAACCTTTCTTGCTTCACTGTCATTGAAAAACAAGATTAAGGAACACTTATATCAGAAATACTTTATATTCTTTATATTCCCTTGTGGTCTTTTCTTTCCTCAAAATAATTTATGCAGGAAGCATCACCATATAAGAATTCTAACCTGCCAGAAATGATGTATAAGATTAAAGCGAATGAAAGAAAAAAAAATGGTTACTGATGTTAGTAAATGTTCCTTTGAGTATGTTCAAACCTTATATAATAATTAAACAGAAGTTTCTCACAAGAAATACATATGCACTCAAAAACTGAATCCATCTTGCTCTATTATCAACAATCCATTACTGCTGCCTCTGAAGACACCAACAAGAAAATAATAAACACATAACATTCTCGAGTAAGACGTGCTTTACAAGCTCATACTCTGCTGCTCATCTGATGAAACTAATAATGTAGTTGAATTTCAGCAAAAAATTAAAAAAGAAAGAAACCTCCACACTGATTAAGTCAAGTCCAAGTTCGTTCAATGATGGCCTTTGGTGGTGGTGGTGCTGCCGCTGCTGCATTTGTAAACAGCGATAGAGTAGATCAATGGTGTTGCCATGCCTGCCTTATATATTTCTACGGCTGCCAAAGTTGCCTTGATATCCTCCATATCTGTTCTCTCCACTGTCTCTTATGGCTTGGGTTCCTACCTCTCTACTTGGGGAATTGGAAATTGGCGGTCCATTGGACACTTCTCTCGAAGTGTATTCACCACTCATCGTGTCAATTTGTGAGCTGTCATTACTGCTAAATGCCATTCTTCTAAATTTCATAATGTCCTGATTGTACTGACCAGAATCATATGCAGTGCTTTGCCCATACTTCACACCATTTGTAAGATCAGACATGTCGCAGTCTAGGGCTCTCACCACCTGATTGCATTAGGCATTTTATTCAGTTTAATTGCTTGTTTTGATAAAAAAAAGTTGGTTGAAAATGGAGAATCAAAGTTTGATTTTGTTAAATATCACCTGAACCATCCGGGGCCTCTTTGGAGCAGAATGTCGAACACAAGCAGCTGCTGTCTCGATCATTCTAAACATTTCACTCTCAACATAATGCTTTTCAAGCCTAGGATCAACTAATTCACAAATATCACCAGTTTCAATAGCATGAATGAGGTGTGGTCGAGCCTGTCACCATTGATAATTAAACATCAGTTTTCAGGCAAAGTAAGGCCCTGACTACTGAAAAACATAACTATACGACTGAGAAAAGAAACGGAATTCAATATGTATATGTATGCTTAAAGTACTTAGTCATACCCATTCAACCAAACTTTCATCCCCCAAAGGCTGAGTTGGATCAACAGGTTTGCGTCCTGTAATGAGCTCAAGAAGCACAACTCCGAATGAATATACGTCAGACCTATCAGTCAACTTCCCACTTGATGCATACTCAGGTGCCAGGTACCTGAAAACCAAGTTGAATATCAATAAAGACCTTATTGTCCTATTGCTCTTTAAATCGAAAACAAACTATCAGGACACCATTTTATTTTTATAGCACAGCATTTATTGCCATTTCTGCTAGTTGCAGGCAAATGGATAAGTAACAGAATTATAAAAACAATCGGAGTGAAGCTTAGATATTCAATCCAATAAAAACCTACCCAAATGTCCCCATGACTCGGGTCGATACATGGGTCTGAGTCGAATCATTGAGTCTGGCAAGCCCGAAATCTGCTACCTGAAAAGTGAAGCAGTTCTCAAGTCAAAATGAGGACTACAAGTATTCATAGTTAGGGAAGCCAAATCTTGATTAGCACTATAAATGCTTGCCTGCGCTTCAAAGTTATCATCCAACAGAATGTTTGCTGACTTAATGTCTCTATGGAAAATTTTTGGATGACCTACAAATGGTTCAGGTATTAATTAATCTGCTCTGTTTTTGACGTTCATCAAAAAATAAACCTCACTTAAAATCACATAATCTGTTGGGTTTTTTTTTTTTTTTTGACAAGAATATGGTAGATACAACAAGAGAGAACAATTTCGGAGCTGAAAACTTTATCATACTTTCATGGATTCATTTATAGCATCTTACATAATAATACTTAGAATTCTAACAACCATAATCATATTTTATTCCTAAAAGTCTGCTACTAAATCAAATCACAAAATCAAAAAGATAACAAATCATATTTAAACAGAAAATATTAAAAATCTTAACTATCCTAATTTATTGGATTTGACTTTATCTTCTTTGATTTCAAATTTGAAGCAGCTGAGTCAACTTTAACATAATCGATGAAAAAGCAAGGAAGAGTACTTACAATCTTCATGCAAATAAGCCAGACCCTTTGCAGAACCAATGGCAATTTTGAGTCTTTTATACCAATCCAACACCGATATCTCTTTCGCTGTTTGCACAAGTCATCAGTACACAGAAGCATAAGAACATAATAGTTAGCAGAAACAAGAAAATGAGGAAGAAAAAGAAAAGAATATCACCTTACCATGTAAATGATGCTCAAGAGTTTTATTAGGAACAAACTCATAAAGAAGCAAGCGCTGACGATCAGTGATACAATATCCAACCAAAGAGACCAAATGGCGATGATGAACACGACTTATAATCTCGACTTCAGCCTTGAATTCGCGGTCACCCTGTCCGCTACCTGCCTTAAGCTGTTTCACAGCAACTGCTCTTCCGTCTGAAACTTGGCCCTTAAAAACACATCCAAACCCACCTTCACCTATAATATTTTGCCTAGAAAACCCATTTGTCATCTCCATCACCTCCTCATAGCTGAAATGGGTCATAGACCCTCCAACCCCAATAACACCTGATTCTAAATTGTATCGTTGACTCCCATAGCTGTCCTGTGAATGTGAATGTTGTGATTCGCAGGAGAAATTCCCCCCCGCCCCTGAGAAACCTGAGACTTTCGACGGCTGTGCATAATAGTATGCATCTGCATCAGGATATTCAATCATAAGATGGACTAATTTAATGATAGAAAAGCCTCGATTAGTGCTTAATTACCATGTTTTTTTACCTGTTTTCACAGTGAAATCTTTAGGTGGCATATAATGGGAAGAAATAAAATCCTGTCTTTTTTTTCTCTTCTTCACCATAAAAAAGATCGCAACCACAGCAATTAGTACCACGCCGGCGACTACTGCACCGACCACCACCTTGGATGTACTATCAGAAACATCATTTGTGCTTCCTGTTGTGGCGCTGCTGGTGTTTGTTCTCGTCTGAGTGGAAGCTTTGGATGATCCACCAGATGACGAGCTGTTAGAGGCAGATTGTCTCGGTCTCGATGGACTTGAAGGAATGCTGGAACTAGGCGGCGAACGAGAAACTGGAGGTGGAGGGGGTAAAAATTCTGTTGGCGGAGGTAGATAATTTACTGCGACAAAATTAGGGGGCGGAGGAACAAAGACAGTTGGTGGCGGCGCTGATGGCGAGGTTTTTTGTTGGGGAGGAGGAGGAGATACGAGAGACGGCACATTCGTTGGAGGAGGAGGAGGAGGAGAAGTGGAATCTGACTGTGGTGGCGGAGATGACGACGGCGGTGGGGGAGAGGCTGCAGGAGGCTGTGATCGTGATGGGGGCGGTGAACTAGGAGGCAAAGCATTTGAAGGCGGTGGTGATGATGGTGGAGGTGAAAGAGGAGGAGGAGGAGGGAAGCTTGAACGGGGTGGAGGAGGTGATGTTTGTACTTTTGGTGGTGGCGGTGGTGGTGGTGAATTATCAGTTTTAGAAGGCGGAGGAGCTACTACAAGGCTACCAGAATTTTCATCCCTACCAGACGGCGGAGATGAGGCTTCCGGCGGAGTTGTACTGTTTGAAATAGGAGTCAAATTTCTTTCTGGCGGTAAAGGAAGATTTATTGAAGAACTCGGCGTCTCCGCCGAGTTTGACATGCCCTTATATTAATATCCAATCCAAGTATACTTAGTTTTTCTCAAAATTTATATCAAAAAACACAAATTTTTAATTTTCCTCAAAGATTTCATCTGAAAAAGGGAAAATCTTGAACAAGCACAAGAAAGAAAGAATTGCAGACATAAACCCACAAGAAATATGTTATCAGACTGCTAATTTATCTTCAAGAACAACAGCACCGCCGCCGCCTGAGCTGTGCACAATTAATGTCGAAATTTCTATCCAAAAAATAAAGAAATCTCTGTCTCAAAAATTTTAAATTGTTTTTTCTAAGAAGAATTGATTTTTATTTTTTTGTTGTTCTTCTTCTTCTTTCTATCTCTCTGGCTTTCTTTTACTATAATTATGACTTGTAAGCACGATTTCCGTTAATCCTAAATGTGGCTCCCTCGGTTTTCAATTGTAAAATTTAAATATAGTTTCTAATCTCCCCTTGAATTCTGGGTTACCGCCAAAAGAAAGCGCGGGGATTTGTTTTGTTCGTAGTCTCAAAGCCCAACAAACCCACTTTCAGTTTTCCGTTAGGCCCAGCATCACACTGCCTTAATCCATATTAATTTGAGGAAATTTCACGGTTTGTCTTTTTTCAAGTTTTTTTTAAAAAATACTTATAATATCTTTTTTTTTATCATTTCTTTCAAAATATCCTTTCAGTTTTACTATTTTATCATTTTTCAATTTCAAATTTACTATTTTTTTATCTCTTCAATTTCTTTTATTTTTTTCCTATATTTTTTCTCTCAATCCAATACACAATGTATGTTTTTTTTCTTTGACCAACATATTTTTATTATTTTTTCATTTTCTAATCAAAATTTTTATAATTTTTCCAATTTCTAATCAAAATTTTTTTTATATCGTAGCATGCTTTTTTGGTATAACTTCTTACTGAATTTTTGTGTTTTTTAACTTTCTATTTCTTTTGTTTTTTTGTTCATATTTCCATTTTATTTAGACTCAAATAATACATTTTGATCTTTGATTACTATGCTAAAATTCCTGCCAGTCAACAATCAGAATGTGTTAAGAGAAATGCTCAATATCTTATTTTTATCACCTTCTTTATTTTTTTTTTCAATTTTTGAATGACATATACGTTAATTTTTGATGCTCTACAACCCATATGAGAAAAAAAAAGGTACATATCAAAATAATATAAAAAAAAGTAACTAGCACTAGTGTTAATTATAATATTAGTGAATGACTAATACAAGAAATTGTCTTTTTTTTGTAATTAGAGGGAACTAATTTTGCATAGTAATATATATATATATATATATGTATAAATTAATTATATTATTGACTTGATTCATAATTAATTATATATATATATATATATATATATATATTTTATTTTTTACTTTTTATAGCGGTAAATTTTTTATACAAATCATCACATGGTTGAGAGAAAATAAATGAATATTTGTTTTGAATTAACAAATTCAAGTAATTAGCATATCATGTCATTGAACGGGTATTTGGACCCAAAAAAAAAAAACTAACAATAGAGATTTTTATTGTTAAAAAGAATTAAAATTTAGATTTTTTTTTAAGTTTAACTTGAATTCAAAAATGTTATGATTAATTACTGAATGCAAAGTTTAAGAACGATAAAAAAAAAAATCTCCAAAATTGAATGTTCATGGCCTAATTATGATTAAAGCCGGACTGAAAATTATGCAAATTAAATAAAATCTTAATATTTTATTTTGTAGAGAGACTTGTTAATGCAATTTTATTTTTGTTGCGGTGTAATATCTTTGCTCAAAGCTGTATTTTGTTTTACAAATAATTTATTTCGTTAAATGATTTTAAAAAAAAAAATAATTATGTTATTGGCATTAATTAATAACAATTGAAATATAATTTTTATTTTTTGGCACAATAAGCAATAGTTATAGACAAAGTCTTTTGTTAGATTGCAATTCACAATTCTAATGGTATAACATAATCTCACCGTAGTTACCCATCAATTCAATGTTTTCAATTTTCGCAAGGAAAAATAAAAAATAAAAAAAGTGATAATTATGGATCCCATATTTGTTTGGCTTCATCTCCCCATAAATTATAAGAATCATTTTCCTTAAAAAGTAAGAAATAATTAATAAAATAATTGTGGTCCATATATTAAGTGGCGTTTAAAAAAATAATATACATTTTTTTAAAACCCAACTCTACAATGGATATTAAACTAATCAATAAAAAAATAATCATGTAAGTTATTCTATTTTATTTATTTATTTATTTGGTTCATTTAGAACTCTGTTTGGCTTATTGGCCAAGTATATTGCTATTTATTATATTGGTATGCTTGAATCAGTAATAAAAATCAATGAATTCTTTTATTTAATCAAGCTGAATCTATCAATAATTGATAAAAATCAATTCAATCACAACTTAAAATAACAATTGGGGCATAGGGCTCAAAATTTGTTAACTAATAATTAATGTTGAATTTCCTAAAAGCTGGATGATAAAAATGAAATCATATTTGGAACTCTGTAATTTTATTTTTCGTGTGGAGGCAAAGTCGGTGAATTGTCTTTTGCTTAGAAAGGAAAGTTTTCTTCTTTAGGGTTCGGGTAGCAATTTGTCCCACCAGATATGCATCATCATGGCTTAGGTTAAGATACAACCCATAGACTTGCACTTCAAGAAAAACCCAGAAACACATTCCCATAGAAACTTAGAGGACTGTTATGTAATTACGCGCGTTGAAAAAAATTCAAAATCAACCTTGTCAAGAAAGTCAATAAGACCCGCCACCTCCTTAAGGCTTAATCTTTCTCCGATTCGGATTCGGATTAGACACTGCGGCACGACAAATGTGTGTCAGCTTACAACCGCCAAAAGAGAATTAATTTCGTATTAAGTATTTATATATACAAACCAATAGAGCAGTTCTTCATTCTTTGCAATTGTTTCCCCTTTTTCTTTAATTTTGTTTTGCATACCCATTGCTCTCTGGATTTTGTATGCAACATAAATTAATAATTATTTTATTTATATGACAATTTATCAATCGATTCGGTGTAGTTATAGACTGATGTAGGAATACTCTCTTTTGTATTCTAAGCTAATTTTTTCTTCAATTGTTTTTTTTTCCTTTTTCTTTTAACGCCTGATTTCTCCAGCAGGTGATCATGATAACCAATCAAAACTTCTCACCTCATGTATGTGCGCTTTCCTCCTCGTTTCTTCCCTTTTTTTTTTTGGTTTCTCTCCGTTTTTTAATTTCGATCGACTTCTCTTGTATTTCTTCTTTATGTTAATTTCTTTGGTGCATTGGTATTGACGGGAAAAGATTCATTATTTCCATTGCCATTTGCTTTTTTTTTTTTTGTGAATTTTATTTGCTGGGTTTTGTTCAATTTTAAATTATTGTGTCAACAGAGGGAGCCCATTGATGTCGAAGACAGAGAGTCGGTGATAATTGATAACGATAAAGGCGAAAATTTATATTCTGATGGTGATAGAAACTGGGCTGATTCTGGTTTTAATGACAATGGTTTTGAGGATTTCATTCGCAATGGAATGGTTAAGATTGAAGAAGGAAGCAATGAACATGACATAGTGGAGAAGAGTTTTCTTCAAGGTATGGGAATATTTGCGAAGAAAACGAGGGTTGTAGCCATACACAAGAACTTGGTTTCTTGTCCGGCAAGGAAAGCTCGGTGGTTTAGTTTCCAGATTTTCTCTCGGGCGGTGGCGGAAAAGAATGGCGGCAATGCTAATATCTGGGTTGCTTGGTACGGTGGTTCGAGAGAGGAGATTAGTCAAATTTTGTCCCATGGATTTAGTAGGTGCGATGAAACTGCCAACGGTGAATCACATGGAGTTGGCATTCATCTTTCTCCTGCAAATTTTCCCATTAATAGGTGAGTTAATGATCTCCTAGATTTATTTCTTTGTTTGATTGCTGAGAAAGTTTGGTAAATAAATCCTGATAATTGGATCAAGAAAGTTAGTTTGGTACTGATTTTAATGTTTTTCTTCGAATTTTAACAGTGTCAAATCTTCAATTGTTGATGGGAATGGTGTAAGTCATATGTTGTTATGTCGAGTGATAATGGGGAAGATGGAAATGATTCCTTCTGGTTCCAAGCAATTTCAGCCAAGCTCAACAGAGTTCGACTCTGGTGTTGATGATCTTGCTGAGCCAAGAAGATTAATAGTGTGGAGTGCTTTCATGAATTCTCATATTTTTCCTACTTACACCATAAGTTTTAAGTTACCTTCCTTCAATGGTAAGCAAACTCAGTTTTATGTTTCTGTTCATTTTCAACTTTATACTGGGATTTCTGCGTTCAATCTGAAGTTGAATTTTGCTTTTGGTCAAATTTTCAGGCAGAAATCAAGTCAGGATATTTAGACCCACCTCACCATGGATGAGTTTTCCTGATTTGATGGATATTTTGTCAAAGCTTTTGGATCATTCTAAGATGGCATTGATTTTGAAATCTTATGATGAATTTAGAGTAAGTATACATCATCATAATCATTCTACTTTCAACTTTATTCTTTTTCAAGGGCTTGGATTAATGGTCTGAACTCACAATCTCACAGTTTTTGAGGTAACAATAGTATTACTGAATTAAAACTTGTTAGTATTTGTCCTAGGCAGAAGATTAAAACTGGAGAAATCTCTAATATCACTGAATTAGAACTTATTACTATTTGTCCTGGGCATAAGTTTACTAATTTTAGCAAATATGATGAATTTGCAGAAGAACAAGGTTTCCAGACTACAACTAATCCAAAGAGTGAGGCAGATATCTGGAGACAGTCTGTTGGCTGAGATAATCAAATCTTACAGACACAAGGTGTGACTTTCTTGATTAATATATCTAGTCTTAGTGGTGGTGTTGTCAATTTTATGGTGATTTTATGCTTCTTTACTCTTGTTTGATGGATGCCACCTTAACTATTAAGACTTCTCTATCTTTCAAGAACACATAGATCAGTAACAGTAAATGGCAATTGTTATTACTATCCAATTCAAAGCTGGCAACCACATAAATATGAAAGGATAGCGTGTATAGGTATAGTTAAATATTTCAAAAGTCGGCTAATAAAGAAATTCGTGTAGAAGGAACTTTGGCAAGAAGTAAGCTAGCTAGTTTGTGTGAAAGAGAAGAAAGGAACCCTTTTGGTTGAATTGAAAATAATGAATAAAAAATTACGACCACTTTTGATGTGTGAACCAGGGAATCCAATTTGTAGATATATATCTCCAAAGCAATACCTAAAAGAAAAAGGTCAGGAATATAGAAAAAAAAGATAGGAAGAAAGTTATGCTCTGTGTCGATCATCCAATTCTAATGGCCCCTAAAAGACGAGCATCAAAACTTTGGATATGCTGAATTGAGGAACCTTTGACAATATGGGCATGCAATCTGCCCAAGCATTTAGTAATTTTTTTATATGCCTATTAAATTTGATTTATGTTTTCATTCATGAAGACAGTCAATAATATATTTTATGTTTGTAAAGTAAAAGAAGCGATTTTATATAGCAATTTATTATTTGCTCTGTACGTTTATATGTGCATCAATTGAAGCGTACACTTTATGTTCAATATGTCTATTCAGAAATTATAGGCTGAGAACCAAAGTCATATACCGCTCAAACCAACACTAATGGTTCCAAACTTTGATCATATTACAAGCTTGATTTGCTTTTGTTTAGTGTCTATTGTGGTTCATTTTTTTGTTCTTGATTAGTTAGATAAAGCTTGACACTTCTTAATTCCTGCTGCAGCTTTTAAGCAGAACATTTAGCCGCACCCGCAGAAATTGGCATCCTCATGCCGCAGCATCTAGAGACAGCAGTAGCAACTCATACAAGAAATGTGTAGTGTAGCCGAGGATAATGACTTTTGTTTCAGAATATAGGTATTACAGTTGTTGAAGGTGCAATTAGGCATTTTACAATTCCTACAACCCAATTAGGCTTTTTTACAATTTCAACCTGTCAAATCAGAAAAAGAAGTTGTAAACGTGTTTACAAGAAATATAGTAAATCAATCATTGACAAGTTTATACCGTCAAATTATATCCTTACTTGTTGCTATCTTCAAATTTATTTTCAATGCTTCGTTATCAAAATGAATTTTCATTGCAAAAGGTCTGCAAAAAGCCAAGAGAGTAAAGAGAAGCCGTATTCGTAATACGAACGCTTATGGGGTCTGCACTCCTTGCTATGACCATTTACACCCTGTTTTCCTCACAATATACAATGAACGTGTTCTTTATACACTCAGCAGTTTCAGTTTTTTTTCTGCTGTTGAACAGGGAGGTGTAAATGGCTTGCTGCTACTACACCTTGTTCCGCAAAATGCTTAACTGCTTTTCCAGCTGCGTCCATCAGATAGAAACCAGTTATATTTACTTAAGATTTACATCAATTATTAGTGAATAATACAACATTGCTCATTGATATGTTTGCACATACTTTACAAGGGTTGAAGTGTTCAAAATTAAAGCAATGAACTAAAAAACATGATCCAAACATACCTCAGAAGTTTTGTTTTTATGTTCCTGCAGGTCGTCAACAAGTTTGCCGATTCTGGTTGGGGCAAAAAACACAGTAAAATAGAAAAAGAAATTGAACATTCTTTCATGGAAAGAAATATGGTTATCTTACATACTTTACTTGCATATTGATAATCTGAGATTGTAGTTCTCTTTCCCGTACAGAAGCAGAAAGCATCTGCAAATTGTGCAAAGTACCTCAATCGTGATAGCAGCCCCAGCAAAAGATAAAAATAGAAAATAAATCATATCGGTTCCACCTTCATTTTCATTAACTTTTTCAAGTTTCTTTTTTATTATGCTCCAAATAACTCTCTGCTTTTTTTCTGTAACTGGATTGCAACAATGTGATAGCTATATTGTTGCAGCCTAGAAGGAAAAGCATACCTGCATGTGTTCATGTTTGCTCGTAGTCTTCATAAATTCTGTAAGATTTTCCACATATCTAATCAATTTTACAGTTTGCTCCTGCTAAAAAGATTTCATGTCAAAAAAAAAAAAACCAAAGCATGATAGTTAGCAAACACAGCCAACAAAGAAAAGAAAAATTCAGTACACCCCCTTTGCACAGAGTTCTGCTGCAATATACGCTGGAATGAGGATAAAATTGAAACAGATGTATTTGTCATAGAATTTACAGAATCTCCAACGGAGGGGTTAATATGTCCCTTTGTGCTAGCCTGAAAACAGGTCATTAATTATATTAATCATTGATTCTACACAGTTATGATACTATAATTACTGTATTAGTGTATAGCATAATATATGCCAACCTACCTTTGGGAGCTTGAACTGTCCGTTGCATTGGAAATTCTGATCACTTAATGTAATTTTCACCAAAAACATTAAATTCATGTAGTCATTATCTATTTTAATTAAGAGACATGTTTTCTTAATGAATAATGCAAAATGTGTTACCAGGTGGAGAGCCATTGCTGTCTCTCTTTGATAATGTAGAAATTGATCACTGCAAATAATAAATATTTGTGTTTTAGAATTTCTTAATAACATCATCTATCCCATAAGCGATAAGGAAAATTTACTGTTAATGACTGGAAAAAGAAAAATAGTAATCATTTGCCCGTTCTGTATTACAAGCTCCGCAGATATAGTTGATTTGATCAACTATCAGAAAAGGACAGAAAAATAAGGTAGCCACTAATATTCTGGAACTCACATTTCTCCATCACCAGCAACTTTATCTGTAGGAAGATCATTCTTCAATTGAAACGACGAGCTGAAGGATGAGCCTTCAGAATTTACTTCTTGTGGGAAAGAGAAATTAAACTTCAGATCATCACTTCCAAAGCTGCTACTTCCATTCCCATTGGATGATGAGAACACCTCCATGGTTTCTTCACTGATTGACCGGTAAGCTCCATTGCCTCAATGACTATCAAAGTGGCTGCTGCAACAGGAATTTGTGATAATATTTATGCCTCAAATTTCTCCTTACTGGTTCTAGTTTTGTTTTGTTTAAGAAGGACATAACTTATGTTTGATATATTTAAAAGAGTCCAACTTGAAACACAAACTATCATTCTTGTAGTGTGTTCACATATTTGAAATTGCCCAAGGTATTAACATATATTAACTATCTGAATCCACAGGAGAGAAAACAAAATGAACATACTTAAATACTTGTGGAGGACAAACAGGAGAAAAAGAAGCAACTGAACTCTCTATGATTTGAACATTTTTTACTCCTTCCAATTTATCCTGACACGAAAGGAAATTGGATAGTAACCATACAGAAATATCTTGAAGAGTTCATACGAGTTCATGTATCATAGAAAGAAATATCTTGAATGCAGTATGATCTCTCTAGTGAGGGGTTAAATTTTGCAGAGTTCGAGTCATCTATCCTTTGCATTGATAACCTCTCTTTGGGAACAGCTAGATAACGAGATCCCTCATGCTTGCTGCCTGAATTGTGATTATCTTCTGTTGAAATGCTATCATAATCCTGAATCGATACATGAAAATAATTATTGGAAGATTACAAACATCATCTAATTTAACTAAAAATATCATATATATCAAACTCAAAAATGAAAGAATTAGAAATGGTGTCCATAACTCAAAAGCATAGACATACTTACAAGAACAGCCTGTTTTTTCAAATCCTCAAGATCAAAATTCCATTCGCTGATTCCACATATATTATATATACTCTTGCTGCAAAGTCAAATGGGCTTAAATTCTGGTTAATATGCATGCAGCCACTTATAGATAGCACCAATTTGAGAATGTAACTAGCCATGTAGAATGGAAATGACATTAACCTGATAAGATCTTTAGACTGATGCGTATAACTACTTTAGAAGATCATCAAAAAGATGGATAGCTTTGATATGAAGCAAAAGTAATGAAGCCCATTATACCATTGGCACCAGTTTCTTTCATGAGAAATATCAATGACTGAAATAGAGAATATCACCTGTGGTAATAGTTCGTCCCCATTTACATTTTTGATATGTGACAGGAATTCAACCTCTTTTTCCTGAGCAAAGAGTTCATATAGGAACATGCAAAATTCAGTTTGATCCAACAATCTTAAGTATATGAGTAAGCAAGATTGAATAAGTTAGACCTTTAGCATCCTGAAGTGATCACCAAGTGGAGGAAGGCCATCAAGAATAGTCTGAGCCAAAAATTCACTTGGTCGTGAATGTTTAAAGAAAGGATTCTTCAAAAGTTTCTCAGAGGCAGGACGCTTTTGAGGGTCCTTCACCAAGCAAGCAGCCATCATATCCTTCAATGACTATAAATACCAAACCATTTTCATCATATCCTTCAATGACTATAACTACATTGCAAGTGAATGGTGCATACCTTCGAAAATTTCTTGCTTCTTTCATAGTTAAGACTAGGTGGTGCATTTTGTAAGGTCATCAGCAACACCTGAAAGAAGCAGGAAAAGAAACATACTAATTTGAATAATTCTGCAGATCTCTAATACATTTAATTTTAAGAATGTAGTTCTTTTTTGTTATAACAAGAATTATACTTGCTGTTTCTATAGTGCAGATTGGTAGATGTTGTTGCATTGGCAGAAATTAGGGGAAGCTTTACCTTCATAGGTGGATACTTGGAAAACGGTGTATGACCGTGTGCAAGTTCCAGAGCTGTTATTCCAAATGACCAGATGTCAGCTCTGTTCAAATGATTGAAAGCACAAGTTAAACTTCTTTAGAGAAAACTATTTCTAAAATTAATATTTATCTTTTTTTATTATCATTGTATAGAACGACTTCACAATAAATTGTGAAGGGTGAATATAAAATTATTTTTATATTAAATGTATCAATAATAAATTTTGTTGGGTAACAAATTCGACTTGAAAATTCAAATTTAAAATAAATTATTACTTAATTAATAAAAATTTTAAATTTTTAACTGCAAAATGTTAAAACTGTTACAGTAACCTATGATAGAAGATGCATGTGAATGGTTATCAATCCGTTATTATAAACTAATTATATAACAAATATATATTGTAATATTTTATATCATTGTTATCAGAAAATTGGATAGTAAGTTTATATTTTTATTGTTGATAAAAAATTATATATCAGAAATTTAATATTGATAAAAATGCAACTGAAAATTACTTATAACATGAATTGACGGTCATAAATTTTAAAAATAAATTAGCTAAAAGAACAATTTACCTTTTTTTTTTGTTTTTGCAACTGGTATTTTCTCCCGAAAGAAAATTTAGATATTATATTAAATAAGCATTTAATTTAATTTATACATGAAATATTAAATTTATCTTAAATGCCCTTAGGAAAAAAAAACTATATAACTAAACAAATATTTTCTTAATTTTGACTCAATAGATTAAATATATTTATGTTCCATAGTTGACAATACAAAGAGGCAACCTCGCCAAATAAAATACATATTTGTAGTATTATGACGTATTTTTGAAAATAAATAACTGGAAATTTAATTCGGAAAGACTCAATTCTATATCTAGAAATTTAGAAGCTTCTTTCTTTGACGCCCATAATTTTGAAAGTCTACTATTCTTATTATCAATTTTTTTTTAAAAAAAAAAGTCTACCATTCTTGCTTTAAATAAATAAATAAAATAAAAGAGAGCCAACTTGGTGAGTAGAGAATTTCCATTACTCATACATATCAGAAGGAAATTATATATGATGAAAGTTGACAATTACCCTATTGGTTGGTAATAAAAGAAAAAATATAAAAAATATAGAAAAAAATCAATAAATAATTATTTTAATATTTTATTTCTTCTCGATTAATTAATTAATAAGACAAAAGTATTATGCAGTCACCTTTGAAGATAAACAGTTCTTAGCATTTTTTTATCATGCAATTGCTTGAAAGATCCACCAACACTAAGCATGCTACACCAAGAAATTGACAGAGTCAATTCATACTTGATAATTTTATTACAGAAGAAGTATTAATTCATTATTTAAATGTTTAACTTATCATCAGTTTGTAATAAAAATAATTTTTGAACTTAAGGAGTAAGTAATTTTCATTTCATGGTTATTTTATTTTCTTTTCATCCTTTTACTTATCTTCATATACATTGTGAAACCAACGATACTCATTATAACTTATTGTAATTAATTCCATTTTTTATTAATGAATAGGATATATATGAGACATTATAGTAATGAATATTCAAATTTTTATCAAAAAAATTAAAGCTTAAATTCTTGTTGGAAAAAAGAAAAAAAATGATTGAATAAAGGGTGTTTGTGTATATATATATATATAAGAAAATATTTTCAAAATATAGTTGGTTATTGGTTAATGTCGATGCCAAAGTTGTTAGTGAAGTATAATATAAATTACTTGCACCTCAATTTTCATAGCAGAAGGCAGAAGCTTCTAATTGATGTGATTAATCATGATATCATCCATCATTCTTGATGTCTGCATCTCAGTTTGTTAATTATATCTATTTTCAACCATCAATTTTTATAAATTATAATATTGAAAGAAAAAAAAAACAAAGAATTAGGAAGGGAATAGAAATAAATTTGATGAGTTCTATGTGTCCAATTAATTTGGATGCATTGCCCAATTTAAGTAAATTGACGTTAAAGGGCTTAATTAATATCAACAAATAATAGTTTAAGAATTTAATGTTACTTCATAAGCTTAAAATCTAAGGGTTAAATATGCGATTTGCTTTTTAAAAAAATAAATTTACTATATAATAATGAATAAATTCATAAATAGATATTAAAAAAAATATTATGGTAAATTTGAAAAAGTGGAGCTATAGTAAAAAAGCAAACAACACGCGGGCAGCTAACAAGCTTCCGGGTAGGAGCATAAAAATAAAAATAAACACGTTTGCTTGTTAACCACTTAAGTCGGAATATTCTCCACGAACCGTCAAGATTCAAAATGCTAACATATCGTCCGAAATTTCGGCTTCTAAAAATACCGCGCGCCTTCCTTCTCCGTCTTCTTTATATATATATATATATATATATATATATATATATATTAGATACCCGCACAAACGAAAACCCAACCACACAAACTAAAAATTGAAACGCAAAGCTCCAAAAATAACCGCGTTTCAGCTAACTGCGTACTTCTTTCCCTTCCACCAACCACCACGCCCACCTCCACCGTAATAACTACCGCGCATAAATCGCATCTGTGATTTTCTGCAAGATTAAAAATTTTAACTAGAGAATAGACGAATTTAAGAGTGTGTGCGCGTATAGTTTATTAGAGAAATGCAGGTGAGTTCGGCTGTGCCCGTTAATCAAAGTTTCAGTTCTTGCTCTGCCTCTTCCGTTTCCGAAATCGCAGAGGTCGCCGGTAAAATTGAGCATGAATTCAGGTTTAAATTGAATGTGAATGAAGAGACCTTTGATGGATTGGAGGACTTAAAGAACCAGCAACTACAAGAAGAGGAGGAAGAAGAGTTTAGTTTTGTTTGTACGAATCCGGATGGATCGCCGATATCTGCTGACGATATATTCCAAAACGGCCAGATCCGGCCGGTTTATCCGTTGTTTAGCAATGATTTAGAAACTAAGAGCTTCTCCGAACTAGGTCTCCGGCCACCGCTGAAAAAGCTGTTTGTGGAAGAGCGCGAACATGCCTCGTCTGCGTCATCTGCGGAGGCGGAGGAACCGGAAGGACCGCACTGTGCTTGGACAGGGAAAGCCGTGGAGGCGTCGCAAGGGGCCTGCAAAAAGAGCAATTCTACGGGGTTTTCGAAGCTGAGGAGATTCAGAGAATTGGTACTTAGAAGCAACAGCGACGGGAAGGACGCTTTCGTCTTCTTGCACCATGACCACCATAGCCATAACCACAATCCTTCAACAATAACGACTGCAACGAGTAAAAAAACGAATAAGGCTGAGAGAAGCGAAAAGGTGACAGAAAAGAAGCAGAAACCAGCGGCAAATAAGGGGAAGAACAGCGAAAAGCCGTCGACGTCGGCGCACGAGCGGCTGTACATTAAAAATAGAGCAATAAAGGAAGAGCATAAACGAAAATCCTATTTACCGTACAGGGTCGGATTTTTCTCCAGCGTAAACGGGTTCAGCAAGAATGTACATCCATATTAAGTATTTCTCAATTTTCGTTGCAAAGCTAATTTTAATTTATTAATTCTTTTTCTTTTGAATTCTAAATTCTTAATGATAGTATTAGTATTCTGACAGATAAGATTGATGAATAACTAGGGTTCTCTGCATATCAATAATTTTACCCTATTGATAAAAAATATATATAAAAAACAATTGTACCCTATTGTTTCTTTGATGAAGTTTTAATATTTAAGCAGATATTCAAATTTCAATTGTAAAAGTTCTACTTCACTCTCTCTCTCTCTTTTTCTTTTCCTGTTGATTTCTTGTGCATAATGTTCATTTGTCTTGAAGAAAAAGAAAATTTTGAAACAGATTCTTATATCTTGTTTTGAAACAAAATTTTCTTTTCTTATTCTATTTATATTTTGCTATTATCATCGAATAAAGTCGCTCTCTTTATTATTAATTGGTTTATTTGAAGCTTAAATATATATAATGTAAAATAAAATGCAATGAATCTTATCTGTATATCCTTTAAAATTAAATATTAAATTTTTGTTATAAAATTTTATCGAAAAAAAGTATTTAATTGTAGTGCTAGTGCATTTCAGAGGCATAAAGGTTCTTTCTTTCTCCCCCACAAACTCATCAGGAGATGGAGACGTTTCCAAATTCCAAGATGATTTAGGTGAAACAAGAACCGAGAACTAACACGATTGAATAGAAAGGACAAATTCTCTAGCTTTACAATTTTCATACATACCCGAAGAAAAAACTGAAAATTTTAGACACCATAAAATTAAATCATAAGACACAATTTTTTTACACAACAAAATAAAATTTATTATATTTAAAATTATATAAAATATATATTAATTAAATTATTTAATTAAATATTAATATTTTTAAATATATATAATTTTATAATATATTATATTATAAATAATTATATTAATATAAATGAAGAAAAATTAACAAATTATTTATAATCTGCATTATTAATAATTATATAAATAATTAAATGCTTAAATTTTATTATAATAATAACTTTCATACTAAATTATTATAAAATATTAATTTTAGTTATTTATAATTATATATATATATACACACAATATAATACGATAACTATACGACATGATTAATTGATGTGAATAGCTATACATGATTGCACATGATGGTAGACAAATTGTCAGCCCTTCACACGAATAATTTCTCAAATATTGGAAATTTTCAAGAAAATGGAGCTTGAAAACTATTACTTTCAATTTGACACAACATCTAACATAAATCTGTTCAGTTTTGAGAGAGAATGGCCACAAAAAGCCAAAGCCTGTGCAATTGCTAAGTGCTTCAAGCACGTACCTATCCAAAGGGACCGACCTATGTTTAACTTTTCCTGCAAATTTCACAGTCCACCCACACGTTTACTTCCAACAACCTCCCACCACAATCTTTCTTCATGCTTCTGTTCTGTTCTTTTTCATGTAATCTATTTACATCCAACCCCAACAATTCCCTCCCCCTTTTTTCCCCTTCTTTACAAGTCCTCTTACCTTAACCGAGTTAAACGGAGTCAATAACTTATTATCATGTTAAAGAGATAATTGTCTATACCAACAATTGCATGCACACAAGTGGGGTCTAACATGATACGTCAGCGCAAGTCGAAGATCTCGAATCTCAAATTAGAATTAGTGTATACATTGCAGCAGTGCGCATAAATGGGGCTTCCATCTGCTGGTTCACTATGAGAATGAAATCCTGTCTCCTGACACTCTTTCAGCACACTCATACCTCCAGGGTCCGATAGCCGGAATATTCCATAGCTCCTACATGCCATCAATAAGACAAAGGAACAGAAAATATTAAACAACTACTACATATATTCACCATCTTCAATTGTTTTATATATCCTTCATTTTGTCCTTGCATAAACAAAGGAATATAGCACAAGTTCTGTGACAACCCAGAAATTCTTTTTTATTCTGCAAATGATATAATTTCTTCTGTGTGGTATTGATACTCAATTAACTTCTTCATATTTGCCTGATTAGACATAGACCACAAGGGTTAACTATTGATTCAAATTATTCTCTAGGTGCATTAGACAAGACAAATTGGCTTTGTCTAATGGCTACCTAGTAAGGGCCTGAACAGTAGTTATTAAGCATGCTGTCGTGCAAGGCAAGAAGCTACAAAGTAAAAACGAGGAAAAACTTGAATGTGAAAAAAAAGGGAAAAACTTCATCAATTGGTAAATAAGTCTAACAACATCGATAGATATTTTTCCTGATCGATAGAGCAGATAACTGCTATGTTAGGCATCGAGGAATCAGGATTGTGTGAATTGCAAACCTTGAGGTATCAGTTGGAGCCATAACAATGGCAAAGGCCTCCGGCACCATTACCTGAAAGCATAAATAGTAAAAGAACAGTAAATTGTCAAATGTTAAAAGCATCTTCATTGGAACAAAAAAATAAAGGAACAAGAATTTCAGGATTATGAGGAACAATTTACAAGGGAGTAACTCATAAAATTCATCAATTACATTTCATCTGTTTCCACTGGAATTTAAAGTTTGTGTCTGTGGTAGTGTGTGTGAATTTAATTCCCTTTGACTATCTAAAAGAATAAGCACCTTACCAACCATAGAACATGACATAAAAACTGCTAATAAAATTTTCAACACATGTTAAATGGAAGCCACAGCTGTTGAGGTATCTACCTGGTACGAGTACTGAGTATGCAGATCTATTGATGACATGAAACAACTTTGAGAAGGATGTGTCTGAAAACAAAATAATAAACTACTAATATTGAAGGCATTAAGAAGCTTATTTTAAAAAAAATTTAAAAGATGCATGTAAAAGAAAAATCCAAAGTTTATAAAGTAAAATTTCAGGGAAGGAATAACATACGTGAATCCATCCCACAGGAAAAAGAGATCTTTCGTTCTGTATGGCAAAAAATTCTTCCTCTTTTATGGCCTCACACTATTATCCATGGTTAGCAATTAAGAAATTAGTCCATGTAGAATCATGGCAAGTGATGTTTTAAAATCAGCAAGTGGGGACTTACAGAATTGGAAGATGATTTTTGTTTGGGTATTATCAGTGTGGTCACATAGTAGGTTCCCCTTTCCTGATATCATGAAGGACAGAAGAAAAACATTATATTCAGTAAGCTAAATCATTTTCTTCAAAGCAATTTCCATATATCCAAGGGAAAATTATAGAATGAAGCCCGCAATAGCTGAGTGGAATAGATAAAAAAGATTATTTGCTGAAGGCCACAAGCCCATAACGTTGTTTGTGAGAGGTCAATCCCATTTGTTGCACAAGGCAATCTAAAATAACAAGAAATCAAGGATAGGGATGAAGAGAATATAACAATTACAGCATTAGGAAATAACAATTACAGCATTAGGAAACCAACAGACAGAATAATTGGTTTTGGTTAAAGGTAAAAATAGCCAAGTTGATTTTGACTGACATCTGATGTGATAACATTGGCAAATAATTCACTTGTCTGTCAGTGAACAATACCTAACTACTATCTGATGAGACAACAGCGGTCAATCATGCCTGAATCAATGGAGGACCAGATTTCAAGTTGAGCTGTATATTTTTTATGCATATCATAGCCTAAATCTCATGTATATTTTTTTGCACACTACATTTTGAGGTAATAGCAGTCTTTTGGCAAGTGTAAAGGGAGCAAAACGAATGTCAGATAATTGGAGAAACAAGAACTTTCATGAAGAATCATTGTGAATCAAGTTAAGAAAAGAATGATTTTGTGCATGAAAAACGAAAAGGGAGAGAAGAAGCAGTGATAAAATAAAACAACGCGTTTCAATTTTAGAAAATATCAAGAACAGCATTAATCTTACGAGGAAAGCACCAAGAACCCCACATGTTTCAAGATCCTTCTCTGTATTTTCTCGAGCAAGTTCAAGAAAATCTTCCATCAACTGCGTTGATTAAGACAAAACTCATAAAAATTATTAAATCAGCCAAATAAGTAAATAAAAAAAGGGGGAACCTTTTAGCTTACAAGTAGGATTACACTGAGGATTGCACACAGGAATACTGCAATAGCTAAGACAACCGACAGAGAGTGTACAGTTCATAAGTTCTTACAATGTGTATATCTTGCAGGATGTTAGACGCTGAAGGCTGATTGCCTGAACTTGTGTCTGAATTGGCAACTCGGATAAGTGACACATGAGCATATTTAGGTGCCTTCTCTACACATGACAGTATGGGAGAAGGGGAAGACTGAGTTACAGCATGAACAGTAACATGCTGGCATTTGCTCTCTGTCTGAATCAGATTCTGGCAGGGAAATTCAAGTGTAAACAAACAAGGGCTAGAATCCAATGAATAGAAAGATGCTAGGTCAGCTTTATCTTCATTGATTACATTTAATCTGCAATAAAGCCAAACTCAATTGGTCTGCCAAATGAAAAATACTGAACAAAGAAAAGGTAATTTTAGCTAAATAAGATCGAATCAAGAGGGTAAAATTACAGAAAAGAAATGCATATGTATAGACTAAGTGGCATGGACACAGGAAAGACGTGAGTAACAGAATATAATAAATAGAAACAGCAGTATTTTTTTAAGCACAGCAACACGTATGAGACAAAAAGGAATTTTTTGTGTTTTCTCATATAGATTTGCAAGTAGTTTAGATATCCAAAACATGTCAATATAATGAAAAGATATATAATAAGGAGAAAATGACATACCTTTGAACTCTTGTTTCTGCCATACCACAATTCTTAGCCTGCGTCATAATTGCATAATTAATTAGAAACATCGTCATTTCATCTGTTGGGAATTCTCTGTCAACTGTGCGCCCTTAATTACATGCTAACGAAAATAAATTCATATAACTGGTTGCTATTAACCTATGAAAAGTTCAACTGTAAAACAACCAGATAATTCTTGTATTATAAATAAACTTGAACTAACAAAAAATTAAATGGATCGACTTTCTAGAAGAAAGTCAGACAACTGAAAACGCGTGATATTTACTTAAGAATAGTCTTAAAAATTGAAACATTATTAATTAATCCTTAAATTATAAGTATCACCTCAATTCTCATTATTAAATTCCCTAGGATTAGTTTGATCACTAAATGACGCAAAAAGAAAAGAAAATTAGAGAAAAAGGGGAATTTGAGAAATATAATTTATCTTATTTTCCCCTTTTTGTCTTCTCTTTTTAGCACCCAACCAATGATGAGAAATTAAAATTCATTTTCTTTCTTTTCCGCCCCACCCATTTCTTACAAAACGAACTAGCTGCAAAAGAAACCAGAAAATTTGGTAATTTTTTTCATCCCTTTTTATCAAAATTCTGAGAAATCAAATGCAATCACGAGCAAGTAAGAATTGACCTTTGGAGTCCGATCAGCAGTTTCTACGTTGCTTGTTATTCAACCCAGTTTTGCATATATCTCTGAAAAGCGAAATTAATTGAAATCTTTCACAAAGATTCACATGCATATTTATCAAAGAAGGAGAAATAGAAGAGCGCGTACCTGCAAAGCTGTGATGTTATCATATACTTTTTGTCTTCGATCGAACAGAATAAATTTCTGCGTTACTAAAGGAAAAGGAAAAGATAAATAAAAGCAAAAGCTTTTGAAGAAGGCCACCAACAAATGGAATGAGTGCGGTTACTGAGATAAGGATGCAGAATCTTTGAGTTTGAGAGCGTCGATGAGTTACTTTCTCGTCTATAGTGCCTATTCAGATTGATGTATACCAGAAATTGAGCGGAATCAGGTGTGGGCTCCTCTTCCCATGTATGGTGGAACTCGATCGTAGTAGTTTTTAGCCCCTTTGGATTTGATTCCATAAACTTTGGTAATGATATGAAAATTATTTTTACGTAATAATCATATTATAGAGAGACAAAAAAAAAATGATTCCTCCTCTATCTCAAAACACATTTATTTTCACAAAAATTTTTAGTTGAAATTATTCATTTTATCTAATATTTTTAAGTTAATTAAGAGCATTATTAAAAGAATAAAAAAAATAACTCAAATTTCTTGATGATAAAGCAAATTAAATGTAAATAATTAATAATTAATTAAATTTTTAAAAAAGTAGAGAAAATTATCTTTTCAGAATAAATAAATAAGAAATGAATCTATTTTTCAGACAAAAGAAATCAATAATTTTCCACGCAAATACACAAACATAAAAGAAAAGAAAAAGGGTAGAAATAAATTGGACAGTTGCTGATCAAGAAATACAGTGAGAGAGAGCACGCACCTCAATTTCTATAAAAAGTTGTGTTACAAAGTACAATTGATCAAAAGCTACATGGAGCAATTGCATACGGTATTCCAATCATGGAGCTCCAGCAATTTGAAGAACTTTAGCAATTCGCCACTTCCATCTGCAAGCAACTGCTTAATCATCCATTCTATCTTCAATTGTCATGCAAGCAACTCGACGTTACACACCCATTTTCAGGTTTTACTTCATTAGGTAAGTGTGGTCATTTAGTAAAGCTAGAGTTGTTTTGGACTTCAGAACCCTCCCAAGGCCACTTGAAAGCAAATATACACAAAGAAACAAAAGAAAAGGTCATAAATAGCAACAACTCCCAAAGGAGGAAAAAGGAAAAACATAAATACAAATTGTCTCGTAGCTTTTCCATTCAACATTATTGAATATTGCCAAACAAGTTTTGCCATACATCATTTCATCAGTGAGACGAGATAAAATGTAGTAAATAACAGAAAAGTTTTTAGGGAAATTTGCCTTAGTTCTAGGAGTCAAGCCAGGATTTGGTAGAGGCTGATTAGGATTTGGAGGTGAATCATTAATATTCTGAAATTAAACCAGGAACACAGTTGATTCCCACTCTTGGAAAAAGTTAAGCAAAAATTCAAGGAAAGGAGGATTTGGACTTACTTTTATACCTGGAGGGGTCTCCCCGTCTTTGTATCATGGCCATGATCTGCATATTTAACTTATTTTATAATAAATAGTAAAAATCAAATAAAGAAAGACATGCAAGCATGTGCGTGAGCGCATGCCGGGATGTGGGGGGTTCTGTATAGGAGCTTTTAGGTGACAAAATATTTCCCCAGCTTAGCATTGCAAGACCCAATACAATGCAGTGGATATTAGAAAAATGGCAGTTTTTATAATATATTGGTTATTCCAATGCTAATCAATATGTATTCATGAATCGATTTAAACAACATAATATATGCAATTTGTCCAAGGAGAATATATGAGCCAATTCAATCCTGCAGCTGAGAATGATTCCTCATAGAAACAGTGTCCCCTGATATTAGAGAATAAATCTATTGTCCAATAAAACACTAAAATATGATTAACCAACTTATAAGTCATAACTGCTGGCTCCGGTTTTTTGTTCCATTTTATATGCCAAAAGGCAACTAATATATGATCATGCTCGCTAGTAAGGATTAAATTAATTTGCGAGGACTCTGCCAGATGAAAAAGCACAACAACTGAACAAATCCATAGAAGAAATACCTCCATGTAGGATTTTGGGTGTTGACCTAGAGAAGGCCTGGTACTCACAGATGCAGGTGCTGATGAAGGCCTCACAACAGAAGAAACACACTGTAATTGAGATAAGTGGAATAGAGTGTTGTACTAAAAAAATAATTAACATAAAATCAAAAATCTACATGATCACCTGAGTCAATAGAGTTGGACACAACATTTTCTTTGACACTCTAAATGGCAAAAATAAATAAATAAAACAATAGTCGTTAAATATGTGAACAAAAATATGGAAAAACCAGGAAGCTTGAAGAAGAGACTAGCAAGTAGATTCACTTTAAGCATCTATAATCTAGTGAGAAAAATTGCAGCTTAAGTTTCCTTAATTTACCATTGAAGTTGCCCCATATTTTCTGGTATCATCATCTACACCAGGGGTTTGCATGTAAGGTTCCTTCGTCCTGTTTCTTGGAAGGAAACAAAGGTGGTCACATGAGAATCTGTATACAATAGAACGTAGAAAACTAAGAAACAACGATTGGAGTCTTATATCTTAAGCTGCTCAAGCATCATGTGCTAATCTTTTTTAAGGACATAATAGCCACTCACATTTTGAACACTGGAGTAATGGAATCAATCATTTGTTTTCTGTTGATAAATTTATCTATTGAAATTTATTATTTCAGTTTTATGGAGCTACTATATAAATGATATGCACATTCGTAGATGCAATTACTGAAATATACTAAATTAACAAATATATGCGACACACCACCAGTGGATGCTTTCTGATCATAATTTTCCCTTGATGTAAGAATAATCTCCCTTGCACCTTCCAGATTCAAAACTGCATTACTTATTGCCTTCATTTCTGCTACTTGGATGTAAAGACGCTTTGCTAGTGCCTCAAAGTTCCTCCTCTCTAATAAAAGTAAAAGTTGAATAAGTGCTAATAGATGAGTAACATGTTAAGTGTAAAAGCTGTCCTTTTTCTTTTCTTTTTCTCCTTTTTGTTCTCTTGGCTTAGCAACAATTAGAAACTTATGGCAAAAAGCATACATATGGACAACATTAAAAATTCCATGCTCATTTCCAATGAATTATGCCCATGGGATTATAGCCAATTTAAAGTGAGTTAGAGAAGCAAACCTTCAATTTTTTTAGTTTAACATTGCAAGGCTTGCTTAAGCCGCATGATCAGCAGCAGTTGCTGCTGCCTTGGCAGCTTCTGTCACCTCTTGCGAACCTTCCGTGTTTCTTGTTCTATGATCAGGTTCTTCAGAAACAGCCTTACAATTCCATATTCAACCTAGGCAAAATAAATTTCTGAAAAAGGCATATATCATTGAAAAACAATCATGCTATTACAACAAAGTCATAGAATACATGTAAGCAGTTAGCCAAATGCTCTGATGGCGTAGACCATTAAAATACCTTCAGGAACATGACTATCCCAGCACCTGAGACAGCAAATAACCTCAACCCAACAAAAAAATGTGACCAATAAAACCGGGATGGTCGTGTAGCAATAGAAGTGAGTGGTGCTGGAAGTTGCAGGGACTGTATGGTTGTTTGTGGCTTAATTTTTGTCGTAGCTGAATCTGAGAAATTCCAAGTAACCAACGCAAGCCATGATAAATTCCAAGTAACCACATTTTATGAACTCTAATCTACTGCAGCTTAAACAAAGATCATGTGTATGTCATTTTTGCTTCAAAAATCACATATCAAAGATCACAATAATCATTGACACCCAAGAAAATTGTCTTGCTAACCTTGTCTGACGATATCACTTGCAGATGGATCCTGTAATTCACATCCAATTAATAAAACAGTTTGGGCATTGTGTCGATACTTCAACTCAACAAATTATATGTCGAACAAAGCAAATAACTACTACTTACAGGAACACGACGAAATGCCTCATCTATCTTCTCATGCGTAAGGCCTTTCTTCCGAAGAAAAGATCGCCGACGGACAATCGGCGTACCTATAACACCCAAATGAGATAGAAACTTAACCGCCATTAGACCCAGCTCCTCTCGCATTGATTCAACAGGTTCTGCTAGAATTTCCCTTGAATTATGGCTATCTTGATCCATTCCTTTTACAGCCCAGAGAATCATTCAAGAACCCAATATTAACAATCAAAATACATCATTCAAACTATTATTTAAACGCGAATTTTGATTAGAACTTCATACATAGAAAAATCGCACCGGAGCTCTGGGTATTACTGATCGGAATATCTGCCGAATCAGTAGATTTGATCACCATGTTTTATTTACTTTTGAATCCAGTGTAGCAGTAATCATTTTCATGGAACTAGAACGATCTATTCAACTTTTATTTTAATAATATTGAGAAAAAGAGGAGAATAAGAAATTGAAGACGACGAGAAAATTTTAATAGAGCAATATTGAGCTTCAAAACGCAAGAACTTCGCTGCTATAGAAATGTTCAAAGGAAAAAAAATTCCAGTAATAGCTTCATTTTTTTTTTTATAGAAACACCTTCTTCCTGTCTTTTTATTTTCCACTTTTACCTTTTTCTTTAATTATGTGAAATGACGATGAATTCGAAGAAGACAAAAAGACGATGTTAATTATAAAAATGATGCCGAAGAATCATAAGAAAATGAAGATGATATTGATTATGAAAATGATAAAAACAAATATAATGATGTCAAAGAAGAAAATAAATACGAAAGACTTTTTTATGCCACTTTTTTTTTACCACAAATATTTTTTTTACTAGTTTCTTTATCTATGATTTTATTTCTCTAATGCTTTTAAGTTTTTGATTTTCACTTCCTATTTAGGAATCTTTGCATCTCCAAAATAAAAAATAAAAAAAATTGAAGATGAATACGAAAAAGACAATATTAGATATATCTTACATATAACTTAAATATATCGCACATATACTTCACATGTCCTGTTGACCAAACACACGTACACAAACCAAATACAAACAGATAAAAGATATATCTTTTAAATTTTTTTAAAAAATTGAATTCTTTTAATTATAAAATAATTTTAATAATACATGGAAAATCAAAGCACCAGCAATTTCTTTAGCCATCATTTTATATCTAAATACTTCTAAGCTTTCTGATTTTTCACTTGTTATCTAGCAATCCTTGCATCTTCCAAACAAAAATCAATGAAAATGCCGTAAAAAAAGCATATAAAGATAAATACGAAGAAGACAATTTTGATTATAAAGATGATAAAGATTAAAAGACAATTACATATGCTACACATATATCGCAGATGTATTTTATAGATACTTTATATATAACATATATATAACATGTGTATACCTCATATATACATACAGTCACACACATACACAAATCCAAAGACATGCATATAAGAGACACAAATAAATGGAACTTATGGAGATCGCTCCTAGTGCTAGGCGTGGTGTGGGCATACGATGTTGTTGCTTGTGTTGGGCACGGTGTGGGATATCTGGTGGCTACACAATCTCTATTATTGGATGTCGGGTGGTAAAACGTAACGAAATTTGAAAAAAAAAAAAAAGAAAAAAAGAGCAACAAATTTAAAGATAGTAAAACAAGAGAGAAGCAAAAAAACAGAGAATAGTGGAAAGAGAAAATGACAAAAAGATAGAAGAAAGACAAATTTGAGTAATTGCAAAAGTAAGAGAGAAGCAACCATGGTGTTTGTAAAATATAGAGCAAAGCAACATTAGTAAAAATGAATATGCAGTGGAAAATAGTTTTAATTGTTTAGAAATATTTTTTCATTGTTTAGAACGATATCAGTAAAAGCAATATCAATGGTCATAAATTAATTTTAAATTATTTGAAGTGAAAAGAAGCAATATCAGGAGAAGAAACATTAGCCCTTTTTATTTTTTGTTTAGCTCAAAGCACATTAAGCATCATAAATTACTAATAGTAACTTCAATTTTAGCGAGCAATAGTAATATCCATTTTGCTGGAAAGAGAAAAGTGTGGATCCATCAAATAAATAAAGTTATAAATGACTTTTTTTTTTTGTTGAAAAGGAAAACTATGTGATGTAATTTTTGACTTTAATGAAATGGAGTCTGATTACTAGATGGAGATAAAAAGTTGCATCTATATTATAAAAATAAAAATAAAAAAAAAAGGAAAAAGGAACAAAAGTATCACAAAAATAAAAAAGAAAAAAGTATTAAGGACGGAGCCACGTGATCCAATTTCCTAAAAAACAATGTATGGAGGCATCGTTACAAGAAAAAGATAAATTTGGAATTTTCCAAATCCAATGTTTAAACTTCAAAGTTTCCAACCGGGCTATCTTTGTCGGCCAATGGGCCTTAAGCACTGTATAGTTTGGGTTGAGATTTTAAAAGGTTGAAAGCTTTTTAGGATAGATTCTTATATCATAAATTTAAGCTCTTATTATATTATAGATTCAATCTCCTTTATAATTGGAACTGTATCTTTATTTCTTTTATATATTTTAAAAAATAAATTATTCATTATTTAAATAAATAATATATTATATATTATGGACGTAGATGTATGATTGAGGATTACACTGCGGATTGGTTGGGTATAAGTTCTAGTGCTTTAAAAAGAAAAAAATCGCAGTGAGTGTTGAAAAATCTTTAACTAGATTTGGTTTATATTTTCACAATATAACAAGCGGATCCGAAATGAGTAAATGCTGTTGAAAATCGAGTTTTCGATTTGGGTCAGGTGGAATCCATCAGAGGGGTCGACTTTCAAATATACTTGAAGACTACACATATGGCATAGAGCGGAAGATATCCACAACATAAGATTCTCATTAATTGGATAGAAATAGAAGACCTTATTACCTCAGCTTTCACTATCTCTATCCAAAAAACAACTCCTACTTGTTTCCTTTACACCCTCAAATTCTGAAGTGTTGTATTAGCATTTTCTGAATTGCTATCATTCCTATTTTCTTGTTTCCTCATTGGGTCCCCATTTTAAAGAGTTTCAGCTAGCTCCTTGGTGGGATAACAGTTCTTTCTTGCAGCACTACAGCTATGCATTTATCTCCCATTTCTGGTCATTCATCTCTCCTCCTTTTTCTCATTCAAATTAAATATGCTTATTATATTATGTAATTATGATTTTTGAGTTTGAACTACTATTAAATTGAATATTAACCTACAAATTAGGCTAGTCTCTAGTCGTGCATATCTTCCTTTTAGAGTGAGAGAAGTTGAATAATTCCTAAGTCATATATCTTTTAGTTAATTTTCATATGTCAATTTTATTTTGCTACTCTATTAATATTGTTAAAAAAATTTCAAATTTAATAATTTTTATCCAATTCAAATCCACATGATAAATGGGTATTCGTTATCTGCTTTGAAGTATGAAAAATATATAGATGTTTACTGATGGGGGTCAAGAACTCAATAATAAGTTGGGGGTGGGCTAGCTGGCTGTAATTGACTCAAATGGGACCATTAATTTAGCTATAAATAAATAAAAGAACAAAATTTAATGGACCAAATATTTATTTGATTTGCCAAAGACGATGGATTCTCTAATTTCTAATAAAATGTTTCTTGTTAAATTTCTTTTTTTTTTCTTTGTCATTCGACAGGTGGAAAAGGAGGACATAATCAAAGAGAAGTATAGAAATAGAACCATGGCTGGAAAATTCGGAAAGTGTATGATGCTATGCTGTTCAAGAAAGGTCCCGGTAAGTTTTTCATACTTGGTAGAATAATTTATTTAAATTATAGCACGTAGTTATTTTCGTTATTCATCAATATTATATTGTAATTAGAATTAATTTATATTGATATTTTTAGTAGTTGAAAACGAATTAAAAGAAAAAAAAAGGCCAGGCTATTGTCATCAAATCATCATTTTAAATTTGAGTCAACACCAAAATAAAAATATTTGATGGATAGAAGAAGAAAAATATATACCAAAGCTGTCTTGGTTTGCCCTATAATGAATATATTTAAACAAAAAAAAATTATGATAGTAATCAACGACAGTTAATTATTAACTTATTTTTTAATTAATAACACGTTTTGTATGTTTTTTAAATATTACTACTGTTATTTAGTTGATTATCCTATCTAAAGCTATATTTAGAATTCTGATTAAAAAAAACCTATATTTAGAAATTGATTATATTAGACCCACAATTTATTATTATTATTATTAAATAGATGTACAGATTTTTAAAGTTGTTTTATGAAAACGAGTTAAGATAAGAAAATGTATACTAATATTAATAATACTTACCAACAACAACTTGGCATTAACTTTGAGCTTCGCTATTCATTTTTCTTTCCCCAAAACATTGAAGATAGAAAATTCCATTTTGCAATGTATACTTTGAAACTTTCTGAGTCAATGAGGTACAGTTAACAATTTAATTAATTAGGTAAGGTTATAACTGGGGTAGGGTTATAATTTGGGTAGCTAGGCTTCTAATTTAATTATATTTAGCATCAAACAATTTTTTTTTTTTTGGGTATATAGCATCAATCAATTTTTAATTAGGTAGGAATACATTAACTAATATAGTGTGGTCATATATGCGTTGAATCAATAAGAAATATTTCAAGAGTAATCACATGAATTTGTATAGATCATGGGATCAAGTGAGTTCTATCTATTTATCTATACATAGAGGGGTTCTATTTGATTCAATGGCAATATAGATTTATATTCATACGAATTTGTGTTGAATCTTTTTTCATATCTCAGCTGTTTTATGACAGTGTTGGATTGAATTATTCCACATTTCTATATAATTTACTATGGGAAGTTATCAAAGGGCCTAAATTTGTCTGATTGAATTATTTTTTCCTGAAACATTGATTAATTGTATTCTACAAAAATAATTTTTAGTAATTTGTTCTTTATTAAATTTTTAAATAATTATTTGAGTATATCGTTGAGTTCAAATTCAATAAAACATAAGATTAATATTATTGTATTAGTATTGCAAATTTACACATTTAAATTATTACTTTTTCTTTTTCCTATTATTAGTATGTTCTCTCAGTTGACTTTGCCCCCCGAAACTCCCGCCGGCCAAAGAATAAAATAATAATAATAATAAAACAGTCAAGCAAAATTGTGCATTTTCTGCCACCTTTAGCTGGACTTATCCATTGACCGTTCGATCTCAATCCTAAAAAAAGCAACGGTGAGAATAAATCCTCCAGTCTGCTTATCCTTCGCTCTGCAATCTGCATGATTTCATTTATCACTGGTCCACTGGAAAAGCACAGAGTCGTTAAATTCTATACGAGACAACGCGTTCCATTCCATTCCATGTTCCATTCTTACTAAATTTACGTTTTTGTCCTGGTTTCCATTTTAACCGCGGTCCATCTCCGAAATTACCGGTGTGGTTAATTAGTCAGAGAGAAAGAGCGCCTATTTAAACTAGGAGTAGTGATTGGATAGGTGGAAAAACTAAAAAGGATAATTCTCTTCCCCCAAACAGAGAATAGAAAGCAGAAAGCAGAATCTCACATACACACAAAGAAAAAAAGGTCCGCATAGATGCTTCTTCTACTAAGTATCTGCACCGATCCCGATTCAGATTTGCTTCTTTTCATCGTTTTCATTTCCCTATTCAATTCCTGTGTTTCTTGGATTCTTCCTTTTCCATTTTGATATATTCATCCAATTGAATTTCAACTTTATGGGCTTCATTTTCTGATTTTCTTTTTTTTTTAATATAATTTTATTTGGTTTTGATCGGCTTCTCCAATTTAGTATTTGATTATTAAATTCTAATGTTATTTGATACATATATATATATATAAGATAATTCGAACCGGAAAGATGATTCTCTTTTTGTTTGTTGTGGTTTCTGTTATGGAATTGGCAGAAGGAAGAAGATCACATGGCGGACAAGTCATACGAGGAAGCCATCGCAGGACTATCTAAGCTTCTCAGGTACTGTAGTTTTCTGTTTATGTAATTACATTTTTCTGTCCTTTCATCGTCCAAACAAACTGATCCTGAGATAACAGAATGATTTTTGCAGTCATTTTCATTAATTTTTACTCACTAATTAACACAATCAAACCAATTATTAATATTTTCCTTTATCTAACGCGTTATGGTGCTGTTAATGACAATGGCGGGGTCCACTTACTGAACGGCTTAGATAACCCCTCCGTCAAGATCATAGATAGGCCCCGCGCTTTACTCAACGATAAAGTACTGATGATTGGTTTTTTTATCTGGCCTCGTTTGCAGTGAGAAAGCTGAACTCGGGAGCGTCGCCGCCGCAAAAATCAACCAGTTAACGGCGGAGTTAACGGCGGCAAGTTCCAAAGACTATAACCCGGACGAGCGGTTGAACGCCGGGTTCAGCCAATTCAAGAAAGAGAAATATGAGTATGTGTTTTCTATTTGTGGATAAGGTTGTTACGTTAGTCGGTGGAATATGCTGTCCGTTTGATCCTGGTCTTATTGAAACTCTGGGCGACTTCGCTTATGAAACATTTCTTAAATTACTTATTTATTATCCTTTCTTTACCTAAAAAATTGATCATCATATATATATATGTATATATATATATATATATATATTAATTCATCTTTATGTGGGATTTTAGAATCTAAAATTGTGACTAAATCATTTATTACCAATTAATTGGATTTAAAATTAAGGTGACTTATGAGTTATAATTGCATCCTCGCAGATTAAATGTTTAATTTTATATATTTCCATATTATCTTATTATAAAAAGTTGCAAAATTTTCCATATAAAGTTGAAGCGTACAGTGGCAGCATAGTTGAGCTAATAATGGGATTTGTCTCATTTCAGGAAGGATCCTACCCTGTATGGTACCCTTGCTAAAGGCCAAAGCCCCAAGGTTTGTGTTACTTTGTCAATTGCTAATGAATATTGATTTCATTTGTCTATTTTTATTCTCACGGTCTTATAATTATTTTAGAGAAATAAGAAAAAAAAAGATCAATTAGAAGCCGAACTTGACTTCCATTACGGAATAATCAACAAGCATAGTGATAATATATTTGTAATAAGTGGCTTTACGTTTTCCATAGGAGAAATCCTTTCTAATTAAAATTTTCAGACATGTAAAGTTTAAGAAATTTGTTGAGAAATAACAGAGAAAAAATAGCAAAAAAAATAGAAGAAAACAAAAAAATACAGATTTAACGAAATTTGATAATATATTTATGTCATTAGAAAAAAAAATGGCTAGATTTTTTTATTAGATATATAAGACTTAGGTTATATATATATATATATATATATATATATATATATATATATATATATATATATATATATATATATATATATATATATATATATATATATATATATATATATATATCAGTCATCCCAAATCCACTTAAATCACAATAAATTTAACCATTGTTCCGCTACGCTCCATTCTATTCTAACACTATTAACTGTGTGTATATATGAGTCATACACAAACAAATTTAAATTAAACATGTCCTACTATTTTTTTCCCAATTATGGTAAGTGTTGAATAAGGAAGTCAACAATGGCTTTTGAGACACCTGCTTACGTTTACATATATATATATATATATATATATATATATATATATATATATATATATATATATGTGTGTGTGTGTGTGTGTGTGTGTGGTCTCAAATTAGTTAGGTACATTAATGTCTTCTTGCATCTTTCCAGCTAATCAAAATGGTGAATCCTTTGTTTTCGTTATTTTTAAAATTCCAATATTGAGCTAGCTTAATTGATTTATCATTTTATATATGCAGTTTATGGTATTTGCTTGCTCAGATTCTCGAGTTTGCCCTTCTCATATCCTCAATTTCCAACCAGGAGAGGCCTTTGTGGTCCGAAACATTGCCAACATGGTCCCACCTTACGACCAGGTTTGCTTAATGATTATTAATCTTCTCCTTAACAACACTTTATGTACATGTAATATGGGTTTCTTACAAATGAAGGTATCCCACCACAAACTTTAATGTCACTTTAGGCAAGTTTAATAATAATTCATGTGCTTGTCCTTTTTACTCTATATTTTAGGATCTCATTTTGCACAATAATGTTTTTGCATTTGCATTGACAATTTAATTACGCATGCACAGTAGTAGCATAGTTCAACTTGATTAAGTATCATGGAGTTTAATAATAGTTATGGAGTTAATTGTATTTGAAGGGAAAAAAATTAGTCTAAATTTGATACATATTTTTTAATGAATCGATAACATGTTAAAAAGGTAATTTTTATGTGACAATATATTATTATCGATTCAATGCATGAATTAACACATAAAACTGGTCTAAATTTGAAATTTGCTGTTTCTAAATATATGTTTTTTTTAACCAACCATTCTGCCTGCAGACAAAATACTCCGGAGTAGGGGCGGCCATTGAATATGCAGTGCTGCATCTAAAGGTGAAAAAGAAATTACCATTATTGGTGTTATTCTTACTTTTAAGTTTTAACACATCATTAGCGTAATTCTTTAATGGTGGTGGGTCCTTATATGTCCAGCATTGGTGGAGAATGTGGAGGTAACGTGAATTCGATGTCTAGTCATTATTTTTCTCCCCACTCATTTACTTTACCCACATTATTCACCATTAATTGGTCCCGATATATTCATCATATTTCATATCTCACTCACTCAACTGAAAAGAGACATGTCCACCATTTCATTTTTATAATTTTTCTAATTATAAAGCAACCTTTTTCTTCAATGAAAAAAATTGGATAAGTGGTGCTGAGTTTTGTCACTTTCTCCTTATCATCTTTTCTTTTGCATCTTAAACTGATCAGGTGGAGAATATTGTGGTCATTGGGCACAGCTGCTGTGGTGGTATAAAAGGGCTCATGTCTATCCCTGATGATGGAAAAACTAATAGGTAAGCTTGCAATCATACAGTGGCTTTTATCACTGTATGATAAATTAAACTAATAGCCCATAGGTCAATAATATAGGATGATTCTCTTCTAATGTCATGATGTTCCACTTATCATGACTAGTTGTAACAAATATATCCATTAGTTTTGCGGAATCACTTTCCCCTGTAGAGTGTAGATGAATAATCAAACACCGGAAGTACTTTATTTAATGGTACCATATTCTTGGAGGAAGAGGAATCTCTCGAAAAATAATTATTAAAAGCTGAACAAAAGCAAGAAGGGTACCTTCATAAATTATATGTCGCATATCGCTGCTTTTCTTACCCCAGCAAATTATGAACTTTATATAGTTAAACTAAAACTTAAAAGTCCATGCGGCACCATATTCCCTTAATTTCTTTTATATTATTTTTGAAAAGAGTCAACTATATATACTACAACTAGTGAATATCATGAGGTGTATATATTTTCAGGAGGAAAATTGTGCGTGAAGCAATATTCATTTCGTATTTTCTTATGTATATTCTAATTATCCGTTTATTGATATGCAGTGACTTCATAGAAAATTGGGTTACAATTTGTTCGGCTGCAAAATCCAAGGTTAAGAATGATTGCAGCAGTTTAAGCTTTGAAGAGCAGTGCCATAACTGCGAGAAGGCAAGTTTTAATTTATGCTTAATTAATTATATATCTTTACCCATATAATTTATTATAAGCATATTTAGATAAAAGAGAAACTCGAAATTAGTTCAATAATCCATGAAAGAAGATTCTAAAGTTTCTTTGCTTCACATTATCCTAAATGCTACCGACAAAAATGGAATCGGATTCTAGTTTGGCCATGTGGCACACATAAGGCTTAAATCTATATGTATTGAGTAATCAGGGAGATTATAAATAATAGTATACCAAATTCTTGTCCTAAAATTTGATTACTCCTATGTATCTTAACGTGGGTAGCATATATTGTTCAAATTTAATCCAATCTGAACTCCATGAATGGAAAAAAAATGGTGGAATACTGTGGTACTTATGGGTGTTAGTGTCCTAATGAATGCAGGAGGCTGTGAATGTATCACTAGGAAACCTATTGACATATCCATTTGTGAAAGATGGATTGGTGAAGAAAGGTCTGAAATTGAAGGGTGCACACTATGATTTTGTGAAAGGAAATTTTGAGATTTGGGATCTTGATTTCAAGCTTGCACCTTCTGTAGTCTTATGAGCTTCTTCATGCAATCTCCATGTGCCTCCTCTTCTCTCTCATTTTCATAAAAAAGCTTTTCTTGCAGTTAAAGCTGTAAATTATGAATAAGTATTTTGACAATTCAAAACAATCTTGCTGCCTTACATATATATTTGGCTTAATAATAATTGTTATTTTGGTCTATTTTTGCCTTCCAATTATACTTAATCTATTTTATTTTTCTTCTTGTTGTTGGATTTTGTTTAGTTAAAGTTATTTTTTTAGAAATGCAAATGTAAACCGAGAAAGTCTTGTCCAAACTTGGTACATAACTTTTTTCATGGATCGAGTAATAATAGACTGTTATATAGGTAAAAAAGTTATTAATTTATATTTGTGACATCTTATTACCTCTTAGATTTATAAAATTATTTGTACAAAATATTTTTTTAAGATATTTTAAAAATTGCTTTTTGCCTTTCTTTTTTCTCCTCATATTTTTAGTCAATTATTTGTAGTATGCGAATCTTATACTTGGACATTTTCTTTTACATGACATATCAATGAAGTCGAATAGCATACTACTCAATCTAATATCATATTCATTTCAACATAACCACTAACAACTTAATAAGAACCACTAACGATATGATTAAGCAGAAAACATAATTGAATCATGGAATACGTACTGGGAAAATGGAAATGGCCCTTTAGGATCAACAATTGGCTTTATGTTTCCACTTTCTAAATTTGGGTTTTAGTTTCTTAAGAACTTCTCCATTGGAAGACACCACAAATCTCAAACCAGGCGGTGTAACCGCACCGGTTAAGGCCACTACACTGCCTCCTTTCACAGTCTTCACTGCCTCATCACATTGACCTGCCATGAAGGAGAAAAAACAGAGATATTGTTTCATCAACAATAACTGATACCAGCATACGAAACATATTCAAGATGCAGAAAGTCATCAACTTTATTAAGTAGTTTTTCCACTTAGTGAACCTTTTCTCCAAATCTACTCTGAATTTCTTTAGATAATTTTCTCCAATCAAAGATCTTTATTTTTTACTTTTACCTCGATATATAGCCAAAAACTCGTAATAACTTATCGTCATTATCATGTTCAGAGAGGAGGGGAAGAGCAAGTGTTTGAACCTTGTTCTGATAGAAAGAATGCTAATGCATTCCAATAACAAGCAATTAGTGCAGAAACTTACAGATAGCATCATAGACAACGTCAAACTTTTCTGGTAAATCTTCAAAGTTTTCCTTAGTGTAATCAATAGCCAAATCAGCACCCAAACTCTTTAACAGTTCCAAATTTCTAGTGCTTGAAGCTGCTGCAATTCTAGAAGCACCAAAGAGATGTTTTGTGAGCTGCACCAATAAAACAATATCAAGATTGACATATGTGACTCTGTTGCTTTAAAATTATTGAGTTATTAATTTATTATTACAATGGCATATATATTTTTCTAAGAACTTGAAGGTAGCATTTGGCAGCACGAATCAAAATCCCAATAGCTTTATTGTGGGAACATATAAACTCAAAATAAAACTGTTTAGCATTGCATTTGAGAAAAAAGTTTGTTTTTTAAATTATTTTTTATTTTTATTTTTAAAAACTGTTTTTGAAAAAAATAGATAAATAGAAAAATAATTTATAAAAAGTTAAAAACTCAATTAATTAAATTTTAAAAAAATTTAAAACTGTGTTTTTTTTGTCATCCAACAAGTACCTCTTAAGAATACTGTTGGAGGCACTGAAAGTTATCAATGTGTTAGCAACAAGTTGACACCAAATCAACTCGGAATCTTGTATCAAATTCTAGTTTACAGAAAACCTAGTTTCTTGATCAAATTTGTTTTGCATGTGATACAAATAGTAAATCGGTTTATAATTTGTTTTTTTGGTCTTACTACAGTAACCATCAAATTCCTTTCCCTCGAAATTGGAAGCTTTAGCATAGGACAATTTGTAATTTTTTTTTAGATACATTATTCATTCTATACTACAGTGACTTGATCCTAAGAAATAATACTAACTTAATTTCATATTATGTCAAATTTGGTATACAATCAAATATAACATTAATATACCATCAATATATCATATATATACTTTACGTATACACACAAGTATACAATATACTGTGTTGTATTAATAAGAGATTTTTTCATGTGTGCTTAATTTGAACAAATTTTTTGATATATTATTTCAAATTTAAATTCTCCACTTTAAAGATTTCATTATACAATAGTAGGAATCATGACAAAATTATCCACGTCTATTTACCCACTCATACTCGTCTATTTAATTCAATTATAAGTTTATGACACTAATACATGAATATTGAAAGATTGGATAGGGGTACCTATTTCTCCCTATAGCTAAATTCAAAAAAAAGAACATCTGATCGTTCTTTTTCCCAGCAGCAGTTAGTTCCATCTTCCCACGTAAAGGAGATTAGGTCTGAAGAAATTCTCTTCACATCTTCATTTATTAATTTTTCATTTTCCATTCCGTGGCTTAGGTATTTTACTTGGTCTACTTTTCTTACTCTGTCTTGGACCGACTAATTTGAATCAAAATTTAATAATTCTTGTATGCGTACAGTTGTACACTTTCATGCTGATAGCAGGAACAATTCACTTTTTTTCAATTAGAATTTAATAAAATTATATAAAAAAAATTTACTTTCTTTTTGTCTTATTATTATCAAATACCGAATATGTAAATTTTACAATTTACATATTACTTGTTAATCCTTTTTAAGAAATAATATTAAGCAATAAATAATATATTTCTTTTACACATTTATACGTCAACCCAAGATGGCACAAAATCTTGTGAAGAGGAAATCGAATTGCCATCTCTATTCAATTATTGTGAAAAACATCTGGACCTAATTAATTTGAAACATTTTTCGAAATTGTCACCGCAAGTGTGAGAGTACCAGCCTTTTCCTTCCATCATCTAGAAAAAGGTTCTTATTGTGGAATTTTGCCATTTAGCGACAAAGTGATGGAATCCTCCACTCAACGCACAAATTGCAAAGATTATCGTATACTCCATTTGATTATTCCCGAAAATATAATTAATTTATTAATTTTTATAATATTTTTAAATTAAAATAATGAATTTTTAATTTTTCTATTAAAAGAAAAATAAAGTGTATTTTATTATTATATATATATATATATATATATATATATATATATATATATATATATATATATATATATATATATATATATATATATATTATTTTTATATATTAAATGGATAAATGGTGGGTTGGAATTAAATAGGGCTAAATATATATAAATACTCATATAATAATTAAATAGATCATAAATAAATGATATACAATTCAACCCATTTAGACCAAACTTATACTCATCCAAATCCATCCAACGTCCACAAGGGTGTGAATTTTGAAGTTAGAAACAACCCAATTAAATGTATACTGTTTTATCGGTATTTCTTGGCTTTTCTTGATCTCTATATCGATAAATGGTGAAAAAGAAATTCTATGTTCTTGCTTATTATATTTTACATTAATTATCAATTACGACATGTAAAAAAATTATAAAATAACACATAATTCATATTAATTCTTTAATATTGTGAATATACTATATTTTTCTAAAAAAATAAAATAAGTATATTTTCTAAAAATATAAATTATAATTTGAAACAAATTAAAATATATATATATATATATATATATATATATATATATATATTTATGATTATGGAAGTTGCCAACGAGATATTTCTTCATTCATATATCCTTTTATTTCCTACCAATCTGACTTTGAGCCGCAATAATAAAATAATAAAAAATCAAAATATTAAATTAATTATATATTTTTTGAATTAATCATAATATAATTTTTTATTTGATCTTTTTTTTTTCACGAAGATTGTCTAACAGACTAACACGTTATTAATTAATAATAATAATCTCCATAAAAATAATTTTAGATTGCAAATTTTGTAATTTTGTTTTCCTTTTATTTAGAAAATAAAAGAGATTTGGAAGATAGAAATGGATTTAGAGAGGGTGAAGAGATATTTGGAGAAAGGAGAAACAAGAATCAACCCACCATTGAAGGAAAGCCTCTTTTTCTTCAAAAGCTTTATTTCGCAAGACTTTCACGTTGATCTGATTGAATCTGACCGTCTTATTTGCTCCATGAAAGTCCCTCCTAGCTCGCTTACTGGTACGCATTAGACCTTCATGTCGAAAAAGGTGCATTTTTTAAAAACGCAAATTTAATATATATATATATATATATATATATATATATATATATATAAAAAGAAAAAAAATATGAAGTAAATAAACAATGGAGGGCTATTATGGGTGGCGAGTTTAAGTACTTTACCAAAATTAGAAGCAAGACAAAAAGTATATAAGGGAGGGGTATGAAAGCAATAAACAAAGCTTCAATAACAAAAATGGCTTCCTCTAAGGCGAAGCCTTTTCTGCTATGTGTGGCTATGATTTGCATGGTGTTGGTCCATGAGGCGGAAGCCCAGAAATTTCTGGATCCAGGCGTAGCTGATCCTTGTGTAAGTTCCAACTATAAGCGACCCGGATGCAATCGCAATCCTAACGCGCCCCCTCAAGAAGCGAATCATGAGAATCGTGGATGCAATCAGAACAACCGATGCCGCAATGATCCCAATACCCCTGCCAAAAAGCCATGAAAATTTCTTATTTAGATCATATTTATAAATTTGTTCATGTACCGAAAATATATATATATATATATATATATTTTTTGATTTGATTTGATTTATAAATAAATTTATGGATTTCATCTAAACAAGTATTTATGAATTAAAATCCATCAATTGATTTTATTTCATGTAGTGTAGTTGGTTATTATAAATTGCAAAGTTGCTTGTTTTTAATATTATGTTTTCAAATTTTTCCGTTATAAAGATTAATCCTTAATCCTTGAGATGTCATATTTTTTTTATCTTCAGATTAGTACCATTAAATTAAAACTAAGTAAACTAATACATGATTGATTTAAGTGATTTGACATCTCTTCTCGTTAAATAAAGTATCAAGTTCAGGTTTTGTGTATGGAGAAAACATGTGCTGAGAGAGTTTATTCTATAATAGACCAATAGTTAGATTGAGCCGGATTAGTCAAAACCCACAAACTTTTGAACACGGTAATGCAAAAAAAAAATCAAAGCTAAGTGGTTCTCAAATCTCAACTTAACCAAATGACTATTTATATATAATCTCTCTCTTGGTAATCAATACAATTAAGGGATGAAATAATGTGGTACTGACTAATAGATTATTTGGATTGTGGTAGTAAATGGTATATTATATGGGTGAGTATAAGTTAATTATTCGAAGAGAATGGGCGATGATAAAATTATGGTTGGATTCATGAATTGCATAATCTAAATCTACTTGTTTTTCTTTTTTTTTTAATGCTTACTTGGATGATTTTTTATTTTTTCACCTAATTTTTATTTTTACATATTTTTAAAAATAAATGTAAATGATTATTTATTTATTTATTATTGTTTATATCTTAATTATAGAATATAATTAGTACAGTCATTATAAGTCGATTTATTTTCTGAATTTTTTGCTTGATAATCTTAAAAATAGGATTAAGAAATATTATCACTAAAGTTAATGTATATACAAACGACTTGATTTAATAACTCAATCTAAACAATTAAAAAAGAGTCGTATCTAGATTATACGTATTCTCTATCTAGAAAATGCATGAGAGCTTCTTCCCCACCTCTAGGGTTTGTTATCAAATTTTCAATTCCTTCCCTCTTCACTATGTCTGTAGCTAGTAAAAGGTCTTGCATGTCTCATATTTTTGCTTATTGTAATGAATTGGTTCCTGATCCTCCTTCCTTACTTGTCTCTCAAAGTGAAATACGGGTTATCTACTTCTCAGACTTTTCTAGTGGGGAATTCCTTATTTCTCATGGACTGATGCTTCTTGATTTCCCAGAGTCTGATCCTGTCTCTCCTGTGACTAAAACCTTGATGGCCGCTAATTAGAAAACCCCCAGTGCCATGATTTTCTGTTTGCTTGCTCAACCAAGAATCTGGCCAACTTTTGGTTCATGATGTGAGATTCTGGCTTTGTAAATATTGTGTGGATGGATTTACATATATATAATATGCATCTTTCCTTTCTTTGTAATCAAAGATTCATTTTCTTTTTTTCTTAATATATAGTTTACAAATTCATTTCGACACTTGTTATGGCAGTGTGGCTACAACGCTGCTGGGCTCTGAAGATAGTTCCATTTATTACATATAGATTTGGCAATTAGATGGAATTGATAGGGGCTTGAATTGGGTCATTTCAAATTTCAATAAGCTTTGGTGATTATTTTCAGATTGAGTTATTCCGAAAATATATATTAATAGCAACCGTATGGTCAATGGTAATTTATCAAAAATAGTCAAACTAAAAAGCTATTTAAAAAAAAAGATGAGAAGAAGAAAATTGTAAGAATGGCGTTATCCATGAATATTATTATAGTTATTTTAATACTTATTAAAAAATTTCTAAGACCTAGACATTAATTTTTTTTAAAAAAAATAAAAAGTAAAGAATAATTAGTATGTTTTTGTAGCATCTTTAGTTTAGCTTATTGGCTAAAGAAAATATTCACTATTCTGGACTAGGATAAACCGATAACAGCTGAAAAAATAAGATAGACGGGCAGCCAAACATGGATCCATCATAGTCACGTGCAAACTGAGATCACGAGTTTGCCCAATCAACGGTCCCCATTCACTTGCCAACCATAAGGATTTCACTTCTATAGCTGTCTTTACGCCTACATTCTTTCATCTCTATCGGATCTCTTTCCAATTCCCAATTTCTCTTTCAAAAAGGTAAAATCCCAAAACCTAGCTTCTTCAAATTCTCCTTCTCTCTTCATGTTTTATTTTCGTGATCTCAAAACCTAATTAGTTTCGAGGACACGATTTTTATTTGTAATGTTGCTTATTATTATTATTATTATTATTATTATTATGGATTCTTGCTGCCCTTCTGATCTGTTTCCTGAGCAATGAAATTTGGGATTTACTGTGAATGACGATGATCTTCTAAATAATTTTGTGTTATTGGATGCCAATTCGTGTATTTTTGTTTGTTTGTTATTCAGCATATAATTTTTTATGTTCAAATTCTTTGTATTTGTTTGTACGCGTTGTGTGATTGGAAATTGGAGTCGTGTTTTATGCTTGTTTGTTTCAATAAAATGCCAAGCTGGTATTAAACTTAATTCTTGTGGTTTTTGGCTATATGAGTTGTTATAAATTTGTTGGGAATATTTTGGTTTCATAGTTGGAATGGAAAATGTTGAATTGGTTTATAGACGAAAAAGATGTTTTGGAGTTCCGTCAGTGTAATTGCTAGCTTAACATTCCAAATTAATTTATGTTTGAAAGATGAGTTTCGTAACAAGAAAGATAATTTCTTTTCTGTTTTTGAAAGGTTTAATTTATGTTTATTTGAGTAAATTGTTGATTTTGTTCTTTCCGTCTGTGTGGCTTTTGGACTGGTTGGAGTGATTTTCTTTTCCTTTTTAATTTTACGACGTTCTGCAGTTAAAAGTTCTATTTATATTGTTTATATAGGTTTTACAAAAATGGCTGATTCAAAACCTGGATTGAGGAAGCCTGTATTCACCAAGGTTGACCAGCTCCGCCCAGGCACTAGTGGGCATACTCTCACTGTGAAGGTTGTTAGTACGAAGATGGTCTTGCAGAAGGGTCGTGGTGATGGTCCTCAAATACGCCAAATGCGACTTGCTGAATGTTTGGTAGGAGATGAGACAGGAATGATTATCTTTACTGCTAGAAATGATCAAGGTGCTATGTTTATCTCTGCCCTATGTTTGCTTCAAAGTTAATGCAGATTAGTTAATTGAGCTTTCGTATGTTAAAACTTATTGGTCTTGGATTTCTTTAAACATTATAGCTGTTTTTTGTTCATCAATTTGTGTTGTGGTGGTTAGGCTGTCTTCCTCAAAACCAATTGAATTTTATGTTATTTCAACATTTAATTATGATTTGTGAATTTCTTTCACATGCCTCTTGTAGCGTGGATTCTTATTTTGATAAACAGGCATTTGACATAAGCTCAAGCATTTTTATTTTGAGCAAGTTCTTTTCTCCCTCAACCATAATTTTTGGAGCATCTTTATTTAGCTAGGGCTGTTGATATATGCATCACTGGGATAAGCCCTTGTTTGCTCTATGTTAGCTAATGCTTTGTGTAGATTAAATGATGGGAAGCAGAATTTTAGCTGAACTTATCCATGTTGGTAGTTCATTGGTTGTAACTTTTGAGGTTATTTGATTGGATTAGTTGAAGTAGCTTGATGTGTTTAATATAGAATAATTGTTTTAAATAAAAATGTTGTTTTGAGGTTTTAGATTTGGAAGAGTTTTTTATCTTCAAATTATTCTTAGCAGGAACAGAGACCTACATGCAATTGGGAAGGAAATTAACAATTGTACTTAAAAAATTGTGTATTAGTTGGATCTTCAAAAGTGAATTTTCATTCGGAACTTGTGCAGCTTTACTGTGATTCCCCTCATTCAGATAATTTGGTTAACATTTTACTTTTTCATCTTGTTCAGTGGACTTGATGAAAGAGGGAACTACTGTAACACTTCGCAATGCAAAAATTGATATGTTTAAAGGGTCAATGAGATTGGCTGTGGACAAGTGGGGCCGTGTTGAAGTGACTGAACCTGCCAGTTTCACTGTGAAGGAAGATAACAACCTATCACTTATTGAATATGAACTTGTGAATGTTGTTGAAGAGTGACGTCTCCGTGCGATGTTGCCACCTTATTAGATGATGATCTGAGAATAAAAACAACTCCAGCAAAGCAAATTACTGTTACAGGACGTACTTTGTCCGAAATACCTGTGAAAGTTCACTTTTTAGGAAGATGAAATCTGCAAGCTACTACAGCACAAGTTGCTTTTACCTTTGCTGCAGATCCAGCAGAACCCTTTGATTGGACTTCCAAACAGATGGTAATGGCTGTAAATGGATGAGTTAAAGCAGCTGCCTTTGGAAACTTGGTTTTGGTTTGTTTGCTACCTATTTATTTGTGGACAGTTATTGAACTTTTGTAATGCGATGATAGATATAAAAACTAAGTGAATGTTGCTGTACTCAGTTATCGTAGTTCTTGCATGCCTGATATTTCTACTATAAGTACTATATTGTTGGTATGGGCATAAATCTTTTTGTGCATCAAGAATTGCAGTTTACTTGAATCGCTGAATCGGTAAGCTCTCTGCTATTAGCGGCATTCACACGAGATCTTTTCTTTCCTGAACTGATCTATTTTTATGATGCTTGAAATATTAATCTAGTTTCTAAATTCCATTATTTTAGATGCTTTCTATGCGGCAGGGACAAAGGAGCAACCGAACCCATCTTCCAATCTTAGGCCATTCTTGGCTGGGTCTCAACCCTCTCTTTTGCTTCCCTTTTGAATGAAAAGCAATTTTTCTTTTAATTTCAATTTATAGTGCAAGTATTTTTTAACTATATTATTATTATTATTATCTATTTATACAGGTTTTACGAGTTATAATGCTTAATGGAATTGTGCTTAGATGTTGTTAGAATTATACATGAGCAAGCAATATGTTTTCAAGTACTATTCTTAAATAAAAAAAAAGAATGTTCTATTTAAGTACAAGTCTACGAAATACAAAAATAATATGTGAGACATGTAAAAAAGGGTAAAAATGGTATTTTATTATATAAATTAAAATTGAAAAATATTTATAGTATGAAATAAAATTGAGAAAAATTGCTGACAAATTGGTAATCGATGAAATTTACTCGGTCATAATTGTGGCGTTGATTGTTTGCTGAATGATTTTGCTTTGGAAATAGAGTATAAAACATTGGCAACTAGAAAACATTCGTTTGATTATATTGTTGATGTTGGCAACAAGGCCATATTCATCCGTCTGTTTTGCTTTAAGCATATAAATGAAACGATTAAAGTGAGTATAAGAATGCTAAATTAATTTGAGGTCTGGCATTGGATTTTTGAGAAGGACATGACTTGGACCACAAATGATGAATGAATTAATTTGAGTTGCTTATTAAGAATAATGACTTGAGCATATTATCGCATGTTAATTGAAGATAAATCCTTAATTGATAATTTTGAAGCCCATGAAGTTCTTGCTGCATGTATATTTATATTTTCACTTTTATTTTGGAATAGATCATTTTTAATTTAGTTGTTAATTATTGTTTATTGTGATTATTATTCAAAACTTGTGAATATTGAATTTCACTGAAATAAAATAAAAAATAAATTATTCAATATATATGTGTTTAGAATGTGCACTAGTTCTGTGTGGAAGTGGAAAGACAGGGCAATTGCATTGGGTGATAACTAGATAAGCTCCAGTGGATAAAGAATAAATCAAATGCATTTTGATAGACGAAGGCAGATTGCATGTGACATATAGCACATGACATGTTAATTAAGAATATTGTAATTATTTTCAACCGAGAGATGTTAATAAAGAATCCAATAAGTATAAATGCCTAGACAGCTCATAACTAAATATACTTTAATTTTGATTTGGACAGCCCTCTTATCTCTCGAAGTAAATATTCTTAATTAAATTGATTGAGCTTCTATGCTTTTAACATCTATATATACACATAATCATTGTGAACACAATGGACATTGTTTTGGGGCCTAGACAAGCCATCCCTAATCGCTTTTTGAAGGAAAACACCTAAATTTACGGGCTTCCAAGTCTTGGGTTTGAACTTTTCACTTTGCCTAATTTCTCTTCGATAGAGACCAATTCTTATATTATATACCCATGTTAATATTCATAATCTATCATTAACACAATTTCATAATATAATTTACGAATAAAATAAAGACTAACTTATATGGACCCAGGTAAAATAAGCCAGCTATTATAGATAATAAGGTCCATTAAGAAGACTAAAAAGACGAAACATATTGAAGTGCCCACCATAATGAAGGAGGAATTTGCTGTGCTGAATTTATAAATTTATTTATGCATCAAATTAATAAAAAAAATTATAATCAATAAAATTGACATATATTTAAATCAAATATTATCTTACACAGTTAATTTATAATCAAATTTATCCATTCAAATTTGAATAAGAATGTAATCCCGAAACAAAAATAAATAAATAAAAGGACAAGGAAGATAGATAAATTTTCCCTACGAATGGTAGACATCACGCTTGCGTCAGCTGTATTATATCCAATGCTCCTGTCCTCAAGTTGTCCTCAAGATTATGAAGTTGGCATATAGAAACTTTACTTGAAGCAGTGATGAGTAATAAGGACTATCGATCGTTCGTTGAAAATGGAAAAGAAATTGCATCTTCTCATTATTACCAAAAGGAAATTAAAGTTACTTAAAGCAGGAAAAAAAAAGAATTAAAGAAAAAGTAACTTAATTTAGAACAGTACTAATCTTCATGAAAGACTAGAAAAATACAACAATATTTTGCTTTCTTTTTTTTTTCATTTTTATTCAAAAGACAAGAAACAATTGCTTTCTGATGCCAAAAGAACAACAATCTAAAGCATTAAAAGCCACGAAAGAGTATGCCATTATGTTGTTTTAGATCGATTAAATTAGGTATATATGTTCAATTGGCTAACTAATATATACTTTTATTTTGAAAATATAAAGTTGATTATAAAAATTATATATATAATACTAAATTATTAATTACTTATTAGCTCAATCCATAATTGAAAAGTTATGCATCCAATTTATATAAGAACTAATGTTCCTATTTCTTTTAAAGGGAAAGGTGTAGGGACATCTATAGAGGCATTTAGCACGCAATGCATTGAGATCATATATATTCTGCAATATTGGGTAGCAAATCAAAACTTTTCAAATGTCAAATGATTAATGCAGAAATTGTGGGAAGCATTATAATTTGATGCAAATAATTAAAGTTTCACAAATAGAGCATTGCAGTTTTATGTCCCACTCGCAGTTAATTAAGATTAACTTCCAAATATTTTTTATTTATCACGAATTAAGACAGTCTATATATCTTCAGCTCAAAAATGGCCTTTTTCTCCTGTGTCCTTTAGACACCAACTAAGCAAAATTTTTTCTTAATTACTTACCAATGATAGAGAAATATTAACTTTTTTCTATCGTTTGCGAAAGATGGAGAAATATTTTGGAGAGGAAGATAATCTTTTTTTCTCAAAATACAAATGTGAGATGAATAATTGGAAATATATACTTCGCCAGATTAATAACTTTTATATAGTTAATTACAATTATTAACCAATCACAGCTGATTTTTGAATAGTATCTATCGTAAAAGAGAATAATATCAATTTTGTATATACAAATAATAATATAAATATATTTATAAAAGATTGTAAGTTTAAATCAACGTCAAAACCGTAGGGAAATAATAGAGATGGAAAAAATAATAAAAAAAATGCCGCACTGCTTAGCTAATGTATTTAAAGCTTTCTAGGGTTTAATAATAATATCTTTATTCGATAAAAGACGTACGAAATTTTAGTGGAAAATGAATATTCTTATATAGACAAAAAGATCTGTGATTCTTTAAAAAGAAATTTTGGATTTTGTTTTAGACAAAAAAATTGGGAGTAAGGCCTTTAGAAAATAGAAATGACATAATAAACAATAACAAAGAAAACATTCAGTGACGCTTTTATTGGCGATGCTTTCAACTGTTGCGTAATTGCATTCATAAGCGTCACAGGATGTTGCTAAGAGGGCCGTCATCCTTAATTGACGACAAAAGTCCAAAGCGTTAGCCTTGTTAGCAAGCGTAGTGAAACTAGCGACGCACAAGTTCAGTATCGTCGCAAATAGTTTAATATTCAGAGGGTATCAAATTGGCGACGTGCTTTTATATCAGCATCAACAATTTTGCTTGACGTTTTAATGATTAAAAAATAAAATTACAAAAATTACGATGGTTATATTTGTACCGATTTTTTTAGATAAATTGAATTCAAGCCGAACAAATTTTGATTCTAATTTAATATTTTATAAATATTATTTATTGTCATTGTTTCTATTATTATAATATTACTATCATGGTAATACAAATTAGCCACTAAGACTGAACCAAAAATGTTACTTCTCAACTCAGTCTTATGACTAAAAACGAATATTTGTTCTAAAATAGAACTTGTCTTGTCAAAATTAGAAATTAAAACCCAAATTTCAACAAAGAAAAAAAAAAGGGTGGCATGAATCTGATCATATCATCTCCCTGCAGTTGAGGAAAAGTAAAGTAAAGAAAAGAAAAAGAAAAAGAATCTGTCGGTGGCAAGAAATTTATAAGATGTATGATAAAAGAACTAGGACCTCACTTTTCTTGTATACTTTCATTCGCTCCCTCTAATGAAATTAATTTGAATCTAAGATGAATGATCAGAAGCAGAGAGCTACGTTAAGAGGTATCCGATCACATGACTCCTATACATAAAAAAAATATATGGTTTAATGTATAATAGTATTTTAATAAGTGATTCCAAAAAAATTAAAAAGAGTGATAACACATAAAATTGCTCACAATTATATATTATTTTCTATAATTTTCACTATGTTTTTCATATAATTATTAGCTATTATATGTCACTTTATATGTATAATCATATAACTGCTATCAATTATATGAATTTTGTTATATTTTTTCATATAATTGATGACAATTATATATCATGTTATATGTATAATCATATAATTGTTAGTAATTATACGTATAAAAGTAATTTTACAAATATTATTCAACAATTATATGTATATAAGTGATTTTAGTAAATATATTTTCTGTTTTCGCGATAAATATTTTTGAAATTTTAATAAGAAATTTGTCTCCTTTCAAGATAATATAAATATATATGTATGATAAATATTTGTCTACTTTGGCACTTGGTCTACAATCACTTCTGGAAACATCAACTTCATTTTATTTTCATAATATAGAAAAAAATTAAAAGAAAGAACAAAAGAAAGATAGTGGAATGTTGTTGCTGAGATTTGATTCCCAGCAACTTTGGGGTTGTTGGGATGGAAAAATTTGTGTTATCCACCTCGTTTGCTTAGGAAAAAAAAGTTGAAAAACATCTTATACAAGAGTTTTCAAATGCTTTCCAGTTTTTCCATTAACAAAATTTTTGCAATTAATATCATATTATATTTTCTAATTTACTGAAAAAAAATTAAGTATCTCGGTGCTTTTTCGACATCCAAAAACATACTTTGATAGTGCATATGTACTTTGATCATATGTACTTTGATAGGCTATGTTTTTCAAATTTGATTTGATCAATAAACAGAACCTTAAATTCCATATCTTAAAAGGAATAGCAAATTACATAGCAATATGATAATATTTTTGAGTCAATTGACATGAAATCGGTCCATATGTTATGCGTAGCCAAAAATAGAAACTGGAATCATACTGTGCTGAAAGCTGCTGATTCAACAGACCCCAAGCAGTATTTGAAATATATGTCAGAAATCAGATATATTAGTTTTCCAGAGTGATGACTGATGAGATATCTAAATATATATCGCTAGAAATGCAAATAATGGGAAAGATAACAAAGGGGAAATACCAACTGCGCGCCGAGTTGCTTTTGGCTTTTACTGAACTCTCACATATGCCCATAAACTTTTATGCAGATGATAGGAAAAAAAATTTTGCAGAGATTAATTGTGGATATAGTCAGACACAATTGCTAATTCAAAATTTAGCTGGAATCACTTAAAACAAATAAGAAAAATCGGGTTTTTTTTTTTTTTTGAAGATAAAATTAAAAAAAAATCAAAAATTACATATTGAATTAGGGCTTCGATAAATTCTCAATTTAATTTTTTAAAATAGTAAGGAAAAATAAAAAGAAATCTCATTTGAAAAAAGTGACATTATAACATTTGCGGTATATAAAGTGAGTCAAAACAAAACTTTTTAAAGAAATAAGAAAAAAATAAAAAAAAAATAAGGGGAATATATTATATATGTGTAGAATGAAAAATCTGGACCTACTAATATCAGCATCTTTGGCTGCGTTTCTGAGTGAGAATCAGGCTCCATATACCCATGTACACCTCAAACCTGAGTGGAAGGACCACTCGAAGCACATTATTCGTAAAATAAGAAACACAATTTAAATTAAATTTGATCATGAATCCGCATTTTTCCACATCCTAAATTATTGATGCATATACAATTTGAATGTGTTAGCTGGAGTGGTGTGAATTCAAGTTGGACTTGATAATTATCCTCTAGTATTGCTTCAAAATGTGCTATGCTATTTCAGAATTAGTAATCTAATACATTTTGAAATTAACATAACACTCTCACCATCTTTAGGATAAATATATATGTTTTAGAATTGTAGAAAATTAAAGAATTTAACTTGATTACTATAATTTTAAAAATACTTTACTCCATTTTAAATTAGTATCATCATAATTATAAACTCTTATTATCCTTTAACTTCCGATTCCATCCATCAATATTCCCTCCTTGTTTGGTGTTAATTCATCAATATTAATGGTTGTGTTCATAGAAAATTTTTATGGAATCGATAAGCTTTGCCAACCCCACATCGCTAAGATCATGTGGTTGTGTTGATATTTTAAATTGTTGCATTCTTGTTAGAATTCCCTACTCCTTCACTCACCCACATTTTCCTCTTATTTTTTAATTTCAATTAATATTAGATGAACACTTCTTGAATACTTCACTGTCAAAAAAAAAAGTGAGCATTTAAATATTTCAAAAATAAATTTCTCTCCTCTTATTATATATATATATACACACACAATATATTAAAATTTTATCGATACTATATTAGTGAGTGCTTATAATTCGTGAATAGATATAATTATATTATAACTAAAATTTAATCTATTATGTTATGTGTGTATATATATTCCTATGACATGTAGATGTCTTGTACATACTTACGTATGTTCATATAACTGGATAGATATCTTGGGTTTAAACATATATCTTTGTTGTATTGATTCATGACACATTGATAATAACTAAATTCTCTAGTAATACAATCTTATGACATAAATTTTCTGTTTAAGTTCAATTTATGCATCAATGTATTTATCAGATCAATAAAAATATTTTCTCTTTTTTACTTTACGTCAATGAAACTTTTTGTAAATTTTACTTTGACATGTTGATAATAAATTATTAATTCAGTCATTCATGAATGAACATACAAGAAGAATTTTTTTGCAAATATAATTATTTTTTTCGTCTGAAAATTACTCTAAAATATAATTAAAGAAGAAAACTTACTTTTAGTCCATCAACATCAGATCCCATGTGCAGCTTCCATTGGGTCACTAGATTCCCTACTGATTGCAGCACACCACATAACAAAATAAGATGCCATAGAATATATTTTGTCCCCTTAATTTTTGTTTATAAGAGAATATTAATATAGTATATAAAATATCAATCCAGATGTGAGCTGCTCTCTTAATGTGTGCAAATACCTTTTTTTTAAGGTAAAGACAATAGCAAACTGAGATACTGTGCAGCAGAAGTTACAGTAAAACAAATAAACAATATATCAGAATATGTGTATAGACATATATAGCTTCTTGGAGTTGTTAGAATCTTTCTAAGTTTAACCATCAAACACTTGTTATAAGTCTATAATGAGTTGTCTCCTTTGCAGCAAATGATCATACTACAAGTAGAAGCACATGAGCTTAATAAGCTAATATAATTAAATTTCTTTTAATCCACATGAATTGTACACTAATCACCTCTATTGGATTGTGATCTTCATCTCTAGAACAATCATTATCTACAATAGCTATTTTTCCTTTTTTTTTTGTCAAGAAATTCTCTATTACCTTGGGAAATATAACTGCATTTGAAAATTTAAATTTATAAACAAGATAAAAGATATGATTAGTGAAAGGGCAGGAATTTTTTATTAGTTTGAATTGACCATTTCCAGGAAATCATTTGTCCTTTGTTGTAGACAGCTAGACTGATGGGCATGTGGGTTTCACAGTTGTAATATAATGGTAGCTGAGGAAGTTGGTAGGAATCAAATTACTAAAAAATAAAAAATCAAGGTAGATCCTTTCTGTGCAAAAAAATGTAAAATGTTAAAAGGAATTAAAGAAAATATATCTCCAACGTTCGTTTGTAAGAAGCCACCCGATAGCTTTTACTGCTTGAGTTTGATATAACAAATTTATGGTATCCATTAATTAATGTCCAAAAAGATAAAGCAAGCACCCACCAATCAAAAGGCAATTTGACCTTTATATATGATTTTCATAGCCATGTTAGAGGCAAAATGAGTGCATGAATCAGGTCCTTTTAATTCGTAGTAGAAAGAAAAACAAGATTGAAGAAAGAAAAACGCTTTGTTTTTTCTACATGATAGATTTTCAAAAAGCATGAGATTTTATCTAGATTTGAAGAGCAAATTCAAATAAAAGAAAATATTTTTCTAGTTCGAATCTATGAATCTACTTAAAAAAAACTAGATCTAAGCAAGAAAAAGCTTCCAATAAGTTAGCATCTTTTATTAATTTTAAATGTGATGGGCATGCATGGAAGCATCATTGAAACAAATGCATGCCAAAAGAATAATAGTCCCCACATTTCACTCTAAGGAGATTCTTTTAGATGCCATCCCTCTTTAAAGAAACAATCAATTTCGTTTAAGTTTTCGCATCACAAAAGGAGATGTAAAACCATTGAAGATTATGATAGGAACATAGTTCCACATGCTCGCTTTATTCTTTGGGTTTTTGTTTGCTTTAATTAATGTTTAGTGATAATATACCCTGAAAATGGTAAGGATCAAAAGTCCTAAAAAGGAAGACTTGACTACTACATTCACATGGAGAGGCAGACCCATTATCTCTGTCAGCCTTAACTCTTAAGCTATTACGAATAATGTATCTTATGACAGCAAATTATCAGTTTTTTAGGTAGGAAATTTTGAAAATGTGTCTTTGTATAAAAAAAAGGCATAAAGTTGGTCACAATGTAGCCTGTAAGTGAGAAAACATTCAAGCTGACCATATCTGCAGAAAAGTTTAATTTAAAGACATTATAGCTTTTCTAGTATTCCAATAAGACTGAAGTAATTAACAAGAAAATTTTGACAAAAGTTTGGTTAGAATTAATGAAACTAGGACCACCACATAAGTTTAAATTTCTAATTTATCATTTTCTTTCTCTGTTGGGCAGTTGGCTTTTGCAGTAAAAATAAAAATGTTATTCTTGGATTCACAATATTCAATTAGTAGGATCAACAAGTTCTGCATTAATTTTACTTTATTTTATTTATGAATGGGAAGGAAAATAAAGTTTTTATTCCCAAATTATGAAGGAAAATCATGGTGTACTGGTTGCTATAAATGAAATAAAATGGGAGCATGGCTATATGTACCCTTGAAATATAATTGCTCTCTGAACTTCATGTCCTTCAGCTTCCATGTGCAGTATAATCAAACTGTATTCACCTGCCCCCTATAAATTAATTTCTTTTTTTCTTTTCAGGAAAAAATAAAAGATGATAATAATAATAATAATAATTTAGTATTCTTAGCAGCTGTATCTAATAATATTAGCACAGTCAAATGATGGAAAACTGATAATACCTAACTTATGAAACATCTAATAGCATTTTTATGCACAAAACTTTCTACATGTGGGGTTCTAAAAAACAGCTAAATTAATCAAATTCACCAATCGACACAATTGTAATTAATGGATAAAGAAAAGAGAAAAAAAATTGAAAAATGCCAAAATATTTTCATGCAAAGACAATGACCTTAAAATTTTCATGCAGAGTTCATGAACTATCAAATAGGGTGTGTATATGCTCATCTGTTAATGGCTCAAAATAACTAATTAATGGTGTACTTAAAAAGGACAAAACCTGCAGATGATTAGGGATCAGAAGAAGCAAATACAAACATTAATCAGTCAACATAAGACTTTCTGTCTAATCTCCTGATGCTATTATTGTTGGGCCACCCTCATCCTTTTCTACATTATTTTTCTTTTTTTTTTTCCATTCCTTTTTTAAAGAAATTATTTATAATGGGCCTACAGTAAAGCCCATCTTCTCATCTCGAGCCTTCTAAGCAAACAATTTAATATTAGAATATAATCCTTGCAAGGCAAAAGGTACATTAAAGGATAATCTTATAATATGTCTCAAATAATTTAAGAATATTAAATGGGTTATGCATCATGCAAAAATTGAACTCTCACACTATTTAACTGTTCAGTTAATAATAATTTATAGATCAAATTAGTAATTTATTTTTATGCGAAAATAATTCTTATAACAATTTTTATAATTATAAAAAAACAATTAGTATTTTTATAAGATATTACAGGTAGGATACCTCATTAAAAGCAAAAAAAAAAATTTACAGTTTTAATTATCATCACCGACATTAAGCTAATAAGTTGAATTAAATAAATAATTAGTAAATTAATCTTAAAAGAAGGGCAAAAATGGTAAGGAAACAATTGTACTGAAATGGGCATATAATTGAGGTGGAATTACAAATTGTGCCATTATCACGAGCCTTGTTTGTCACAGTCATTAAAGAAATGGCATATAACTAATAGAGAAAGACACGTTGGGAAAGGGGATCACGAAAAGCTACTTATTAAGCTCCAAAATAACTTACTATGGTAAAAACAAATTTAAAAGCGGCAAAACGCGTAAAATGTCTAAATTATGTGCGACATTTGTCCAATCAGATTAAGACACCTGTAAACACGCCGCTTTAGGGTCTTATCTGTAATCTGGCAATTAATAATTATACTAAAATTTTGCGCGCCCAAACACACGCGTTGTTTCCCTTTTCTTTTTTTCTTTTTTTTTTTTGGGTCTTTGGTAGAAAGAGTGTTGTTTTGATCTTTTTATTGTCTCAATTCTTTTCAATTTCCCATTTTCCAAAATACTGTTTGCTAAAGAGTCAGAACCCAGTTTGTAGCCTTTGAATATTACCAATTGATTTAATTTTACAATTTTTTTTTCATTGTCTTTGACATATGATGGTTTGTCATTACAAATTTTGTATTTTAGTGGGGTGGGTATACTCCACTAATTATTGGCTTTTTTTTTAGAAATAAAAAAGGAAAATAGTACTATCTTTTTTTTTTTAGAAAAAGAAAAGAATATTATTGTAATTGGTTGCTCTGTTGTGCCCACTTAAATTTCTTTTAAATAAATTTCTATCATTGATCTTCTGAAATATTTAATTTAACATATAGAGATGTGATGAATCCTATCACTTGGATTAAAAAGGCTATTAATTCCATGATATTGCTAAATGCTAACCCATTATTTATATATACACACACAAACACACACAAATTTGAAAGCTTAAAAAGAAAAAGGAAAAGAAAAAGAAAGAAGAGGTTGTTCAAAATGTCAGTAGCAATTTTGGAGGTGGTAGTCTTTTGAGGCTATAAATAGCCCATTTCTGGTCCAGTTATGAATTAAGGAGGTTGTGCTGATTTGGCAGTTGGTATCTATTGCTTAGCTTCCTTTTCTATTTTATTCTCTCTTTTTGTGTTTTCATTCATCTGTATAGGTTAATTTCCTCCATTTCTGCATCAAAATCACTCTCCTTTTCTGAACCAATCTCTTCCAATCATTAAGGATCTAAGATTTTCCTATCCAAAATTCACCATCGTTTCAGATTAATTCGCAGCATCCATTAGCCATTATCACTGTCATTCCCCTCTTAATCATTATGTTCTATTGCCTTTTTAATTAGAGGATGATTAATTTCTTTTTCACTGTTGGTTTAGGCAATTATGGACTTTGCAGCAGCTGATCTTCAACTGAGCAGCTAAGTGTTGCCAAAGAAAAAATCTCTCATTTCTAAACCTATTTTTTTTTTTTTTAAGAAAAAGAAAAACCCTCTCTCTTGCTTGTATAAGCCTTTTTATATATTTCAATTCACAACCTTACAAACCCACCTAACATCCACACTCGTCTCTTTTGAGAGGAAAAATAAAAAATGCAAAATCACCCCATTAGCCCTTTCTTCTTCTTCCTCCTCTGCACTCCATTGCTCCTCAATGTAAGTTCAAAGTTTATTCCTTTATGATTGAATTTCAAAAAAATGCTTTTTTTTCCTTATTTTTTCATTTTCCTAATTCTTGTTGTTACTGTTATTAATTTTTGTTTTTGCAACAATGCAGGTGAATTTAGCAAATGCGAGACGGCTGTTGGCCGGTGAGAGTCCACTGACGCCGAAGGCATCCCTTATCCGGTATTGGAACAAAGAGATCCACAGCAATTTACCAGTATCTCCATTCGTTTTAACCAAAGCTTCCCCATTGAACGTCGTCGACGCCACCACTTTTTCCAAACTCGCTGCCCAAAACGCCCTTTCCACTAAGCTCTTCGCCTTCTGCTCCGCTGCCAAGCTTTTCTGCTTCCCTCATTTATCTCCCAGTCTCGAGAAACACGAAAAAGATGTCAATTTCGCCAGCTACCGCAACCACAACTTCACCAATTACGGCACCGAACTGACTGGCGGAACCGACTCCTTCAAGAACTACTCCGACGGCGTTAATATCCCCATCGACTCTTTTCGGCGATACGGTCGTAACGGAGCCGGTCGCAACGAAAAATTTTCCTTTTATGCCCCGGATGGTAACGTCATTGACGAGAGCTTCAACACATATGGAACCGGCGGTACTGGTGGCACCGGCGAGTTCAAGAAGTACAGCCCGCAAGTAAATGTCCCAAATCTTCGGTTCACAACCTATTCGGACGACTCCAATGGGAAAGCCCAAAAATTCTCCAGTTATTCATCGGACACAAATGCCGGCAGTGAATCCTTCAAGGGATATGGCAAGAACGCAAACGGAGCGCCGAACGAGTTCACGAGCTACGGAGAGAATTCGAATGTGATCGGGTCGAATTTCGAAAATTACGGCGAGAGTGGAAATGGAGCGTTTAATAACTTCACCTCTTATGGAGCGAATGGAAATGTGCCAGAGAATAATTTCAAGAACTATGGTGCTGATGGAAATGGAAATGTAGATAGTTTCTCAACTTACAGAGACCAATCCAATGTGGGAGATGATTCATTTCAATCTTATGCGAAGACTTCAAACGCAGGGAAAGTGAATTTCAACAATTATGGGAAATCGTTCAATGAAGGAACCGATACATTTACAGGGTACGGCAAAGGAGCACAAAACCATGAAATTGGGTTCAAGATCTACGGAGTTAACAACACATTCAAAGAATATGCCAAAAAGGGTGTTTCTTTTGCTAAGTACACAAATATAAGCTCTACTTCAGGTTCAGGAACATCTGCGATGAAACTGAGTGGCAGTTTAGTAAATAGATGGGTTGAACCAGGCAAATTTTTCCGTGAATCCAAGCTCAAAAAAGGGACAGTGATGCCAATGCCGGACATTCAAGATAAAATGCCTAAAAGGTCCTTTTTGCCCCGATCTATTACCTCTAAATTACCATTCTCAACCTCCAATATTGCTCTATTGAAGAAAACTTTCCATGCCGACGATAATTCCACTATGGGAACCATCATTCTTGACGCACTCCAGGAATGTGAGAGAGCACCCAGCCCCGGCGAGACCAAGCGGTGCGTCGGCTCCGCCGAGGACTTGATCGACTTCGCCACCTCTATTTTGGGCCGAAATGTGGTGGCTCGCACGACTGAGAACGTCAATGGGTCAAAAAAGAAGATCATGATTGGATCCGTGAAAGGAATCAACGGTGGTAAAGTAACCAAGTCAGTATCTTGTCATCAGAGCTTGTACCCATATCTTCTGTACTACTGTCATTCGGTTCCAAAAGTTCGGGTTTACGAAGTGGATATCTTGGATCCGAACAGCAAGGCAAAGATCAACCATGGCGTTGCTATATGTCATTTGGATACTTCCTCTTGGAGCCCGACTCATGGTGCTTTCGTGGCTTTGGGTTCGGGTCCGGGTTGGATTGAAGTCTGCCACTGGATTTTTGAGAATGATATGACTTGGACAATTGCTGATTAATGGAAAAAAAAAACAGTTTTTTGGGTGGGATTGGATTGTGTGATTCTATTTTCTTCCAATTTGGGTTGAAACCGCTGGCTAAAGAAAGTTAGCGGCTGGCTTGATGTCAAAGATGGGCTAGAGTTAGTCCGTCAATTATTATATATATATAAAATAGTTGTGGGTATCTTATTTATCAGGTAAAGATTTTGTTGTTTTGGAAAAAAGAAATAGAAAAAAAAGGCTTATTGTTCTATCATCAATAATAGATATCTCTAATTGATGATGAGTTCCAGAATTTATTAAGTTTATTCATCAATATCTATGATTCTTGCATAATAAGTTTTTTCTCAATATCTATGATTCATGCATAATATGTTTTTTTCTCATGTTTAAATTGATATTTAAAAAAGTAAGCAGGTCATATATGTGAAAAAGGTAAATTTCTGAGTGCTTAGCATACTTAATTTTGGATGTTTCCCTATTTGTACAAGCGGATAGTGTCAATTAGTGTTTTTTTTTTAAAGAAAATCTGATGGGAATTTCTCTTTGGAGAACATTTCATTGATGATCACGTACATGTTTTTATGATGACAATAACATAATGTAATTGGGTAACATGTGATTGAGCTATGATTCATCACATGGAGGCTTTTCTTTCATTAGAAAAGTTATATAGAAAAATATATTATTGAATTATTCCACAATTATACCAGTGTTGTCCCCAAACCAAAATTGAGGATTTCTTTTTTTACATTTCCATTATGTATCCTTAGGTTTTTCCCAACTCACTCGATATCAAACACTTTTATTTGGGTAGAGTGAATTAATGAATAGTCTTCAAATTCCAACTGTAGAAAAATAAAAGAACGGCAAATTTAAGTTCTTAATTTGAATGGTTATCCGATCTAATTATTCAAAACTCTGTCTTGTCTTTTTAAAATGTTCAAATCTATGGTATATTGGGTACACTGGAGAAATAAACTCATTTGTTTTTGTTATTAAGCGACAAAGAAATTGTTATGCCAAATTGTGGACCAACTCTTCCTTTCTCTTAACAGAAGCAAAAATCCAATACAATTTTATAAATATCTGAAAATGCTAAAGCAATGTTACTCATCAGGATTTGGTTGGTTAAGGCATTCAATTCAACAAACCCTGTAAAATTTTGAAGTCAAAATATGTAGGAAGTAACAAAAAAATTAAAAATCAAAGAGGTTGTACAACAAATCATAACTATCCATTCTGCCCCATCACTATCCTATTAGGGTGAAATTGGGAGCTCACTTGCCCCTGCCAGCCATTGGCTTTTAATTCACATTCAAACTTAGTTCTTTGATACAGCAACAACAAGCTTAGCTAATTTTTTACCTCATAAATATAACTTCACTAAGTAATAGTGCAATTTTTTAACTTTAATTTCCAAAAAGTAAAAAAAAAATCTCCACTTAAATTACGTAATACAAAAATCTTTTCTTCAATTTGAATGTGATCAGCTTCTTAATTGTAAGAGAAAGAGAGATGGCATATGTTACAAACAAAAAAATAATTTTTTTTAAGTACAAATTGATCAATTTGTAAAATTGTAAGCTTGCTATTTTTATTTATTTATTCATGAAGCCTAAAGATAACAGTAATATTTAATATAAAATTCAGGAATTATGAATAAGAAGTCAAGAAGTACTTCAAGAAACTCAACCGTTTGAGCAAGCATGGATGTAAAGAATGTGAAAAAATAAAAGAAGTGCAAGCAATAATATTGGTATTATTGTCTTGGTAACCCAAAGCCATCATCTTATTGTTTCCCACACTAATGTCATTATCCATGGCTTATTTTTTTGATCATTATAGTTGTCATACACTTTGACACAACCTACTATTTAATAAGTTTTTATTTAACTTAATTTATTATTTTTTTCAGTTTGGGTATCCATTTGTGTAATCTATTTTGTTAAATAATTCATCCAATAATTAATTGTTAATTATTCAAACAAAGGTGAATTATCACTAATGTGTGTGTAGTCATCATCTAGATACATAGGATACTACCAAAAATTGTATGTAAAGGACAAAGACCCAATTATCATGTATTTGTTTAGGCTAAAAATTTGCTCCAAAACAAGCTAAAGCTATTTCCTCCCTTATAGAAAATATATATATATAAATGATTATTAATTAACTTGAGGATAATGTTTAGTGCTGGAAGCTTCTACAATATTTACACAAAAACAAATTGAGAAACTTGATAATTGGGTCAAGTTTTTCTTATAAGAATCTCAATAACATTAAAAATGTGATATGTATCATTTAAGAAATAGAGAAAATAAAAAAAAAATTAATGTGATATGTATCATTTTAAAAAAAAGTAATATGTAGAAGTTTACAATATATGAATAATAAAAGTTTTTAATTAATTATGAACTAGTTCATTAATAGTTGAAAATTGATAGCAATTATTGAACTAGATAGATTTTACTCCCTCTATTTTATTTATCAAGTGAAAAAATAAAATTTATTTTCCTCCAATTAACATTTTAGATTACCAATAAAAAATAAACTATTTTTTCAATTTTATCCATTTCGTTTTAGAGTAAATCTTCTCTATTAATGAAATGCTTTCAACTTAATCCAATTTTAAAGTATTACTAGCAAGTAGAGAAATGAGATTTATTGAATTAATTATACTCATTACTACTTTTAATTTTTCTAAAAAATGTAATATATTCATTTTATACTTATAATTATATATATTAAATGATATTATTAATCTTCGTGAAAAAATCTTAAACGATAGATAGAACGAAACGGAATGGTAAGATAATTATATTTTATCATATTAGCTTTAAAATAAATTTAAATTTTTTAATAAACACATATTAAGACAATGTTTTGAGTCTTTTGACTACAACAATTACATGTATGAGAATTATGATTTTATCATTTAACTTTAATTCTTATCCTTGGAGGGAAAAAAAAAAAAAAAAAAGAAGATAAACGTACGTGGGGCTAGTGATGCTAAATGGTTTGTCGCCATTATGAAATGGATCGAAGAGTCCCCTCCACTTGCTTAGCTGTTTCAACAGAATTATCAACTACTTATTAGTGACCAACACCATTGTGAAATGGTTCGAAGAGACGATCTCCACTTGCTTATCTGTTTCAACAAAATTATCAGCTACTTATTAGTGCCTAACACCTTTGAATCCTGAATTCCTTCTAAACTATATGTGGCTGTCATGCAAATCGCCATTTTGCAAATTCTAACTCATCTTTCTTTAGTAAAACCCATATCAAATACTCCTTCCTTCCTAGGATGAAATAATTAAATACATAAAAGTTTCTCTCATCATGTTCGTGCCCAACTTTAAATTCGCCAGTACTTATGTACAGTGAATAGTCCTTATACATTAATACCCCCTCAGTACCAGAAATTTTCTACTGACAATCCATTCATATGATTTTTAAGCATAAACCAATCCAGCATTTTGTTTTTATATAAGAAAATGTTTATTTCTTCGGCACATTAATAAATAAATCAACCTAATTTAAGTAAGAAAATAATTGAAATAAACTCAAACTATATATATATATATATAGTAATTTACAAGAAAGTACTATGTATCAATTACAACTCGAACTAATTAATATGCCCATACCAACCCTATTAAAAATTCATCTGTAAATAAATATATATAGATATTTAGGGCTGGTATGGGCAAAATAAATTAGTTTGAAATTAGGAAACTCGAACTGTAAAATGATAAACAAAGAACCAATTACAACTCGAACTAATTAATATGCTAGAAAAAAATAAAAGAGAAATAGGAACTAAATACAGATGTTTCTTTCTTAAATAACACTGGCTTAGCTTTTGCTGGTGACCTTATTTGAGATAGCCGAGGAAGTTGGTATGCTGGTTTTGTCTCCAATATAGGAGTTTACCTTACTCTTAGAGTTGCAATGTGGGCAATGCTTCAGAATATTCAGCTGGCAAAAAAAGGGGTCGGGCTCATGGTAGAATGTGATAATAATATTGCCGTGGCTATGATCACAAGGTAATAAAAGGAAAAATCTTGATAATTTAATATGTTTATATAAAGTTAATGTTAGCTATCATTCTATGGCAGCATTAGAAATTTGATGACTTATTTCTCCTCAATTACCATAAGTCATGTCTATCTGGAGACGAATTTTGCTGCAGATTATCTATCCCATTCGGCTTATGATTATCCCTACAAAAATTTATATTCTGCATTCTTCCCCACCAAATATTAATGTTTGACTCTTATAAGATGTAGTAGATATAACATATACTCATTAATCGTTGTTTTTCCTATGAGTTTGCTTGCCTTCTTTTTTTTTTTTTAAAAAAAAAGAAAAGTTTATTAGGTTGAAAAATCTGGTTGGATCTTCAATATATCAGTAGCAAAATCTACAGATTCCACTTCCTCAGAGTTTGTTTGTATAGTTGATGAAGAAGAAGCCTACAGCTGCAGAAGCTGAGATTCTCTCAACCAACATGATCATTGGACTACTGACAAAAATAAATTGGCCATCCCTTACCATAAATTTTGGTAGCTGATTCGCCATTAAGATTGCTCCTATTCTAAAATTTGAACCTATAAGACATTTTCCCCTTCCCGCATATATATGTTTCATATGCCTATCTCTCAATTAATTAACGTCCCACCCAACTACCTACGTGCCTGTACGTACATGAAACATAAATTCATTAATGTCTCAGCAATCATATACAAACTGTTAAGAGAGAGGTAAGAAACATCCAACAACAGAGACAACACACCAATAGCATATTACATATTTTATATATTTCATCAACTTTTTAATTTTCATTATATTTTTATTCAATATTGATACCGCTAAGGACCTGGGACGTTCTTTTTTGTTGAAAATTAATTTTGTTATCTACCTCACTTTCAAAAATGAGCCCAATATCACCAGGTGTGTGTTTGAGTCGAATAATGGAGGCCTAGCGCCATCAATTTAGCACGTGTGCGTGAGTGATGCCCATTATCCAACTGAAAGAGTTGTGGGAACTGGGAAGAGTGGGTAGTTATCCAATCCAAATGAATATGTGGAATACGCTGAAAAAAGAAAAAGAATAACACAATAAATATAAAATTAAGTACTAATTAATGACATATTAGCATGACATAATTTGCACTTACAACGAGAATGATGTCTTCTTCCTCTTGTTTTTTACCTTTTTCTCCCATTTAGCATTTACGAAAATTTTATCCACATCATAGTATTTATTTATAAATTGAATTAATAATTTATTATTATTATTATGAATATCATTTTGTCTATATTGTAGTATTTATTTATAAATCGAGTTAATAATTTATTTTTATATTAATAATACTATTTGTATACTTTGAGCAAAATTTGGTAACAAAAATAGAAACATAAATATAAGTATAAAAATATTAAACCAATTTAGTAGATAATAAAATAAAAAAAAAGTGAATTGATTCTACAAAAGCAGTGATGGTGAAAAAATATTTATTTTTATTTTTTTTATTATTTTTATTGTTATTTTTCCTTATTATTATTATTATTATTATTATTATTATTATTATGATTTTGTCATTTTGACGGTATCCCTTGCTTCGAACAAAAAATCCTAAACCAGTTATAATTAGGCCCATATTTCAGATCCAGCCCATGAATCAAACAACCCTTTCCTTGTACTGTCGAGGATGTAAGCCCGAGGTTGAAACAGAGAGATGGCCGCCAATGCTGTAAGAACTTTCCTTTTCTCTTCAGCTGCTGCAAAAACCCTTTTCACCCGTTCAACTTCCCCTTTTTGTTCGAAAGCCTCTAGCTTTAGTGGACCCTCCTCTAAACACTCCTCTGCTATTCGATTCTCCATCAACAATCTACATTTCTCCAGGTCTGCTCACTTCCCTTGCCTATATACTTATATAGATATATAAGTACATAGTGTTTTCTTTGTGTTCATTTGTTTATCTTCTTGATTCTTAAAGGGAACATATTTGCAGAGAGATGTAAAAGATAGGAAATTTATATTTCTTCTCTCTCTCTCCCTTTTTCTTTCTTTTTATGATTGTTGATGTAATTGATTTATGAATTCGTAAGCGTTGAGTGAGGCATTTTGAGTTTAAAATATTGCATTTGGGATTTTTGTTGTAGTTCTTATTTTGATAGGGAGATACGTTGAATTCCAAGATTTTGTAGCTCATACCTCATATATTTCAGTTGAAAATGAATTTCTGGGTTTCAAATTTATTGTTTTTAGTCTCTTTTTCATAGTTGATATTAACATGAATATAGTGTACTGTGGTTGATCTCTTATGTTATTGTCTGTTACACTCTCTTATTCCCAATATTTGTGGACATTAACAAATGCTCTTTGTGAATGTTATTGAGTGATGATTCCAACCGTAAAAGTATTCACTGCGTGGTTTTTGTAGGTTTCCAGTAGAGTTGGGTGGTGCACTGTCCCTGATGCCCTTGCATAGCATTACTGCCTCTGCCTTGTTTACTTCATTGCTATCGTTGCATAATAACACTTGGGGATGCCTATCTGAAGGTATTCCTCAAAACTGTTGTCTTTTTCATTTGTTTTCTCCCGTTACCAGTCATATGATGATTTATTTGGTACTAGTGCAATGATAATGTGGTTCAATGTAGAAAGAAATCCCAGAAATTGTTTGTAGGTGTATTATCTATTTTCCAAATGCTCAAGTATTGAACGTCTCACAGTTATAGAATGGAAAAATCTTGGCACTACTTATACCCCTAATCCACTTTTCTAAAGAGAGAATATCTATCTGTCTAGGCTGTATAGCTGAATGAGGAGCCAGACGCAGAAATTATCTCTTGATTATATTGTTTTTTGAATCACATAGTTCAGACTTTTCAAGGAAATATGTTCTGGAAGGTATCATAAATTTGTTTGCCAGCATAGCTGAAAAATTTAAAGAGCATATTTGATTTTAGGGCCATGCTGACTTTAGGCCAGATAATGAAGTATGAAATGATTTCAAATATATTTGCTATATGAAGTATTTCCTTTGAAAGAATATACGTCAAATGAAGTAGTGGACTATGTTGGACATGCAGAATTGGGTTCAATCCTAACTGGACAAGAGCTATGAAATCCAGATTGATTTTAGCCAATAAGTAAACAATGCCCAGATTTGTGAACTTTTTATGAACAAACCCTACAATGGAATATCAAAAGGTAAAGAGATTTTGAGAGTCGAGACACGATTGATATTTTGGCATTGTGAACTTTGTGAATTTTCTTCAGCAACGAAGTTACAACATCTCCCAGTCAATATGGCTCTGCTCAAAATTCCATTATAAGAACCTTTATAGTAGTAACCAGAAAGAAGAGGAATATATGGAAATCATAGATATGACCCATCATATTTTCTCAGCTAAGGTGGGGATCTTACTGTTTCTGAGTTGAAGCGTTTGTTATCATGATATTGCTTATTTGTACCTTGTCAAAGCCTTTATGGATCCAAGTTGCTGCATTTTGTCACTCCTCTTGAACTCATCCCCCTGTACCAGAAATGAGTAAATGCAGGATATATACATGCTTTAGTTGTTTCAGAACTTGATATTTTGTCGAGAGCAAATTCTTGATTTAAGTTTATGCTGAAACTAACCAGAAATTCAAGCTTGGAGAAGATAACTGGAGTTGATGGCCACTCTTCCAGGCTCCATCTGATCCCCTTCGATAAATCTTAGGATAACATATACAGATTGTCTCAATGGAGCCTCCAAAAAGTTGTTCAAAAATATTAGTTTCATGACCTTTTGTTTGGTTAATTGGCAGGATTTGCAACACCTCTATAGCATGGCCTGCTGTCTCCTATTATGGCTGCTGGCAAAATTATCACCACCAGGTGCTATGTAGCATGTTTATTTTCTGAATTAAACTTGCAATTTTCAAGCGGAAATGGATATTTGTTTTTTTTTTTCTTTTTGAGTGATGTAATATTCATTTTCTTGTCTCGGTAGTCTCTTAGTTCTGAAAAAAACATAAAATGCTCAGTAACCAGCTCATTTGCAGAGTTAGTTCGTTTGATGCTTTTATATTTTTGCATTCAGGTCTATTCAAATTGGCTATCATTCTTTATTGTTGAAGAAAAGGATGAGTCAATCAAAAAATATTAAATTGCTGCTTAGCTACTCCTTCCTGGGTCAGATTGATTTCGTACTTTTGAGGTTTATTAATTCTGTGTGGAGTGCAAAAAAGTATTTCGCTTGTTGCAAGTCTTGATCTTAGAATAGCTTTACTTTTGTTTATTTTGCAGCTTTCAAACTCACTGGTAGCACGTTTTCTTCCAATTCAAAGATTCCCATGAGTGGTATTTGTAGATAATGAAATATAATTTAACTGTAGACTTAAAATTATATTCAAAAATCAATTTTTTTTTTCAATATTGGCTGATGTGGCTTAAGCAATTATCCTTTGAGTTAGCTTTTAGAATGAATTAATTCAAAGATGCTTTTTTTTTTTAACATGGAATCATTATTGCTAGTATTTCAATGTTGGCCACTGGCAGATATTTTAAATATTTGTTATTTTTTATAAGAAATAAAATTTGCATTATTTAAATATATGAAATTGGGAAACTATCGTTTCTTAAATTATTTCATTCCTAATTGATTTTGTAGCTATATTTGTCATATTCTTTCATCATATCAATTTTTAGATAAACTTTTAAAAGAAAATTATGAATGGATTTAGTGGGAATTATATATAGTTGAGTTGATTGAAGATTTTATTAATCTTTAAGTAGTTCATGTCCTTATATTCTTTATAAAAAAAATATAGTTGCAATGTGTTTTCACAAATACTTAGGTTCCTTTGTCAGTCGCATTTGCGAAAAATACTTTTGAAAAAAAATTATTTTTAATTTTTTTGAATTTTGAAAATTATTTTTGAAAAAAAACGGATAAATAGATATTTTTCTAAAAAATAGATTTGTAAAAATTTGTTTATAAAAAATTAAAAAAATCAGTCAATTAAATTAAAAAAATTTTAAATTTATTTTTTAAACATCAAATAATAATTCTAAATACGAACAAATATATGACAAAAGACACAAATATATATATATATATATGAGGTAATGGATGGTTATTTAATCAAACTAGTGTAGATGGAGAGGGGTCTTGCACTCGAGACTCTCCGCAAAAATAAAACCCCATATACGGCTACTTTGTTTTAAATGTATTTTTTTATATACATGTGATCAATTAATTATATGAAGAAATTTCTATAGAAAAAACAAAAAAGTTACACAAAGAATGTTATAACGTGTACGGCTCCTAAAACTAATCACTAATTTCTCACTTCCTTTTTCTTATATTAATTGACTGGCCTAATTTTCCTGGCCATATATTGGTATATCATTTTTTGAGAATATATATTGATGTACTTTAATTTTGATAACTCACTTCAATTTATCATTTAACAAATTACAATTAAAAATAAAATTTTAAAAAATTAACAGTTTTTTTTAATAAAAATATCTATGATACTGTATAAATTTTTAATATTACAATATAATATACCGAATAAATATTTTTATATTTGAGACATTTTTATGTAAATTTTTTAGAATTTTATATATAGTCTAATAATTTCTAAAAATTTATAAAAATTAAACTGTAATATGTTGTAATTTTGACGAGTGCCTAGCTGGCTTCACAAATATTTAGATCATTAATACCAATTGGGTATCAAACTTTCTATTCGATAATGTGAAACTGACTTTTCTTTGGTAGCCAAAAGGATAAAGTCGGCAGATTTCTGTACTTTAATGCATCTTGAATTTAACAAAAACAGTTATAATATGTAAATTTACTTTTTCAAATTTTGTAAAATTTGCGTTAGTTAATTTTTTTTTCCTTGATTAATTTTTGACAGAAATATAATTTATTTTATTTTAATATTTGTTGCATTTATAAATCAATTATGAATTTCATGTATAATTCAAACAAATAAAAATTATCAAACTTATATAAGAAGGTGCCGAGAAGTTGTCAAATGACGGCTGGACCTTGAATGAGTGAGTTGAGTAGAATGTGGGAAACATGGATGCCAGCAATGAAGAGGCTTTATGAAGTATTAGTCGACTAAATAATTGTGAGCCGTGTTTATTAATTGGTGGAGCCCAATCAATTTTAGAGTGAAATACTTTCATGATAATAATTTAATATCTTCTATTCCTTATTAATAAATTGTTAAAATTAAATACTAAAATTTTAATTTCCATTATTTATTAATAACTAATAATGAAAATTAAATAAATATGATTTATTATAGATCATGTTCGAGAAAATCTTAATTCATCTTTATCAATTCAGCCATTTTATATATAGTCCTTTTTTAAACAAGAAAATAAGCTGAAAAACTTCAATAAAAAACACCCAAATTATATTACCGTTTAACATTTTTATTTTTGCTCTTAAACTTAACAACGGAAGATAAATGCCAAAAGTTCATTAACGACCAAATAATATAATATAATGTTTTTTTTAGTTTTTAATATAATAGTTTTTTTCAGCTAAGAAATAACTTATCTTTTTAGAACTGGGATCTATTGGTTTTTACTTCCATAAAAGTTTAGTGCCCAATTCTCAAATAAATTTTATAAAATGAACGATTAAATTATGAAATTTTTTATAAATTAAACTAATAATATAATAAAATATATTGTAAGTGAATTAATAACCATTTTATTTATGTGATATTAATTTGAACAAAAATAAAATATAAGAATAGATAGTAATAGTTGTCCCTTCAAAACTTAGAAAAATGTTTGAAATTGTTGTTAGATATTCAAAAATTAGATTTATCATTTTTTTTATTTAATTGATTGATTTTTTTAAAAAAATATCTATTTATTTATTTATCTCAAAAATTAATTTTTTAAATTCAAAAAATTTAAAAATAATTTGTTCATAAGCGTTTTTTGGACCTAAGAAACTATAAGTTTTTCAAGAACTAATAGATTACTATCGATGCTCTCAATTAATCTAATGAGTAGAATATGTGAGATTAATATGAATAATGAACGAAAGAAACTCGAGCCGACTGTTTTAATAATTTTAGGTCGAATCACCGTTTGCTTACAAAATTAATCAGTACTACCTTTCAAATCTCCAATATTTCTCTTATAACTAATTTATTAGATTTATTTAATTTTACAGTAAATTTATATATATATTATAAATATAAATAAAATAATAAAAATATATATTAATATCTTATTAGATTAGTGTAGATAGACGATATCATACAATTTGATTGGCTAGACTTCATTTGCAAGAATTTAAATGTGTAATATTTTACAAAATTTTTAAATGAAAAACAATTTGCTTTATAAACCTCATTGATGATGTCAATGTACTGAAAAAAGGCCATATCATCAAGCTTGACCTCATTAATGATGTCACGAAGATATCAAATCATAGCTTGATTTCCGCATACAGTTAACCCATTCGGCATCTATTTAAAATTATAATTTTAATATTTATATTTCTACGTAAATTGGATTAATATTATTCTATTAATATTTAAAATTTAAATAAAAATTTATTTATTATTAAAAAATTAAAAATAAAAAATTTGTAATTTAATTAAAAACATATAAATAATTTATTATAAATTACTATAAAATTAAATAAAACAAATAAAATATAACATAAAATTTAATTCAATACATTTAAATTAATTAAAATAATTCATCAAATTATTTAAAAATAACATTAAAATAATAAAATTAAAATTTATTTATTATGATAGAAAAATTATATTTATAATTCTTAAATCTATAAAAATATATGAAAAATAGAATAAATTGCATATATATATATATATATATATAATCGGATTCATTAGATAGTGGATATCCCAAAATCTCTTTTCATATTCTATCTAAATTCATGAGGATTTAAATATTGTTATATAAATCCGTTCCAAAACTCTAATAAAAACAATTAGAATTTAAACGGTCCGTTGCCACCTGTAAAATTCGTATTCATTTAAACCCTAAATACAATCCAAATGTCCTTTACTAGAAGTCTTAACAATTTGTTTTGTTTCGGGACGTCACAATAGGGACCATAAATGCCTCTTGCCTCCCCCTCCTTATGGCTTTCCTATCATTCACACTCTTCCATCACTTTTAAATTATCCACATATATATATAAATATATATATATATATATATATATATATATAAGACATGCAAATGCTTGAATTTCTTATCCATATATATTGCTAGCAGTGTGCGTGTTTCCCTTGTTTTAGCTAGTAGGTTTTAATTGATATAATTAATAATGGCACGAGGCAGCTCAACAGGCAGAAATAGAATTCAACCAAATGTGCGAGAGAAACATCGACGTATGCAAATGAAACATCTGCTTGATAGACTTGCTCCCCTCATTCATCCTCAACCCTCTAAGGTGTCTCTTCTTCCATCTCTCATTTTCAACTCGTAATCTTATAATTATGTGTGTCATTAATTTTACTGTTCCCTGCTATAATTTATCTGTCCGCTTATGCATTTATTTAGTTTGTTTTTGGTTTTGAAATGTGCAGTTGTCGGTGCCCGAGGTGGTGGAACAGGCCACCGTTTATGTGAAGCAGCTGAGTAAAAGAATGGAGCAGCTGCGCAAGAGACATCTGAAGCCACCGTGTAACGATGCGAAAAGCAGAAAACCAGCTGTGATTAACTTAAAAACTAGTGGTTCTATTCTTGAAGTGAATTTGGTCTGTGGGGTGATTAAGAATTTCATGTCACATGAGATTATTAGTGTTCTTGAAGAAGAAGGAGCTGAAGTTTTAAGTTATACTTACCATAGTGTTGGTGAGAGTGTTACGTACACTATTATATCACAGGTATGTATACCCAAGTTAATAATATCCTTTAATTAACTGCTTACTTTGAGATGTTAATTAGGTTGAGAACCCGTTTTCCAATTTTATAAAACCACCTTCTTCGGTTCATAAATTTTATACCTTCAGTTAATTATATATTAATTATCCATTTTTTTGCAGGCTATCAACGTGAGAATTGGCATGGAAATTTCGAGAATTCATGATCGATTAAAAGAATTGGTTTTCTGATATAAGTTTCTTCAGGCAGGCATGAACTGTATAATGAAGTTATCGTGTATTTTTATCTTCCATCTCGGCTGGTGTAGACATTGGATTTCGCACGCGGAATTGTGCCGATGATAAAAGTAAGGAAAAATCATCAAGTAACCAATCAAACAGATCCAAAATCCAAAAAACTGAAAAAGACCCAAAAATCTACTGTGTCGAACCGGACATGCTGAAATTAGTGGTTCTTTTTGCCACTATTCGGTAATTTTATTTTTGCCCTATTTATATTTCTATCTTCTTCCTCATTTTAAATATGTAATTTAATTTATTTAATTCCTCCTTGGTTGTATCTTTTTTCCTCCTCGACTATCCTTTCTTTTTAGTTTATGCCTTTTATTTATTTTATTACTTTATTTTATATTATGTGAATGGATGAATGGATGTATATTATATCTTAATGTGAATATTTAAATTAAATTGCATAGTAGATTAATAAAAGAGAAAGAATTATGAAAATTAAAAAATAATTGCTGAAATAAACTATTAATAAAAAAATTAATTCCGAACCCTTTATGATCAAGTTTCAAATTAGTTAAGTTTATTTTCCGATCCAACCGGGTGATAACTCTATCCAAATAGCTTATGACTTGTTTGACATTGAGTTTGCCAAAAGCGATTTTAAAGAAAAAAAATTTATTTTTTGAAGTTTTTTGAGTTTTGAAAACTGCTTTTGGATATAAACAGGTAAATAAATACTTTTGCCAGAAGCAGGTTTGGAAAAAACAGTTTACAAAAAATTAAAAAAATCAATCAATTAAATCATAAAAATTTTAGACTTGCTTTTTGAACACCTAACAGTAATCCTAAACATATCCTTAGTGGCTTACCATAAAATAAATTTTATATAAACATTGCTAAATATGGATTCTAAAAGATATGGGTGATAATTTATTTATATAAACATTACTAAATTGATAACAACCTATTAATGAAAAAATCATATCATTTTTTATTTTATTTAATTTTACTTATATATTAATTGATTAAATAATTATTAAAATTTACGCCATTAATTTTGAAGTAGTATATTTGATTTTGGCTCCTTTAACATTCAATTCGGAGTCCGCCCCTGCTATGCAGTCAAATACAACCAATGGAATTGACCTACTTATGCATATTAAAAATAAAATAAAATAAATCCTTTTACAGTATAATTCAATATCTGAGCCTTGAATAGTCCAATTCCAACCAAGTATTCTCCTTAGGGAAAGTTTCAAAAATGGAAAAAATAATTCGTTATTTTGTTAAAGTTTACTTTCGTTTAAAAGTTTTTTTAAAACTACCAAAACCAACTTTTTTAAATTTTAAATTTACCAAAAACTGAAATTTTGTGTAGTACATTTTTTTCTTATTTGAATGAAATAATATATTTGTTATCCAATATTTACTAAGAGTTTATCCAACATTTACGTTTTTTTGATAAATAATATATTTATACAATATTTATCTAATATTAATTTACATTTATAGATATCAAAACATTTATCCAATATTTATTCGACATTTGTAAAACGTTTACCCAATGCCTATTCAACATTTATCCAACGTTTGCTTAATATTGATACACGCTTACAAATATCAAATATTTACTTCATATTTATTCAATATTTACCCAACATTTACTTTTTTTATATATTATATACTTTTAATTTTTTGATAAATAATATATTTACATAATATTTATTCAAAGTTTGCATCATATCTCTAAATAAAAAGATAAAAAGTAATAAATATCCAGAAAAATTCAGGGCAATGTTAAGTGAATAATTTTTATATTTTATTTGAAAAATAAAAGTACATATTACATATAAAAAAGGCAAAAAAGGTAATAAATGTAAAGTAAAATTCAAACAAAATTTAGAAAAATATACAAAAAGAAAATGCAGAAATATGAAAAGGAACAGGAAGATAAAAACATGAAATCAATTTGAAAATGAAATGACAAAAAAATAGAAATATGAAGAAAGTCAAAAGACATGGAAAGTTAAAAAGCATAAAAATTCAGCAGATAGTTATACTAAAAAATCACACTATGATATACAAAAAAAATTTTGTTTGATTAGAAAATGGAAGAATGACAAAAAATTTGATTAGACTAGAAAAAATGATAAAAATATGTTGGTTAGAGAATACTGTGTAGTGGATTGAGAGAAATAAGAGAAATTGAAATGCTATAAGAAAAATTGAAGTGATAAGGTAAATTAGTAAATTTGAAATTGAAAAATAATAAAAATAAAAAGGTATTTTGATAAAAATGATAAAAAAAAATTTAGGTGTTTTTGAAATAAAATGTTAAAAAAACATAAACGGTGAAATATCTTTTCCTTAGGCCTAACCATTATACATAAAGGCCCCAGATCCCCAAAATGCATAAGCTGTACATGGTACCCGTCGAATTCGAAGATTTCAAAATTTCTGAAAATTAAATTAAAAATTGAAAATGTTAGTGAACGAGTCTTTAAAACCAAATTGAAAAGTATAAATTTTTAAAATTAAATTGATTTTAAATTTTAGCCCAACACAATTTAGAAGTTCAGTTCTTTTGAATAAATATTCAATCAGGTTTAATAAAATGATTGGAAGATTTTATATTTTTATATAATCTCGTATTGCGTGGAGAGTATAAAATTTAGAAATAAATTAATCAAATAAAATTAAAAATAATATTATACATTTAAGATAATAAATAATTCATCATTCGTTATAAAATTTAATTAAATATTTGTGTACACATTCCCCAAATTAACATTTCAATTCATTATTCCTTTCTCAGATCTACTCCCCTCCATTTTAAAAGATTTTTATGGTTTGTTCCTCCTTCGCTGCCGCACGCATTGACTAGAGAGAAACCCCTCGCCCATGATGGTTCGTTCTTCGTTCGCCGCCGAGAGGAACATTGACCGCCCACGTTTTCAAGGCCAACTTTCCGGGCCGAAGAAGGAGGAAGTAAAGGTGGAGGTCAATGGTGCTGCTTTAGTTCAGGGATGATAATTTAAAACCGATCCGCGGTGTTACTCTATCACCATATACTTAGTGTCTATTTGTATATATATAATTAATTATTTATATTTTAATATAATTAATATTTTTTAAAAATAATAAAATAAAAATATAATATTTATTTAAAATAAAAAATATATTTTTTATTTAAATAATTATATATTTACTAATCAATTAAAATAGAAAAATAAAAAGTATTTTTAAAATTAAAATAAAATAAAAAATTTAATAAAAATATGGAAAGTGGGTTGGGACTGGAAAGTGCAAAAACAGAAATTTTAAAATTTTTTTCTGTGGAAATCGGAGAAAGAAAATTCTATCCCAGTCCTGTTGACATTTTTATTAGATATGCTATGTCTCTGTTTACTTTTGGCTTTGGGTGTGTCATATGGAGTGTTTACTGTGACTATGCCAAAAAAGGTAGAGAAGGATGTTGATGTTCGGTTTTATCGATCCATAAAAAACGATATCGTTTTAGTTTTATTTATGTACTATCTGGAGAGCATTTTGGGACATTTACAGTGCAGAACAATAACCCCTTCCCAGCTTTAATATTCATAGAGTCAATTTTAGATTAAGTAAAAATTCTCACACAGATCATTAAAATTTTATAAAAAAAATATTAAATTTATGTATTTGAAAATATAATTTAATAATCTAACTATCTAATTATAAGTAACAAGTTAAACTAAAAATTAAATAAAAATATTTAAGTAAATATTCAAAACCATCACCACAATTGGTCTATTGTAGTTCTTGATAAAATATATTAATAGCAGAATATATTAGTAGATAATGTAAAATTAATTGCATTTGTAAAAGTATTATCATTACTATTACAGTAAAAATTTTAATAAAACTCTTTTATATATTAAGTCATAGTAAAATTTAAAATTAATTCTATAATAATTTAATTGAGTCATATAAATATAAACAAATAAGATTCAAAAAATATATAAAATATGTCATTTACAGAATAAATAAATATTTAAATGTCCGTATTTTTAATTTAGTTTAATTTAATTTGGTCCAATTTAATATAGTTGAATCCAGTTTTCGATTAAATATAACCTTAGCTCCAAAATTGCATTAACTTATAAGTTAATTAATGATACATTTGTGCTCAGTTTTAATAAAAAAGTTAATAATACAAATTTTGTGTTGGATATTTTTTTGTCGGTTATTGGATATTGTTCAAAATCTAGAAGAATTGTGTATTTAAATACAACTAATGAAGGTCAAACATCACACCAAGATGGGTGAGTGGAGGTGTGCAATTGGTTCGAACCAAACTAAAGTATCAATGGTTTGGTTCAATTTTCGATGGTTGGGTTGAGTTTAGTTCAAGAAAATAATAAAGAATTTTCAATAAACCGGTAAAAAATAAACTGAAATTTACCCTTTCATCCCTCTAATAATATGAACCAAATCAAATTATAAATGGTTTGATTCGATTTTCAGTTTTGGTTCGGTTTATACTCCCCTAGCTTCAAACATCTCCCCTTGTTTTCCTCCGGGTCCATTATTTAATTCACGAGTTAAAATACATACGGAGGCATGGAGCCGAAGCCGAAGCCCAAGTTATATTTTCCCATTTTTTATTCAAAAATCATTACTGATAGAGGCATCTGCCCCATGACCGTTGTCCCAACGTTCTAAAATTCTCAAATTTTTAAAAAAATTCATACCTTTTCGCACTCCCACTTACTTACCGTTGCCAACGGCCTCTCCGACTTCCTTAGTTACTCCTCCTCCTCTTGCCTTTACCAGCCATGAAATCACCTCAAAATCTGAACCGAAAAAATCTGTCTTTGATTCTTGAATTCACCATCCCCCACTTCTTTCTTCCATTCTTGATCTTTTTTTAGGATCTTGATTTTCTTGGCTTCTGTGTTATAATCTGAGTTTGATTCTTGCTTTGGCTATGGCAGCATTGGCACCTGGAATTCTAATGAAGCTCCTAAATGGAATGAATGCAGGGACAAAACCCACAAGTGAGCACCGAAGCTCGCTTCTTCAGGTTACAGATATTGTTCCGGCTGATCTTGACGAGAAAAGTCTTTGGCCTAAACATGGATTCTTCATCAAAGTTTCTGATTCTTCCCATTCCATTTATGTTAGTCTTCCGTCTGAGCAAGATGATTTTGTTCTCAGCAACAAAATGCAGCTGGGCCAGTTCATTTACGTTGATAGATTGGAGCCAGGATCACCAGTTCCCGTCGTTAAAGGAGCAAAGCCACTTCCTGGAAGACACCCATTAGTGGGCACACCAGAGCCATTAATGGGTCTTAGAGAAAAGGGAGAAAGAGGCGAACAAAACTCAAATTTAAAAGCTTCCTGTCACAGGAGAGGCTCTTGGGGAACAGGGCAGAATGGGGAAAATGGGATTTCGTCTCCAATGGTTTTAAAGCCAGTTCCTTTGGATTTTGATCAGGGCACCCCAGTGAGACAGACGGTAAGCTGTGGTAAGCCAGCATCTCCATTGATAAGAGGACGAACAGGCAAAGATGGAAGTGCGACAACCGCCGGAATTAGGTGTTCCTTTGGTGGTGGCCTGCTGTCTAAAATGGTGGACGCAAAAGCAGAGTCTCCTTCATTACTTAGAAAAAGCTGCGTTGCAACTTCTGCATCCAAGTTTCCGAGAAGTAAAAGTATGGCTAGAATCCCAATTAGTCCCTTCAACTCATCTGTAGGTACATTCAACCATTTTCTTTTTGTCAACTTCGTTTCTTAAGTAGCTTTAGGAAAGAAATTGAAGCTTCTCAAAATTGTCCTTTAATTTTCATCAAATAACCTCTTCTATAGGAAAATAAAAGTACAACTCCTCCACCAAGTTTGAGGAATGGAAGGGCAATGGCATCTCTAAAAATGGCTGCAGATACACAGACCCATTGCAACTCAAACCCTCTCCAAGAATTGCGATATCAGTCTGCTAATTCAGTTTTTGATAATAGTTCAAGTATGTCCATCAATTTGCCAGGAAAATTAGGCATCCTAGGCAAGGTGAATTTAAGATTCCTAGCTTTCATCTTAACTAGATAGAATTACTACTTGCTGGATTCTCTTTACTAACTTTTGCACTTAACAGGAAGTTACTGAACAGAGAGAAACAGCCCAAAAGATAGCTCTTCAAGCCTTGAGGGATGCTTCTGCAACCGAAACTTTAGTTCGATGTCTCAGGTATTAAAACATCTCTCGTCCATTATTGTTGAATTTAGTTTTCTTCTCCTGTTTGTTTAATTATAATCTAGGCATGAAATTTAGAAATTTGTGTTCTTCTATTGTAGGATGTTTTCGAACTTGAGCAAATCTGCTAAACCAGAAGCTCCAGCAACAGGTTTTGATCAATTTCTTGAATTCCATCGGCAAATTGTGCAAGCCGTTAATGAAATGATATCCATTCAAGCAGCAACTTCAGCTACCGAAATTGCTCAAAATGCAAAAGTTGAAAAAAATAATACAAAACACGCGGAGTTCCCTATCTTACACGAACTTATACACAACTCTATGGATCAATCTAGGAACTCAGAGTTAAATTCATCAAAAAGAAGAACAGCATTATACAAATCAATAGCATCCTTTCCTGAAAGGAGTGAGCAACATAAGACAAATTTGGGAAAGCTTCTACGATCAAGCAGTAACCAGAAAGCCTCATCTGCACAGAAAGGATCATCCACCCCACTACTGCCCCTTGAAGCTCTAACAGATAATGACGAGAACAATGCTCCGGGTTGTTGCAGCAGTTTAAGCAACACAATTAAAATGGGTAAGCAGATTGAAGTTGAGGCTGGAAATTGGTTTATGGATTTCCTAGAAAAATCAATTGGAAACTGCATGAAGAAAGCGAAAGGCAATAGTATCACAGCAGATACGGATGCCAACAAAGTTCCTCAGTCTCTAATGCTGAAAGTCATAAATTGGGTGGAAGTAGAACAATGTGATAGCAGTAAGAGGCCAGTTCATCCTAAGGCGTCACAGATATGCCGAAAGCTGAGGATCAAGATGAAGAATACTTGATTGAGAATTAACAACTTTTCCATGAGATTTAGATTGTAAAACATAATTTTTCTGGCATTATTTGTGTGTGTTCAGATTGTTTGGAAGTGACGTTTCAAGTATTCAACTCAATACTAATATGCACGTATATGAGTTCTTTAATTTCTTGAGATATTTTGGGAATTCGCATCCAATCCAGTTTATAAAGGTAAAAAACATGCAAATACTATGGCAAAATAGTATTACGTCCACCAATTGGAATCTCAAGTATGTACATATGGAAAGAGATCTGTTCTCCACTGGCAGCGTAAGCAGAGGCTTAGAGGCAAGTGGTTATTCAATGTGCTGAACTGGGTTTCAATACAATCTTTGAATCTGACTCCTCTATTCTTATTGATTGTGTTAATGGCAAGTCCAAACCTCCTTGGAATATAGATACTGTACTGGTTGAAATTTTGGCTTATTATATCAATGTTCGTTATCATTTTGTTAAACCCTCAGCTAACAAGGCGTCTGATCATCTAACCAAATTGGTTAAGTAGCAATTTTTAGTTGTGCAGTTCATGTTGCAAGCCCAGTTTTCTGTAATCTTTGGTGATGATTCCTTTTCTTTAAGTTGTGTTCAAATAAGCTTAGCTCCAGTTAAATGGTACATAGATTGGACCTTGTTTCTATTGCGAGAAGAATGACCAACTAGTGGAGAAAGGAACCTCTGTCCGGATATAACATGGATCTCATCAGATGAATAAGTTTGTCCTCTCCAGAAATAAATTATGCTTGGCAATTTTGACTAAAATTTTAGGACATTAATCAATTTCCACTGGCAGACAATAATACTAATTTACATACAAAATGCTCTAACCTCAAAAATATGTTCATTTAATGCAAAAGAGTCTTTCATATCATATTTAAAAAATTTATCAAAACTAAGTCAATTTATTTAGATTCAATTTGATAATATAATATGATTTAATTATATTTAATTAGAATTTATTTTAATTAATACTCCATATTTATTTAACCCATCCAATAATTCATATATTTAAAAATATTAAACAGTTTTCTAAAATTAAATAATAAAAATCTAAAAAAATAAATTTTTATCTTTAAAAAAATTAAAAACATATATATAATGATACATCATGCACCCGTAATTTGTAATTTTTGGAATGAAAAATCCTAATAAAAAAGGATATTGTGTTTTTGTCTAAGTACATAAAAAAAAAATTAAAACAAGAAGAAAAGAAAAAGAAATTTCCTATCGTCTCAAAGATAAAAGTGTAAAACACCCTATTAAATTTTCCCTTTTTTGGTCAGAATTTTCTGGATAAACCCTAACACTCTCTCGTCACTGTCCAAATCTGGGATTCAAGAATGGATCTTCTCCGAAGTTACAGAGACGGCGATGAATTGGAGGAACGTGAAGACGAAAACCCTAGTTCCTCGCCGGATTCATCTCCGCCGCGCCTCCTTCCAGCCAAATCCGCCGCTCCGAAAGTCGATGATACTAAGCTAGCTCTAACGGTGGCTCAGGTACACCGGACTCTCTCTAAGCCCATTGACCCGGCGCAGCACGCAGTCGCCTTCAACCCCACCTACGACCAGCTCTGGACTCCCATTTACGGCCCCGCTCATCCCTACGCCAAAGACGGCATCGCACAAGGCATGCGCAACCATAAGCTTGGCTTTGTGGAGGACGCGTCCATTGACTCGTTCGTTTTCGATGAGCAGTACAACACTTTTCACAAGTATGGCTACGCTGCCGATCCCTCGGCCTCCGAAGGTAACAATTATGTTGGTGATTTGGATGCTTTACAAAAAAATAATGGCATTTCGGTTTATAATATCCCACAACACGAGCAAAAGAGACGAAAAGTTGAGAAAAAGAAGGAAGCCGAGGAGGGTGAGGGTGAGGATGTAGATCAGGATGTGGACAAGGCAGAGATTGATAATCCTGCTACCGATGTATGGTTGATGAAGAACAGAAAGAGCCCTTGGGCAGGCAAGAAGGAGGGTTTGCAAACGGAACTGACGGAAGAACAGAAGAAATATGCTGAGGAGTACGCGAAGAAGAAAGAAGAGAAAGGAGGGGTTGAGAAAGGAGAGGTTGTTGCTGATAAGAGTACTTTTCACGGCAAGGAAGAGAGGGATTATCAAGGCAGATCATGGATTGCACCCCCTAAGGATGCTAAAGCAACCAATGATCATTGTTATATACCAAAGAGACTGGTGCATACATGGAGTGGGCATACGAAGGGAGTTTCTGCAATTAGGTTTTTCCCTAAGTATGGTCATTTGATTCTTTCTGCAGGGATGGACACAAAGGTGAAGATTTGGGATGTATTCAATTCAGGCAAATGTATGAGAACTTACATGGGTCACTCAAAGGCTGTTAGGGATATTTCGTTTTGTAATGACGGGACTAAGTTTCTGACTGCTGGATACGACAAGAATATTAAGTACTGGGATACTGAGACTGGGCAGGTTATCTCCACTTTCTCCACTGGAAAGATTCCATATGTTGTTAAACTCAACCCTGATGATGATAAGCAGAATATATTGTTGGCAGGTATGAGTGATAAGAAAATTGTTCAGTGGGATATGAATACAGGTCAAATTACTCAGGAGTATGATCAACATTTGGGAGCGGTGAATACCATCACTTTTGTGGATAATAATAGGAGATTTGTCACCTCGAGTGATGATAAATCACTTCGTGTTTGGGAATTTGGGATCCCTGTTGTTATAAAGTATATTAGTGAACCTCACATGCATTCTATGCCTTCAATTTCTGTTCATCCCAACACAAATTGGTTTGCGGCACAGAGTTTGGATAACCAGATTCTTATTTACAGTACTAGGGAAAGGTTTCAGTTGAATAAGAAGAAGAGGTTTGCAGGGCATATTGTTGCAGGTTATGCTTGCCAAGTCAACTTCTCACCAGATGGACGGTTTGTTTTGTCAGGAGATGGTGAGGGTAAGTGCTGGTTTTGGGACTGGAAGAGTTGCAAAGTCTTCAGAACTCTCAAGTGTCACGAGGGAGTGTGCATTGGGTGTGAGTGGCATCCATTAGAGCAGAGTAAAGTGGCAACTTGTGGCTGGGATGGCCTCATTAAGTACTGGTGAGTAATGTCTTATATCTCACTTTTCATGCTAAATAATTATTTTGTTGGATGCAGATGTTCTGGTATTGCTAATTCAGGCATTTGGCTGTTTGTATATTCTGAACCAGTGCAATGAATTGTCATTTTCCCTGGAAGTTATCAACATCTAGGTTAAGTTAGTAGGGAAATAACATATTTGCCATGAGAATAAGAACAAATCAAATTCTGAAAAGAGTTTTTGCACACGGAAGACACTTACTGATGTTCTCTATCATCACTTTTTTAGCTTAATTTCAACTCCTTGAGACATTTAAAGATTTTTTGAGTGCAACATTATCCATAGTCATCATGAATTTATCCAAGATTATAAATTTCTGAGTTTTTAGGATCTTGATGTAAATTTGTGCTCACCTTATATTCATTCAACAACTGCATAATGTTTGGGCATTGTTTCCAAAGAGATGTTGGTCTGAAGCATAAGAGGATGAAATTGAGCATCAAGTGCTTGCATTTAGTTTGAAGTTTCTGTAGAATGCTGTGAATCTTTTTGTTTCACAAGGATTGCCAAATTAATAGGTGCTTGTTATATGATGTTTTATCATTTATCTATTCCATTCCACTCTAGTGTCCTGTTTGTCATAAGCATATAGTTGTGTGCATTTGTGGCACTATTTTTGACATGCATGTTTAGTTAACATTACAATAGCCCTTCTAGTTTCATAGACCAGTTCAGTGTTGATGCTTATGGTCTTCTCTTCATTGAATCTGCTAAATTAATCATGTATCTGACTCATTTAATGATTTATATTAGTGCTAAATGCTCACCTAGCCTGCTTTTTGCATTTTTTTTTTCTGTTGACAAGACAAGCATTGACATGAATGAAGTCTGAAATTGCAATTGGATCACTGAATATCTATGATGTTTCCAAAGGCATTATTAATTTTTATAGCGTCATCTATAAGTTGAAATGATTGCCTCCCTGAATGCAAATCTAAGGTTTCATCTTTGGCTTTATGTTTTTCAGGGACTAATTTATTTCTTTGCCGGAAGAGTACTTGAGTCCATCAACCCCCTTCAGCCATCTGATAGATGGAGGACAATATTTACCCTGTTGGATAGAGGGGTTCACATGTATACTGCTAGATAGAGACCTGAAGAGCCCTGTAGGAGCCAAACTGTGTTCTTAGTTCTCCGCTAAAATTTTAGTTCAACAGTTGCTGAGAATTGCTAAATGTGCATTATTCATCATATTACATCAGTGCTGAAAGCTCATCTCTACTTATGGGCTCATAATATTCTTACCCTTGTTAACTAGAGATGCAATTTTATAGATGATTTTGCTTAGCAAGATTCGAATATTTTCTAATCTCTGTCGTATCCATTGCATTCTCCTCCCTATGTATTTTTTTGGCTATTTGAAAATACTTGTAGCTTAAATTTGATGGCGGGAGAAGGAGAGTCTTCCCCATTTCTATTGAATCAACACAGATAGGTTGTGGATGTGGCTTGTAGAATGTTATTTTAGTGGGTCTCTATGAACAATCAGTTCGAGCATGGATGAAAGAGGAACTGGATGCATAATTTGAATGGCTTACTTGGCTGCCAAAATCCTTGCATAGGTATAATTATGAACATACTTTTTTATTTCCAAAAGAATAAAGTTGACTTCAGGTCTTTTTTCCTTCGTCGAATTTTAACAAGCATCCAGAAATCTATGGCTATTATTTCATCATTCTTAGCAATTATAATCAATCATAAATTAATTTTTTCTTTGATCGAAACTTGCAATTAATTTTTCTTGATTCATTAAGAGATGAGAATACTGAATAATACCAACAGCGTTTAAGTTATTCTTATATTAAAATCCCTTTTCACTACTGAAAGATATCGCTAAAATTAAATTTATTAATTATTATATTTACAAATAGAGATATGAAAATCATCCTTCTTATTTTTTGAAAAAAAAATTACGAGCGGGCCTTTTAGGTATTTATATCTAAGGCATTACTCGTTGTAGTTTGGACCATTAACCTTTCCGGCCGGTGCTGAGCACATGGAGATAGGTTGTTTGTGGATGAGGCGGGTGCGGGCTGTGCTTCTTGTAAATTGCGGGCGGGTGCGGGCTCTGCTTCAATAGCATCCTCATCAGCTCCATTTTCAATTCCTTATCTTCAGCATAATCTTCTCTTCTTTCCTTCTCTAAAACATTATCCTTCATCACCAACGCCGCCCAATCTTCATCTGCACCTCACTAAACTTTTCTCTTCCACTCGCCCCTCCCTCTTCACATCCGCTTGTTCGTCGTTGCTCCCTCTTGTTGATATAGGTAAGCACATTAGTTATACTGCAAAACCCGATATTGGTTTTGAGCTCGCATAATTATGTACTTACTTTTGTGGCTGTTTATGTGTAGAAAGTGATGACATGAATGGTAATCTACAGAAGGGTGCAAAGGTGCTCCTTGAGGGAATGTCATACACTGAACTTGAAGAATGTTTTCCCACTCAGTCTAAGCTTAGTTTATGTTTCGTTATTTGTTTTCGAGTCCATTATTATGCATGATTTGATTTCTATTAAGAAGCTGGTGATCACTACTTAAGAGTTAAATGGGAACTAAGTTGAGATTTTTTTTATCTAATTGTGAGAATATATTGTGCCAGAAATGGGTTAAGTCTCATGGATACAGACCTGGTCAGGCTATGATGCTTTGAAAGCGCCTGTATGGGAATAATACTTGGACGCATCATGCTGATGAATTAGAAGGTAATTTTCTGTCCCCTGCTTTATTGACATTTAGCTATTTAGTCTGTTTCGCGAGCAGAATGACTTATTCTCCCCTTGAATGTCTCTATGTATGTGCAAAAGTGAATCTGTTTTTTATTCACGTGAAAGAAATTCTGATTCTGCACCTTCAAATTCTATACTTCTGTTACCATTGACATGTTTGAATAAGGATTTTAAGAAAATGTTGAGCGAATGTGCTGAATTTAAGGCAATTTCTTTGGAAGATGTTCGTACACCATCTTATGGAACCAGGAAGGTAACAGAAAGCTAATATCGATTTTAATTTTGCTATCTTATTTGTGAAGTCTTATGATTGTCTCTCTGTAGTTTTTGGCAGTTGCAGTATCTTCTCATTGATTTTGAAACTCACAGGAAATTGCAGATTTTATATAGGTTGGATGATGAACTGATAATAGAAACTGTTATTATACCTTGTGATAGAGGTAGGATAACGGTTTGTGTTTCAAGTCAAGTGGGCTGTGCTATGAATTGTCAGTTTTGCTACGCTGGCAGGTGAAGCTTTAACCATTCTTATCTGAATTTGCAGTCTATGTAATTCATGTTCTTGTTCCTATAATGTGCTCTTACTGATAGATCAATCCAATTTGTAGGATGGGTTTGAAGAGACACCTGACCACTGCTGAGATTGTAGACCAGGTTGTTTTTGCACAGCGTCTTGTCTCAAATGAAGTTGGTCCAATCTCAAATGTTGTATTTATGGTAATTGTATGATCGAGATAATTTTTCAGTTAAGTAACTTTGATGAGAAGAAAAATAAGGCATTAAGAGAACCTCTCGGCCTCACCTTTGACACTACCTCCAAAATCCTTTTTCAAACCTGCTCCAAAAAATTTCCCAATTAGTTTAGAAAAAGTTAGATGTGGTTGACTCTTCTATTGCAATATGTTGGTACAGTGTCAAGGCATTTAGCAATCAGTGCTATTTTCACTAGGTTACAGATTGTATAGTTTAGGAAGTAATACTGGTATATATTTAGGAGTAATTGTAGGCATTCTAATTCCCTATTCTAGGAACCCTAATGTGTATATATATGTGTAACTATTGTATAGAGTAATGCAAGAATCAGATTTTCCCATTCTCTTCCTATTTATCAATGAATGGAAAAGTGAGGATTTATTCACTTTGTTGTTACTGCATGTTTCCCGGTCTAGGAGAAAATAGTATGCATATAATTTGAGGAATTAAATACTTTTCTTTTCCATATTCTTTTGTCAGAACTGTTTTCTTCCAGTGAGCCATTCCAATCTTCTATTGCACATTTAGGAACTCTGGGAATTTATTCTCGCAAAGATTCTCTTGGCTTCCTTATTATATACTTCTGAAGGAGATTTCTTTCCATCTATGAAGAAGAGGAGAAATCCATGATTTATTTAAACCATAATGATTTAAGTGAATGAAACTAGAATTTCAGTCAGCCTATTGATCTCGAATTATCTGCTTTGAAATTTATATTTGCAGGGAATGGGAGAACCACTTCAGAACATTGAAAATGTCATTAAAGCTGCAGATATTATGGTGCATGATCAGGGTCTTCACTTCAGTCCTCGCAAGGTCACTGTTTCTACTAGTGGGCTTGTCCCCCAGCTGAAGCACTTTCTTCGTGCATCCAATTGTGCTATCGCAGTTACTGAATGCTGCAACCGAGGAGGTATATTTTGCTTCAGCTCTATCTTTATATATTGAAGAAATGCATGCATATTACTGACTTTCTCTTTCACCAATAAACTATGCAGGTCAGGAACTGGATCATGCCAATCAATCGAAAGTATAGTTTAGACTTGCTTCTCCTCACACTTCGGGAGGAATTACAGTTCAAAAATAACTATAAAGTTCTATTTGAGTATATGATGCTTGCAGGAATAAATGACAGGTTAGTTAAAACCATTTTCTTGATCAGTTTTGTTTGAAACGGATGATATTGTTTTTAGCTATTTGTCTGCAATGTTCAAAATATCTTTTACTTATTTGTTACTTGCTGAGTTGATGTTACACTTTTGTAATATGCAATCTTGCTAATTGGAAAATTAAAAATACATGCTTATAGCAAGCAGCATTATTGCTGAGTGGTTTAAATGCACCAAAGCAAGAAAATTTCTTTGATAATGTGCTATGCGAATGCTACCTAAATTTCTGTGGGTTAACTTAGAGAAAAGTTATAATATTATTACTTTTTTCATAATAAAAGCCAGCACGGCGATATGTCAGCCGCTCATGCTAGTCCTCCTGTGTGATCGTGTACTCAAATTCTTTTTTGAAACACTACGACATCAGCATATTCAACTTCAAGATCTCAAATTAGTAGAGATCTCGGATAACTTTTTACCGGATGCTGTCTGGATTTGATATACTTTTTTTTTGTTTGAAACTGTAGTCAATGCAATTAGTGATTGTTTTATTTTCAGCTTTGAGGATGCAAAGAGGCTTGTCAACCTTGTACAAGGAATTCCATGCAAGATCAATCTCATCCAATTCAATCCTCACAATGGATCCCAGTTTAGACCTACCAGTAGAGAGAAGATGATTGAGTTTCGAAATATTTTGGCAGAGGCAAAATGCCCGGTTTTCTTGCGACGCAGCAGAGGCGATGATCAGATGGCTGCTTGCGGTCAACTTGGAAAGCCTAGAAAAATCCATGCTCCCTTACTGCGTGTTCCAGAGCAATTCCAAATGGCTGTAAACACTTAGGAACTTAGGTGTTATTATTTTGATGCAAAAACTGGACTAACATCTTATTTCTTGCAGTAATATTGAAATAGAAATATATCCCATTTTGAGTATGGTGATTGAATATGAACTTTGCTTGCAACCCTATTATGAAAACATTTACTTTGGAAGTTGCTATTTGTTCTATCGACATTTACTTCACTTCTCTCGAGCTCTGCATTTCTGCTAATAGGACACTCTTCAGAGTTTTTACTTGGAACCGGTGAGTAAATGTCAAATCATATCTAAACAGGATATAATTACCAACTCTGAGAGCAGATATCCTTTTATGTTACTGTTTAAAGTGTAAACCATCAATTCTAGATAATATACACGGACAAAACCACTTTAAGGATTTAAAACGCAATTAAAAAAAAGAATTCTTTTGAAGGAATTGCTTTTCCACGTCAACGCAATTTATAGATTAATGGTTTTGGTATTAAATTCTTACTATATTATTGTAAATTCTTAGATAAATAAAAGAAAACAGTTGCCTTGTGTTCAAATGTGAAGTGTGCTTTTGAAAGAAAGAAAGAAAGAAAGAAAGTGAAGTGTGCGATTGTATGGCATTTTGTGATATACGTGGCTAATACGTGCACGCAACAAAGTGTCAGATAACAAAGAGAAGCTGCCACCTGTCATTCTGCCAGCCACTGCTCCAACAAACTGGTGTAATTACCCAGTAGTAGCATCCACTGATCTCGTCGTTTTGCCAAAAAGCAACTTAACTCTGAAGGAAGAGAGACGAATAGACTCGTTTGTACTTTTTAGTTATCTTTTCTGAGTGGACAAAGTAGAAACGCCTAAACGTTTCTCTCTTCCTTTCCTTTAAATTCCATTCTTTATTACATTTGATTACTTTCGTTAATCACTACTATTCATTTTCTTATCCATTTAAAATTTTTTGAATTTAATTGTAGAAAAAATATCTATCTATATTCTTTTTTTTTTAATCAGTTTTTAAAATTAAAAAAAAATTAAAAATAATCAATTACTATTAGCTCAGTTAATAGCTATTTGAACCAGGTCGAGGAAAAAAAATTAACAAAATCCTTATTATTGGTTCGTGAACGCCACGTGCGCTCGCTCACAACGAACATATTCGCTCTTTTCACGGTGTCATTCCTCGCCACATTCTGTTCTCCAAATTTCCTGCGTATATTATGCACACATGCTTTCTCCCTCTTTTCACTCCCTTGCCTCTTTAAGCTGTCTGTAACTGCCTCTCCTTCTCCCTTGTTCTCTCTGCTTGCTCTTTTGAAACCCTAGGTTTCTGCTTTTGAGCTTCATTTTTCAACTGTATGCGCAGTTCTCTGAACCAACCATGGCAACTTGTTCCATAGAGCAGAGTTGCTCCGCTTCCTATCAGGATCGCCGGTTCTCGAAGCAGGTTCGCGATAACGTCCACGGCTACATCTATTTGGATCCGGTATCTTCTTCTTTCTTCCATTTTTCACTTCTCATTGTGGTTTCTCTTTGAATTTTCTGTGGACTTGCTTCTTTGGTCTTGTTAGAAGAACTGTGTGTGTGGACTTGCTTCTGATTTGGTTTGTGACTTTGTGTGCTTGCTATTCTGACTGATTGGATTGCGCGAGTTCAGAGAAATGTAGAACTGGCTACTGAGTTATTGTTCGAGTTCTTCTGAAATGTGAGCGTTTTCCCTAAGAAAATCGAGTGTTGTATATTCGCCTCCGAACTGAGCAACAATAAGTTTGATGACAACTTTTGCGGTTTTTAGTTTATGATTAGGTGAAGTTTCGCCGTTCAAGGAGATGGGCGTCAATTTTTGGTGAGTTTGAGCGCATGAGGAAGAAGCCACTTGAATCTAATAGAGACATAACAGAGTAAGGAATGTGAATTTTGCAACTGAAAATAGTATTAAGAGAGAAGATAATCGGGAAAATTAACAACAAGAACACAATAAACGATATAAGAAATAGGAAATAGATTTTTATTTTTTTTAATTAATAGAACTAGGAAATAGATTATTATATGGAGGAAGTAGATATGAAGAAACAGAGTAATCAACTTGAGCGTCGGCGAGTCTTCTAATTTTTCCGGTTCTTCCGCTTATGTGGCTCATTTCATCTTCCTTTGTGGAATGACCTGATATTGCTTTACTGGCAAGAGTCCTTCAAGACATGTAAAATATTCACGATTCTGTTCATTACCGTCCTTTGTCTAGTTGATATGATTAATCGTTCAGGTCAGTGTTTTAACTTTTTTAAATTATTTAGTACCTTTGTGCCTTTCCTAGAAAAGATTAACTGGAGAGACGAGGCTTTCCTCCTTCACTCCATCAAGTTTCAGCTTGCCTGTATACCTTTGGAGTGCCTTAACTGAAAATCTGGATTTGGAACTTTTTTCAATTGATGACATAACATTGCTTTACAATTTTGCGAATTTGTAGTGATCTTAGATATTGCACCTTCATCTTCTTTTAGTTGAACAAGTATCCTAGAGAGAAATATGAGAGCTTGAGTTAACTGCTTTTGGTGTGTTATTTCAGATCTTTCTGAAGTTTGTGGACACGGAGCAGTTCCAAAGGTAAGTCCAATTTAGTAACTGTTACTCTCAAGTGTTCTCTTCCTTGTTATTGCATAAATGTTCATAATCTGACAAATTTACTATGTGGCAGACTTCGTGATTTAAAGCAACTTGGTGAGTGGTTATCCTTTCTAGATCAATTTTTGAAGGAAACCGGAATTCAAATGATTTCAGTTTGACCTTACAGTTTTTGTAGAAAAGTTTTCCTCTCCATTTGACAGAGGCAATGAGACTTGTAGAATTCTCTAAATTTCGAGCACTAGTTTTCCTGGTCTTGCCTCTCTTATATATGTAGTTTCGAGCTAGAGGAGGAGACCTCTCTACTTCCACTTACAGTACAATTTAAATTTAGCTGCACCTGGTTCCACCAGATCTTGAGATAAAGTTTTGATGCTCATATCTGGCTTTTCTAATTCTTCTACTGGTTTGCATACGTTGAATCTTCATATCTTTAGTATCTAGGTTTTAGAATAGTTACTTCTCCAACCTATGAAGGCAGTGCTCATGCCTAATTTAATTATTTGCCATTATTGTCTTTGTTGGTTTTAAAATGACAGAAATGAAAATGCCTCCTAGATTCTTTACTTATGGATCTAGTTTGCATCTGCTACATATATCATCAAACTGAATGAGTAATTTCTATACTGAATTAGGTGATTTACACTATGGTTTGCTCATTGTTAATTTTAAGTTGGCACAAAATGTTGCCTTTGCTTTTGCTTGAAAAAAATAGTAAAACTTATAGCTGAAAATTCATGCTGATTAGGTACTACTTGTTCTTTGCTAAGAGCACTTCAACAATTCATGGCTTTGTTCTGCATAAATATATGCCCCATTTAACATTTTTCTCTTGAACCAAGTCTAGTGACTGAACCAAGATAAACTCAGTGCAGGTTTAGCACATATGGTTTATCCAGGAGCTGTACATTCTCGTTTTGAGCACTCACTAGGTGTTTATTGGCTGGCTGGTCAAGCAGTTCACAGAATCAAAGATCACCAAGTAGGAATATGTCCTCTTTCTAGTAATTGTCATTGTTGTTCATAATAATTGAAATAGTTTCTTTATTTGCCTACCGTCCTTGTAGAACTCAGAGCTTGATATTAATGACATGGATATAAAGACAGTAAAACTTGCAGGTATATGCTTGCTATTTAAAATTTTGTGGATAGCTGATTGTTTTCTGCTAATTTTTCTCTTTACGAATATCTATTTAGGACTATTGCATGATGTTGGACACGGGCCATTTAGCCACTTGTTTGAACGCGAGTTTCTCCCTCGGGTTCATAATGGCTTTGTTTCGGAATGGTAATTCTTAAACTCTTTAGTACAATACCTGTTAAATCCTTCCTAGATCTCAGAAGTTAGCGACCATTTGCATTTTGATTTTTATTTAGGATGTAGTACAATGGGATTACTAGGGCTATATTTTGTTTGTTATTTTTGTTGGTTTTTTTAAAGTTGTAGCAGCAAGAAGGTTGAAAATAAAATTGAAAATTTGTCTCTCATAAATTTCATTAATCATAAAGCTTTAAATAGACACTTGAAAAACAGAATAATGCAAAAAATCTGCAGAATAAACTCTGCAACTAACGTGAAATCACAACCAAAAATTAAATGATCAAAATCCTAGATTTCTAATCTAACAAGACTCCTTTGACAGCTAGATAACTTGTTAAAATTTAAAAGGTCTCCATTCTTGACTATACTAATAATATCCTACTGCAATCTACTGCATCTCTGAGACAGCAACTGATGCAACATTCAACAATTTTCATTCAGATGAGTATTGAGTTCAATATGGGCACCTCACTGTCTTATGTCATTGGTCGTAAAAATATTTTTTTCACCTTTATCTATTATCTTGAATTTGGAACTCTGAAAATAATGTATTGAAAATCATCAGAATGAAGCTGCTCGAGAAACTTAGAATTCTTTTAATGAGGACAACTGTTGAAGCTTTCTTTTATTATGTCATTATAATAATGTTAATGTAAAGTGGTGATGTTCTGCCAATTGTATAAATGTATGCTATTTTGTTTTCATCAAATATTATTTTTTCAAGTTATCAAAGAACAATATTCTTTAATTCTGTGACAGAATATTGTGGAGACCGGTCAATCTTTCCTCAAGCTAAAATCTTAATCTCTTTTTTAGAGGATTTTATTCTTTTTGAAGCCATTATTTATATTATTTTCCAGGTCTCATGAGGACATGTCTTTGAAAATGATAGACTATATTGTAGACTCGCACCACATTGACATAAATCCTGAATATCTAAAGAAAGCTAAGGTTGATTCTTTTATTTTCTGTTATTTTTAACATTTACTGAAACATTCAAATGCTCTTGAAGAGCTTTACAATGTCGAAGTATTGTCTAATTGTATGTTGGTTCTTTTTATCTACATGAAGAATCTGTTGCAATATTTATCTACATGAAGAATCTGTTGCAGTATGTTCTCTTTGCAGGAGATGGTCATTGCTAGCACCGAACATACTCCTGAAAGAGTAAGCCATCTGTCAGTAATTTGACATTTTCTTGTCCACGATTTGTTCTCTTCAGGGACGGCTCCAATATGGGAGCAATGGAGGCACTTGCCCCCACTAGCTCCTAAAATATTTCTCAGTACCCTTTTAATTTTTGGAATTTTTTTATATATGTATTATTTTGCCCCCATTTGAAAAAATAAAATTTAGTTTTATATATTTTATGTAGTAAGTTATTAAAAAATCCAAAAAGATATTAATTTTTGGTCTTTTTTATTTTATTTACCATTTCAACTAATCAACATTTTCTTCTATTAACACATATATAAAAGTCAAACTATCGCAATCAAATCAACTTTATCTTCTTTATCAACCTTCCTCTACTTCCATTATCTCCACTTCCTGCCTTAAAAACCCTTTCCTGCCAACTAATCAACTTTATCTTCTTTATCGCAATCAAATCAACCCAAAGCAAAGCAAACCCTTTCCTGCCTTAAAAACATAATTAAAACACATGATAAAGATGAAAACTTAATCTAAATACAAAGTAACAGAAATTGGGTGCAGAAAAAAAAGAAGGAAGAAGGAAAAAAGAGAAATACTAATAAAGTGGTTCGGCCAAGTATGAAATTAGGATAAAATGAGTGAATTTTTTTTTCTAATTTAGTTTTTGTTTAAGATTTTGATGGGTTTTTGCATTTCTTATTCTTGAAATATTGTGAGAAATTTGACAGAAATTGGAGGAATTTTAATTAAATGAGTTAAACAAAAATTAATTGAGTAATTTGATAAAAATTGAAATAAAATAAATTTTTGATGAATTGATCTCATGGAATCCGTAAAATTAGAATAGAAGTGAGACTGTCTTACTAATGATAATGAAAAAATTATGCAAAGATAATTAAAATATAAGTACTTGAAGATAACAATTGTAACAATTTAGAATCTATGTTATTATATCATTATGAATGTTGAGTTTTTTCTTGTCTATCAAAATATATATGATTACTCAAAAATTTGTATTTTTTTCTATATATTGGTTGTCTTTATATAATTTTTAATTTATTATCTATTAAATTAAATTTGTCCCTGCTAAAAGTAAATTCTAAATCCTGTCTCTGGTTCTCATTTCATTTTTCTTAAGTATCTAACTTTTCCATATGCCTAACTCAAATTCTCTTCTGCTATAGTCTATAAATGAAAAACAATTCCTATATGATATTGTTGCAAATGGTCGAAATGGGATAGATGTGGACAAGTAAGTTGATCTTTATTTTCCCCACCCCCCAAAAAAAAAGTTATTTGTTCCTTTTTTTGGCAACAATTTTGTTTGTTGTATCAAGATTGACTATAAAGGTCCATTTTCAGGTTTGATTACCTTGTTCGCGACAGCCGGGCTTGTGGACGGGGGTGTAGTTTTGAATTTCAGAGGTATGGATTTAATTACATTGTCTGTCCTTTATGATGCTACTCTATGCTCACAGACAAATCTGATAAATCACATTTTACATTTTATATCATCCAGGTTGATGGATACAATGCGTGTTATAGAGGATGAGATATGCTACCGTGCTAAAGATTGTCAGTACCAATTGAAGTCTCTGTTTATTTCAGTATTGCAGGTAACTTGCATGTTTTCTAACTTATTGTTGATGTCATTGTCAGATCTTACAGTACACAAGTTATTTACTACTCGCGCTGATATGCATCGAACGGTCTATATGCATGCAAAAGTGAAGGTGCAAATTTATTTTAACCTTTTTTTCCCTCTCAGGTAGCCATGTTCATTATCCAAGTGGTGAACACAATCGGTTTGACAGTTTTTTCATTTTGTGTCAGGCAATAGAACTCATGGTTGTTGATGCTTTGACAAAAGCAAATGATTATCTCAGGATTTCATCCTCAATTCATAACCCAGCTGAATTTTGGAAGGTTTTTAGCATAAACTTCAATTAAATCTATCTATGTTTTGAGTCTTGTGTTTTATAGAGCTAATGTTATTCTTTTGACAAATGCAGTTAGATGACAATATATTGAGATATATTGAAACTAGCTCCAGCAAGGAGCTGAAAGAAGCAAGAGAATTAATCCTACGCATTAGGAGAAGAGATATCTACCAGGTAACCTAATGAATAATCTAGACAGGAAGAGTGTTCATGTTGTCAGTATTATAGTAACTAGGTAACATAACTACTATTAGTAAACATCTTAAATAGTTCTCAACATGCATTTGTCATAAAATTCACAGCAATCTATTATGTTCTGCAGTTCTGCAATGAATTTTCTGTTCCAAAAGACAAGCTAGAGCACTTCAAAGACATCACGCCGCAAGATATTGTTTGCTCCCAGGTCCCAAAAGAATACCATTTTAGTATTTCTTAACTCAGAGAAGTAGAAACATTATCTCAGAAGGGTAATTTTATGACCAGAAAAGTAACCACAATACATTGAGCGAGGAAGATGTTGCTGTGAGCATAACAAAAATTGATTTGACACGTGGAAGAAAAAATCCTCTTGAAAGGTATACGAGGTCGACTCAAAGAATTGTTTGTTTATTTAATTATTTGGGGATTTGCATAACCAAATATTTTATTGACCATTTTCTTTTCTTTTTGCATGCATTTTCTCATGCAGCGTCAAATTTTTCAAGGTACATGGATCACTTCCACGGCTCTTATTTTTATAAATTATTATCCTTGCACTCTTTTTCGAGGTTACGAAGATTGGGTGTAAAATTTAATTTACGTCTTTCTCAACTTACAAACTGCGATGGATATTTGTAATCTTCTTTTTTTTTAGAAAAAAAAGAAAATTATATCATGCTGGAAACTATAATATCATAATGTTAAAATACTTCACGTCTTTTTTGGCTGAGATGATTATATTGGTTATTCATTGTTGAATATTGAAGAACACATCAAAATGAATCATTCCCTGTTACATCAGACACTGATTAGGACTTTTTGGTCGATGTGGAAATTAGCTGATTTTTTATCAAATCAAACCTACAATGTAAGATATTATCAATAGCGCCTAAATTCAATGTTAAATTTAGAGTTCAGGTCCTAAAGCTGAATAATTTATGTTACTGAGAAATATATTGGTTATATGTAGAGCCTTAATAGCTCATGTTTTATCAGGATTATGAGAGCAGAGATAAATTCCCAATAGAAGATCATCTCATCAGTCACTTGCTGCCTTCTTTTTATCAAGATAAGATAGTTAGGGTTTATGCCAAGAAGCCTGAGCTGGTTTGTAAAATGTAGTAGTTTTTTCTAAATTTTCATCAATATACTTGTCACATTCTTTGTTACAAGTAACTAACGTATGTTGTTGTCGTCACACAGGTGGAAGCAGTTTCTGAAGCCTTTGAGAATTTTCAGGAGAAGACATGTGGAAGGAAGGCACAGGTACATACTACACCTGACAAGAAGAAACAACGCAAACTCTACTAATCTCAGTATACTGCTTGCCTCACCTCTATCTGGCTTTATCTTACAACTTAATACATATTATAAATAGTATCCTTTGTAAAAAAAAAAAAAAAAAGAAAAAGAAAAAATGCGGACTAGGTTCGTGATTCAGCAAATATATAATCCATATCTGCATTCCGTTTTTGCCCATAGTCTTGGAAACCTGAGCTAACATGTACATGTTTCTTATGTATACTGAGAGTTCTTGGTGTGGATCATGATAATTGCCATTAATGAAATAGTTTCGTATGTTATGTGTTGAACATGTGAATGCTTTTGTCAGAAATACTAGAAATATTGGAATGTGGAATCTGATGACACGAATAAATTAATTACTTGCACTTCTGTTTAATTAAAGAAACTTTGCTTCAAAAAAAAAAGGAAAAAAATGTTAGAGAAACCTGGATCTTGGCGGAAGGAATGTAGAATGATGAAGTTTTTAAGACGGTAGTGAAAACGTACCAAATTAATTCACTTTTTTTGTCTTTAATTTTCACATTCTGTGAAAAGCAATCGAACAAAATGTTTTGTTCATCTACTGATAGATTAAGCTACTTACCAATAATGAAAGCACTTAAACCAAGTCCGTAGAAAGAAATTTATAATATGATTCGATAGTTAATTAATTAGAGGGAAGTAAAGATAGGGAGAAGCTACATTTAAGCACAATCTAGTAAGGAATAATAATATTTAGACAAATCAACTTTATAATACACAAACGAGCACCTGCAGTGCATAACTAATCACAATTAAGTCGTGCTATACGATTCAATATTAAACGACAAGTCATTCAGTTGTGGAAAACCAGTTAGGCTTGTCTCAAAATAAAGCTGTACCATGGAAGATTGTTATTGGATCGAAAACTGCATGGATCAGACACCGAATCGATTATATCGACACGGAGGCTTGTAAAATCAAAAGAAATGTGCATTTCTCTAATCTACATAATCAAACCACCCGAGAATAAAATTAATAATTAGGGGAAAAAAATACTGCCAAGAGATTGTGTTGGCTGTGTAAAACTCAGTTTCGATATAACAGAGTTATTTTGGGGAGGAGCTTTCCTCTTCAAGATATTTTCCTCCGCTAGTGTTTTCATTTCTTTTCAGAAGAAGAACGCGAGCCATCAGCTGACTTCCTCTGAAATTCGTTTCGTTACACTCAGTGCCAGCCAGGTGATTCCAACTTGTCGCTTTTGTTTGTCCTCTTTTCTATTTAATTGAAATTATTGACTCTTTAATTATCTAGACTGGCAGCCAATAACTTCATGGATCAATATGCACGCAAAATACTCCATCTTTAGGAAGAAAAATCTATAGAACTTTCCTTTCTTTTACGAGGAAATATCTTTTTATCCAATCGCAATAAGCAACTTGAGAAAAATAAAAGATCCTAACGAGTTTTTCTAAAATCAATAGGAAATTAGGAAAGTGACGTGGGTTGGTGTTGCTATAGATATTCGACAAAAACTCAAGTCTGTAAAGGTTTACTTCAATATACTAATTAAATGCTCTGAAAAGCAGGAGACTAAGGAAAATGGTAATAGTAGTAACAGTAATATTTTTAGACTCAGCCCCACAAGGAACCCAGGTATATATAGATGATTAACTGAAATTTAACCGATTAAAGTAAAATGCTACTAAAATATATAGTAAAATATGATAAAAATACTTATACTTAACTTATTTTAAATATAATAATATGTTTAAAAATAATGTACATATACTAATATTCATAATTCAAATTAATATATAACTATATTAAAAAAAATTCAGATATAATAAGGTATATAATTTATTTATTATTTTAATAATATTAAAATTAATTAAATTATATACTTTTAATTTTAAAAAGAATTTTATTTTAATATTTATTTTTCAGTTAAAATAATATTTTTTGATAACAAGCAAAATAATTATATAAAATTTTTATCATAATGTATATTAATAATAAAAACATAAATAATTAATTTTGCTTTTTAAATACATAAAAATATAATATATGAAGATTTGTAGGAGATAAAATATGTAAGCTAACGGGCCTAGTGGCTGAAGTATCAGCATCTATGCCTCTAAAGCTAGGTTCGAAATCTGGTGGAAGCATCTTACTAATTTCAACAATTCTTTCCATTTTCTGGCCTGTTGCCGGTTCAGGCCAATTTTAATAACCATAAGGAGTAGTTTAGGCTACTGCCATGATTGAATTGAAGAAAACCATAAGGAGTAGTTTAGGCTATTGCCATTATTGAATTGAAGATATTGCCATTATTGAATTGAAGATTTAAGATTTACTGGAAGAATTTCCTTTTCTGATTTTCGGAGAGAGTTTTCTTATGAAAAATTACATTTTGTTGTTGTTATTTTTGAAAAAGAAATCTTATCATTTCTTTATATATAAAATGATATGAGTTTGGATCGGGTTAAGTCCACATAAGCGACCCAGTCTCACAAAGTCTAACATCTCCCACTTGCCTAAAGTGGACTTGACTCAATCCAAAACAACCGTTAGATCCAAAGCTTCATTATCCAACACAAAAATTGATTTATGAGAGTGAGTGAAAACCACCCCATTTCTTCTCTTCCACAACAACCAACACCCCACTCCAAAAAAACTCTTAAAACCTTTCCCCAAATATTTAAGGATAACACTCAATGTGACACCCATATAACAATCATTCTATATGTACGTTATGTGAGTTAATACGATTATAATTGATATGTGCATCCTATGGAGACACTTGGGCTGATAAAATCTTTATCTAACAACTCTTTGCAGTTGTGTCTAATTGATTTAAGATCACTTATTAATTCATATATCAAATTAATAAAAAAACCTAAATTTATCAAGTATATTTTTTTTCTTCCTTACATTATTGTTTTATGTTATTTTAACAGTAAATTGTGATTTGATTGTTATTATTATTAAAAAATAAAGTAAAAAAAATATAAAATTAGACTACAATTAGTTGATGCAATCCAATTTGCAATTGTGGTTTGAACTAAGTTAGTTTTTTTTTTTTTTTTTATATTCGTGAAGAACCAAAGTTAGTATCCTAAAACTATCAAAAGTCATAAATAGAGTAGAAAATAGAAAATAATTGGAAATTCTCCCAAAAATTGTAATGCAGCGCCACGCGCTAAGTGGGCTGCTGGCTGGCTAGCGCGCCAATGCAGCTTGAGGCAGTATCGCGGGCGCCAAGGCAGGCAGTGGCATGTAGGGCCACTTGTCAAGGGGTCTGGATGCATTGTATACACCGTTTCATGTGCTTCTTTTAATATCTCGGACTTTAGCCCTTCTATACTAGGCACACAAATTATATTCTTGAAGTATAATGTGTCATTTTCTGTGCTGGCCAGCCAGCATCCCTCTTGGTGTGCGGCCCTACATGTCGCTACCTGTTTGGGCACTCGCAATGCTGCCTCAAGCTGCATTAGTGCGCTGGCGAGCCAACAACCCATTTGGCGCACGCAGGGCTTAAGAAAAAATGATGAAGAAGAAGAATCGCTTCTTACCTTACTTTTCTCTTCACTTGATCATAACTTTGGAGATTTTCTCTCTCTACTAAACTTGAATTTTTTTCATCTAATGGTTCTGTGACAAAATGGTATCAGAGCCGACCCAGATCCGACTCCGATGTCTCGCTAAGCATCCCGGGTTTGGGGTAGGCAGGGGGGCCCACTGTGACGAGGGCATCACAGGATTGGGTGGGGGAGAATGTCATAGACTTCAATCCCACATCGGATAGGTGAAGGGGACGAGTTCTGGTTATAAGCGAATGACGCTGCACACCCCACCAGATCGATCTTTTGGGGAGAGAGTAATGGCCCCGTGACAAAATGGTATCAGAGCCGACCCAGATCCGACTCCAATGTCTCGCCAAGCACCCCGGGTTTGGGGCAGGCAGGGGGGCCCACTGTGACGAGTGTGTCACAGAATTGGGTGGGAGAGAATGTTACAGACTTCAATCCCACATCGGATAGGTGAAGGGGATGAATCCTGGCTATAAGCGGGTGGCGCTGTACACCCTACCAGATCGATCTTTTGGGGAGAAAGTAATGGCCCCGTGACAAATAAAAAAATTCTTTACTAAAATCTCAAGTCAAGGGCGTTCGTGGAGATTTAATCATGTTATCTGTGTGTAATTAGGATCAAGGGTGTTCTCGGAACTATAAACACCATGTCCTTGAATCATATCAATATTGGTACTGTAATTCCCCCTTAATGGTGCACTATTTATTATATGTTAGTCCTTAGGCAGAGAAACAGATCATTTGGTCACACAACTACTCATCAATTTAATTTTATCGATTCCTATTATTTTTTTAATTGTGTTTTATTAATTGACATATTATTAGGTTTTAAATAATTAGAAACTTCTTTACTAATTGACACATTTTTTTTTATGGTTCAAACCAGTGAAGGTCCTCAGCTTCAGATTCTAAATTTTACGACATTTACGACTGTGATTAATATTATCATGGGTGGGGAAAGGAGTAGAGTTTGTTAATATCTGAATCTCTATAAATTTTTTGTGTGATATCTCTCTATCTATACTCTATTTAATTTTTATTCCGCACTTAAAAGTTAAGAATTTTTTTAATATCCAATTCAACCCTCCTTCTTAGTTCATTATAATGATCAAGAAAATTCACATCAAGATGACTCTCTACCTCAAGCTTAAGAGGAAAATAAGCAAGAGCTACCAAATGAATGGAAAATGATAAAAGATCACACCAAAGAGCAAATCATTGATGATCTTACAAAATAAGTAAGTACTAGATTTTATTTTAAATTTTAATCTTGCATTTGTCTCTCAAATTGAGTCTAAAAATATTGATGAGACTCTTAATGATGTAAGGGAATCATTCAAAAGAAAAAGGAAAGTTTTGAAAACTGTTAAGCAGGTAAATAAGTATTTTTCACATAACCAGATTTGAGAAAAACAATTTATATGTCAAACAACCCCTTAATCATAATAGTTTGGTTTTGGCTGGTCAAGAATATTTTTAATTTCTACTAACTTCATTTCTGATGTATTTGTTATTGGCAGTTTAAGTTACCTCTATTTCAAGAATGTTGTGCACAGGGAGAAAATCTTACCCTAATTTGTAAACTTAAATTCAACTGCATTAAGTTCCTCATTATATCTCTCAAACTCGTTAGGGGCTTCTTTTCCATTCTTAGCATAGCTAATGAACCATTCAATTCGACACCGAGCACAATGGGAAAACTTGTCGCTCTTATATTGACTATTAAATTACCCCCATATTTAATCTGCTCAAAAGGGTACACAAGTGCTGGTTGCAAAAATTGATCGTAAAACAACTTGTGTTTCCATGCAAGTTATTGTAATATTTGTCAGTTGTCCTTTTCCGATTGCACATTCCCCCAAGAGAATGCAGGCAGAAACTACTTGCATAACTAAAATAGAAACAAAACGAAAGAATACGACGTAAATGGTGGCTCACGAGTCACGTCTTAAGTACCATAGCTGTTCCAATTCCCTCCTATACATTTTTGGTGAAGCATTACAATTGACTTTCTAACTCACTAAAACTGGTCAGTGAGGGAATGGGCAAGTAAGAAGTATATCCATTTCCAGGCAAACGATTCATCAACTTCACCACTTTCTCAGGGCTGTACACAAGTCATTCACCATTCTTCTCGGAGAACCCTATCTCCCACTCAAATGCGTACTATACATTGAGAGTACAAATCAACCCATCCTTGCAGAGTCGCTGCTGGATCAGATTCAGGGTGGAGCACCATCTGGAGACGAAGAAGGAGATTCTGAGATGCAGTTAACATAATTTGCTTTTAGAAATTCATTCTCTAGCAAATCCCGGATTTTCACTCTCAAACCAGAAGCCTCTTTAGGTCTGAACCACCGCTTGCCAAACTGAAAATTAAATATGTTAATGAAGTGAAAGAAAACGGTATGTAATAATATCACTTATAAGAAGCTCGAATCAAGTAGTGGGAGGAAATACCATTGCTAAATCTTTCTTTTTCAATCTCTCAGGGGCCTCTTCAATGAAATGCTCCATGAAGTAAAGCACAAAAAGACCACAATCAAAGTCATTTTCCTGTTGAGGCACCTGTAGAAAATGATGGTGTGTAATTAGGAGGTGAAGTTCAAATTGATTACTAGAGAAATAAACATCAAACAACCACTAACATCTACATAAATTATCAATCCCAAATAACATGGCCAACCAAGAAAATCCAAAATAGTAAATACCTAATAAAGTAAGGCACAGCATTATCCTTGGACACAAAACTCCATAGTCCTTGGAAAGGATCAACCCCCACGTTTCATGCATTCACCCTTCAAATTTTTGGCATGTAATTATGTTCATTCTATAAATAAAATGCAAAACAATCTTTAATAATTTTCCCCATACTCTTTTCATCCCAATCCATGCCATAATGTTAAGATCAAAGCTTAGAAAAAGAACCCTAAAAGTCAAGTTCACCCCATCACTAATCTAATTGATACCAGCAGTTTCAAAGATTCACCATAATCAGAAATCACATGAAATAAAATCAAGCTAAAAGTCAAGTTCACCCAATGGCTAATCTAATAAATTCCAGCAGTAACAAAGATTCACCATAATCAGATATCACATGAAATAAAATCTCCTCTGAAGCACTTGATGCAGAAATTTATGACCACATGTACAAAACCATAAATCCTACAGGGCATGTTAAAATTATACAATATCTATACAGAGAAAAAAAATTGGTGCTGTACTACTCAAACCAATAAGGAAAAATAGGACTCCTATCATTGTTCTAAGCTCTGACAGAGATCTCCAAATGCAAACTTATGAAATATACTGAGATTTCTCTCAAATTTTTTAACTAATTTTAAGTCATAATTTCAGGGTGGATAATGCTGGCTTAGTATATGTATGAAAAGGATATATGCAGATATTTAGTTATTAGAACAGTTCCAGTTGCCATCTTTGGGAAGCATTCTCTAACCAGAACAGACCATGGTATCAAACCATTAGAATTGGATACAAAAACATGCATCAATGAGAAATGAAAAATGAAATTTATATCAATAACTTCCATGATATAATCACAGCACCAGACAGGTTAAACTTGAGATATATTTTATGGTCACGTAATTGAAGGTAATAGAACCACAGGACATAAAATTTGAAGACTTTGTAATAAGACTTCACCTCAATCTTTTTCTCCTCAATTCTACGAGGGAGATGTTTCCATATTTGTTCAGCAATTGGAAGATCTGAAGGAGAAACTTCTTGTTTCATATAATTCCATTCTTCTCTCAAGAAGCTGCAGCACACAAATGGTATTATCTTCAGGATCAAGATTTGCAAGGAGGCATTATAATCAAGGACTGAGTAGAATTAAGAAGAGATTGATGCCACAACTTAAACGACTAAACATCAAAAAGCATTAAAATAAGATGAAAAATTGAATGATATTTCCTTCCCACTTATAAACATCAGCAAGATTCTTATGCGAGCAGAAGTTTAATTTGAGAACAAATGCTAATTGCCTGAGTAGCCATTTTTCTCACCTTTTAATTTCTTCAAAAACAGATCTGCTAGAGTGAAGTCCTAAAGAATCCAAATGAAGTATAATTGGTCCTGATTCATCTTCATCCGGGATGCAAATAATCACCAAGCTCCAATGAAGACTGAATGCATTAAACACAACAGATCAGCCAAATGAAGTAATTCATGCCACATAAGAGAAAGGGAGATGAGCTGAAAGCATATTGTTTCAAGAAACAAATTCAACAATCATGTTTCCGCTTTATCACCTGTTAAAAATAATAATATAAACTTCTCATCAGAAAGCATATGCATCTGTGCATGTTTGTGAGACATATACACGATCACATATAACCCTAGGTTCTCATCACCCAGAAAACTATAATTTAACCAACCTTACATACCAAAATTTTGCTAAATTGCCATATGGAATATAAATAAAAATAATAATTAATTTTCCTACTACTACCAGGCTTAAGGAAGAATAATAGTTCCTTCTTGTTTCTTATTTCCAAGACACAGCCCTATCAGGACTGTTGCATGTCTATAGAGAGACGAATATTTACTGCATCACATAATGGTCACTGCCTAGTGCAATGCTCAGAGGTAGAAGCTGATATAGCTTGGGTTTAAATAATCACAACATATGTAAATTCTAAAGGGTAGCTCATAATCCCTCCCAAGTCCTACTTACACAGGACTAACACCAATGGCCTTTCATGTACAGATGTTCTTTGTTAAGGGTTGGATATGTGAGCATAGTATCCTGTCATTCCAACCTCCAATTTTTTTCTGATCTCTATTCTTCAACTCTCTGATTTCTTTCAAAGCCACAAGGCACTCAAATAAAATGGCCGGCCATGGTTGATAATGTCCAGATCATTCTAACATATCACTTGATGGGCATCGAAGCTGCCAATGAGGACATGGAAACTTCATAAACACTTGCCTTCTGTTTTCAGTTAGGAAAAGAAATAGCTCATTCCCTCTTACTATTGTTGCACCAAGCCCCTTTCATGTGAATTAAGATAATAACTAAAAAAATTTTGGACTGTCAGCTAATTACTGGACAAAGTCATTTCTAAAGTAAAACAAGATAAATCTTGTTATCCTTGACATTCAACAATTAAAAGTAAAGCAAGAATAGGTATAACAGTTGAAATACAGCAAAGAAAACTAACTCTTCATGTATTGGGATAAAGACATATGCCTTCTGAAATATATTGACACCTTTCCACCATCTTCTAAACTTGACAAAAAAGGACTCCTTGTAGCTCCCCTGCATATAAAAGGAGGATGAGTTGCTGATAGGTGTCAAGTGGTGGTAACTTACACATTATACAGTAGTAACATAATGAAAATACATTCAACCACAAACTAAATTAAAAATTTTCAAAACTGTGCCGCCTACATGCCAACGTTTTAGAATTCTAAATACCTCAAGAAAAATGAAGACCAAAATCTTTCCCAATCAAATCCATGTTCCCTTGCTCTAAGATCTTTAAAATCATTATCAAATTTCTAAAAGCATGTAGAGATTAAAATAACTTAGTCAGATGAGAAATGCTGATATTTTTAACAAAAGGTGCATAGTTCTGAAGTTTAGTGTTTCACAAGCTCCAACGATTGTGGTGGGTTCCTCTTTGCTTAGCTTGGTCTGCTCTGGCTAAGCCAAGAAATAGCTTAACACACATTGGATCCATGAATTTATGTGTTGAAGAATAAAATAGAAATCGATTAGAATAATTAAAGTAATCTTCCTTGTTTGATTTTTCATTAAAAGAAAAAAAACTACCTCGTATGACACAGCTTGTTTGAGCTTCTTGTAGAAGAATGTATTGAAAAAGTGATAATCACATATAGTCTCATTTGTAGGAGATATTTGCAGCCATAAATACCTGGACAAAATGAAAGAACATTTCTTAAATATCTGTATAGACTATTGAAATAATATCTCATAAGTAGGACTTCTACAACATGCATACAACAAGACCTGCAAACTACACAAGGGGGATGAAATTTTTAATAACTAAAAAAAGATGTAAACGTGTCTCCTTACAATACTAGGACTGCTTTAGCTTGACCCCCAACAAGAAATGAGGAACCCACTAAGAAAATAGTTGAAATCAAGCACCTCAATAGTCAGATTGCCAACTTCCAGGCCGACTTGACAATGGCATTCCCTAATTGTCCTTCTAAAATGATGCTTACAAATGTTTCTCCTGCTTATACATTCTATTAATGAGATTCTATCTTCCAAATCTTGTTCCAACCTAATATTATTTCATGCAAGTACACATTATTGCCACTGCAGCACATTTTACAAACAAAGAGCCTTCTTTCTATAAATAAACATCCCCTCTCTTCACGTGGTCAGAAACTATGCTCATGCATCAGCCTGCTGCATTTTAATAATTACAAAATAGGCAATTCTCTTTACCTCCCTTTTCTTCTTTGGGGGGAAGGGAGGGGAGACCAATCTGCAGAAGTTGTAACGTCAATCAAAACTAAATATTTTAGTTTGTTAACCCTTGAGGGCAAGGCCCTTATACATTGTCGATGTTCAGATAGAGCTGAAGCTCAATCAACCAAGCCTTAAAACAAAAATAAACATGCTGACCATTGAGCTAAGGCTCAATTACACCCTGAAAAGCCAGAGACCAAAAATGCTGTTCTCAAAACTGATCTTTGGAACCTTCAAGAAAATATAGTAACCACCAAAATGATCAACCAAAAATTTAACCAGAAGGATATGAGAAGAAAAGATGGCCAATCAAAAATTTATCACTCTCTGCATGCATGTGCATACAGGGCTCGGACTTAACAGTCGACTCAGAACTGGTACGGACAAGGGGAATCCGACTGTTTAATGGAATTCCTTGGGGATTTTTAATTGGTGCTCAGTTAACTATAGTGCAAAGTCGTATCTCTTTGGTTAATAAAATCCAAAAATAAAAGCAATCTCCAAATTCTATACATTTTTCACAACCACATGAAACATAAGAAGCAATTGCAAAGTTCTATTCTTTCTCGGGTTTACTCATTTTCATATGCGCTATATAGGAGTGCGAGACGGCCAACAGCTGGATGGGCGATCGCTGCTGGCTGCGTGCCCGCCCGCAGCAGCCATGGCATGCGGGGCTGGGTGGAAGGATAATAAGACTGTACTCCTGGATATTCCTAGTCGACATTAAATTTTAATTCTTACCGTATGTAAAAATTCATAATCTCTGATGTCAAAAATTCTTTAGGGGCTAAGCAGTTTATATCTGAGTAACAAATCTCAACAGACTCTGGATCATCCCTGGATTTAAAAAAAGAGCCAATGGAAAAAAAAACAAAAAAAAAGATTAAATGATTGTGGATGATCCATGGTGCAAATTGATTCTAAGAAATTATTGTCCAAGGAAGTTGTTAACATATTCAGGAAATTTTTGGAGTACCCTGAGGGATAATAGATCTTTGCGTCCTTCATGCTGAAAGCAACCAAAGAATCACTGATCATCAGAAATAATTAAATTCTAAAGTTGATAAACAGAAGACAGAAAGATTGAAGGATTGGAAATTATGTTTACCATTCAGCAACTCTGTTTGCTCGCTCTGTCTCTCCAAGCTGAGTTTCATCCTCATCTACAAGAACAACAGTCTGCCCCTATTTGAATAATGTACCAAAATTCCAATAAGCAGCAGAATAAAAAAAAGGCCCAAAATGATGCAACACTATAATTCAGTATTCCCATGACATACTTTTGGCTGCACCCATGTATCAGATAAATTTCATGCATGAGAATACTCCTTATATTCTCGGTGTCATGATTGAACTCCCTTATTCAATTTTGTGTATAATTGCTTTTGTGTAAGGTCTATATTAACATTTGGCAAGTGATTCATAGAGTTAAAAATGACCGTATTCAAGGATATCTAATTGGTTTTGGTATCATGAAAAAAATTCCTTCGTGTGTTCAGGCTATTGTGGAAGTGCCACCTATACAAAAATTAAGTATCCTCAGAATTAAATGGTGACTGGGAATTCATACATGTCTTGATTAGCGTTCAAAGTACTCTCAACACTCATAATTCTTTACGAGAATTAAACAGTTTAATCCTCAGTAGAGACCTATAACCTGATTTTATCGCAGTTCAAACTATCAAACCGAGACAATCATGAGAACTACCATACTGGTACAGAGAACTCAATGGTCTCCAGATGCTCTTGTAAGACTATCAGAATTAGATATAGGTTAGCTTCAAAGAAACAAAATAAAATTTACATTCAAATTCCCAAAATAAATCCTTTATCCAATAAGTGCACAATAAAGCATTTTATTGGTGGTCAAACACAACCAATCCAAAATCCTTCCACTAGGAAAACCAATTAGCAGCTGCAATTTGAATATACAGGGTCTCAAATCGAAGCAAATTGTATCATTCTGGCCTTGCCTTCTTGTCAGCTTATGTGTCACTGGATACAAACAGAGTAATACATCAATAGTAAAAGAATTAAGTCTCACATTGTAAGAAGTTATCAGAAAGGCGGCAATCGCAGATCTTCACAAACTTCTATATTCTCTCATACTCGTGCTTTCATAACCCTTTAAGACCAAAATCTCCACTTGAATAAACTATACAACCAGTTTGAAGGTAGGTACAGGGCAGGCAAAAGATACAAGTGCAATGAGAGAGAAGACCGTAACACATACCTTCCTAGGCCTGGAGCCATTTGGAGGTAAGACTTGACAATCATCCTTCCTAATAGTAAAAAAAAAAACAATAATAAATTACTAAATTGGGGAAAAACTTCATTAAAATAAAAGCACAAGTTTATAGCATTCAAGCCAGTCAAAAAGAAGGTTCATTAGTGCTTAAGTATGGGACTGTGAGTATAATTTACTCAATCCATGGATCCTATATGATTAAAATCGAAGGGTGCCACAGTATTCTTTGTCAATCAAATGTGGTCATGAATTAAGGCCATTACCAAGTCAAGATTTTACTCAAGTAAGATAATACATCATTACCAAGCTTGAAGTAGCTCAAATGACCTGAAACTGAACTCAAGTTGTTATTCTTCAAAATATTCCCCATCTTCTGAGAGAGAGAAAAGAACTTCTAAAGCATTAAACCACCAACCAAATAACTAATGGCCTTTCAAACATGGAGGCAACTAAACCATGATAAGAAACTGAAAACTAGACTATTCTGCATTTGTCAAAACCCTAAATTACAAAAATAACTATGGGATATAATTTTAACCAATACCTGGATCAAAGTAACAAACTTGACATAGGATTTGGAATCCTATACGAATACCTATAACAATTATTTCAAATATCAAGAGGCAGTTTAATATGGAGAAAGATAAGCACAGAACACATGAATCCAATATGAGTAATAAAAAAAATCTAAAAACAAAAACATCTACAGGAAAAATGCTCACTTCTTCCGTAGAGTGCTGGATAATCTTTCCCTATTGTAGTTGGAAGAAGAAGTAGAAAAGGCTCTGTCCTTTAAATGATCATTAGATGTAACATGTTTATCTCCATCATGTGAAAGGCTGGTAGCACACTGAAAAGGCAATGGTCTTGAAGAAGATGTCTGCCTTTTTTTTCTTCTTCTTTCTGATAAGACTCCACTGGATATCATTTTCTGGTGGTTGCATTGACCCAAAATAGACAATTCTTTATCAAATGCTCTGTCTATGCTGCGATCTTTCTGTTAAATAATTAAAATCGGGATACTTGTAATTTATGTTTTCTAGAGACAGAGGCTACTTAAAATCAGTCATTTAAAAAATTCAGTAACAGCACCATACATTTTCTTCCATCGTTCTGTTAAAAATGGAGGCAAATTCAGATTTTGAATTGACTTCAGAAATTGCTTTCTCCCGTTTAAGGCCATCTGGAGCACCAACAAACACATTTAGGTTCCACAGATATGAACACAGAAGAAAAGTAAAGTGAAATATGGCACTGTACATTCTTATTAATCAATGAGACATACTGCAAGAATAGAATATTCTTACTGAAGCATGCAATTTTATCAGTGAAACTTGCAATCTTATCTCCACAACATCTTTCTGACGGAGGAAGAACAAAATAGAAAGTCAAACTTACCAGTTGTACCTGACTTCACGAGCTGATACACATCAACATCCTGTCCAAAGAGAAGTACAATGAATCATGACAGATTTACAATTAAAGCACAGATTATATATTGCGCCAGCTACGTATTCCATGTGAGCATTCTTAATCAAAACCTTAATGAATATCAAGAACACAAAATACCCAACTAAAAGCCTTGAATGACTAGAAATATAATCAATCCATACTCAACAACATTCCTTCCGTTTCAAAAAACAAAATCAACTCTTATAATTAAGTAAAAGTTCAGAAAATTGAAAATTATGGTTGGACCCCTTCCTTCATCCAACAATTTTGAAAGAGAACATCCACCATTTAAGAGATTAAATAAAGATTAGAACCCCTGTGGACCTTTCTATCAAGCATTTTACTGTTGAACATTTTTACCTGCACTTTTCTGAAAATACTCTTTGAGGGCAATTAAAAATGCTTAAGTATCTATAACAACGTTAGAGCGTTGTAGGTTTAGAAAATAAAAAATCAAAACAATTGGCTCCCAGCACTTCGATTATAAATGTGCAGTAAATTATATCCGGCAAAACTATTTTCAAATCCTCTCCCGATAACCAGAAACATAAATGGCCATCTAATTAAACAACGGCAACATAAGCCTACGGCTCCAGGACAACCATGAACTAAAAGTCCACATTTTGTGTGTTTTTTATTGATCACTCTAGCAATAATAACACCCAAGCAATTAAAACACAACTACTAAGATAAGGTAAAACCCAATACTATAAAAATTCATAAGAATGTTAACATTAAGAAAAGAAAGAACAAGACTAACTTTCAAAATCTTTTTCCTATTTCTCTCAGCGACCAAAAATACGCCAAATTCCAATGAGGAATCAAGGTAAAAATTTCAGCAATGTGTCTTGTGCAATTGCAGAGTATAATTTTATTTTGGCCTTTTTTTCTACTTTCAGGGCAACCAAAAAGATTATGAAATAAAGCTGAAAAGTAAATACTTAAAAAAAAAAAAAGATAACCAAAAAATAAAATAAAACGAACCATCTCGGCACGACCAAGCTTTCTCCGGTGGTACTCTTCCTGGAGAGCTTTAAGCCTACTTCGAAGCTTATCTCCTTTGTCAGGCAAATTTGAGCTTAACATCCTAACATTGCATTTCTGCCTCTCAATCGCGTCCTCGAGCTCACGATCAGACAACCACGAGCAGTCATCTTTTGAAGGGTGATCAATGCTCATCGGAAAGAGTTTTGGCAGCTCCGTATCCCCTTTTACAATCACCAACGGCAGTGGTTCGGTGTCGTTTTGGTCCAATATATGTTTCCAGTCAAGTTCTAGCAGTCTCTTCCTCGAATTAATTTCTTCCATGCATTGATTGCTGTGGCAGAAACTTTCCCTCTTTTTCTTTGACTAAATTGTTAGCTCTGTTCCTGGTGTCTGCTTCTTTTATTCTATTTCTTTTTTTTTTTTTTTGCTTGGCAAATTTGGCAGGGAGAGGAGGCATGCAAAGGCGGAGGGAGAGGGAGTGTGCAGAGTCTGTAAGCTGTAGTACATTTTTTATTTCTACCTTTTTGCTATTCTATGAGAAAAAAAATTAAATTAAAATTTTTTTATCATAATTATTCCTTTATTTCTCAAATATTTTTGCTTCTTCTAAATTTGATATGAATAAATAATCAAAGCAAAATATATATTTTGTTTATTTTCAAGAATACATTTCTATACCTATTATAATACATATCTTTCTTTTTTTCTAAAAAAAAAATTAAAAATCTCAAATTATTTGCTCAAGACAAATGTTTCTTTTTTGATATTGCAATTATCACCATATAATTAGCTATTATCAGCCATCAAATTAACCATAAGAATATCAGGATATCAAAAGCAAAAACAACAAAATCTGAGTGTAAATTTGACTACATTTCATTATAATGGCTTTATGATTTTCACCATTTCCTTAATATGTCCATAGTTTCATACATTTTAGGCTCCCATTGACAATAATTCCCACCACGAAAAGTCATCTTCAATCCAATACCCTGCTATTTCAATCTTCCAAATCAGCTCCCTCTCGTAACCTACAAATCCATTCATCTTAGGCAGACATACATAACTAAGACAGCAGCTGCAGTTCTACTTTGCTCCAACACAGCAACCTTAACATCAGTTCCCTAAAGCTTGAGCTTCAACTCTTTCACTTCTTGCTCCACTGCCAACATCCCATTGTGCATTTGACGCTCTGTCATCTCATCATTAAGCTTTGAATTCAACATCTTCAACTCATTTAACATACTTTCAGCTCGATCATTTAGCCACTCATCAAGCCTGGATCAAAAGCAAATGATATTATTTTAACCAGTACCTGGATCAAAGTAACAAGCTTGACATAGGATTTTGGAATCCTATGTCCATATCAATCATTTCAAATATCAAGACTCAAGAGGCAGTTTTGTAAGGAGAAAGATAAGCACAGAACACCTGTATATAATATACTAAAAATAATCAAAAGCATCTAAAAACGAAAGCAGAAAAGGAAAATGCTCACTGCTTCGATAGAGTGCTGAATTATGTTTCCCCATTGTACTGGGGAGAAGTAGAAGAAGCTCTGCCCTTTAGATGATCATTAGATGTACCATGTTTATCTCCATCATGTGAAAGGCTAGCACACTGAAAAATAGACAATTCTTTATCAAATGCTCTGTCTATGCTGTGATCTTTCTGTTACAAAAATTAAAATCAGGGTACTTGGTAAAATGAGTCTTTTAAAAAAAATGCAGTAACAGCCAGCACCATACGTTTTCTTCCTATCTTTCTGCTAAAAATGGAGGCAAATTCAGATTGTGAATTGCCTTCAGAAAATGCTCTCTCGTTTAAGGCCATCTGGAGCACCAACATACACATACTGGTTCCAGAAATATGAACGCAGAAGAAAAGTAGACTGAATTATAGCACTATACATTCTTATTAATCAATGACACACATAGTACAAGAATAGAATCTTCTCACTGAAGCACGTAAGTAATGTTTGTCAATGAAACCGGCATAACACTGCAACATCCTTTTCAAGGAAGAAGATCAAAATAGAAAGGCAAACTTACTAGTTCTGCCTGACTTCATCAGCTGAATGGGCTTCTCACATACATCAACATCCTGTCCAAAGAGAAATACAAAGAATCATAGCAAATTTAGTTCACTGTTAAAGCACAGATCAGAGCATGCACCAGCTACGTACAAATCTACGAGTTCTATGAGTTTTCTGGACAATTCCAACAAGAACTTTCGCTCATATTTATGTTGGCAAGATAGCACCTACTGTGGAAAAAATCTATCAGTTTCCTCTGATCGTAGCTGGTGCATGCTATGATCTATTAAATATATTTATATTTAATAATATAAATATATTATCTATATATACACACAACATTTTGCGTATATATTAATATATGCTCAATATATATTATAATAAAAAAATATATTTTAAAATAATAAATTTAAATATATATATATATATTTTTTTTTAATTTATATATATATATTTTGTAATATTTATGTTAAAATTCCAAAAAGCCCAACCAAAATCCTACCGACGACTGGCTGCGCTTTTATTTTTTCATTTTCTTGCCAAATCAGAAAGATCTCAGCCGTCAGTTTTCAATCACGAATAATATCCTCCAATCAAATTGCAGCAGAGTTTCGTAGAATTTACATATACGAACACTGTGAGCATACTTGCTGAGGAACGCCATTTCTAGGGCACAAGGAACGAAAAGGACTTCTGATGAAAAAATTAAACCCTCGCTGAACTGGTTTACAGATCCCTTCTCTATTTATCGCGTGCATACTCTCTCTAGCATTTCCATGGCGGACCAGCCGGCTCCCCTTGCTGCTACCGTAGACTCCAATTCTATTAAGCCCGATTCGGTTAATCCGACCTCTCAACCCGATTCCACAACACAACCGCCACCACAACCACAACCACAACCGTCACAACAGCAATCCGCAACTCCTCCTTCCGTGTTAAATCCGAATGCGATTTTAGTATCTCCGCTGGCGCCCGGGATCTCATCCTACGCGCCGCCTCCAATCTCCGGCAACGCTATGCCTCCCGTTGCCCCGTCTTTCCGTCCAGCTCCGCAATTTGCTTCGCTGCCTAGTTATCAAAACCTTAGCGCTGGGGTGCAGCCGCCTGGTGTGAGTGCACCGCCAGTTGTTGCTTCTGGAGCGGTGGCGGCTGCAGCTCCAATGATGCCTTATCAGCTTCCGCCTGGTCAGCCTCCGAATCCGGCTTTGAGACTTTATGCCCCTATGCCGAATGGTTATACTGCAATTCCTAGAGCTACTCCTCAAGGGACTTTGCCCCCTCCTGGTGGGTTATTCCTTTCCCTTTTCCCTCTCTTCCTCTGATTTCTTCCTCTATGCACGGAGGTTTCTGTAAGCTCGTATTTATACTTAATGTCGTTTTTTTATCAGGCATTGACTTTTATCAGTAGCATCTATGTTTATTATATGAGCATAAGAGATATGCAATTAGTTATGAAGGCATTGATGAGATATTTTAATTATAACTCGTTGATAGTTGTAGTCATTGATAACTTGGCTTAATTGTTCGATTTTTTGGGGAAGAGTTTGTTAAAAGAGGGGTGTAGAGGAATTTAGAACAAGGGGCATGGATGACGGGATGTTTTCTCCTACAGTGTCTTGATTGAATACAAGGTTGGAAGGCTTCATATTGCTTAAGAGACTATCACCTTCTACAACTCCTTTTTTGGTATGCACGCGTTTGCCTGGTTTTCTTTGATTTTAGAGTACTGAGGAATTCTTTTATTGAACTAAGATCAGCATCTGGATTTTACCAATTTAAGAAGAAAGCATAATTTGAACCATTGTATTGCTCCATATGTCAATCTAAATTATGTCTGGTTATGTCATGTTTATTTAGTAGGCTACTTTCTGGTAGTTATAAGGATTCTTTCCCTTTCATGGGTCTATGAATTGCCAGCGGCAGACCATGTTAGCAACTGAGTGCTCCTTGGCTTGTATTATAAGGTATAACAATTCTTTCAATTACAATCTCTCTCTCATTCTTCCTCTCTTAAATTTCTTTATGCTGTTTTCATGCTGCACATTTGACCACTAACAGTTGAGATAAATTAAAATAGCAAAACTAAATTAGTTATGTGTTATTAAATCCTTGCCGTGATATGTTCAAAATTTCATGCTGCTCAATGTCAAAATTCTGCAAATTGGTGCATGAGATAGCTTTAAAAGGCTACTATTTGTGGATGCATGAGGTAAGCTCACTTCACATATCCATGTTTATGAGCTGGATCCCATTTTCTTTATGTTTCCCTCAGGTTATCTTTTCAGCTGGTGTTCTTGATGCGTATGGTGCCATCTCTAATTTGCTTTTAGTGTGTGGTAACATCATTTAATTACTACTGTTGTTATTATTATTATTATTATTTTTTATTCCTCTTCGCAAATGTGCATTGTAGTGGGGACAATAGTTATTTATGTTTTACTTTGTGGACCTGCTCTGATGTGTCTGCATAGATGTTTGTTTCTCATTCTTGCAGGGATTGCAGGAATTCAACGCTATCCGTCCCCATATCCAGCTATGGTTCGCCCTATGTTTCCTCCTCGTCCACCTGGAGCACTTGGTGTGCTTCCAGCAGCTTCACGCCCTCTTGTTCCAGGGATTCCCGGTGTTCGCCCAATTATCCCTCCAATTATCAGGCCAGTTGTTCCTTCTGTTACACCAGCTGAGAAACCACAAACTACTGTTTATGTTGGCAAGATAGCACCTACTGTGGATAATGATTTTATGTTGTCTCTCCTTAGGGTACATCCTTGATCGCTTTTTCTCTCTTTAAACTTCATGATTTGTACATTTAGAATTTGAATTAGTCTGTGAAGTCTGATTATTTTGCCTTTTATGAAGTTCTGTGGACCTGTCAAGAGTTGGAAACGAGCTCAAGACCCTACTGATGGGACTCCAAGAGGCTTTGGGTTTTGTGAATTTGAATCTGCTGAAGGGGTTCTTCGTGCATTACGGCTTCTGAGTAAATTTAATATTGATGGGCAAGAACTGATGGTATGTTTGAATATATTGGTACCTTCATTGGTATATTTAAAAGTTTTTTATATTTTTATATATTTTTTATTTTATTGTTCAATTGCTATGCAATTGTTTTGAGGTAAATAGTCATACATTTTTTTATTGAATATTCTTATTTATTTGTGGAGATCTGGTTGGCTTAAACTGTATCAAAATCTTTAGCTTGTTCCTTCTTTCACAATCTTCTGTTATATTCCCTTCTCCATTATAATAGGAGGTTTTAAATGTTGAAATATTTGGTATGGTTATGCACCTTTTGTCATCTTGATGGAAGATGTGAGGTATGGATGTAGGAAGGAGTATTTGATTGCCAAGTGATGGAATCTTCTTGGTGTTTTTGTGTCTTTTTACCATTTAACTTTGATCATCCAAAACCAAGATAATTGTGCAATGTTTTGAAAAGATAAATTGTTATTAATTGTGAAGAGATATAAAAATAATTCTCACAGAAAAAGGCAATTTTTATCCAGCTTGAGTATATGCATGGCTTGTGTTTTGGATTGTCTAATGTAATCTCACTTAAAGTTTTTGAAGCGTAAAGCTAAATACCTAAACCCATTGTATAAAAAGAAGGAAAAGGAAAACCTCGAGACGGAGATGTTGGCATTATATTCTGCATATGTTTCATTAATTATCCATTTTACCTTCCTATTATCTACATATTTCTGCATGTATACTTGGAGACTTGTATATGATGAGATTGCATGATTAACAGCTGAATGTTGATCAAGCAACAAGGGAATATCTGAAGCGTTATGTTGAAAAGAAAACTGAAAACTCGAAGAATATTAAAGAAACTCTAGCTGCAGGGGCTGAGAAGGAGGATGATACAGCCCTAGATACTGCGAAGAGTGAACCTCCCAAATCTTCTACAGCAGACTCTAACGATGACAGCAACAAAGGGACCAGAGAAAATAATGATCTCGTCAACTTTGGGATTGTAACTGATGAAGACAAGGAAGGTGACAAAGAGGCTTTGGAGAAGCTTACTAGCATGATAGAAGAGAGGTTGAAGACCAAGCCGTTGCCTCCACCACCTCCACAAATACCTGCAGATGGCTTTGCGAATACAAACTCAGAATTGCTAGCTAAATCAAGGGATGGGGACTCTGATGTGGACATTGCAAGACATGGTGAGTTAATATAGGGGATATTTTGATCATATGTACTTTTGTTGCTCATTATTACTAGCTATATGTACATCCAAGTCCTGTTTTGGTTTATTCTAGTAACCAACCAACCCAAACAACCCCCCACCACAGCCGTCTTCTAAATCTAATTCCAACCCTTGAGCCTTCACAAATGTTCCATAGATGGAGAGATTTTTGTCCACAGAGGAGATGGGAAACAAAAGCCTATTTGAAGAATGTTAAGAGTATTAAGAGTGGATGATTTTGGATGGATTTCACAATATTGTGCTGGTTGTACTTAAAAGCTTCGATGAGTCTAATGGTCAACTGACAAAAAGTAGGACTACTAAGTTTTTAACAAATTTTTAATAGTATTGAAATTCGCAAATGACATAGTTCATGAAAACTCATGTGCTTTTGGTATGGGGAAGTAAATATATTTTATCTAATGTAACCATCAAGATTAAACTATATATAGAGGACATTTATATTCTAAAAATTTGAAAAATAGTTATAACAAAATGATGATTCTCTTTTTTCCATTTCAAAATCAATATATGCGTTAGGCTTATATTGAAATAACTTGTTTTCACTATGCATAGATTTATGAAATCCTTTAATTAATAGAATCACAAGTATAATAAATAAAGGTGATCAAGAAATTCAAATTCAATTTAAATAGAAAATCTTACAAGTAATGAAAATTTAAGGGATTTTAATAGACTATAGATATGTAAATTGTCTTTCTGATATCTCCTTATGCTGTATTTAGTTGTACCTTTCTTAGGTTTACAACTGGAAGCCTCAACATTTGTGCTTTTTCTTTTAAGAATAATGAAATAATTTCATTCTTTGCAATGCAATTATAAATTTGGAGTTTTTCTTGTTTATAATACCGTAGATGCAACTGAAGATAAAAATGATGATGAAACAACTAGTGACAACAAAGCACCAAGCGAACAGGATAGACCTGAAACAAGCTCACCTGATAGGAGTCGAAAATATGACAGGAGAAGTAGAGAAAGAGATCTAAAACGAGAAAAGGAACGGGAAATTGAAAGATATGAAAGGGAAGCCGAGAGGGAGCGAATTAGGAAAGAGAGGGAGCAAAGAAGGAAGATTGAGGAGGTAGAACGCGAGTATGAAGAGCGACTCAAAGATTGGGAGTACAGGGAGAGAGAAAAAGAGAAACAGCGACAGTATGAGAAGGAGAAGGATAAAGAAAGAGAGCGTAAGAGGAGGAAGGAGATCCTTTATGATGAAGAAGGTGAGGCTGACGATTCAAGAAAAAGGTGGCGAAGGAGTGTTTTAGAGGATAAGAGAAGGAAAAGGCTACGGGAAAAGGAGGAAGACATTGTTGATAGACTCAAAGAAGAGGAAGAAATTACTGAGGCCAAGAGGAGGGCTGAGGAAGAAAAGTTGCAACAGGGAAATGCAGCAAGGCTTTCATCTGATCATGTCAATAATGGAAGTGAACCAAATGTTATGGCTGAAGAAGCAAATGTTGAAAGCAGAGATAAGGCTGTTGAACATGATAATGAGGGTGATTCAGGTAATTCCATAATAGACTGAATATGTAAACTTTTATTTTCTGTTTTTACATTAAATTACTTTTTTTCATAGCTATTTGTGTCTTTTGTTTCATTTCCTCCCAAATTTTCAAGCGCACACTTGCTTTAAAAAAATTGAAAATGACTCTGCACAAGCGAATACATGCATAATATATTCTTTCCAAATGTTTTGAATGGGTTGTTAACTTCAAATGGCAGGTGATGAGGTTTTACAAAATGGTACTGTTGATGAATCAACTATGACATCAATGGCTGAATCAGATATACGGCAGAGTGGTAATGTGCCTGCAAGAAAGTTGGGTTTTGGTTTAGTTGGGTCTGGCAAACGAGCAGCAGTTCCTTCAGTTTTCCATGAAGAGGATGATGATGCACACAAGGAGAAAAAGATGAAACCGCTGGTCCCTATTGATTATTCAACTGAGGAGCTGCAGGCTGTTCAACCTACTGTTTCAGGAGTACAACCACAGAATCTAGCTGCTGCTGCAGAATTTGCAAAGCGAATTTCTAATGTTACTCCAAAAGAAGAGAAACTTGACATGGAAAGAGACAGAAGTAAACGTTCTCATGATAGGTCTAGTCAGCGGGACAGGGACAGAAATAATGAGGATAATAATCGGATGAGAGATGAAAAAGATAAGATTCTCGAACGGGACAGGAACCGGGAACATGGGTTGGACAAAGTGAAAACACCAGACAAGCAGAAACTTTTGGATGCAAAGCAGTTGATTGATATGATCCCGAAGACCAAGGATGAGCTATTCTCATATGAAATAAATTGGGCAGTGTATGACAGAGTAAGAAGTTTTACTTAGCTGTATTTCTTCTATATTTTTATACTTAACTTCCATTTAAATGTTTTGCATCAATTTCTTCATTGTAACCACATCAACTTAAGACTTGTTTCAAATCTTTGCCTTTGCAAAATAGGAAAAATAAATGCCTTCATAAAGATGTGTTCATTTTGCATTCCACTGATTTGTGAAGTACCGAATTATACTTGTTTTGGTACTGTGTTCTTCATTTAGATCTGTTGATTCATTGTTTGTGTCTTCACATTATATAGCTTGAGGCATAAAAACATAATATAAAATTATGTACCTGTGTTATGTTCTTTGTATGTCATTGGTTGGGTTTAGGGCAGCACCTTTTCAGTGACCTTCAACTGTGATTGATCTACCGCGGATATTATTATTCCAGTAGGCTGATCCCAGATGTTCATGATAGTGCCTGGTTCGTACCTCAATGGTTATAATGTTGGTTTGGCTCTTGAACTTAATTGTTGGTACCATTGCTGCTTATAGTCCTCATTGCCTTAGCGCTATCCTTTTAGCAGTGAAAAATATTCTTTGATATCTCTAATTGGTGAAGTTTACAGCATTTGATGGATTTACTTGAAAGTAGAGATGTGTTGCTATCTAGAAATTCAGCCCAAACTAATGGTGTTCATTGGCATCTGTTACATTCAGTATGTTCTAAATTGTTGCTGTGTTTCTTGATTTTTTTTACAGCATGAGCTTCATGAGAGAATGAGACCTTGGATCTCAAAGAAGATAACAGAGTTTCTGGGTGAGGAAGAAGCCACACTGGTAGATTACATTGTATCAAGCACTCGAGAACATGTGAAGGCGTCCCAAATGCTGGAGATGCTTCAGTCTATATTGGATGATGAAGCCGAAATGTTTGTTCTCAAAATGTGGAGGATGCTTATTTTTGAAATTAAGAAAGTAGAAACTGGTCTTGCATTGAGGTCAAAAACATAATGAAGCTTGTAAGATTTCTTTGTTGGTGGATTGATGTGAAACTGACTCCTGCTAATAGCGTCTTAATTTTTCGGTAGATCTAGATTTCCTAGTATTGTAGAGCAAAGCACAGATTACAATCGAATCGTATCAATGTTTTTTAATTTAAATTGCTTCAAAATACAATTTATCTTCAGAAAATGAATGCAATCTTCTGTTTTCATGCTTCTACTAATTTTCAGTTTCAGAACGCCCACTTGATTATCCTCCATGTCTGATGCTCTCTCTCTCTCTCTCTCTCTCCAGAGACTGTCAAATTTCCTGTGTTTATCTCCATCCGTGCAAGAAAATTATACATCTTATTTTTTTCAATCATTAAAAAAGTATACATTCACTGTTGAGGGATTTTTACACCTTAATTATGTTGTGACCCAAATCCTGACTTTCCAGGATCTGGAAGTAAATAAGTTGGTCGAGTGTTCATTAATATATGGACTTTGTATTGATATGAAACTATTGGCTTGAAGGCTTAGTTTATTTTGTGCAAATCTCTCTTTTTGTTATCGTCAAAGAAATTGTTTATTTTGCTAAAGTCAGTAAGTCCTCGTCCAATTTAAAACGAGAAAATCAGTGGGCAGGGCGTTGTATGAGCATCGATGTTTTGCATGGCTTCAAAAGGCTATTTTCACTGAAATGCAGGCAATTACAAGAGTCATAGCACAAACTTCTAAAAGGTTCTAAAAAGGTGTTCGCAATAAGTGTAGAAAAACAAAGTTCATTTTGATTAAATTGATTGATTTTTTTAAACTCAGAAAAGAAAAATCTTTGTTCTATTTACAAAATGAACATTCATCCATTACAACAAACCCTCTAATAGCATGCCTAAACTCGGTTACCTTCTATATGAGGAGCATCAAGTCCAAGGCTCCAGAGGTCTTGTTAACTCCACTGTGCCTCTATTGTAAAAAGAAGCAATATACAAGGATGACAGATGAGCAAAGAAAAATGATTTCTCACTGATCCAACCCGCAAAATGGTGAGACGTGTAACAAATTAATGAATCTATCCTACAACTCAAGTCTTCATACATAATTCACCTTTCAATTTTTTTTTGTTTTTCAAATAAACAACCCTCATATTCATAGCCTTTTCTTTTGTGTGGATGCGGATCTCCTCTTTAAAAGATGATTCGGATTCTCAAATTCTGGAAGTGCGACTGTACACTGAACCACAGAACCTCTACTTCCACATTTGATGTGCAAGTTAGTATGTAGGCAAACTTAATATATACATTTAAGCAGGTGAAAAGGCAATCTCAAGCATCATTCCACCAACGCTCACTGGCATTCCTCAAGCCCATAAACCACTTGTATCCTTCAGGTTAGAGATTTGGCTTCAAAATTGGACTAAGTTAAGCTTTTACTTGATAAAATTTAGATTACAAAGAGATGCATAGGTCTTGTTCTCATCCTCCTGAATCTTTTCTTTTCTTGCCTGATCTGCTTTGTTGTTTGCTGTTGTTGGTTGGATCCAGATGAGGAGTCCTTGGGGCTGGCTTGCTGCTTGGCTTCAAATTATCCACAACATCTGAGTGAGCAGAAGAATTATCATCTGACTTGTTACTGACTTCTGCAACTTCTTTAGGAGGAGAGAAGGGGAAAGAAGTTCCGTAGACAATGACGGCATCCAAGATGTATATTCTAAGGGCAAGAGAGGATATTGTAGCAATCTTTGCCGCAGCAGAAACTGATGACCAGTACCACCACTCATTCCTCAAGAAGTCTGTCTTGATCATGTTCTCAAATACAATTGTTGCTTGAACCATCTGAAAAAAAAGGAGCAAAGTTAAACTCATGTACTTGATTCATACTAAGATGGTAAAAGAGATTGCATAACAGCAGAACAGATGTGGGAGCAATGTCAATCTTCACCATTTCCACTTTGGAACAACTTTCCTTTAACGGGACAAGAATTGAGGGTGAGAGAGAAAATTGATTGGAAAAGAGGAAAGAAAATAAAACATGGAAACAAAAATGAATTACTTTCCGACTCACTTATTTGGATAAGGGGAATGAAAGGAAAATATTCATTCTCCGAAGAAAGAGAACTCAATTTATAAAATTACAAGTTTAACCTTATACAGTTGAACCTTTAAAAATAAAGACAAATTGTAAGGATAAAGTAGAAGTTTTCGGAAGTCAAGACCTCTTTCCACTTGTACACTCATGACTCTAACAAATTTGTGAGATTGAAACATGTGGGTCCATTGGAAGATGACTCTTATTTTCTTAGTACAATCAACAGTCATCAAACTGAAAATAATGGCATGTCATATGATAGTCATTTATCATAAGGATGATGAGACACTTGTGTGTGCACAACAGATTCAGAAAAACAGAAACAAGACCAAGCTAAAAGTGCACTTTGTATGTTTGAATCGCTTTATAAATTCAAGTATTTAAACATGCAGCACTAGAAAGAGTCTATTTACAGGCGCCTTACCAAGCTCATGAAATTTTTGATACCACCATTTAATATAAGATATAATGGTTTAGAAAAGAAGGAAATAATATTCTAACCTCAAATACTGACTTGGCAGATTTGATAAATGCTCGCCAGCTACATCTTTTTTCCAAGTAAGCCTTTGATGATTTGAGTGCTTCTTCAGGGAGGGCAGCATCCATATCAAGCAAATTGATCTTGAGCTGCTTAAGAATTTGAACCCCTTTGCCTACAAGGGGTCTCAATGAAGAATCACGAATATCAGATAACTCATTCCCTGCTTTTGAACAGTTATATCTCAACCAGCATAGATCTGATCTCCCAACTTCTTCCAATTCCTTATACATGTCAAGTGCAGGGCAACTCTTAGTTGAGTTGGACTTGTTAACATGTCTCTTAAGGGTTAACATGTCCCCTTCGACAGCTCGCTGTGACCCATTTTTAACAGTTGCACACTGATCACTCTGGCTAACCTCATTTTTCCAGGGAATTACTAGCTTTAATGTGGGGTCACTAAGATAAGGAGATGGCAATGATACCAAAGATGGTATGCCACTTGAACCAAGAAGTCCTATTTCCTTTACCAAGTCCTTATTAGAGCTCCTAGTAATGAACTTGGCACTTATCTCTTCAAGCTTGTAAGGGCATGCGAAGTCCTTTGAGAACCCAGCCAACCCAAACTCATGTCCTGCCCTACCAGACTTGTATTGTCTTGTTCGGTCAGAGCACTCTCCCTGTTCAAACCTCATAATTCCTTTGCCTTTTGAGACATCATCAATCACTTTGCTGTTCTGAGAGGCAGCACATGCACCAGAACTACACTTTCCATTATTATGTTCCTTGAGTTTACATCTAGTACAAAATGACCAGTGGCAAGAGTAGCAATGATGCCTAGAAGGCCATATAGGTTCTAGACATTCACACCGGAACATTCTTTCACAACAAGTAACTTCTGCATTCCAACTCCAGTTTACTGAGACATCGGTGACATCCTGTTCCAAGCAAGGTCCATACTTCTTCTCCAGTGCAAACAATGCTTTAGTCTTAAGAGCATTAGATTTCATATTTTTTTCAACATTTATGGGCATTGAAGTTGGTTGATAAGTTTCTTGAACATGACTTGCAGCTTTCTTGGAGTTATAATTTCCATATTTCAGCTGCTGCAGAAGAGACTCGGTCAACTTTTTTTGCATCGGATCATTATCTCTCAACCATTTAATAAGTTCTTCAACTCCAGCATTAGACTGATGAGAATAAAATTGAGAAGATAATGGAACGCCATTAGTCAGATCACTGACATGTGGACTAAAGATATTTATTCCTTTAAACTTCAACAGATCCTCTGTTAAAGAAGACTTCAGAGTCAGATTGTCAGACAACAGCCACCTGTGATCTTCAACAATGTTCTTTTGCTGCACCATGGTAGCTACATCAACAATCACCAATGGAGATGAACCTGGCCTGGAAAAATTCCAGTAAAATCGTCCAGCAGAGTCACTTCCTAAACATTCCTTCCTCATACATACCTTCTGTAATTGTAACTCTAGACTGGCAATTGAATCCTGCAACACAGCAATCTTATTCTTGACGAGTATTGCCTCTTGGTTACTAGGCTGTAATTCATTTACATCAGGCTGATTTAATTGACATTCACAATCAGGAATCCTAATAAATTGAGTTCCAGTGCCGGTGAAATGTTGCTCTGGACTGCCATTTGGGTAAAACCAGCCAGGTTTAGTAAAATCATTTGTCTTGTGAAACTGTGGATCATCCTACAAATGTACCAGATCAGCGGATGGTGTTGAACATAAAATGTTTCTATTAAGAGGTTGTCCCGTCAATTTATCATAGTTTGGGAGCATACTATCTACACCTTCCATTCTAGATTTTCCAGCACCATTAACCACATTTGTATTTGCTTTTGTCACTTTTTCAGCAAGTTCTTCTCCTCTAAACTTTAGGTTCCTCCATTCTGTACATAGTGAACAAAGTTTCTGCTGCAAATCACCAGATACCAAGACACATTGATCTTGGTGTTCACGAATACTAGCGGAGTTCATCACCTCATCACCTAAAAACTTAAGGAGGACTATCCTCTGCATTAAAAAGAAAACTGTTGCATTTAATTTTGTGTTTGCAAACAACAGATAATTTTACTAAGCGTATGTGTGAAAGAAATCAAGAAAAACAGAACACGCCAGCAATTAATTCACCATGAATCTAGCAAGTAGCAGCTACTAGAGTAGGACAGAGAATTAAATATATGCAGCAGCAGATCCATACTGGAAACGAGGGAAAACAAAATAAATAGCCAATATACTTCATTTCACAACTGTACCAGATTTTTGTCATAACTATAAATCCCCCTGCCCCATTATGTCAGTCGAATAGGTCCCTCAACTCACCATTCATCATATTTTCCAGATATCCAACAAAAAAACCAACCTCTGCTGCTCAATATCAACCCTTGCTCATGTCAATGAACCAATTGATATGCTGAGACATAACACAGTAGCACAAGATAAATAGGTGAAGAAGGGGTGAAGATATCCTACTCAACATAAAGGTGATACACCAATGTCTTCAGTGAATCATCATGGCACTTGATAATTGTGGTCAAATTCCAAGTCAAGTCACTTAGGATTCAGATGGTACATGCTAAACTGAGAGCTCTTTTGTTAATGTGCCATATAGGAGGCCAGAAGAAGATATTAGTTGGAATATGCAAGGAACCTTCAAGTCAGGGCGATAGCATTAATTGAAACAACCACAAGAACATCCACAGTGCTTTTTTGGTGGTGACTACCTAATATTGTCTTTTTTTTTTTCTTTTTCCTAATCAAGTGCATCTGGCATTTAGATTTATCAAAATGCCAGAGTGGACAGCAAGGGCCCCTTTTCTCTCAGATGTATGCTAAGTTTGGAACAAAATACCAGCTGGACAAGTTTAGAGAATAAATTGCAACAGAAACTAGATCTTCCCAAGCAACATAATCGGGATAGTTGGAATCAATGTGAGTCCTTGTAACCATCTAGCTACAATTATCCTGATGGGTATGAATATCAGAACAAATGCCCAACATGAAATGGAGCAGAGAAAATATGCAATGTCCATCCATACAATGCAAAACCCATCAAACTAATGGGCTAGAGCAAAAGAAAAAAAAAAAGAAATGGAGCAGAGTAAATATGCAATGTCCGCACAATGCAGTTAATAAATTTATTCAAAACTAAACTTAGAGACTAATAGACTTATTGAAAACTTCATCCTGTCTGAGGCCATAAAAAACGACATATACTTATAAAGGGTCCAGAAAAAAACCTCCTCCACACTGCATTCCCAATAATCCTTCACTTCCATTGTCGTAACCAAATGGGCAAGTGACTTCAGAACACCACTAGTGAACCGTCCTTGACGTCTTTTCTTCTGGTACCGGCCAATGAACTGAGGAATTTGTGAAGCACTCAGAGTGATGCAAGAAGGACAATACCAGTTTCCTTCAGGTATTCTTGTAAGAGGAGGATTTAAACAATATGTATGATACCCAGAATCGCATTTATCACACAACAAAACATTGTCATCGTCTTTATCTACTCCACAAACTTTACAGACTCCCTCTTCCCAAGGAGCTTTGGGAATCTCACTTCCATGCTCAAGTATATCTTCCATTTCTTTCTTAGCTTCAGAGCTTAAGCATTCCAAAGTGGTATACTCTCTAAGTTTTTGGACTAATGTAAGGACCTGCATAGAGGCGATTGACAAAATCCATAACTGCAATTTTAACAAAAATGGAGGAGAATTTTTTCAGGCATGATAGCTATGTGAACAGAGTTTCTCCAATTAAAAAGAGGTAAACCTCCTTCAGCTGCCAAGAAACCATGAGGACAGACGGACAAGTAAATCTATATTGTCATGATATTGGACATCTACAGACCGAAGATCTGACCAATTGACTGAGCAAGGCCATTGTCAAGACAAATTATGTCATGCATGAATGCATGAATAGAAAGATAAGATAGAAGGAAAGATTTCCATCTTCATAAGAAGTCCTAAGTAGAAAAGGCACATTTTGAATTACAGCAGATAAATGATGCCGATAGTCAAACTGATGCTTTACTTTAGCAAATCCCAATAACATGTAAAGAGATGCCATATTGATGGAAAACAGTTCAGAGACAAGCTGAGAGTAATCACTCTGTCCCTCTAACAAAAGAAGGCTGTTTATGTGCCTGCATGTGTATGCAAGCGGACATGCTTCTCATGAGGACAAAGAGGGAAGGACAGAGAATGGTGTTTACAAACCTCTTTTTCATAAAGTGCCTCAAACTTTTGGGATAATGTCTCAGCCAAATGCAGTAAATCAGAGTGATCAGCATAAGCTGTATGTATATGATGCCAAACCTGCCAACAGAAACTAAAAAATGCATAATTTATAAATCAATGCAAATTAACAATAGTTTTCATGTTAAGCTGTACAACAATTGTTATGCACAAGCACAAGAAAAAGGGGAAAAAAAAAAGGAAGCAAACAGGTAATATTATTATTTGATTTTTAATTCTTTGAAGAGTATTGTTTAAATGAGGTGGGTGAACAAATAAAAATAACATTTAACATTTTACACTTTAAAGGCCATGTCTAAACAAGGCAAGCAGAGCTGGTATTTTTATCATACAAGTTTCAAACAGGTACATGATGAACTCTGTAATCTGAATTAAACTTACCCAGCTTCCTAATCCACTTCGTTTGCAACTAAAATGGACAGAGTTTTACTTGTATATATCCACACAATGAACTAATAACATAATTAGAAGCAAAGTCTTCACAGATCTTTCAAATGACCAAAATTTAGTTACCGAAAATGATACCTCCCAAACATCCTCTAGGAAAGCTTCATGTGAACCCACATACGCCCCAAAAGCCAGTCTCAGATCAATGGTTCTGAAGTCCAAAGGACGAGATACCATTGTAGGGAATCCAAGTAATCCTTCATCATCATTTTCGGAAGTGTTAAGAAGTGTTCTTCCAAGCAAATTACAGAAAATCTTTTCTTCATGATCTGCAGTAGCACAGCGAAGCACTTTTCTACACTGTCTTGCTTTTTCTTTTCCTACTAGGTTTCTGCTGCCAAGTTTCACCACACACATCTGCCAACACTGATAGAACTGCTTTCTGTAATTAACCATAAAGATGAAACCTTGAGTCCAGCATCAACCTTTGTCATCAGAATACTACACTTAGAGAAGCAAGGTTGCAAATTTTTTATGACAATGAGCACTTTAATCATGTGCACAAAGAAACTCCTAACAATTAAATCATAAAACTAATTTGAGGAAATGATGATTAAAAATGGAAAAGAAATAGATAAGAAATAGAGCACAAACACTATCAAAAAATATCATTCCCTTCATGGTATACAAATTAATTGACAGAAAAAGTTTGGCCTCATTTTTTAGAATTTAATTAATTAACCATTTATAACCAAATGAGAAGCAAGCATAACCAACTTATTCTTCTCATAAGTTACAAATATCTTATGAAATTGTCATCCACTAAAAATCAGAACAGAAGGGGTATCCACAGTTAGAAAACCTTATCATGCGCAGGCATATATGCCACCAATATTCAGGCAAGCATAAGAACAAAAATTATTCCCTAATTAGTGGCCAATGCAACTCTTGCAAGGATGCTAACACTTTTACACTTGCAAGTGTAATTTAACAAATAGAATTTCAAGCACAGGGTAAGCAACTTGATTATAAAATTTGACAAACATGGTTCACAGAATGTCACATCTAAAAGGACAAAATATAGGGAACAGTTTTAAACAATGTGGAAAAAATTTAATATATTGCATTCACTAATAAAAGAAATTGACAGCACAAATATGGAAACCTTTATATCTTCCTTGTACATACCTTGGTGGGTCCTGAAGCGTTTCCCTTGTAGACCTCTTTGCTTATTGAATGTTCTAAAATCTTTGTTACCCATTCTGGTGGATTTAGAGCCAAAGCATCATAAATACACCTTCGAATCCTTGCTCCTACATTTGTGGGTAGCTTTCTTACAGGTTCAAGCGCTTTTGCCCACTCAGGAATTTCAACATCATTCACTTTGACTTCTTTGTTAGAACTAGGTGCAACAGAATCATAGAAATCCAATTCAAACAGTCATTAATATTCCTCAACGTGCCAAAGATCTGCTTCATAGCCTCTGCAAGCAGCTGAGAATTGGAAAAATTAGTGCACCGTTATTCAATAAGACAAGCAGACAAGATCGAGCATAGATTCCACAGGCACTGAGATTAAGGGAATTCATGCGAGACATTAACTCCACCAGTAATATGCACTTAAGCCGACATTATTATAGTTATCAAAAGCTGGACTGAGCCATCAAACAAAGCAGTTCAGCAACACCAAAAAATCTAGAAGCAGGTACATTATTGCAATATGCCAATACTTGTACCATAACTGTTGTACATTATGTTTATAAATTCCTTAATTAGTTATGAAAAATAAATTGTATTCCCGTTGCGAGTTCTTTTTGGGTAATGAAGACAAGTGCTTTAATAAATTTCCATGCAAATGTTGGACATGTGCTGACAGAAGCACAGCATTTTTGAGTGTCGACAAACAAAAATATTTGACCAAAATTATTAAATGACAACAAATGCGCGTTGGGCCTACCGGTAATCCAGATCCCCGATATGGTGAATATAAAACTAAAAGGGAAACAGAACCCATCATGCCATGCAAATATATCCCAATCCCGATAAGATGGAAAAATAATTACTGGCATCCTTTCACAGCAAACTGGACCCTGCAATGTTATTTATATGAGCGTTTGCAAAGAATTCCAACAATGTTGATCCCAAACATAATCCATTAGTTCTAAAATGCTCGCAAATAATCACATAGAAAGAGAGAATCTACACTTTAAAAATCAGAAGAAATTAAAATTGTCAAAAGTAGAAATTAAACCTTGTAAAAAGAAAAAAGCAATGACAAGGCATGAAGTTACTTATTTAATAATTCATGCTAAATGAAATCATGGAACCTCCAGTTGTATAAAGTCAGATAGTTTAAACTATATTTCCAATACTCTTATCCTGCTATCTTAAAATTTTCATATGAGTGGTCATTTCTTAATATTATATGTTTTCACGAGCAACTCCGTAAATATTTACATGTATTCACAAACAGAGGCCAGCCTATGTCCATAGCATACAGCAGACAACAAACCATGTTTCTATACCTATGTAATGAATCAAAAGCATACTACACTTGAAGAACCTACTGTAGGAATTTCAGCTTTCATGTCTTAACTTATGGTATCAGAAAAAGTAATTTATATATAGGGTAAGAAAGATGGAGAATTTAACAAAGCTTCAAACTCTACAAAATTTAGAGTAGATTAAATTTAGGCTCCATGAACAGCTAGTTTTGCTTAGCAAATCTTAGTACTTGATCAGGACAAGCCTAGACAAAAGGCTTGAGTTTTCAGCTAGACCTTTCTAAACAGTTAAGTTTCAGCAAGCTATTGTCAGCGTGAGCATAGAAAGGATGCCTAATTGTTTGGGACAAGAAAAAAGATTGTACCTGGAAATGTACAATTAGGCCCCTAACAGTTCGCTGAGTATGGTAAGGAGAAAAAGGACAATATATTGTAAACCAATCTATGTTCAAACATTTTTGTCAACTTCTTAATTAGCCAACACATTCTTTGTTTCAATTTTATTAACATATGAGATTTTTTATTGAATCTCTCTTATAATGCTAATACAAAAAAAGGAAGAAATTAAAGATCTTTCAGTTTTTTTGACAAAGTCCGATTATATTTGCATACCCCTACTATCAAAAATTTGAAAACTGGGGCCAAGCTTCTTGCAGAATTGATTAAGTATTTCTATTTGAAATTCACCCCAGCTGTGTATTAACAAAACAAAAATTATGCAATATTATGTGATGATGATCATAATCATACATCACACAACTAGTGAATCAAGTACTACTGTTGAGTTGGAAAAAAACCGTCGATGCTACAAACATTTTGAGATAGAAAGTGTATCTTAAGATCATTTGGAGACATTATACCTTTTGAAACATAATTAAGAAAAGAAAACATCACTATATCATAAACTAGGAAATGAAAACCAATCTACCAGTGCATCAGCTTCCATTAAAGCCACTCCAGGAAGAGAACCACAAAATGCCCCACTATCTCCTTGTAAACAATGAAAAACTTTGCAACTTTCACGGCTCACAATCTCTGGTGAATCAAGATTACCCTCCGTGGATGAGACAGTTAATAAATATCTTCGAGCCAATTCAGGCCAAGTAAGTTCATTTATTGGGAGTAAATCAAGCATTGATTTTCTGGCAAATATCAAGTTATCTGCTTCTTTCTTCCTTTTCTTTCTTGACTTAGACTCTCCACTTTCAAATATAGGATCTGTGAAAAAAGCTAACTTGGACTGCAGCTCTGCCAATAGTAATTTCAGCTGTGAGCACTGAGCCTTATACAGAGTTCCCCCAGTGCAACCGATGTGGGCATCAGATGCCTTTCTCACTTTGGCAGCTTCCTCAAATACTTCCATTTCTGCTGTGATTGATGTGTCTTGATTTGTTCCACTAACTGCTGAAGCATAACTGCTCCTAAGGGAATGACAGTCTATAAGTTCCTCCTCAAGTTCCTCAAATGATAAAGTTTCTTCCAGTCCCAAAACTTCAGAGAAACGCCATAGTAGCTCCCATGACTAGACAAATAAAACAAAAACAATAACATTATGAAAGCTAACTTCAATAACATTTGGTTAAATGGTCCTAAGTTTTTATTATTCTTGACAACAACAATTTCCATACCTGAAGAACATCACCAACTAAAACCATAGGAAGCTTTGAGCCCAAAGGCTTGCCAGGTGGACACAATCCCTTCCCAAGTTTCTGCTTAGGGTTTTTACAGTACGTTTCCTTCTCAGCTTTTACATCATCATTCCTCCTGGCCAAAAGAAACCCATTTCCAACTGTTTGTAATTTTGACTTGTCAGTTCGCTTATTCAGAACTGTATAATCTGAACAGGAATAAATCTCAGGAAGCTGCTCTATTATTTCTTGCACGAAATCAATGTCCAGTCCAAATCTGTCCTGGTCTAACCACTTAACCAGTGCTTCACAATTGCTACTAAGTTCAACATTGCTTTCAACATGGTGCAGGATGTAGAAAGGGTCAGATATGTGGAAAAACTTGGCTAATGACTCAGTTGGTTCCGTTATTCCCACAGTGTCTTGGACTATGCAAGATGACCACCATTCATATGCATGTCTGCAACCAAATTTACATACACCAGTCTGTTTGTACACTTCATGACAATGATGCACCAGCTTCTCAGACACCATTCTCCATACTGAAGATGATGATCTGCCTTCCACTAAAAATTCACCAATATCATCACCAAGTCTTTTACTATTGAGTGCAGGTCTCCTGAGATTTTGTGAAATGCAGTTTGAATTTGTCTGCAAATCATCTGCAGGTTGAAAATTAGAGACTTTATCTAAAACAGTTCCCACACCTGTCGAAACATTAAAATCCAGATGTGGAGGGCTATTGTGTGAGAATATCATCTGGACATTTATATCCTCATAATTATTGATGTCAAAAGTACTTTCATTTTTTCTATTCTCCGTGCCAAAGCTTGGCCTTGACAGGAGCGTTGAACCAGAGGGGATGGGATGAGTAGAACAAGGATATCTTTGAACCTTAAAAACTGGACCACAATCACCACCATCTGAGACATCACATATGAAAAGCGATCCAGTGATCTTGTCATGCCAACAGGATTTGTAACCTATAGGCCAGATCTGGCTAGTACAATGGTATGAAGTCGCGGATCAACCTTCCCCAGAGAAAGAATAAAAAAGTCTCCAAACTGGACTGGAAATCCATCCTGGAATGGCATTTTGATAAATTCACATCAAACTTACAATGAAACCTATACTTTTAACAGAATGATAAACCTCTGTATGCATGCATGCAAACACGATTGTGTGTGTGTGTAGAGGACGAGGAGGAGGGAGGGGGGGGATATACATTCAGTCAAAAATAAAGAACGCAGCTCACTGACCTTATAACAAGGAGAGCCATAGATACCGGTTTTCTCTGAGTTGGCTTGTGGAACTGTTATATTACTCCTCAACTTGGAGGCTTCAGCATCTTTGGTCACTATTCCTAATGAGAACTTGCCAGTAAAACCACTTTTCAAATTTTCTTGACATTCTTTCAAGTCCTTGGTTCTTGAAAGCATCAAGGACTCCTTTCTTCTTCTGTGTAAATGCAACCTGTTCTGTGCTAAAGTAAATCCATCATTTCTGTCCAGAGGGCCTATAGAATGGCAATTTGACACCAAACCAAGATGACAGGCAACATCGAACATCGATTCAAACTTATTTCCATCAGGGGAACAGTAAACTGCAAAGGTTTTGCACCTATTCTGACAATAAAAAAAATTCAATGCACCAACCATCTTCCAATATGCCGCTGTTATCAAATATAAATTCTCTTAAGTTCTGCAAAATCTTTTCACTCTGATTCTGGAATGATATTGTATTCATAGAATAATCACTTGCCCGTTGCCTTCCTATAAACACAGAATGCTGAACTACTCCCTTCATAGTTCTAAGAAAGTTCAGTCTATGCTGTACAATATCTACATAACTTGATTTGGCAATGCTTGCCACATTGCCAGGTGCCCTTGTATGATCAAACTGATTCCCCACAAATAACAAATTAGAACACGTCATTGTGGCATTATTTGAGTTGCCAACCGAAGAAGTTTCATGCACATATTGCATTCTACAAACCAGAAAACATGTAATCAACAATTGTCTCAAATTTCACATGTTTAATACTTCAAACATAAATGAAACCCTCCCAAAGAAAGGAAAAAAAGAGCGGGGGGAAGGCGAGTTAAAATGATACAATAGGTTTTTAAGGACCAAGATGGGATCTCAACATGTTTATGACTTGTGAGTCCCCAGTTCAATGAAGAAGCCCAAAGAATATGCATAGTAAATAAAAAGAGAAGAAAGCTCCGTCGAGTTGAGCCCGGTTTTATACACAAATTAGCAGGATGCATATTCGCATTCCCACCAAATTAAATTTAAAAATAAATGTAAATAGCTGAACTAAATGTATTCTTAAACGAGTGAAATATTTCTTAAATAATAATCAAACTTGCCAACTAGAACTCCACTTCAATGATATAATAAGAAGCTCTTAGTGAAAAGCTTTCTCCATGCTACAGTCCTCACAGCTGACAGGTTGAAAGCAAGTGTTACCGCTTCCAGTAGCTAATAATAGTACAAGCGAAATCGAAAAGTAAAATATTGAATCTTAAAAACCTCGAATAAGAAATCTTTCCCTTTAACGCCCGCCACTTTTAACTCTTATCAAGCAATTAAAAAAAGAAGATACTGCTCAATAAACACAAAAACTATATCCAATTAAACTTCAAATAAAAAACTAAATTTACCAAGAACGGAGGAAAAAAAAAGTACCCAGAATTAAAAAATTCCTCAGTTTCTTCTACCTCGGCCTCACTTGGCAACGCATTCATGTCCAAAAGTACGATTTTACCTTTTCCACCTCCACTCCCCTCGCTGGAAGCCGACACCGGAAGAGCACCATTTCTTCCGGCGACGGCAAAGACTGTTTCGCGAGGAGAAGAAAGAGGGGTCTCGTTAAGATCGATTTCAAACGGCACCGAACGGGTCTCGACAGGCTTTCCATTGGAATTGGAATCATTGAGCTCCATTCTCGCCGTTCAGCTACCAAAAAGAATTCCGACAGCAAGAATTCCGACTCCAATTCCGTATCCTCGCGAGCATTGTAGTCCGGGAAAAAGCCTCGAAATTTCAGGCGAGAAACGAGAGCAGCAAAAAAAAAAGAATCAGGAGATCTGAGAGGTTAGCAAGTAGAAATGAGAAAGCAAGAGAAAATAAAAGGGTTGACGGCGAGATGAGCAACGAGGACAGTGAAAATACAAGCTCGACTGTGTGCGCTTAGAATCGAAGCTGAACTGAAAGACAATGGTGGATTGTTCTCGAGAGTCGTGAAATGCTGGTTATGCGAGTTTTAAGAAATAATAAAATGACAGAAAAAGACATCGTTTAATCAGTGAAACGAGGCCGTTTCTCAGGATCGAAGGGTAAGATAAGAACGAAAGATTAATTTTTTTGTTGAGGGCAAGGGAAAATAACGCAATTCTCGAAGTTACACGTTAAAAAAGAAAAATATAGAAATAAATAAACAAAAGAAAAGAAAGAGGAAGTCTCGGATTCGGTTTTTGTCGAGGAGGGAGTTCGATTTTCTCTCTCTCTCTTTCTCTCTCCTCGTGACTGGCATTTGTCGGAAATTTTGGCACCTAATAATATAATTATTGATTTTAGTAACTAATTTGATTTCAGATATTAAAAAAAAAAACATAGACAAATGTTTCTTTGTCGGAAGAATCTAATTATCATGCACAGTTTTTGTTGGAATATTCATTGTCATTATTATACTCAAAAGAAAAAAAAAAAGGAAGATTTAGACTGCAATTAGAAATAATTATTTGATCACCAATTGAAGATTATAATCTAATGAGGTAAAAAAAATTATTTTAGAACAAATTAACAGCTGCGTGAATTCATATTTGGATATTTCATTTGGACCTTTTAAAGATAATTTAAAATGACTAAAATTTACTCATAATCTTGTTCAATGATAGATGTTATGTTAGACAATTCTTAGTAATAAAATATTTATATGAATTTTGTATTTTTTTTTCAATAATAGAGTCGCTTATATCATGTCAACAATCTAACTCACAAAATTTCATTAGGATTGAATTTTTCTTTTTCTTTTTTTTTAAATAGAAGATATTGATCAGCTGAGTATGAACAGAAGAGATAATGGTAAGGGGATAAATGAGAATATCCACAAATTAGCAGAGAATGAATGCAGTCAAACTGTCAAAAGTAATGAGCTAAAAGAGTGATTAGTGATATAGCCCACAGTCAAGCGTACTAATTGCGACCGTACGTTTCAGTTTTCAAACGCTGAACTACCCGTTTAGACTTTTGACCTCAATCCCAACCGGTCATGAACCAAACATTCCTCCACAAACCATAGCTATTTTTTGTTTTTTTTCAGAAAAAAAAAAATCAATTCAGAACTTCAATCGAAATTTCTAAAAACTAAAATTAAAATTAAATAGCTCATAATCATATATATACTTTTCTGTGAAGCTGAAATGTGAATCAGTTGAAATGATCCAAATTCTTTTTTAACGATCAGTTGATTTCGAGATTAATTATTATATCTAATTACAATAAAATTTAATTTTTACAATCTATTTATCCCAATTCATCTGTATTATGAATCAACAATCCTTATGTATTATGAATTTTTGTTATTTTTTCAGTAAATTACACATGAGCTTTATAATCAACAGATTTATATTAAAAAGTTGCTATTAATGAGTATTAGTTTTCCATTCAGTGCGAAAATAACAAGAAATTGAAAAAAAAATATTTTCGAAAATATAAGATACACAGCACAAAATTCAATTTCAATGTAATAAGATTCAAAAGCAGATTTTGGGGCAAATGACATGAAATTTTTTTTTAAAATCAGAAAATGAAATGCAATTTGAATGAAACTGATAACATTTAAAGTCCATTTCATTTAATAGTATTGAAGCATCCTGAATTTGTACAGACCACCAAGCTGCATCTGGCAATGCATGAAAGCAACAGCCTTTTCCATTTCCAATAGATCACGAGTCTTTCTACCTTTATAATCTTCAAAAAGGAGAGGAGAGCAGTCAGCGAATGTTGATGAGTTTTAGGTTTTGATTTTCAATCAGATTTCATTGAGAAATGCACTGAAACAATATAATTACCAAGTTTACAAACCTTTACACAACAGACACTTCTATTCAACAACCTTACAGACCTTTCATAAGAATAGCAACTTCATAGATATTGCTTTGATATCAGATGACCCAAAACCAAGCAACAATTGATCCGGCTGCCAGACCAATGACTAGGAATAACACCATCACTATCCCAGCAGTCTCCGCGTGTTGTATTGGGACAACTTTAGGTGCCAGAATCATCAAAACACTTGTCAAGTAGCCGTTAGTAAGACCCAAGAGACAAGTCAGGATCGTTACTGGAATCTCTGTTCGAAAGAATTCAGGACCATGCAAGCAACCTAAGAAGAGAGGGAAAAAAAGCAACCTTGCAAAACAACCGCCAATGGCCAGCTTTGCGTTCTCCATGAGGTACACTGAAGTCAAGGACTTGCCAACCAGGTCAAATATGTTGTAGCCAGCAATGAGAATAATCGCATACCAGTCCTTGAGAGTCTCAGAGTGGACATCCTCTGTGATATAGCCAGGAAATATCGACAAAGTCACAACGTAGATGAGCAAGAGACCAGTCCCATACCATTTGACACTCCCAACAATCTCCCACAATGTTGATCTAAACTGAGCCCCAGTTAACTCCCCTTTCTCCTTCTTTTCCTCATTCACAGCCTTAATTTTCAAATCTGTATAGTACTTGATAACTGGAAGGTGATGAGCCACATTATAAAAGACAATACATATGGCCATAACCACAATCCCAACAGAGAAATAGAGATTTGCACTTTTTCTAAGGCCTTGTTCATCTTGTGTATATACAGCTTTGGTTATGATCCTGAGAAATGAAACAAGGACTCCTGCATGCAGTGATTTCAATGCTTAAGAGTTCTTGCTATAAAGCAATTGTAGAAAGCTTGAACATTAACAACCACAAAGAATAATTTACCTCAGTTTTAGAGACACAGCGTGAGGAAAATACACAATAATCCAGCAAATTACCAATAGATTTAGTGCCTAATAATGTTTTTGATATTACTCAACACATGCCAGATTATCAAGTACTATATTTAGGAGCCTGCTTACAGCGATTTTAGAAAAAGTTCTTCCTAAACTTGGTAACCCAGATAGTGAGCTTAATTCACTCCTAAGCTTTCATAGATTAACTTCGCTTAGTCCTTAAAGTGCTTCACTGGGACTTTGAGCTCTTTCAGCACGCAATTTCCTTAAAAGTGATAAAAATAACAGTTCAGTTCAGAATCATTTTGCTTTTTTTTTGGGGTACTTGGGGGTTAATTCAATTCAGAGTTGCCTTCAAGCAAATTCTAGATAAATTTCTCATCCGCTGAGATTTTGAGAAGCCAACAAGCTAACTCTACTCAATGATAACCAATTTTGGATGAAATGAACACGGGGTTTCCTGTAAAAATCTTGGACATGTGATCAGTCAAAGCTCATGAGGACCATAATAACTATAACTCGCAAAATCAAACCCAATAACATTATCCAATTTAAGTAAATATATAGTGGTGATAAAAATGTAGCAATAATTACCCGAACCAGCAGTACCGGCAACAATAGCCTGCATATACCTCTCAGGCAACTCGCCGGCAGCCCCAATGAGCCCACCTTGAACCAGGGCATCTGCTAATCCCGAAAGTGCTACAGCCGCAACGCTCACATCAAACCCGCTCATCAACCCGATCCGACCCTTTATGTAAATGGCGTCCATTACCGGAACTACCAAAAGAGACACAACAAAGAGGGCTAGACCCACATTTATCCTAACATAAGCATCTGAAACATGGGCGTAAAATACGATGATCAAAAGGCAGGAGAGACCCACTAACATGTAAGCGACGGCAAAGATGCGGTCAACAGAGACGCCAGGGTAGATGTATGAGAAATAATCGACGGCGGTGATGAAAGCGTTCCACGGGAGGAGAAAGCCGAGGCCGAGAGTAAAGTAGATTATGTATGCAAAGTGGAAAGTGTCTTTGGGGATGTATTCGTTCGGTGCGGCGGCGGCGGCCGCCGTGGGCAGCAGGAGAGAGGATTCGCAGTCGGGGACATTGCCGGTAAGTTCGCCGTCGAGACCCATCCTGAAGTTGGTGGCTCTGGGTCGAAGTCGTTGATAGGAGAATCTGAAAAAGATTATGTTAAGGCTGGGATCTGTTTTATTAGTGGTTGGTGACTAATTGGAGAAAGAAGGGTTAATAGTATAAATTAAAATTTGTTAGTGCCGAATTTCTAAAAAAATTTAAAATATTATAATATAGTATTTAAAACCAATATTTAGTAAAAATAATAATGTGATAGTTAGAAAATATAATTTTTTTGACGAGTTGTCACGTCTTTTTTTTCTAACTGAAAATTGACTTCACTAATATTTTCAAAATTTTTAATATTAATTTATAATAAAATGACAAATTTAGTATTATTTATACCGTTAATTTTAGAAAGAAGCATGGTTAAGCAACAAGCGATAGCATTTTGCCCTATTTTTTTTCGAATGTTCCCATTTTATTAATTTTTTAGATTCTATTTGTTTTTCAAAAATAATGTCTTTGATATTTTCCAAAAACAAATTCAAAAAATAATATTTTTCATATATTTGTTTGCAATACTAAAAATATTTTTTAATATTTGGTTAGCAAAAAATTGTTATATGTAGCTCCTTTATTGATTGGACTTTTTTTTTAATTATCTCGTGTCTTTTTAAAGTTGTATGAAATAAATATGAAAAAAATTTATGAAAAAAATGATACAAATCTTCCTATGATTAGCACTTTTGGCTATGAATGCTTTAGCAAGCATTTCATGTTTAACCAAATAATCAAATATAGAGCCCAAAGTAACTTCATCAAATCCTTCAATTTTCATCACTTCTAAATGCAAGAGGGGTCATTCTAATTTGCTCAACAAAATACCTATCACCCCGATACAATATATTATTCTTATAATTTTTTTCTTTCAATATTAGCAATAATATGTGGTTCTCTTAGTAGAGAGGCTCCTTTTTTATATTTTTCAATAATTGCAGAATTCATGGCAATAAAAGACATTGCCGCACACATGCAAGCAGCACAATTGGATTTGTCATCCATCTATGTAGCTAAAACAAATGTAAATCATATATTAACACTTATTCATATCAAAGTAAATCAACAATTAAACAAATAATACCAACAAATTGCCATCTTTTTATAATTAAAATGTCCATTATATTTTATGAATTTTTATATGTATTTCAAATTAATTAATTTAAGTATTGGAGTGAATATGTCAAATTCTTGATCCCATTTTGCATGCTTGCTAATTTTGATTTTTTATATATTTCAAATTAATTAATTTTAAGTATTGGATTGAATATATCAAATTCCTTATCCCATTTTTGCATGCTTGCTGATTTTGATATTGATTCCATCAATGTACTAAAAATTAAAGCAAAGCAAAGCAAAGATGGAAAAAAAAAAACACCTTTTATGCTAATTTTGGTCATAAATAGCACTAGCTAGAATGGTCAAAAGGTAAGAACCACAATTTCCTATTCCTATTATCTTTTATGACAAACAAATGCCAAATAACATCACTTTCAAATGCACTAATGATCAAAGCATCAAAATTTGAAGATGGCAATTTGCTAAAAATATATTACGAATGAGGTAAAGACACACGGAATCAGAAATCCTTAATTTATTTTTTTAATAATAAATATCTAGACAAGTTTTTGAATTGGGGCAATAACTTTATTAATTTTTTAAAAAAAAAAAAAATTATGTACATGAGATTTTGAAGAATTTTTCCAAAGCTTTCAATTCTCTTAGTACCCAACAAAAATCAAATACAGCTGGGTGTGCCAGATTCTTCTATGCTAGCGAACAAAAGTTACCCAGATCAAGAAATATAAAAAAAAAAAAAAAAGTGGCATAGAAAACTCACATGAAGAGGTAGAGAGAAAACCCACCTGAATGAAACTTAAAAGAACTATTTTGCTTTGCTCTTCTTGTATGGAATATAGCTGAAGCAGTAGATATCTTCCTGATCACTACTCTATCAATTTTCAGCCAAATAGAAAGAAGAATCAGAGAGAAAAAGTGAGTGAGTCAGACAGAGAGGGTGAAACAGTGATAATACTTTGCCTTAATTTTCTTCCTTCCTTTATGGAATTGAAACTAGGAAAATAATATATATATATATATATATATATATATATATATATATATATATATTGTCTAAAAATAATAAATTATGTTATTAAATTTTTTTAACTTATTCAATTGACTTGTTAAATAATTAAAATTATATTATTTAATTTATTTAATTATTAAATTGACTCATTTTTATAAAATATTAAACATATAATTACTGATAATTAAAAATTCAATTGATATTTTTTTAATTATTTATTTAAAATATCCTAATATTCAATTAAATAAAATTTTAAGTAAAAGTTAAACTAATTTAAAATTAATAATTAAAATGATTCACTAAATAAATCTTATGATTTTTTTGACGTAATAAATCTTATGATTTAAAAAAAACTGAAGAAAATCTTCTTTTTTTTTGGTACACTTGAATTCGTAAATTTAAAAAATTATATATTCCTCTAGAAAGCTGAAAAGAAAAAATAAAAACAACAGACCCACGTGATGCACATGAAAGCATGTACTTGACAAAAGACAACGCGACTAGAGAACAAGGGAGAAGAGAGAGTGGGACAATTGTAAAATGATTATGAGAATTAAATATTCCTGAGGGATTATAATATAACAAGTCCTTATCTTGCTAATAAATTATAAAAAGAACTTCTCAAAATTATCGAATGTTTAGCAATTAGAAGTATTTTAATTTTGTTCCCAAAAAAAACGTATTTTAATTTTACTTAAAAATAATAATAATTTAATGTCAAAAGTATTAGTATTTGATTCATTTATGATATATATATATATATATATATATATATATAATCAATTGTTTAAATCAAATCAAATCATGCTTATTGATAAAAATTAAAATTTTAGTGTCTATTTTATTAAGACCAACTGTTAATAATTAACAGTAACAATTAATTATTAGCAGTCAGTTTTGATGATCAAATGTTAGGTTTTAGCTTTAGCCTTATATAAAAAGTTGAATTAGAGATCAACTTACTAAATATACATTTAAACTTTTAGTTGGTTAGGTTATTAAAAGCTTATCTTCATCAGTTCACCCCTTAATGAGATATTTCCTCTTTTTTAAATTAGACCAGGCTACGAGTAAAAGAAGCAACAACGTCAAGCTTGGCCCATTTCAAAGAGGGCTTTTGACCAATAAAGCTTAGGGCTTAATTGTCCACAACACCATTTTTTAACTATATTTTTCTTCTTTTTATTCTTCTTTTTTATTCTTCTTATTTTATTCACAGAAATAAAAGAAAACAAATTATATATGTTTTAATTTTATTTTTAGACAGAAAAAATTTTAATTTGCACATTTGATTTTATTTTTAATATTTTTAAATATAATAATGATTATTATTATTATTTGGGATACAAATATTTAATTTTGATTTTTTAATAAAAAATGGTTGAAATAAAGATATTTGAAATAAAAATTAGTAATATAAAAAGAAAAATCAAGTTTTTGAAAGTTGAAAACAATAAGTTTGGTAAAAATAATGAACTTGTAAGTGATTAACTCGTAACTTTAAAACGATAAATTTGTAGTTTCAAAAAGATAAATCTACAATTTAAAAATGATAAACCTGCAAATTGGAAATGAAGAACCTATAAATGATGAAACAGCAAGTCGTAAACGATAAAACTATAAAATTTAAATAATAAACCTATAAGTTCTAAATAATGAACATGTATCTTGATGAATCTGTAAATTTAAAATAATAAATTTTCAAATTGTAAACGACAAATCTGTAAATAATAAGACAATGAGTTATAAACGATAAATTTGTAACTTCTCAACGATAAAACTGAAAGTTTAAAGCGATAAATATGTAAATTGTAAACGGTGAATCTATAACTTATAAATGATGAATCTGTAATTTCAAAACGATAAATTTCTTATAAGTTATAATTGATTAATTTTTAAATTCAAAACGATAAATATGTAATTTTTAACTAATGAACATATTTTATATTTATTAGTTTACTAAAATTTAATTGTAGAAAAATGCACATTTTTTTTAAAAGAATGAGATTCATAATATAACACCACGTATATGAACCCATGATATAACAACCCTCCATTAATTGCTAACTAATAGCCATATTTTTTTTAAAAGTCTGCAACTCATATAATATTCCAACGTATTAAGGGGGAAAAAATGCATACTGTAAGTTTAACCTGCCTATTGGTTTTATTTGTTTGTGATGGAGATTTAACATCAACATTATCATTTATTGGCCAGCAAAATTTCTTTGTTCCAACTGATATATTGTGATTATATCGAACAATAATTAATTTTATATTATATGCCAGTTATTGACAAAGTCAGTTTCTGATACCATACGTCCTCTCCGGAAATGAGGAGAAAATGCTATTCACCAACACATCCATTTGGCTCTTCCATACCTTTCATTTTCTTCCAATTTTTACATAAACGTTATTCTATTTAATTTTATACATATAAAAGTTTTTACTAAGGTATCATCTCATAATTACGGTATCACTAGTTAAAAGTCAATGATTCTTCTTGATCACTTCGTTATCATTCAATATGGATCTTTCTAGATTTTGATGTGAAATTCAAGATTCCAAAATACCCATGTTCAGTTTTATTCTTTTTTGGGTTATTAATCTCTAGACTAAGATTTAGTTTCTTCACATATCTAATTACATGGCTAAACCAATCTCGAACCACCTGCAACTACTCTTCTCCATCATCATATTTCTTGTTTTTGTTTTTGCAAGAACTTGTGATGCTAGTTGCATTCTTGATATTGAACCTCCTTTTATATATGCCTCTAATTGCAAGTCAGGCAACTGCTGCAGAGTCGTTTTTGATGAATACCTGTATGCATTAGGCCTGATGGCCAACAGAACTGGACAGATATACTTAATTCTACACAACAAAATGACTGCTTAGCTTTAATGAAGAATGTGTGCAGTGATGCTTTAGGCTGCGGAATTGAGAAGTTAACTGGTGGAAGCGGCGGCTGCTCTAGCTACAGGAAGGTGGATGTCGTTAATAAACTTGGAAACATGGTGAAAGTTTTAGATGAAGACTGTCAGGTTACAAATTCGGATGGAAAATCTGTGCAGGCTTGTAGTTCATGTTCCAGAAGATGGAAGGAGATTGGTGGATCATCAAACAATGGAGATGACTTGAATTCTGATGCCAGTATGTGTAGTTTTGCAGTTTTGATAACATTAACTAGTAATTTCGTTGATGATAGGAAAAGGGTTCAGGCAATTTATGATTGTCTTTCAAGGCAGAATTTTTCTACAGGTAAGCTAGTTTCCGCAAATTTATTTTACTTTCTTCAATTCCTTTTCTGTTTTATGTATTGGATTATTTTTCTGCTCCTTTCTAATGATTGATTTATCAATGTTTGATGTTGCTGTTAACTCTAGATAGTCTTTCCCTCAAGGGAAATGAACAGATAGGCTTGGCTAAAAGTGGTGATAACGGGCAAAGCACAGGTGATTTTTTACTGTTAAGATGAACAACACCCTTCTTCACAGTACGTTTATATATGGTCGACTTTCTTTCTTGATGATAACAGGAAAATTGGCTTTGATCATTGGGTTAGTGGGACTTGTGGCAATAATTCTAATTGCAGTGTCAATATGGATCTTTTTCCTAAAAAAGAGACAGCCAGATCTTTCAACTGTAAACAATGGTACTTACTGCTAACTAATGATTCAAAAGTAATAATCATATGTTAAAAGAGAGATTACAGATATAAGTTGTTGATGATATCATATGTTAAAAAAGAGATTACAGATACAAGTTGTTGATATCGGACAGGATTATATGGTTCATATTCTGAGGAGTCTAACAATCTCAAGATATCACCTAAGGAAATTTACTTCGCAACAGACAATCTCAATGAAGCAAACGTGATAGGCCAAGGCATTGCTGGTAATAAGCTTGAAATCCACACTGATTAGTAATCAAGCAATCTCTGTTATTCATGATTGATAGCTAATCATAAATATATACAGGAAAGGTCTATGAAGGTATACTGTCTAATGGGCAACCTGTCGCAGTTAAGCACATAATCAACGATGGATATGTGGAGACATTTGTCCGGGAAATTACGAGCCTTTCTCATGTTAGACATCCGAACCTTGTAGGTTTGCTTGGCTTTTGCGAGGATAAAGATGAATGTTTCCTAGTTTATGAGCTCTGCCACAATGGTAATCTATCAGAATGGCTATATGGTAGGTTTTCAATTCCATTCCATTAGTGAATATAACTTCTTCTACCATTTTTATAACATGGAGAACCATATGACAGTAGTTGAACAACAACAGGTAAAGATAAAGTTCTTTCCTGGCTTCAAAGGCTTGAGATTGCAATTGATAGCGCTAGAGGTCTCTGGTTTCTCCATACTTATCCAGAGGGCTGTATTGTTCACCGTGACATCAAGGTTCTTGCTTTCCTTTACTTCTCATCACTGATCAATCTTTTCTTTTTCCTCTGATTATCTCACATTTATGCTGTTATGGCAGCCTACAAACATTCTCATCGATGCCAAATTTCAAGCAAAGCTCTCAGACTTTGGACTATCGAAAGTTATGGATATCGGTCAGTCCCATGTGAGCTCAGAAGTGAGAGGTACATTTGGTTATGTTGATCCTGAATATCGAAGAAATCACCGCGTGAATGCTATGGGAGATGTCTACAGTTTTGGGATAGTTCTGTTACAACTCATCTCTGGCCAGAGAGTGATCAATCTGAACTTGAATAGACCTATGCAGCTAAACAAAATGGTAAGAAGCAAATCCCCTTTCTATGACCAATAACTTAATTATCTTTTCCCTTTGATTCCTTGCCATCCTTGATGTTGGATATTTTAATTTCTCAGGCAAAATTTCTGTCAAGAGGTGGTAATGTAACAGAATTTGCTGATCCCAAACTTAATGGAGAGTACTCAGATGAAGCCTTAGATATGGTACTCAAGTTAGCCTTGTCATGTACAGGGGTCAAGCAGGAAAGACCATCAATGGAGCAAGTGGTACTCGGATTAGAGAAAGCACTTGATATATCCATGCGAGTGAAGTCAGTAACATATGGTTGATCAACAAATAATATACTAAATCGGAAGAGAGTAGAATGAGATCGGAAATAACAGAATTATCCTTTGATTGCATGTAGGAAGATTGAACTTTACATCAATGTAATACCTGATTATTGATATTTGATATCAATATGGAAAAAGAATTACAATAAGTAAATATGTTTGTACAAAGCTTCATAATAAGAAAAAGAAAAAAAAAACGGAAGTCGATAAAGATATTAGCTCTTCTTAAAAAACGGAGCTAACATCACAAAAGAAAACAAGAGAGCATCTCTCCACAATTAAGTGAATTTACACAGAGAGATCCCTGCAAGAAAACAAAAAAAAGAACGGTAATACCGAAAAAATATGGGTTACCATACATGAATGAATCGTTCTCGAGGGAGAACTGGAGTCTTAGAGCTAGAGGAGCTCCTTTCATAGAATTGATGAAGGATCCTGATGAGAGCACTTGCTTTCTTGCTTGCTCGAGAAGTGCCTTCATTCAGTAAGGAATATAATGATACCATTAGAGAAGGACTCTTGACCAAGAGAGCCACAACATCAGTACCACTATTAATGCATAAAGCCAGCAACAAAGAAACACATTGCTCCTTTGCTGCCCTTGAGGTGGAGGAATCTAAAACCCCCACAATTTGAAGCAAGGGACCCGAGCCTAGAATTGTTGTCGCCCCATCAGATTTCTCGGCTAGACTAGCTAAAACTGCTAAAGAATCTGTTACAAGTTCTTCATTTTCACAAGATGTCAAAAGAGTAACAATCAATGTAACTGCTCCATCTGCAATAACCCTCCAATGATTTTCAGGGTGCATAAGCAACCCGTAAATCGCAACCAATGCATTCTTTATGGCACGATCATTTCCATCCCTAATCAAGTGTACTAAAGCCGGTATAGCCTCAGTATTCTCCCCAATTAATTTCCTATACTCCTGTATTGAAGCAAGGTAAAACAATGTAGCAGCACCATGCTGCCTCGTCTCCATCTTCAACCCATTCTTTAAAACATATACAATCAACTCCAATCCTCCATTCTCAACAATCACAGCTTTGCTTTCAGAATGCTTTGAAAGATTTAATAAACCTGCAATTGCATTCTCTTGAGACAAAGAATCATTAGACAGCAACAGCATTAATAGATACGGAATCACGCCAGCTTCTACCAAGCAAGACCGATTAAAAATGCTTGCTTTGCTTAGAAGTCGAATCTCATATGCTGCTTTATTCTTGTCTTCATTATCTCCATTGGCGAGCTTACCAGCAAGAAAACTAGCCACCATTTTCATAGCTCCCTCGGCCGCCAAACTTCCTGCAAGAACCGTCCTGGTCATGTCACGGTTCTTGCGAATAGATTCAGCAGCAGGGATTCCATTTTCGATGCAATACTGTTGAATTAGCCCCTTGAGCACTAAATTTGGGATTAATTCAGTGGTTTCAAGTCTCTTACCTGTTTTTGGACAAGTGGGATTTCCAGCTCTGAACCATTTGAGTATCGAAGAGCGATCATAAGTATGCCCTGACTCTATTGTGACCGGATTTTTCATCACCTCTAGCGATATTGGGCATCGAAAATCATCGATGTTAAGACACTTGAACAGCTGATAAATACATTTACCATCAAGTTGCGTGGTTTTAGTGTCGATAGAATCGAACAACACGCATCTTGAGTAGCTCATGAAACCCATCAAGCTACTTAGAAGCGACAATTCTCTTCTCTTTTCTTCTTCATTTGAATACTGGAATCCAATCTCTGACTCCAATAGCTTGACTTCCTTATTGCAATTGCTCCATGTCTGGACTCCAGCGTAATCCAAAACCCGTTTTATAACGTATGAGTCAGGAGCAACGCCATTTTCGAACTGATTCAGGATCAAGAAAACATCCTTCATGACCAATTTATCATCTGGGTCGACTTCGAATCTTGCTTTCCGCGCTTGTCTAGTTACTAGTTCAACCAATTCCTTTACTTCGCCTGGTATATCAAGCAACCACAGTGGCAAAACATCAAGACCCACAGCCATAGCCCGGGAAAGAACCCGGAACTGATTCGCCACCAGCTCCGACTTCATCAGCATCCATATACGAGCACCTTCACGGGTGCAATCTTCCAGCAAGAATCGAATTTTCTGCAAAGTCAAATGCAGCTCCGACAAACAGAGAAAGACCGAATCGATCACAACCCGAATTTCCTGGAGAAAGAGGATGAGGTTGCCGACTTGTCGAATCGTTTCGCGTGCCTTTTTTGCATTTGTGGAAAACGATTTGGACCTAAAGTCGCAAATGTCGACTGCTAGACCGGTTAGTGAAGTAAGCAACGTTGATGGGTCGACACTGTCGCAGAGATGCGCCGCCGGGAATGAAAGAATCCGGAGCTCTGACCCGTTATCTTTTCTGATCATTTAACGGAAAAGGGAAGACAGAAGTGGGAAGCTGGGAATTGGCTTCTTGCGTTCGGATTTGAATTTTGTTCTGTTTGGAATTCGGAAATGGCAATGGCGGTTGCGTCTTGTCTGCATATATAGGGAACTGGTCTTTGGATCTAGAGATGGACACACGTCAGAAGATTCTCTAAGATTGACTGATTTAGCGGTGAGATTAGAAAACACGTCGATGATAAACACGTGGGGATGTGGGGGATGAGAATAAGGGGGTTTCGTAGAGTGTTTCGAGTTTATACTCAGAGAGACACGTGGTAGAAAATTATGGGATGGTCTCGCGAAAGTGAAGATACGTGAAGAGTACTGGCGGACACAGTGGGAAGTTATAACGTGGAATTATGGAGAGGGAAGCAGCTTTGCAATTATTTATTTTAATTTTAATTTTATAATTAGGAGTTTAGCACTATATATTAGGGTTCATAGTTCAATACTTATTTAGTTACTAAGTATTAATAGTATTGATGAATAATTCTTATAGATAGTATTTTAGAAAAGATATATATATATATGCTGATATTCTTGTAGTGTATATATATTATATATATAATAAAAAACACTATTGAATTAAAATTATTATATTGCATTTTTAAAAGTCAATAAGTGCTTTTATATTTATTAAATGGAAATATTTTTATTTGAATTGGGTGTATATGTATTCTTATATGAAATTAATAATATGTAAAAAAATTAATTTTTAATTTGCAAATTAATTATATATGAAACTGAAGGTAAAAGTCGCGTTAGGCAAATGAAATCATTTAAGATGCCACTAATGTCAATATGGGCTCCACGAGGATCTATAATTTTCAATGGAGGAGGTTACCATGATTAAAAGGTTGATTGATCTTGCAACAATAAACTAGTGAAAGCCACTTCGATCTAATTCACTACTCTTACCCACTCTAAATTAATTGTCCAACTGACCTCTCAAAATTTCTGCACGACAATTGTTGATTTTTTTTTTTATGTATAACGAATTTTATTTATGTTAATTGATAAAATTTTCCCAAAATAATTCTTTAATTTTAAATTTTTTATTTGATTATATAATTGCCCGTCCAAATGAATTTTTACCTTGCTATAAACTTATTTTTACGCGTAATTTTATTGTGTTAGTCTAAAGTTTTCGATGTTAATAATTATATTTAAAAGCAATGTATATATTAATAGGATTTTAGGAACATGCATGAATCAATGAACTAATAGTTATGTTATGTAAGGGAAAAAAGGAATAACATATATAGGATATGCATGGTATTAATTCAATAGAGAAATTGAGCACTTACAGTATGCTATGGGAGTGAAGAAAAGAAAAAAATAAAAAAAAAAAAATTGCCGTCCCACCTAGCTGTATAAAAATCACCCCTGCTCAATTAGCTAGATTTTTTTATAATCCGTTTGAAATTGTTGTTTGAAAAAAAAAATACTTTTAAAAAAATTATTTTAAATTTTAAAAATTGTTTTTGAAAATAAATATATAAATAGATATTTTTTTATAAGTATATTTGAAAAAAATAGTTTATAAAAATTTTAAAAAATCAGTCAATTAAATTAAAAAAATTTTAAATTTATTTTTTAGACATCCAACAGCAATTTTAAACATTTTTAATGTGTTCCAATTTTGAAGTAAATGTGTGAAAACAGTACTATTGAATTTAGATGTTAGAGATGAAAGTAAAGAAGAAGAAAATGAAAGTATTAATGAAAATAACAAAGATGACAAATCTGATCATTTCTCAATATACATATAGGTTGGTAGTTAAAACAAGTACTGAAATTATTCTACAAAGTAAACCCACTCCTTGTTTAAAAAATAAAAAATGGAAAATTTGTTAAAAAGCAAACAATCCGCAAAATGGAAAAAGAAATGGATCAATTACAATTCTCATCGTGAGATTTCCCTCGTATAATCGACTTATGATCCAAACTTTATTTTGTATTAAAGAAAGAAAAAAAAAAAGAATCACATTCAACTATTATAACAAAATTAATATAGAATATTATATCATAATTAAAATGAAACCTACATATATTTAAAAGGGTGTCCTTATCCTTTTTGAAAAGTCGAAACTAGCAAATTACATTCCCTTAATTCATACCACCTCTAAAATAAATAAAATTTTACAAATGGCAACCAAGCTTTCATTTATCGGAAATATACACAGAAATTTTTTAAGAGAGATATTTGTCCTATTCAACTTGGGTCTGTCATTACATAACTTATTAACTTATTTTGATCTTTTTTAAAAAAAATTTTACAGTTAATTTATATAATTGTGTGTCTTTTTTTTTTCTTTTTGTTTCGGAGTTCCTATTTATTATGAATCTATTTAAATTTTTATGCTTATAGTTGTTCACTATGTTTTATAGAATCAATGTAAAAAAATAAGAAAGTAATTTTAAGATGAAGTTTGACAAATTAATAATGAAGTCAAATTTCATATTAATTTAGTCTAACAAATAATTTAGGTTAAGATAATTTTATAGCATGAAAAAATTGAGAGTCAAAATGAACTAGAATTTCTTTTGGTAAATTATGATATTCCAATTAGACTTTTTCTCATGAAAATTTGAATAGTAAAGCTTTTAAAAAATGAAAAAAAAAACATTTTATAAATTGGAACCTATATATATATATATATATATATAGTAAATAGTCATCCTTTTTCAAAATAAAATAATTAGTATCTCTATGGGAAAAACTCTTTTGTGATGAAAGTGTATCCGTTCACAATGATACTCAATTGGATTAATATGAACCAGCTGGATCACTTTTGAGCCATAACTATGATTGTGAAATTGATATATCATGTGCACATACAATCCAACATAACCAGCTGGTTCAGATTAGCAAACTCAATCGTAATATTCAGAAACTAATTAATTTCCTTTATTTATTTGTTTTGTTCTCACAAATTGCTTGAAATAGAAAATATTACATTTGCAGCCATAACTCTCCTGGCTACGTACAAAGCCCTTTTTAATGCAATCTTTATCACTATTGTTTTTATTTGTTAATTGTCATGTCCTAGCATCTAAGGGCCAGCTAATATGACTCTGGCCAAAGTAGACTCATTTTACAACAAAAATATTAAATTGCCATATCTAATCACTACCAAACTTTCCACATAAATTTTGATCCAAAAAAAGAAAAACTTTCCTCATAAATTATAAATTAAGTTATATATATATATATATATATATATATAATATTCCCTTTTTGTCTAAGCAAAATCAAAACCAATTTGCTCTCACCCCATAAATGAAAAAAAAATCAGAAATTAATTTTGCATCTTTATTCATGCATTGTTTAATTAGTTCAAAATATTTTTTTAACTAAAAGATCCAACCAATTAATGCCTCTTGATATATAAAGAATCTAATAATCAAATCTAAGTCGAGAAAGTAAAAATTTTAAGATAAGTCATTTAAGAGTTTAATTTAAAAAACTTAGTGTAAATGGGCATCTGGGATCATCCTACCCATTTGTTTTGAGTCATATGTATAGTTGAGATGGAAAGAAAAGGAGAGGACAAAATGTCAAATAAGTAGAAAATGACATGAAATGATATAGGAGGAAAACGTCAATATCCAGATGCACATAGTTATGTAACCATGAAATCTTTTCAAACTCTGATATCCCATTGTCATACAACAAAAAATGTCTTCCCCATTAAGATCTTCGGACCACAAAATGAAGAAAAAAAAAAAAGATTCCTATAGGTAAGCACCAAGAATGCCCCATCAAATCATGGCCCTAACATTTGAGCAACCCCCCATTAGGTTTTGCCGTCGATGCTAAAGCCAACCCCATATGATTTCTACATCATTGTCCTTAAGATCCAAAACACCCACCAAGAGTAGATACTAGGAAAAGGCAGCCAGCTAGTTAACAACTAAGCAAGATTGTGAACCATTTTTTAATTTTGTTTTATATGATTATAATCGGATTTAAACTCCCAATTATATAATTTTTTTAAAAAAGAAAAAATACCCATTTCTAAATTACCCAATTTTTCGTCTTTCTTTTATTAACTATTTATATTTAAATTATTATTAATATTACGATTCAAATTAAGAATCGCTTGATGGAAACATTATTATACGATTGGGTTTGATTAGACTGTCGAAAGTAAAAATTAAAATATATATGAGAATCAAATAGAACAATTATGCAAAGTTTAAGGGCCCAAAAACACGCGTTGACAAAAGTCCTTGTAATATCGATTCACAATTTATTAATGATTTTTTTTTAACCTCTCTATATGTATAACCAATCTGACCCCATATTTTGAGTGGCCAAATCCAAGTGGAAGATGGCACTTTTGCAGGAAAGCATCCTTTTGGGTGTTATAGTGTTGTGCTCGGCATTAGGGGTTTCTTCACATAGTAGGCATATGCAATATACTCCTCCTAATGTTACTCGCTTAACAGATCTCTTTCCTCATGTCTCTATTGCTCAAGGATTCTCTACTTTCTTTGGAAGCTCAAATATTAAGTTGCTTAATAATGGGTCTTATGCTAATCTTGCTCTTGATAAATCCTCAGGTAAAACTCTATTATTGAATGAGAGGTTTATGCATCTTTCTCAGCTGATCCCATTTTGTTAATTTTTTTGGATCATTTTTTTTTTATTTTTTGTTTCCTTGCAGGATCTGGATTGGCTTCAAAGACCAAATATTTCTATGGATTCTTTAGTGCTGCAATCAAATTGCCTGCTGGTTTATCCTCTGGAGTTGTAGTAGCCTTTTATGTAAGCTCTTTCTTTCATTCATTTTTATATCTAACCAAAATTCTAATTTAGACCCGTTTCCCAATAAGAAAGGAAAATAAACAAAAATATATGTAGACTAATATATATGGGTAAATATTGCAGATGTCAAATGCAGATACAAATCCACACAACCATGATGAGATTGACATTGAACTTCTTGGTCATGACAAAAGAAATGATTGGGTGATTCAAACAAACGTGTATGCAAATGGAAGTGTAAGCACAGGAAGAGAAGAGAAATTCTATCTCTGGTTTGATCCAACACAAGAGCACCATTATTACAGCATAATATGGAACAGCCATCATATAGTGTAAGATATATAAATCAAGACCCAAAATCTAATTTCTATAAAGATCCAATCTTTATTGCTCAATCAAGCTTGAAATTGCAGGTTTCTAGTGGACAATATACCAGTGAGAGAATTTGTGCACAACAATGTTTTCCCATCAGTGTACCCATCAAAGCCAATGTCAGTTTATGCCACAATCTGGGATGGGTCAGAATGGGCAACTCATGGAGGAAAATACCCAGTTAATTATAAGTATGCACCATTTGTGGTTTCAATTGCAGAAATGGAAATCACCGGCTGCACATACAATAATAATCCATCAGCAGCAGGTGAAGCTGCCTCTGCTTCTTCATGTACTAAGGCTGGTCCATCAAGCATTGACCCTGTTGACGGGCAAGAATTTGTTAAGCTATCAAAAGATCAAACTGTGGCCATGGATTGGGCACGAAAGAAGCTCATGTTCTACTCTTACTGTAATGATCGACCCAGGTTCAAGGTCCTGCCACCTGAGTGCAAATAAATGTAATACAGCATTATACTTCCCTCTTTTTTTTTCCCATTTCAAGATATTTCTTTTTTAAAATAAAATATCTTTTTTTTTCAATATATATACATATATCTGATGGGAGGAATTAAATAACTTATCATCTTTTGCAGATTACAGTAACTCGTTCAAAAGACAATGTCAGAGATTAATTGGAATCTCCTTTTTTCAATTGAAAAAAATATTTAAATGGTTGGAGATGCCAGTAGTCTTACAGGATGGAGAGATTCATATAGTGCCTTCAAAGTTCGTAAACATGCTGAATTTTCAAAGTTCTAATTAGATTTCAACTTTAAAACTATGCAAGTAAATTTTACTTTTAAGATTAAAAAAAAAGTACCGCTTTTCATATCAATTTACGTAATGAGTGCTCTCGCCCACTGATATAAAGATAGTTTTCCCAACTGAGAATTCATTATTCCTTCTCTATATATACCATTTATAATTAAAAAAAGGAAAAATTACTTTTCATTAATTTTATTTGTAATGACTTACATAGGGTATCAAAATGGATCATAAAAGTGTAATACATAAAATTAGCGTATTAACATTGAGTATAAATAAATTTATTTCATAAACAGATCAACATGTTTATAGCACGGTTTAAAGTAGATATTATCACGGATTGACACGCAAATTAATTATAATTCATTTAATTTTTATATATTGTGTCATGTTATATTATATCAATCCCACCTAATCTATTTATAACACATGTCAATTTATTAAAATATGAATGTTATAGTGTCATTTTACAAAAAAAAAAATTTAAATATTATTATCATGTTGTGTTAGTCGTACTGTATCATGTCAATTAATTCAAAAAATATAATCATATCATATTGAATGATTTAAAAAAATATAATTGTATCATATTCATATTAAATATGCTATACATATAATTTATATATTGTATTCGTATTAATCTAATAAATAAATAAATTATATTTGTATTAATTTTAATCGTATAACCAAATGAGTTGATACCATACAAACATATTACACCAATCCGATTTGACACTCCGAGAGTCTATAAATTTTTAATAAGTAAAAAAAATGATTATTAAGTTGATATAAATGGTTAGACGTGCAGTGATATTTGATAAATCTGTATTAACTCATTTCTTTCCAAGTTTGCGAGGAACGGAGTCAGAAGTTATTTTCAATGAATAAATTTATCCTCACTAAATCATTACATGTACGATTTAGTGGATCAAATTTTGATTTAATGATAGAGAGAGAGAGACTGAAAGGGTAACATTACTCTCCAAGCACATTCAAAATTTTAACTTTTTAACTTTAATTTTTTGTATTTTGTAAGAAAAAGAGGTGATAATAATAATAATAAATGGTCTTGCCAGATGAGTAAAGTTTTTGTTATTATTAAAGCAAATAAATGGTTGAAGTTACTTTACAAAAAGTGGAAAAATTACGATGAAATGGACCTCATCTAAAATTATCTAATGGGGTTGGGTTGTGAATCTCGAAATGACAGACAAAAGTCCGTTTGTGACCGTATTTAAGAAAAAGAATATTTTTAATTTTTATAAATTTTAAAAATTATTTTTAAAAAAATAGTTAAATAGATATTTTTTTAGAAATAAATTAAATAAAATAGTTTATAAAAAAATTTTAAAAAATTACCAATTAAATTAAAAAAATTAAATTTACTTTTTAAAAATTTAATAATAATTTCAAACACCTTTAATCTATCCAGAGACGCAATGCAAGCATGCGGGCATGAGGTACGACCATAGAGAGAGAGAGAGAGAGGTGTACACTACAGAAAGTAATAATAGGCATTAATGAACAATGTCAATGAGAGACTAAATGGCTAAGGAGGTGTTTTAAAAAAAGCAGATTTAAATATTTTTATTTAATTAATTTTTAAAAAATATTTGTAAAAGGATTTTTTTTTCTTCTAAAAAGTGTTTTTCCTAAACAAAATACGAAAAAAGGGCCTAAATGCGAAATGCGAAAGTCCGCAACCATAAACCCCAGAAATTGCAGATTTATTTAGTTGAAGCTGTCAGCAGACTGGGCAATCAACAGCCAGGGCTATAAATTTGGGCCTACCATAGCTACTGCTCCCCCACCTACCTGCCTGCAAACTTATCACTAACATTTTTAATATGGTGTGTATATATATTATATATCTTTTTAAATGAGTTTCATTACACTAGAGATTAGAGTTTACAATCAGACGGATTCGGAACCCATTTTTTTTTTATCTGTCCCCCGTCCCAAAACTATATTCTATTTTCTTATCTTAATCCCGCAAAAAATTTTAGATTTTTGTTCCCTATTTTTATTAAAATTTTTTATTTTATTTAATTAGTTAATTCTATAATTTTTTAAATAAAAAATATTTTTTTACTTTAAATAGACGATATATTTTTACTTTATTATTTTTAAATATTCATTATATTAAAAATATAAATAATTATTATATATAAAAATATTTTTTTTTTGAACGATATATATATATATATACTCCCTCCTTAAAAAACATATATATAAAAAAATTCTTTCCTTCTGGAGTTGGATCTGGGCGACTTTGCCATTCTTATATTACATGTACCCTATAGATTTTTATTTTTGATAGAAAGAAAATGAATAAAGCTAATTATATATATATATATATATATATATATATATATATATATATAAATATAAATAAATAAAGATTTTTTTGAAAGGAAATAAAGAACTAATTTAAAAAATATATTTTTATAAAGTATATTAATATATATAAAAATAAAATTGTCAAAGACTAATGTCAGCCCAGCCCAAATTCTGCGAGTGAAGCCCACAAACAGTCATTGCTTTCGCTACAACACATTGTTTGCTGCCTCTTTCTGGTATAGATAATCCATTAATCTTTTGCTCCTTTTCTCGCCCAGTTTCTCTGACCTTATTTTCAGATTTTCAATACCAAGTCTCTTGATTTGATATATCCAGACCCCAGCGATGAACCCTACGTCCTTCTCCATTACCGATCTCGTTGAAGATAACAACAGTGGAAGCGATTCCGACACGAATTTCGATGCAGCGCCTGAGTACTACCAGCCAATTCCAGCCGTGGTTGACGATGACTCCAGTCAAGGCAACTCGGTTGAAGAACATCACGCCTATTCTATGGATGAAGCAGAGAACGGAATCTCGTCTATTCATCTAAATGGCGACATCGAGCAGAAGAGCAGCAGCGACGACGAAGACGAAGAGGAGGAGGAGGACAGAACGAGACAGGTTTCTGATTCGGCGATATTAAGGGCTTTTAGGGAGGATGAGAGTCGAAGGAATGCTCCTTTGACGGCGGAGAATGCAACGCGAGTTATGCAAGCAATGCGTCGGATTTCTTTCGGAGGATCCGCTCCTGATTGGGTGGCTCAAGTCCCTGAGGATCAATGGATCGCTCATCTTCGGAGTTTGGGTCGCCCACCCAACCATCCAACTCCATATTAACTGTTTGCAATTTATCATTTTGATTCTACTTTTTCTTTTTGCAAAATATTGTAAGATAAATATGCTTTACATTCCAAATAAAATAAAAATATATTTAATATATTTCAACTTTTTTTTATTGGTCGGTTACCTTAAAGAAATCACCAGGAAATTGAAAATTTTCTCTTAAAAATTATAGAAGATTAATAAATTAAATTTCTTATTCCTCTTTTTCCCTCAATTTGAAGGAAACTAATTATTAGCATATAGAGTAATTTAAAAAATTCAATTTATTTCCGTCACTTCTCCTTCAGCCTCTTAATTTGTTATCAAGAGGGAAAATTTTATTTATTTTCTATTATATTAGCCTCAATTCCACCCAAACAAACAAATAAAAGCTCCTTGACAAAAACGCATTTTTAGAATAAATATTTTATAAACTGATTTTAAAAAAAATCCAATGAATTCTAAAACTGCTTTTGACTTCCAAATCAATTCTTCAATTCTAAATGAAGAGGAGAAAAACCAGAGAGAGAAATGCAGAAACGATGTTCTTAAATACCATTCATGTTAAAATTCGACATCACCAACTTCTTCATCTTCTTAATTATATAAACATTTACTAGCAGTCTCATATTTCAACCATGCACTCCCTCTTTTTATTTTAAACAATGTAGTAGAAAGAGAAAAAAAAATGCGCTTCATTAGTTCAAGGGTCTATAACCATGCTGGGTTCTTCAAGGGAGTAACCACAGCCTTCACTTGCAAGTAATTGCTAAGACTGTAAATACCCTTTTCTCTTCCTTGTCCACTCATCTTGTATCCACCGAAAGGAATTGCAGCATCAAAGACGTCGTAGCAATTGATCCATACTGTTCCGGCCCTTAATGCACGAGTCAGGATGTTAGCTGTGTCTATGCTCTGCGTAAACACCCCTGCAGCCAACCCATAGCGAGTCTTGTTTGCCCGGTGTATAACTTCATCGAGATCCCTGCAATTATTTTATATGTTAATGCTCGTAAAAATTCATATCTCCTTTATACAACAAGATGCAAGAGGTCATTCCTTACTTGTATTTTAAAATGGACTGAACTGGACCGAATATCTCATCTTGTGCTATCAGCATATTCTCCTGATATCATTTTGTGAGTCAGCATTGCAGTCATATTATCAATATTCGGTCTATAAATTGCTAGATTAATACGCAGAATAAACACACCTTTACATTAGAGAAAACAGTTGGCTGAATATAATAGCCCCTGTTGCCGAATCTATCACCTCCAGTTTCAAGGGTAGCTCCACTTTCGATACCAGACCTTATGTACCTTAGTATCTTCTCAAATTGTTCTGAATTAACCTGTTTTATTCGAGTGAAACACATTCAATATTAATTAATCAGTAGCTAAGTTGAGTCATCCTGAAACAGTATCCTTGAAAGACGGTATCTTGCTGATTTACCTGAGGACCTTGTTCAATACCCTCCTTGAATGGATCACCAACAGCTCGTTTTATAGCACGTGCTTTTGCTTTCTCTATGAACTCATCATATACTTTTTCGTGCACATACGTGCGAGACCCAGCACCACAGCATTGGCCCTGCAGGGAAGCACATAACCATGATAAATAGAATGCAAGCTTTAATTCCGTGAAGCTACCATGTACATTTAGAAGCAACTGCTTGAACAGGGATATTTCTTATTTTATGGTGGTTGGAAAAATCATTTCCATATTTTAGGGTAGTTTTTGGCACAATTCCACATTTAGGGTAGTTTGAAAAAGTATTTCTCTATTTGGAGTCGTTTTGTTGAGATGGCCATGTGAAAGAGCTGCACACCAATTAGACTCTTCAAGTGGTGCACAACTTATATTTTTTTTAATTTATTTAATTTTTTTAAAAAAAGTAGACTTGCAGCAGAGTGTATGTGTAAAGCATAAAACTGTGTAGGAGTAGCCATAACTACACCTTACACGTGTAGATACCTTTTATTTCTACTTATGTTTTGTTTCATGCATAACATGTAGCTTATCTTTTTTTCACTCTCTTTTTAACTTTTTTTTTGACACAGAATGAATATTTTTTATTATTATTTTTAGGATAAAAATTATTCTCTTGAAACCACCACCACCTTTTTTTTTCACTCTCTCTCTCTTTCTTAGCTGTGTTAGAATTTCACTTGCGCCATAGTTTTCTTGTTTCGTAGAATTTGTTGTCTTTGGAAAGTGAAAAAAAAAAAAAATTCTACTGTGTTAGTTGAACTAGTGCGCAGAGCCAGTGCGCTACTTCAACTAGCACACTGAACTCTGTTTGACTATTAAACAATTCCAAATTTGGAATTTTAGCAAAAACTACTATAAATATGGAAATAGTTTTTCCAACTACTGTAAACTGAAAAATATCCCGCCTAAACATACCTGATTAAAGAATAAAGCGAAATGAGCCAGTTCAACAGCCTGATCAACATCGGCATCCTCACAAACAATAAAAGGCGATTTCCCTCCAAGTTCCAGTGTTACTGGCTTAAGGTTGCTTCTCGCAGCCAACTCGAGAACAATTTTTCCTGTATCAGTTGATCCAGTGAAAGCAAGCTGCATGGAGATTGCAAAGAAGTATGAAATATGCAAAATATAATCAGCAACAATTACAATGTTCTCTAAGTTAGTAGTAAAACTTTTCATGTTTCAAGTACGAAAAACACTGCACAATTTTTCAGAATATTGCTCTGAGCAAAAGTTTACACTTAAGAGCATGCTTTTGCAAGAACCATCTGCTGATATAAAAGATTAAACATTTTGAAAATTTTCTCCGGAGCAATAGATATATAACTTGCAAAAAGTTTTAAGCTTTTGTATATTTCTGCATAATCTAACTTCGCATGCTAAGGTTAAACTTATTACCAGATTAATATTAAAATGATTTCCCTAACAAAAACCTGTATGACCCTGGAAATAAAGAAGATCCAGTCTGTAGCTAAAAAAATCCAAATGGAAATGGAATGGATACATTTGTGTGCATTATATACAGTACCAACTATCAAATACCTTATCCACATCCATATGGCTGGCAAGAGCTGCACCGGCAGTTGGACCATACCCAGAAACCACATTGAGAACACCTTCTGGAAGTCCAGCCTGTAAGATGATCAAATCAGAACCAGAAATAGAAATTGCGAGTAACTAACTGATTTGATTGTCAAAATTTTTGTCATCAATGAAGAAGGAAAACGTATGCATGTGTATGGTGCAGAACATCGCGTAGAAGCCATAAAAATATATTTCATCACTTGGAATGTATAATAATGATGATATTTCATAAAATCACCATTAAACAAGAAATGTTTCAATTCACAAGAATAATGCTAAATACACTTTTTTTAATGTAACTTTATAACTGAATCATAAGACAAGCTAAAAAGTCTGTGATCAAATGGATACAACATAGATGCTTATGTTTCTGTTTAAGTGGCAGTTATGGAATGACTAAAAGCTACCTCGTGAAACAGCTTAGATACATAGAGAGCGGTTAACGGTGTCTGCTCTGCTGTCTTGATAACAATAGTGTTGCCACATGCTAATGCTGGTCCAACCTTCCACGCATACATGAGTAGAGGAAAATTCCATGGTATAATCTGACCGACAACACCAATTGGTTCATGCAAGGTTTGCACATGACGCTGGCCATCAGCTGGAACTGTGAGTCCATGAATCTTATCTACCCAACCTGAAAAAATGTACAGGAACAAACACAATGTTAGGTATATTCCATTTTCCAAAGAATAGGTCATTATAGTGAGATCACTACTGTATTCGTTCATTTTGCTTACCAGCATAGTATCGGAATAAACGTACAAACATTGGTACTTCATCTTTAGCAGCCTGCTCGTACGGTTTCCCATTATCCCAAGTCTCAAGTTCTGCAATTTCATCATTATGCTTTTCAACCAAATCAGCAAAGCGCAATATAATCCTTGATCTTTCCTGGAATGCAAAAGGAAAAGATTTTCAAACTAGAAATCCTTTACAACAACATACACATGACATAAATAAAAGTAGTAGTAAAATAAGACAAAATGGAATAGTTACATAAGCAGTCATCTTAGGCCATGGTCCTTCATCGAATGCTTCACGAGCAGCACAAACGGCTCGATCAATATCTTCCGAATCACCTTCAGCAACATGGGCTATGACTTCCCCAGTCCTGGGGTCCAATGTTGGGAAAGTTTTCCCTAAGACACAAGATTCAATAAATGCTCCATAACGGCACATCAAAATAACAACATAAAAATATAATAATGTGTTTGAACACCTGCAAGGCACTGCATTTATGTTGCATGAACACAAACTTGAAAATAACGGGCAGTTACCTAGCGTTAGATAACCATTTTTTTTTATTCGGATATAATATCAGCTAATTAAAAATAGTAATATTTTATTATTGTATCGTTTGTTACGAGCATATAGACTGATATAAATATTATGTAACAATAAAAAAAATTAAAATTTTATAATTATCATTAATCTAAATTATGGATATATACAAAAATTTTGGTGGTGTTTACAAATTATTGATGTAATAATTAATTTTATAAATTAACTTAATATATTAAACTTTATTGATGATTTTAATAAAATCTTGCCTGAACATTAATAAACATCTCATAAAAAGCTACAACTCATCTTCATTTAATGGCTAATGGAATCAAAATATACCTGAGGCCGCATCAACGAACTGTCCATTTATTAAAAGTTTATTATAATTGACAGCGACAGATGGAACGATCGGATCATCAAGAGCAGCAGCTGCCGCAGGGGTACTGTATCTACTGATTCCTCTGCCCAGGCTAGAATTCCTCCCTAAACAAGATGCAATCTTTTTTCATTTAATATGGCTTGAATAGAACAGAAACATAAATAACAAATTCCATTGTCAAAACCAACTAGCAAAAAAAACCAAATAACAAACATGTTATAAAAAAAAAAATATAGTGCAAAAATAGCTGAACTGTTTCTATAGAACCAAAATTTAAAACCCAAATTTGACTTTTGAAACATATTAAACAAGTTGATGCAATTGCAAGATAGGATGTCATTATCATCAAGCCGAAACAAAAAATGGTGGAAGGTCATCAGGGAGACACATTTCCACAAATACACCACATTGGTAGGTCCCACACAAGAAAATAGATATTTCCTATCTCCAGAATGATAATGAGAGAAAAGATATAGGAAATTAGGTGAAAGAATCAAATTGAAAGCAATAAAATAGATCTGATGCTGAACAAATAGTACTTCTATTACTGCAACACCAACCAACAACAACACGAAAGGGGGAAATTCTGAATCTAAACTTACCCATAACCGATGCTTGAGTTCCAAAAGGGAAAAGGAATTAAAAAAAAAGGCAAAGTTTATTAAAGAATTAATTCTAATTTTCTCTCTTTTTCTTAATAAAGATACAAATTTAAACTTTTCTCCTGTTTTCCACCAACTTAGTTTCCAAGCAACCGAACAGATAGTCAGAATCTATTGATGTCATAACAGATGCTCAAAGCACAATAAAGAAGTGCTGATCAAGCAGCTCTTAGACCGTTAGACTGTATATCTTTATTACAGGAAATCAAAATAATTGCTAAAAACCCATGAAATACCTCCTGAAAACAGAGCAGAAGCAGGAGTGAAGGTTCGACACAGCAACCATGAAACCTTTCTACCAGCCATAATAGCTCTTCTCTTCTCACTCTGCTATGACCCCTCTACTTCTCTCTCTCTCTCTCTCTCTCTCTCTCTCTCTCTCTCTATTATATAAACAATCTGTCTGTCTATGGTTGCTTAGCGAGTGGAGCGTTACAAATTTAAGTTAATAGTTAAACGATAATGATGGAGATGGTAAAAATAAATAGAAATTTATTATATTGGTAGAATTACTTTATCTGGATTTTCTTCTAAATTCCCAATTTATAGAAAAAAAAATACCTCTTTTTTTTATCAACTTCACTATTTTTAAAAAAAAAAAAAACTTTAAGGAAAAAACATATCAATATAAATCACTGAAAATAAAGAAAGAAAAAGACAAATGCATGAGCTAACCCGCAACCAGCTAAGTAACTCGTGAAATTGAGTGGTTGAATCAGCATATCAATGCAGAAAAATAGAAAGAAAAAAGACTATGTCCAGAAAAGAGAGAAATGGACAAAACTTGAACAGAAGTTGATCAATCCATCATAATATCACGTCATGATTAAAATCTTTCTTTTCTTTGTTTTTTTCAGTTTCAATATGCTTTCTAGTTGTATTTGTCTTGTTGGCTATCGGAAAAATTCTTAGATTATTGTAAATTAAAAAATAATTTATAAATTTATAATAAAAATTATTAAAATTTTAAGTTTAAAATATTTTATTAAATATTTTTTTTTCAGGATGATTTTAATGAATTGATGTAGAAGGCAGATAGATTGTCCGTTAAACTAATATACAAATTTCAATTTTTTTAATTATTTTATTTTTTAGATACTAAAATAAAAATTTTAATTATTTTATTTTTTGTGACTCACATAGTACATTTTTTTAAAATAATAGTTTGAATCATTTGCTCCAATTGAGATTATTGAGTGATCCATTTAAATAAAGAACTATCTTAAAATCAAAATTTTGTAAAAAATATCCTAAATTATTTTTTTTCCATTTACACTAAATTTATAAATATCACTTGGCACTCATGCTTTTCTGCCACGTTTTGCTTTGGTATAATTTTTTTTTAATTTTAGCAAAAACAATATTTAAAGGATTAAAATACTTTTTTTTCGGACAATGAAATAAAATAAATGTCTCCACAACCCTTTTTAAACGTTAAAGAAAAAAACAATAATTATTAATTTTTTATGGGATAACATTGCAGTTTTTTCTAAAAAATGAAATAAGAGCTTTGAATTAAATTAATTCTTTCCTCATTGACGTAATTTATAAATTTAAGGATTAAAAAACCTCTCTTAAAATTTTAACAAACTAATATTAAAAATAAATTTTTTTTAAAAAATTATATTTATCATATTATTTTCTAATAAAAATATTATTTGAGATAATAATAAAAAAATTATGATTTAAATGTACTCATTATTATATAGTTAAAATCGTTGCTAACAAAATGAAACTCTAAATTTTTATAAAATATCATTAAACTGTATATAAAAAATTTATACAATAATATTTTAAATATAGAAAATTATGTATTATATTATAATGTAATATTTCAAATTAATGCAGTATAAAATGAATAAGTATTATTTCAAACGATATAAAATAAATTGTTCATTTTTAAAAAATTGATTGTAATTGTAATTTGAAAAATTTAATAGGGACTTTCTATGCCAACTGAAAATTGTATTTTGACATGCTTCTTCTATTATATATATATATATATATATATATATATATATATATATATATATATATATATTAGTAATAAATATTAAATTTAAATGATGATTTCAAGTAAATAAAATTTTCTTTAGTGAACTGATAACATTACTACCCTAATTAATCAAAATTCAAAAGTAAAATCATTTACACCAAATCAATATATTAGCAAGAGAAAAAAAAAATGTTTCTTAATACATATGAATCGGAAAAATTGAATCATAATGGATAAAATGAGAAGAAAAGTTGCGTCTTTGACAAAGAAAAGAGCATTATAATTATTAAAACTTGTGGTTTTCCCTGGTCGGTTGGTTTTTTTTATTTTTTTGGATAATTGGATTGGATTGGATATGGTCCTATGGAGCGGCAGTTGGCGTAATCGGACTGCTAACCATTTCTTAATGGCGAATACTTTTACAATTAACGATAAAAATTGAAAATTTCTTAATATAAAAAATATATCAATAACTAATTTAAATTTGTAAGAAATAAATTTATTATTAAATTGAATATAAATAAGAAATTCTTCCTTTTTCTTTGCATATCAAGAGTGTTGAAAAATTCAAAATCTGACTTTTGTCACGTTAAGATAATTGTAAATAATAACAATCTCTTACTGTAAAAGATTGTCTAAGATACTATGAGCGGCGGCTTAAGGCATAGCCCCTAGTCCCCAATTTATGCGGGGTCTGCTTTATATAATAAACTAATTTCTTTCTACCCTCTTTTTATATTTAAACAATTTTATCTCTCAATTTGTACTGCAAAAATAAAAATAAAAAATCTTTTTTTTTTAAATTTTACTCATCATACTTTTCCATTTTAATTTTATATAACTCATCTGGGTTATTTTTTTATTTTCTAAATGTATTTTTGTACAATTATAATATATGAATTAAAAATTATAATTAGAACAATATAAATCAACAGCTATAGTTTTTTGCATTTTATTTTCATTATAGCAAAATTGTATTAAAAATTTTGTTCATAATATTAAAAAGACTCATAATTAACTCTTAATTAGAACTGGCCGCCCTAAATATTATTGTCAACTAAAAAGAGTTGATTTTAAATTATTATTATTATTATTTCTTAGAAGGGATATATGAGGACGTGAAAATGGAGATCATATCAATTTAGTCTGAATTAAAATAATAAGCTCATCAACTTGGTCCTACTTGGCGATTTTCAATGGATATTATCTCTAATATTATATATTTTTAAGTTACTTTTTTTATTATTTTGGGATATGCGTCAATCAGCAAATTATTTGAGATTGAATGGACAGTGAAGTTAGAACTCATGCGGCTATTTTTTTTTTTTTTAGAATTTCATAGTGAATGGGTAGAGAATTTTTAATTAGTATATTTATAAATTTTTAAAAATTTATAAAAATAAAAAATACTAACAAATTTTAAATTTATCAATATCTAAAAACAAAAAAAAAATTAACTTTTTAAAATTTTAAATCAAAAAAATATACACACAGCTTAAATACTCGATGCTCAAAATATTAAGAAAATGTTTAAAATTACTGTTAAGTATTTAAAAAGTAGATTTAAAATTTTTTTAATTTAATTGACTGATTTTTTTAATTTTTTATAAACTGTTTTCTCAAATCTATTTGTGGAAAAAATATCTATTTAGAACATGTTTGTCATTGTATTTGGCAAAAGTGTTTTTTGAGAAAAAAAATTATTTTTAAATTTTTTGAATTTTAAAAACTGTTTTTGGAAAGAAGCAAGTAAATAGATATATTTTTTTCAGAAGCATGTTTGAGAAAAGTAGTTTATAAAAAATTAAAAAAATCAGTCAATTAAATCAAGAAATTCTAAACATGTTTTTTAGACACCGAACAACAGTTCTAAGCACACATTTACCTATTTCTCTCTAAAAACAGTTTTTAAAACTCAGAAAATTGAAAAATAAAAAATTTATCTCTAAAAATATTTTTGGCAAATATAATGTCAAACAGACCATTATATTTGAAAGGAAGGGAAACACAAGAGTAAGGAAAATATGAAGGTAAAATAATGAGTTATTTTCACTTTATTTTGTTTTGAAATGAAGTAAAATAAGGAAAAAAAGAAAAAATAAAAATTATTTTCCACTCTCAAATGTTTTTATAAAAGAAAAGTATGAGGAAAAGAAACAACATGAAAAATGAAACAAAAAAAATATCATTATTACTAATAAAATTATTTATTATCATTAATTATTATAGTAAAATATTTATTATTTTATAAAATGATGTGTAATATTTTAACTTTTTTCTTTTCGTAATAAAATTATCCAAATAAAATAAAATAAAATAAAAATTATTTTTTATCTCTTTTATTATTTTATTTATATTACTTCCATAAAAAAATATAATAAAAAAAATTTTCTTTCTTATTTTATCTGCTTAAGAAAAAATTGACAAAGAGAATGGAAAATAAGAAAAAATTGACAAAGAGGATCCTCGTGTACTCAGGGATGAGCATGAGAAACGATGATAAGCTAAATCAAGTCATAATAAGCGAATTTCATGCAAAAAGGCTAACTTATAGAAAAGTGGCGGCGGCAAGCAATCACAGCATGTGATATGGAAAAAAAATTATTAATTTTTTGAAATAAAATTAAAAAAATGCATTACATAAAATTTCCTCTGAATTTTTTTCTAACTAAAAATTATTAGGCCTATCATTATTCATTACCTACTGTTACAGTGTTATGTTTCCTCTCCAAGATTAAGCACGATGGTTACAGCCCAATTCAATTGAAGCAACGGTCATGATTTGATCCACGTTGTACTCTTACATTTTTTTGTATTTATAATTTTTTTTGAGTATTAAATTTGAAATTGCCAAATTAGTTGGAGGGCTTCTTCTAAAAAATGCAATAAATTTAGAATCTCAAAATACCTTTATCATTATTTCGTGCCATTGATGATAAAAAAAAATTAATAAAAAGTATCTAATGAGATGGAAAAAGAAATTAGGGTAATATTTTTAGAGCAAATTAATAAGAAGAGTAAAAAGAACATTTCTTTTGATTTGACTAAAATTAGAACACCCTAATTTATAAGCTTACCTTTTTCAAAAAATATGTACGGAAAAATACATTTTTAGGGTGGGTGGTGTTTGTAAATATATATAAGATTGGAAAGATTGTAGTAATATTACTATTCTAAGTATTTTTTTTTATTTATTGCAGAAAAGGAAAAAGGAATAGTACAATTAAATTTAATTATAGTGGCTGATACTAATGCCTATATTAGGTTACTGTTTCCCATACAATGTATCTTTCCACTTTCCTTTTCTGAAATATCCTATATTATTTTCTTCTTCTTTTTAATTTATTTATACAAAGCGTTGGGACCTCATGGGATAAATATTGCTGACGCAGACTTTTCATCAGGAAATCAGGAACTTGTATAATAGAAGCCCAAAAAAAAAAAAGAATTTTGTTGCTTCCCGTATGTTTATTATTTAAATAGCACTTGGTCTAAATTTTTTTTTCAAATGAATTAATACAAATCTTTTGCAATATATTTATCTTTTTTTCTCATTTTTAAAGATATAATATATTAAAATGACAAATATATTAATTTTTATTCCATATTTAAAACAACTTGCATATAAATTACATTAATTCTGTAATACACCAAATATAAAAGCTTAATCGTTAATAGAATATATCTTAAAAAAATATTCAATCATCATTCAGTGCACGAAAGTTCAAACGATTCATTATAATTTCCAACCAACTCAACCATTTGATTTTTTTCCCTCTTGCCCAAGTTACACGCATAATTAAGTGAGCTCTCTATCTTTCTTATTAATTTTATATTTATCTAAAAATATTAAAAATCGTTCTGATCTTGGATTTAAAGTCCAAACCTCTATAACCCTATAAACTGGAATAACTCCATTAATTGGCAAGATTCAGATTTCAGAGTGCTGTTGCGTCAAACAGTCAGCACACTCTTTGATGAATAGAGACCAATCACATCATGATCCAACTATACGCCGACCGGAGATGATTAGATGCCAACTAAGTGTGCTAACATTCACTCTTACATAGCTAAAAATCTATCCTCTGCTAGCCTTAACGGCCACTTGACCATTCAAAACAGTCTTTAAATGACTGATAAACCCAAAGGTAATTCCACAACTATAAATGCACAAGTTTCATAATGGTTACATCATTTTGTGGCACGCGATTGATTTTAACTTAGCTATATAAGATGGGTTTTTCATAACATGAATCCTCCGGTCATTGGAATTGCTGCTGCAATCCGCTGAGTTGGTGCTGACAAAGTTCTAAATTTTGCACACCTTAGGTCCTCTTGATCTTAGAAAATGTTCCCGTCTCAGAAAAGTAGGTACTCTGCGTCCCACTGCCAAGTTGGTGTGCATGCGCTTGTGGATTTGTGAGCTCGATCCCCTGATATCAGCAAACATGTAGGAACATATGAGAAAAATAAATAATTTAGGATTCTCCCCATAGAAAAAATTAATCCAAGTTTAACCCACAGCCACACATGACCCATTTTAGGATCGATTGACGTCAGAGTATTGCTAACGTTACCTAAGAAATTCTGCTAGTTCCTCAAAATGGGAGAATGTGACTATACTCTTCTCTCAAACAAGACTAATGGCAATCCACAGCATTTGAAGCACCGCAAATATTCACAAAAGACACAACTCCAAACACACACAGTGAATATACCACTGGCATTAGTCCCCAACCAGGACACCCTCTTTGTGCAATGGTTGACCCCCAAGTTGGCACTCCACACTGTTTCAAGTCTCAACTCCATCCCACCCCTACCAATCAAGGCTTAACTCCAAAATTAAGTATAGAAATGGAAATAACTAATGGTTTTAGATGAGAACAAAGCACTAATCATCGTAAATGTCCAAACTGCATGATAGTATTTTGACAAATGACAACAATAACTTTATCATTGCTATCTAAAATTCAATCAACTTTAGAGGTACATCTAGGCCAATACAGGGACCAACAGAACATGAGGATTCTTATTACACAATGTTTCATAAAATTGATCAAGTCTTCACGCACAACGCCTTCATTACCAACCTCAGAAATTTAAGTCCTTCGAGAAAACTGATGATGTCTTAATAACATTACAATATGTCTGTAACACACGTACTCAAGAACACTCGCAATCTAGAAATCATTACAAAAATAGCAAGGTCAACTAGTCAAGTAAAATTATGTTGTATGGAATGCTTAATAACACCACAATTTTAATAGACATAGAACTGACAATTTATGATTCGATACAATAAAATGACATAAAGTTAGTCATATATAGATTTGAATTAGACGGACATGAATTATAACTGTGTCAATATGATTATGACATGAGAAAAACCGTGTTATAAAAAGATTTTACCTGCCTAACTTGTTAAGACATGATTAAAAATATATTATTTTATCAATTATAAAAAGATGTCCAATTATTTTAATATTACTCAAAATTCAAACTATATAAAAAATTCAAATATATATTATAATATTATAAAATATATATATATATATATATATATAATACATATTTATATATGAATAAATTTATATACATGATATTAGTAATATGCAAATAAATATTAATAAATTAATTATATAGCTATTATTATTATATTATATTAATTAATATTATACTAATATATTTACCAACTTATATTTAGATGAATTAATATATATTAAACAAATAATTATTTTACACCAAATTTAAAAGAAAATCTAATAAGAAAAAACTCTAGGGTATAAATAGAAAGAATTTTTATTTTAATATTCGTATATAATCGTATTATGTCGTGTCATTTGTACACATTTAGATATGGTAAGTAAATCGTGTCATGTACTCTATATACGTTAAGTTAATCGTATTGTGTCGTGTTAATACAAATTTTAATTGTATCGTATCCGTATTTTGAATTTTTGACACGATTAATTAATCGTGTCTTGTTTGTATTTAGTATAATCATGTCATATCCGATTGAAATACGACATGATTAGATACGACATGAATTGTCATATCTAAATAGATACTAGCTTAGACACCAAGACTTGGCATTATAACAAGAACCTGTTCAAACTCAAATAATCATTAATGATTGAGTTTGGCAGGGACCTTAAACCCTTCATCCCTTACCTTTCTAAAGCAGAGAAACCTGATAATGAATGCGAGCCTCTGTATTGAAATTAGACCATACTAGTGACGGCAAGCAAGAATAGGCTGATTTGATATACTGGTCCATAAACCTAATAAATCTTTCCTTTCTAAAGATTTTAGTTGCTATTATATGCTCACCAGCTTGGAAGTTCAGATATAAAAGATAAAAAAACTGACAGCCAAAATTCATAGTGAAGGTTAAAGAAGTAAATAGTAATCTGCACAGGAGTAAATGCCAGACTTGAAGTCAGTCCAGATGTAGCACCGCTGCTACCATAATTCTTCTCCTTAAATCTAAAAGCAAAAACATGGAATTTAAGAAATCAGTAATCCATCAAAAACAACAGCTAAAAGAAAAACTTTCAAATCATCAACATTAACATAAAGAATTACTTCTTAGCAACTTTCGCAGCAAGTTTGCTCTGGCCAACAGATACACGCAGCTTGCCATTCCCTGCTTGACCAAGCATTCCATAACCTTCTCCCAATCCATCACCTATGTCCACAAGCATATCGAGCATTACAAATAAAACTTTGATGAATTTCAGCCTTACAAAACAACCAAAATTTGATCAAGAATAACATTTATGAATTCTCTTTATGTGCCAAAGACAACAAAAACTAACAAGGGCGATAGTCACTTGCATTTTTCACATACAATTCAAAAAATAACACACATAATTAAATGCGCCTTGTTTATGAATTTGAAAGCAAAAGATACAGTAGTTGAATATTTTACTGCAGAATTTCAAAAAGAAACTTCAGGCAAGTAAGAATTAGCAGTGCAACTTGTTAATTATATCAGTGTATGAATGAAAGGGATAAAACTAATTGCTTAGAATCTTCAGAATCTAAAGAATTAGATTTACCTAGAGAGCTCTCTTCGGGTACACCAAACAGCATCCTATTAGCGAGCTTCCTCATGTCTGTCAGAGCATACCTGAGAAGATGCATTAGGAAAGTTACCAAGAAATCAAAAGAAAAAAAAAACGAGAGCAGAATAAAATTACAAAACACTCGCATTACCTCTCTTTCATCTTTCTCAGTCGATGACCGCCTCTCTTTTTCTTAGGCTCAGAATCAGGAACTGGGAGAGGTTTAGGTTGCTTTGCAGGAGGAGGCTCTTGCCACTTCTCTATTTTCTTACGGATTTCTTCCCGAAGGGTTCTTCCAGTGTTTCCTGATGGATCCCCCCTGGTGGAATCTACCCGTGCTGCAAGTGTTGATTTTGCAGCCAAGAGTCTGCAAGCACGCATTCTCAAAGAAGGTGGCGTGGACTGAAACACCTCTGTTTGCTCAATATAACCTACACGAAATTGAGATGTTGCAGTGGAAAATCCTGCAAGGTTCTTCCTCTTAGCACCAAGAAGCTGAACATTACAGGCAGGCATCTTTGCTAATGCTGAGAGACCACCAGCTGTTCCCATAAGCTTTGCTGCGACAGCACTCCCAACTATGGCAGATAAATTTGGGGCAATATAACCCATTCTACTCTCTACAAAATCCAGCACTTTTTTCTTTGCAGAATCAAGAGCAAGAGCTCGATCACATGCATCAATTGTCTTTTGAAGGTCTTCGTCAGGAAGTGGTTTGCCACTTGTTGTCGATGCTGTCACTGAAACCACCATAATAATAGCTGAAGGTAAAAGACCTTCAAGGTCAACCAGGGTCAAATCCATCTCATTACCAATCTTCTTCACCACCCGGGCATAATCAATAGGATGATGCACAAGTGATTCAAGCTCTGGAAATTTCAATCGATATTTGTCACGGATAAAATTGTGTATAATGATGATTTCATTCTCAATATCAACTGATAATGCATTACAATCTACAATAAGCTGATACTCAGGATCATCTTCCAATACCATTCCATGTTATGATATATCAGAACCCTTCTCAAGAGCATCTTCCACTTTCTGCCTTTCAAAGAACACATAAGCCATTGTATTCATATACATGTAAGAAAGCACTAGTTGAAATGCTACATACCTCCTATAATGCACTTACAATTGAATAGCTAAGAGAAGGAACACACTTGATTTGCAAGGGATTTGAGCATTGAGGTCACTTTTTCTCCTAGGAAACTAAAAAGCAGAAGGGTATAAAATAGAAGATGATCAAGGAAGGTAAACAATGCAAAACTCTAGATTTTTAAAATGGTTTAGGCCTAAACAAACAGAAGCAAGCATCATGACAATGTGAACATTGCAAAATAGATATACTAACCTGCATTATATCATTATATCTCTGTGTTTTCTGCAATTTTGACACACTATCCAAGTCATCATAATTAAGAGCTTCAATGTCTGCCATTTCTCCATCGACATCTTCCTCCATGATTCCAGCATCGGCATCCTCTTCCTCCTGAAAAAAAACAAAATGAGAACAAAGAATGTCAAGGATGAGACACATAAAAGATGATCCTCTACATATAAAATAAAGGAACAGTACCCCCAGTCAAAATATTAATAAAAAAACTGCCTAACTATCAAAAGAAAAATTCAAAGAAACCAATAAAACAAAAAATAAAGAGGAAAACAACAGGGGGGAAAAAGAGAAAGAAAAGAGCCACGGAAAATTGAGAGAACGGAAAGAGAGAGAAGCTATTCACATTAAGATCAGCATCATTGTCAGATAACTCGTCGAGGTCCGCCAGGAAAGAATCAGCAAGAGTCGCCTGAAAATATACGCAAAGAAGGAAATTAGCAGACAATTCACTAATAAATCTTGGACAAATAACAGCACCAACTATACTACAATAAACTAGAGAAACAGCTAAAAATAATTCTGAACTCCTAACAAAAACAGAAATTCAATAAGAAAAGCATAATTCTTTCTATTAGGTGCTACGGTTCCAATATCGACACTTAGAGCATTCACTCCTATGAATGTTAAGATGAATTACACGTTCAAACAAGGAATCAAAAATTAGAATATCGAATAAAAGTATTAATTCAATGGATTAGAAACAACAACACTAATTCCCAACTTAAAAAAAAACTAATAATTAAAAAAAATCATAAAACTCAGAATAATCACAACAACAAAGCCACAACAGCAAAGGTAAGATAAATAGGACCAACCATTGTTTAGCTCGAGATTCAGAAGAAACAAACAAGGGTGCGCGCCCTCTGAAGTAATTCCCAGCCACGAACAGTCAGAAGAGCAAACAATTAGCGAGGCTTATTCCATTAAGGGGAAAAAAATAGAATTCTGAGAGAGAGAGAGAGAGAGAGTAAACGAGAACGGAGGTTAGTAAGTATCTTAAGGCTTAAGCAGAATCTGCAATTCTGAAGAGATGGGAAAACTGATATGGATAACGAAGGCGACAAGCTACAAGGTTTTGTATTTGAAAGAGAAATACAAGAATTAGCGAAACGACCATTTGTGGTTTGCTGGCCACTCAAAAAACGACAAGCCGTATGGTTTATAACTTTGGGGGCCGCCTCAGGCTAAAGACGGTCCAGCCCAAGAACTCGAGGCCTGAATTTTAGTAATGAAAGACCAGTGCATCAATAAAAGTATAGGCAATTATGCTATTAGATAGATAATTTTTAGTTAATCAGCTATATTTTAATAGTTCAATCAAATACTCCAAAGCTGATTAACAACAGCTAATTTGAAAAAATTTGATTTTTAAATCAGATGATTAATTTAATTTTGTTTATTTAAATTATGCTACTCTTTCAAAACTTGTTAATTAATACATGTTTTTATTTATAAAAAAAAATAATTATTGTAACTATATATTAAAATATAAATAATAATTAATTTCGTATAGTATACGATGTGAAACTTATAATTCCAACTTAATTGATCATAATTTATTCAAAATTATGATAACAAATATTTAAATTATAAAAATAGAAATTTATCCTCTAATTAATTTTATTGATTTTTATATTTTTATATTATTACAAAATTAAGACGAATTTAAGGGCAATAACAGATATACTAATTTTTTTTTAAACCATTGAAACTAGTAACAATAAAATTACAAAAAGCAAAAGCGTTTACATAAAATGCGTCAACAAATTTAAGACATTAATATATAAAAGCGTCGCCAATTGGTGACGGCTTTTAACTTATGGGTTAGTAATTTCACGATGCATTAGTAAATATTCTAACCACAACACGATAATGTGAAGAAGGCGACAGAATTTTTGGCGACAAATGTGACGACTTTTATGAAAACATGGCATTAACAGCTGTCGCTAAAACATAAATCTTAAGCGTCTTAGTTAATAATTTTATTGTAATGAGAACCTGTTCTTATAATAAAAATATATGCTTATATGAATAACAAACATGTATTTTACAAAAAAAAATTATATTTTAATTTTTTTTATGTATGTTGTATTGTATTGAACTCATAATCTTCCATTTTTAGTATGTCTATTTCATAATAAGTGTACTAATTGAGTTAGTCTTAATTTTTTTTATGTTGCTTGCACATTAAGAAATACGCTTTTTATGAATTGAGTTGTTGAACAAAAGAAACACCTTATTTAATTATCTACACATTATTGTTTTTTTTTCATTTTTCCTAAACTAATGTTCTAAAAATTCCATTACTGTTTTGAAAGAGATGCTAAAGTTGGAAAAAAAATCGGATTAATGAAAAATATTAAAGACAAAAAAAAAACATTTTTGCAATTTGGGTAATGATTAACAATAACAAAACATTTAAAAAAAGCATTTTGTAATTTGTATATTTTATTTGTCTAGTAATGCATACAAATATAAATTACAAAGTATGCATTGATGTAGATGGAACACTCATTTCGATCCCGAATCTCAAGTTTTAGGTAAGAGGATATACTCTTTTCTTTAAACTTTTTTCAATAAAAAAGGTAATAAAATTGGACGCAAAATTATTTTGGTAATAATATTTTTATATGAAAAAATGAAAGATGGGGGAGGGAGCAAGCATATACCCACATACATACAAATTAGAAAATGGAAATTGAGGTGAGCTTTAAGAATCGTAGGAAACTCTCTTTGGACTCCTTTCAATATTTTTTATTTTATATATGGAATTGAATGAGTCATGTACAATGAGCTAAGAGCTCACTTTCCATTATATAATGATTCTTTGTTTTGTTTTGTTTCCTTGGCTCTTGCCTGTAACGTTTTAATAGAATCTTAGTATATATTTAAATTGAAAATGTGTCATATTAATTAGTATCTCCTTGATTTTATTTTATATTATATTTAATATATATGATTGAAAAAAAAATAATCAATAGATTTACAATCAATAAACATATATAATAAATCAATGAAAATCAAGAGGCAAACACACCATAAAATAAATAATGAAATGAAAACTCATTTTTATATTTATGTATCATCTTGTCTCCTTCGTATATAATTCATAAAGTCTTATTTTTTAATTTTAATATTTAAACTTTATATTATAATCTAAAATTTTATAAAATTTATCATTTTTGACTCCCTGAATAAATATTTTTGACTCCACTCTTATTGAATAATGTGGTTGTGATGACAAGTTATTCCCATGCATGTTTCTTGAGCTTAGAGGTCGGATTCTCATTTTATATCAAATGTATTTGCTTAACATAAATTCCAAAATTGAGGGAGAAAGGGAAAGAGCAGCATGCATTTGCATGGGATGGGGGCTGGCTTGCTAATGCCAATCTTTTTCCACAAAAAGAAGATTTTTCTTTTTGTCATATCAAAGTCAAAGTCACCGCCCACGACCGTTATCATTACCCACAAACAATCACCATGTCTCCTTTCTTTTTTATTTTCCTTTTCACCGTCACCTTCTATTTTCTTTTCACACCTACGGCCAAATTAGCAATTTTTCACAAATTAGATTTATGATCGATTTACATATATTTACATTTTAAAAATTTGGCAAATTTTTAATTATAATTTAAGGTTTTAGATTAATTTGTGATCTTATAAATGAATGCAATTATTAATGTAACACGTGTACTGTCTCAGTATAACTCCTTATAATATCAAATACATTACTAATAATTAGTCTATTATTATATATATTTGTCTAACGATATTAATCAATAATTATTAATTGATAAATTTATTCATATTTCTTCATCTAGTTAGTCTACCGAGTGGATGTGTGAGTACATCTACATCTAATTATATATCTACATGAAAATATTTGAGCTCGTAAAATAAATTAATATTTTAAATACTTAAATTACGGTTAAGGGCAAAATGAAGCCTCAGGATGAATAATCCTTTGATGTTGTTTTCTTAATTATATTTTTTTTGCGAAGATAATGATTAATAAATACATAATTTATTGAAAAAAAGTTTTGTCATAGATTGGATCATTAATATATATGGATATCTCTTGATATTATATCTGTTAATTGTTACTCGGAATATGAAATTAAGCTATTATAGACATACATTTATAGTGAAATTCAATTATTGTATTAATATTTTTTAATTTTTATTAAATTATATATACGAATTGGTTTGGTTTTAACTGGGACAACTTATAAAGTGTTTGAAATTGTTATTGTACATTTAAAAATGAGATTTAAAATTTGTTTGATTGATTTTCTTAATTATTTATAAATTGTTTTTTTTTTTATTTATCTAATTTTTTTCTAAAAGTAATGTCAAAACTTTATTAATATCTAGTGGAGCTAATTAATGGAGTGATTAATCATATGTTTTTTTTTTATATGTGAGGATTAGGGTAAGGTTAGTATAAGCCTATGAGGGTAAGATCATTAAATTGTTTTTGTTAAGGTATCCTAAGCATCTTGCCAATGGTGGATATGGTAATCTCCCAATTTGCCTTCAACAATGAACGCATAAAAAACATCAATTTTAATATTTAATTATGGGACAGAGAATAAGGTAAGTGAATGTATGGACAACAGCATTTTTGTTTTTAGTATTATTTTGTAGTAATCTTTGAGACTTCGACCCAACATGACATGCACACTCCCAAGATTTTTGTTTTAAATATAATAATACTTTAAGATTCTTTATAAACTATATATCTTTCGTTTTTATAGTTGGACATGAATTTGATTTTATTTGTCTAATATAATTATTTTTTAGCTTTTTTATTACTATTTTCTCTCTTCTATTAAGAGAGAGAATAGTAAATTTAATTATTATATGCATTTTATTTTCATAATACAATAATAAATTAGAATATTATGATTCAAACTAGCATAAAATAAAGAATCATAATTCTAGTTTTTAGAAAGAAAAATCCTTTATTCAGTTATTTTCTTTTTATTTTTTGATAATCATTATTCAGTTCTTACAATTGAACAAAATCAGAATAATTAAACTATAGTTTGGTTTAGAAATTTTAAACCAAAGATGGAGACCTCATTCCTTCTCACTCGCCTCTTTCTAATCATTCTCTTTCTCGCTTTCTTTGCAGCTTCATCAACATCAGCTTCACGACCTGGCTTTTCCTTCACCAGAGCCAGAGGAAGATGCACTCCCCAGTAAGCTCTCTCTCTTAAATATATAGGTGATGACTCGATCAAGTGGCGAGTAACTCAGGGTGGTGTTGTTGATGATTTGTTGATAATGTGTGTTGCAGGTACTGGAGCAGCAGGAGAGAAGCATGGCCAAGGATGGTCCCGCAGACATCAACGGTTTCGAATGTGTTTGGATCGAGAACTTTTGAACGGTACAGATCTGGTCTTACTTTATTGGAATCTACGGCTAGGAATGACGATCAGAACGCTTTCGTTGGGTTGTTGAAGCAGGCCATTGCTGCCCTTCTTAATTCTTATTCTAGAAAGGCTTATCCCTATTCTGCTTGGGAAGTGAAGACTCTGCTTATACAAGGATTGGTCTCCGAGAATGCCGCAGCCAAACAAGCCAAACTGTTCTCTCTTGCCAATGAGGCTTGTAATTAAATTAATTACCAAAAATTGTTTTTTCTTTTTCCTTCAAAAAATGTGTGGATTTAAAATTAGTTTACAATTTAAAGAATTGACGGTTGAATCCGAAAACGATGCCGTTTAATTTCTTTATCTCCTTTTGATTTTCAACTTAGACAGGTTGTACAACTCGTTCTTCTGTCAAAAACGAAGAAGAAGGGAGAAGGTTGTATGTATTAGTTGACTTGGTTACTACTCCATCGATTTCTCTCTTGTCAATCACTGATTTTCCAATAAAATATTTACTTTGGATTAAAATTTAAATAAATTCGATTGGTATTTTTATTGCAATAATTAATAAAAATAGTAGTTATTAGAAATTATTCTTTAAATATATCATATTATATTGGGTAAATTATTCTGGACCATGAGGCTTGGTTGAAGTGAATAAACTAGATCATTTATCAACTTGGAAATACATTATTACCTTTTGATATTTAGTTGAATATTCTATTTATTTTTACAATTATGAACAAAGAAAATATTAAACTTGCCATTTTTAAAAAATATTAAAATTGTTTTAATAAGTTGATGCCATAATATCAAATATAAACTAAATTCTCAACTAAATTTTAGAATTATTCAATGGAGAATTTCTATATTTTTAGTCAATACTTTAATATTCAAATTAAAACTTGAATTAAAAATAAAAAAAGAAAATTAGTATTTAATGAGTGATTTGAAGTAGAGGAATGATAGTTACCTATTTATTTATTTATTTTTGAACATATTTTATTTCTTATGCAAATTTTATGATATAAAAAATTATTAGATACTATTTAACTAATAAAAAATAAAAGGGAAAATAATAATATATATGGCCTATAAATTGTGATTAAAAGCCCAACTGCCAAAAGGCCCGAATCTCAACCCGCCAGAGAAGCCTAGGATCTGTTTGTTTGCGCATTAATTTTTAACATTGACTGGGTCAGAGTGATCCCTCGTCAAATTTCAACTCACCTAATGAAAATCCTGTTTGTGCAGCCTGCAGGCCCTGCACAGTTGAAATTACGTGGATAGTGAGGCGGTAATTCGACCACGGCTTTCCAAATCCCTATCGAATTTAAGCTTATCCAGTTAACCAAACAAAACGCCTCTCCTAGCTGCTGGAACGTTAGGGCATTTGATTTAGTCCCTTGTTTGTTCGCCACGAAAGCTACACATTCTCCTCCTTTCACTGGGAGGAAAATCTATTCATAAATTAGCTGTTAAATATTTGTTCGAAGTACAAGCCCCCAAATTTCTCGAGAAAATCTGGCCTTCTAATGGCAAGTAGGAAGCTGGTTCGGGACTTGTTGCTATCTAGGCAGCGCTTCTTTCTTCACCTAACGTCTCAGCAGGTTCTTTCCTTAACTTAAAATCAGAATTAGGGGGAAGTTGTTGTTTTTGCAGGTACTATTTGTATTAAATTTCCTGGGTTGGATTTTTTTTTTCTTCTGGTAGGGTTCATGCACGAGATTACGGTTGCCGTCTACTAATGGGTACTCTGGTTATCGTCGATTTGGCGTATTTAATGAATTCTCCGAGAAAGTAAAAGGGGAGGCCACTAGGTATTTGGTTAATCTTCCTTTCAGTCCTTCTCTTTTGCTATTTATTAAATATCTATACTTTTCCGGTCTGTTTTATGTAGCCTTGTAAAGCCCAGAATAGTGCATTTCTCGGCTTAATTTATGTGCTTTCTTGCTGTTGTTGTTTTTGTTAACTGCAGAAATCATGAATTTCAACAGTCAGTGAAGGAGCTGAAGGAGAAAGCCGATGAGCTGAAGGAGAAAGCCGAGGAACTGAAGGGAGTGAAAGAGGAGTTGAAAGCTAGGTAAATTTTGTAGCATTGTTTTCAAGTGCAGTGTATCTTTAGCTTTTTTAGTTAATAGGCTGAGACATACTGTTGTATGTCAAGGGAGGGCCTGAGATGGTGAAATGGCGAATGCAGAACGAAGCAGACAACTGAGCAGCTGTACAAGCATGTGGATGGTGTTTGGACAGAGGCTGAAACAACGGCCAAAAAGGTGTGATATGTAGATTGATCTTCAAGATGTTGTGTTTATTGTATTAATTTTTATTTTTTGAGGTCATCCTCATCTCTGGAAGTAGGCATTGAGGTTCTATATTTGTTCTTTGAACACTACATCTGCATAAGGGGTAATTCCTTTCTTCTTGTCATATTCACTATGCTCTCATGTAATTTTGTAATTTACGCAACATAAACTATTGACTGAAATAGACAGAAACATGTCTTTTTCCATTTTTATGTTGCTTTCTTTGTGGATCATAAGCTTTCAGCTAGACACTTTTGCCATGTATCTACCTTTGATCTCAATTTTTCCATCCATTTATATGCTATGCTTGGAAACAGTTCTTTCTGTAGCGAACTTATCTGGGATATTATAGTTTTCATCATAATCCTTTTGGTTGTGTTCTTGCAAACTTTTCTGGCATGTGCCTGGAGATTGTTATTCTATGATGCTGGGTTATGTGAAAGTCCATCTAATTTTAGATGTACGGTTTCTTTTTCCTGTTAACATTTCTGCACTTTTGGTAATCCTTTTTTAGCATGAATTAAAATATCATGTTTATTGATATAACATAATTTATTGGTATTTGTTTATTTGCAGGTTTCTGCTAATGTCAAAGAGAAGATTTCAGCTGCCAAAGAAGAGGTTTGTCTGGGTACTGCTTGTTGCGAGTTGATTCTTCATCTTTGACGTTATCACCTGTAATTATTATTTATTCCACTTTCTGAAATTCAGGTCAAAGAAACTTTTTACATGGGGAACCAAGAGCCTTCTGGGTCCTCAAACTCTTCAGATAAAGATGGTGCTAATGGAAAAGAAGATGGTAGGAAGGCTTCATCTGGGGAAGAGGCAGACAAGCAGACTGGAACTAGCGATAAATCAGAAACATTTTTCGGAAAATTTAGGTCAAGCATACCTACCTCAAAAGTGTCTTCGGCCTTCCAGAAATTGAAGGAAGCAAAAGTCACTGACTTCGTGAAGAAGGGTTATGATGTTGTGAAGGATGAGTTATATGATAACCCCAGTAGGAGAAAGCACCTGGAATATACCCCTCCTCCCTCATTCAAAGGTGAAACAAGCACAAGAACAGACATTGTTGTGCTTCCCTCAAAGCAGTCTAGATGGAGTAAAAAGTGGGGGGCATTTAGGGAAAAGGTTAGTTTATCCTTTGTTGTCATAGTGGCACTTAATGCCATGAAAAAAAAAACATATATAAAGCTTAAATTACTTTCTGATTTTGTTCATTATTGAATGAATTCCTTCTTCAACCAGATGCAAGGACATCCTTTATTCAAGCGTTTCACTATCTTTAGTGAGCCTGTGGTAACAAAGAGTCAAGAGGTACAATCTGCTCCTTTCTTCTTTTATTTGGAAGTTTCAGTTTTTCTCTGTGTTTGATTTATTATCTCCTCTTGGTAAGAACTTTAATTTCTATTTTGGCTGGTATTCACAGATTGCAGAGGACGTGCGGGAAAGATGGGAGACCAGTGATAATCCTATTGTTCACAAAATTCAGGAGTATGCTTCTCACTCTCTCTATCATTATTTTTTTCATAGAATCTCTGAAGTGTTACTGAGGCAACATTTTCTGTTCACAACAGTGTCAGCGATACTATCTTTCAAGAAACTGATGCTGCTGCATCAATCAAGGAGATAAGTCGTCGAGATCCGTATGGCCACGAGCACTCCTATGTCATAATTTTGTCTTTCAAATTTTATGATCTATTAATGGGAACTCATCCCTCTCTCTCTCTCTCTCTCTCTCTCTCTCTCTCTCTCTCTTCCCTATTTGATCTGTGTATTTCTCTATGTCAGATCATTCTCTTTGATGGATTTTGTGGCTGAAGTTCAAGAAGTTGTTAGACCTGTTCTTAATGCCTACATAAAGGTAATTGCTATATATATAAAATGTCCGTTTGAGAGTGATTCAAATTTTGTCTATTTGTTTAGCATAATAAATGTTTCCTATATACAGGGAGACTTAGAAACTTTGAAGAAGTATTGTACCCCTGAAGTTATTACTCGGTGTGAGGCGGAGCACAAGGCTTTTCAGAGTCATGGTATATTTTTTGATAACAAGGTAAGAACTTTCACCTTGGAATACTCAAGTCTTATTCTGTTTATTCCATTACCTTTTGAGAGGATTTTAGTTCTTTATCTAATTTGTTGTAATAGTTGATCAACTTTTTTAATCATTGGGAATTCACTTTGCGTGCATGAAATCAATGCTCTCCCCCTCCCCCTCCTCTTAGCGATAGCTAAATCTGTTCATGTCATCAGAGCTTGTTCTACTTTTCAAAAGATAGCTATCTTACATATTCACACATAGGGTCGCATATCATTTTCTCTTAAATTGTGAATGAGTTGCTGGTCTTATTAGTATTTTATAACATCACTACTCTCTCGCAATGATTGTTTTCATGATGACTATTGTTGCAGTTACCCAATAAGAGCTGCAAGAATGGAAAATTGTCAACATCTGTGACATACTAGCCAGTCATGAATGCAAAACAATATATCATACCAATAATGGGGATAATTTCAAACTAAAAGTCTTTTTGTTTTTTTTTCCCTGCAATTTGAGATTTAAATTAACATTCTATATTCAATCTATGAAAGTGGAAAATTGCGACTTTATTCTCCTAGTCTCAATCAATTCACTGTTGCAGATGTTAGTACTCAGTAGTGTAGACTGGAGCTTGTGTATGTTTTGTTTTATATGACTTAAGTTTAACATAGTCTGGTATGATGAACTAATGAATATATGCCTTGTCTTGGTGTAGATTCTGCATATATCTGAGGTGGAATTAAGAGAAATCAAAATGATGGGAACTTCACCAATAATCATTGTAGCAGTATGATCCTCTTTTTTCTTTTTGTTTTCTTTTGCTGATACCTTTATTGAAGACTTCAGAACACTTCCTAGTAATTAATGGCTCTTTTCTTTAAAAAATAATTGCAGTTCCAAACACAGCAAGTCCACTGCGTACGTGATCGAAATGGTGCAATTACAGAAGGGGGCAAGGTATGTACGAATCTTTATATGATGTGCTATAACCATTTGAACAAGCTCCCAACCAATTTCAACATGTATGACCTAGGCATGCATATTTCCTTCTTAGATGGTTATTTGTCATTTATTGATTTCCAAGAAAGAGTTCCGGCAGTTTAATTGATTCGTCTAGAGCTTCATATGACTGTCAGACTTGTTATATTAAAATTAATGTTTAGAGAAATCCCACATGATAATTAGGGGCATCTACCGTTCAGCTACCTGAACCTTGGGTTATTTTTGTAAATTAACCCATTATGTGACTGTTAACCATTTTTCATATGAATGACTAAAATTAATTTTTGATTAATTAATTTAGACATAAGTTCCACATATAAATTTTTAATCTTTTGTGCATAATAACCTTCTATTATATTTCTACGTTCTTACTTTATAGAATGAAGTTAACTGTAACATGGTTTCATGCTTGCACTGGAATCATTTTTTGTTGGTGCATTAGGATACAATCCACACCGTATACTATGCATGGGCTATGCAACAAATAGATCCAGAAGAACTCGGAGAAGGTGCTATCTACCCTATATGGAAGCTAAGAGAGATGCAGCAACTTGGTATCCAAGCTCTCATCTAGGTTATCGATTTTCACAATTGAATAGTAGAGATGTACACCATTAGATTACTCTGTTTCACATCTTTTCACATTTGTTATTTCCTTCAACTCTGCTCTTCTCTGGGTTTTGTCACTCCAGGGAAAGAGCTTTGGTTGATATCTCTTGGTAATTTGATCAAATAAAGAAATTGGATACTTTGAAAATTTGTAGAGTTCTGCTATATCCTTTTCTGTTTAGCAAACGTTTGCAAATAGTTGCTGCTGTGTATAATTCTTTTCCTGGCATAATTTTTCTCAAGGGTAACAAAGGGTTTATATATATATATATATATATATATATATATATACACACACACACACACACACACAAGAGCCCGTCATGTAGAAATTACTTTATGATTAATGTATATAGGAATATAATTAAAAGAGATTAAAAGATTTTATCATATGTTGCAAGATATTTCGTGGATGGGTATATAAATTGATAGACTTTCACAGTACACAAAGGTTAAAGGCCAATGGATGAAAACAAGAGGTGAAATTTTTTATTGATATTGGCAAAAAGGTTCTTTCACACTCTACTTTACAAGAAGGATATGATGGAAGTGGCCTTGCCTAGGTAGCTAGCTAGTAGCACTAGTGGCATGGACTACCTATTATTATTATTATTATTACAATTTATGTAGTAGTTGAATAGAACAGTAAAATTCTATTCAAGACGAGGTAACTTCTTGGAGAAGGAGTGGAGAGGTGTGGAATGGATCGGGGATCCCTAAGATGTCATTCTTGAAGGACTAAAGAGCATAGACTGAGGATCTCTGTTCATCTTGAGCTGTTCAGCTTGGCTGGGAGAAATCTGGTAGGAATTAACAAGCACATCCACAGGCATGGCCCTCATCATGGATGTGGAGCCAGCCATGGGGCTGTTCATTGGGACGCTACTCGTCTTGAATGTTACGTACTCGAATCCGGTGCTTCCAGCTCTCCCAACCATCACGTAGAACTGAGGGATCACAAACATCTCACCTTCCTTCACTCTCTCGTTCATCACTGTGTCTCCATTATCATCCACCATCTGTATTTCCATTCCCCCTCGAATCGCATACACCACTCTCTGGTCTGTCATCGAGCTGTGCGGCGATTGCAGCGCGTTCGGCATCATCACGCCTCTCTCTGCGCTCATGTCCAGATATTGAAGAATTGGAAGCTTTTGTTGGTTCACGATGTTGATTTTGCCGGCTCGTCTTGTGTAAAAATCAGCTTCTCTCATGGTCTCCATATTCATTTTTATGTTCATCGTGCACATTGTTTCTTCTATTCCGTTACCCCTCTCCCCATATCCGTCCTGCTCTTCGGCCTCTTCTTTGTCAGGTCTGAGCATTCGCATTTCTTCTTCGCACCTCACGATTGTTCCCCTGTTATCTCCTTCCTTCATCCTCTTTACCAATTCCGTCGGAACGTTGAATGAATCCGCCAATATTTCATCGTCCATTGCTCTCATAACGTTTTGGAATGTGTCCTCAATCCTCTGTGATCTCCGGCGCCTCGAGCCTTCGGTTCCTCGGGTTCTCTCAGATCCCCGGCTTTGCGTCCTGGGTTCGCCGCCCGCCAGCATAAATGCCTTCACCGCCATATATCAATAAAATTAATTAATCCTTAATTCAAACAAGAAGATAATTAGAGAGTAATTAATTAATAACGTTTTTGTTTTTTTTTTTTTGGGTTTACCCTGAAGGTATTGTCGAGCTGATTATGGTCACTGCTGAGATGAAGAACAGAGACAGCAACTAGATCCTCATTGCCGTCGTTGTAGCACCAGTGAGCAGCACCGTGTGGAACGGCGATAATGTCTCCACGGCGAACTCTGTGGAGTTTCTGGTGGCTTTCTTGTCTCCCTCCAGCCGTTCGGGTTTGGCCTCTTGACGATGTTTGCTCTGAGTGGTATGTCTCTGGGCATCCTGCGTACGTTATTCCAAGCACTCCCCTTCCTGTTATCATTTTTCCATTTTTCTCATTTCAGCTTCTTTCCATAATTCTTAATTTGGTGTTGGGTTTATGTAAATGGATGTAAAACTGTTGTCATAATAGATTAATCTTTTGGTGTAAGGTTTATGCAAATGGATAACAATATTATAATATATTAATAATAATAGTTTTAAATTCTGACAGTTATAATTAGTAAAATGCTCAAATTGTTGAAGTAACATATTGCGGATGTAGTCATAAATAATTTTGTGATATTACGAGACTCTAGAAACGACTCAAATGTAAGATATGATATGTATACGGTAGGCAGCTAACCTTCCACAATGTAAATCAGGCGAGGAGCAGGGAAGAACTTGGGCAAGGAGAGGCCGTTGGGTTGAATAGTGATCCTCATGGCAGCAACACCAGCACACTGGAACTGGTCCTCCATGGGATCCCAAACCTCAGTGGTGCCACCTTCAGACTCCATCCTATGAGAAGGTTGAGTTGTTGAGATCCTTTGAAGCTGGCATTGCTGTGCCTCGCTTTGCATCCTTTCTGATAGTGAATACCTTCTTGCAGCAGCTGCATAAGCAATCAAAGAAACCAGAAATACTAAAACTAGCTTACTGGTAGCCATGGTCAGCGTTTTAATTAGAACGGTGTGGAAAGGGAATTGAAGGTCCATTTTGTAGTGGAGAATCGGGGTGGGTTGTGTGGCAGTGAGAGGTGGTGTTTAGTGCATGGAGGGATGTCTTCATCTGAAGTAGGAGGCGCCACCTTATACTTTGAGGTGGTGGTACGTGGTGATGAAGGGAAGTGGTGTTCATCAATATATAACAACATTCGATTTGCACCCACCACTTGTCTTCCCTTCTCTGTTATTTATACATATAATTTTAATGTCTCTGTCATTTTTAAGTATCTTCTGCTTTTTCTGGCTGCCCTTGGATTAAAAATTTATACATCTAATATGCTTGCATGGGGTTAATTCTCTTGAATACAATCTTATTGAAGTTCTGGGGTTAGATTACGGTAACCTCATATTCTTGTTAACCGTTGAAATTACGGCATCTGGGTAGAAAAAAATTCTAAAAAATTATGGTCACTATTTTCAAATAATTTTGAATTTTTATTTTTATTTGAATTGGTAGCAATCTAAATGAATTTTGATTATTTTCTTATTTTGAATTTAAGTTTTAGTTGTAACTATTTTTGATTGATGAGATATTCTTTTATTTTTTTTTTCTCTCTGTATATATTCAACTTGATTAAATAAAAAGAGCAGTTTCTTTCCTCAATTTCTATATTTTACTCCAATTTTGTTAATTTTTCTAACAATGGTATTAGAGGTACATTTAGTTTTGAAAGTATCTATGGTCTTAAAGAATTTTAAAGGGATCTAAGCAAATGCAAAAAATTCTTCAAAAATAGAGATTCTTATTTTTTCAAAAGATCTACAAGTCACTAAATTTCTAAAATATTTTCGATAGATTTGTATGTCATCAAATTGTAAAATATTTTTCAAAGACTTGCTAAATATTTTTTAAATGACTAGCAAGTATCTAAACTGCAAATGAAATTTCTATATCTAACAAATTTCTAAATTTTAAATAAAAATTTTTCAAAAAGTCCTTAAATTGAAGGATCAACAAATTTCTAAATTGTGAACAAAATTTTAAAATGCCAGCAATTATGAAACAAAGAGCTAGTAAATTATTAAACTGCAAAAATATTTTTAAGGAGAAATTTTAAAAAGACCAAAAGATGATTCTTTTTCATAAGAAGATAATTGTTTTCAAAGTTGCATTGCTAGAAAGGAGAAAAGCTCAGTGTTTACCACTTAGATGAAGGAGTGAGTGTTGAAATTATAACATCAAGGTAAAAAAAAACTTATGGTTATAATTTTCAAATAATTTTAAATTTTAGTTTTTATTTAAATTAGTAGAAATTTATTTAATTATTTTTGTTATTTTAAATTTAAATTTTAATTGTAACCATTCTTAATTAATGAAATATTTTGTTATTTTTTCTCTATATATATGTTGATCTTGATTAAATAACATAAGTAGTTTATTTCCCATATTATGCTTCTACTCAAATTTTGTTAATTTTTTCCAACATTAACAATTCTAATACGATAAATCAGATTGTAAGTCAATATTATTAATTAGCCCAAGTTAAATATGTTGCTCTGGGTGAATGTCAGTCTCTAATACCAGATCAAAGTTAATGGTTTAAATCCTGATAAAAAAACAAAATCGGAAATAAAGGATAGAAACTTAAATATGGGACAGTCTGGTCATAATAGTCATAAGAATTTAAAGGATGATTAGGATAAGGATTATTATAGCCAAATAAAAAAAATTAAAGTATATCTAAGAAATACCAAGCAATGGATTTATGAAATTTCTTTGATTTTAATTTTTTAATTACAATTGATGCTCCTTAATTATAGTTCTATATGCATAAAAGGTTTATCAAATATTTCTGCTATTCACATAATTTATCACAACAATTTTTATATATCTTTATTTATGAACCGAATCAATAATTTAATTTAATGTAATGTCAAAAAGATAATTTTTGTAAAATTAAAATCAACAATGTATTATTGACTCAATTCATTTACAATAATAATATAAACCTAAAATTAGACTAGCTAATAATCTGATGATTGAGTTTAGGTCTCATAGTACAACAAATTAAGGGTTCAAATCTTTATAACTCTCTCTCTCTCTCTCTATATATATTAAAAAAAAAAGCTATAGACCTAATGAAGTTAAGAATTTTCCTAATTTATCATTATGCATTTGTCAAGAAGATAAAATTTTATTACAAAACATTGCAATGGAAATTAGTATAATTTTTAGAATAAGAAAAGCTTATATTGAAATAATTTAAATGGAAGTGAAAATCACAACCACTCTCAAATCTATTCATAATCTTTATAATTTCATTTGAAATTCAAACAAATATGACTTTAGTATTTGCAGCACTATCAAAACGACATTATCCATGCAAGAATGTATAATAATTAAGGATTCAATTTCATTGAAATTTATAAGAACAAACAATGGTACATAATTCAACAGCCAGCAATTTTTTCTTAGAAAATAACAATAAAGAAGAACCAATCTGGAGATTATATTAATCTCCTTATTAATTTATACATATACATATCCATTTTCATATCTCATATCTGATTTAAATACTTGATGACCAGCTTAGTTAATTAATTAGCACAGCAATCAACGCAAAGCCACTGACCAACAAATAGATTGGTACAGTTGAGATTGGGATTGATAGAATCAAAGAAGTGAGGAGTAAAGTTGAACATCTGTGTTACTGCAAAGCATATGTCTCCATTCTTCATGCCATGCACCGATTCACACTATGGCTTTGCTGACTTCAATCCTATCAATCCAACTGATCGAATTATATATATATCAATCTCTTCTTACTTTAAATCTTTCTCTAAAATCTTTAATTTCCTGACGACCACTTTCCTTTAATCGCTCTATATTTATAATAATAAAAAAAAATCTAACCAAGGGACAGGGAAAATATCTGTCATAATGTGAGTTAAACAGAGGCCTGCTACTTGGTTAAAAATTTTCCCTTAATTATTTACATAAACACTGTACTTTCAGTGATAATTGAGGCCCAAATATTCACCATATCATGGAATCATTCCTTGTTATATATATATATATATATATTCTTTTCGTATGTTTACTTATCTTCGGCCATATCAAATCTTTTTGTCAATTCAGCAAATATATAACTTATTCTTCTTGTTATGAATTCTCCATCACTTTGTTATTAATGAATAGTTAAGATCAAATGTTACAATAAAGGGGAGATTATTTATTTTTTAAAAAAAATAAATATTTAATATTTAATTTTGAGCATTTATTAATAACGAACGATAAAAATTAAATAAACATGTATTTAATCCATGTTGGAGGGATTTCAATTCTATAACTTAAATTTTTATAAATTTGATAGCATATCTGAGGAAAATATAGATAACAAAGAAGTCCAGTGAAATAAGATGACAACAGAGCACACACTAAAAAACAATCCAAATTCGGTAACCATATTCAACAAGAAAGATATTCACGCATTATAAAGAAAAGGGAGAAACAATTAAACATAACAGTACTCTATATATGCATGTCTCCTTGAAATCAAAAGACATGATAACTACAAATAAAAAAATTCAAAAAAAAAAGTAACAAATTATAAGAAAATTTAATATTCCAAAAACTGATATTAGTCCAGTTGATGAAGAGATGAGTTTCGTTTTCTTGTTCCAAAAACTGATATTAGTCCAGTTGATGAAGAGGTGAGTTTCATTTTCTTGTTGTGAGAGATGCCATAGTCAATTTGGGGGGTTAAAATGGCCAATTTCACTCATTGTCAAAGTAATAGCTTAAAAACTAAGCCAGTCCATGAGAGTAAGCTTCCCCAATCCCCATCATCCTTGCGTAAGGACTAAGCCATGGCCAATCCACAAATTGCCCAAAAACCCGAATAGGAATCCCTTCACATATAAAAAATACAAATCTCAAGTGCATTCACGAATCTAACATTAGCTTCAGCTACCTTTCCTATAAAGAACCATTTCTAGCATCACCTTCGCACCCACAGCAACTCTCTCTCTCTTTTTAGTTGCTTATCATGTCTTGCTTAAACCTGAGGCTTCCACCGGCCAAGAAGGCATGGCAGAGCTTCACCTCCAAGCTCCAAAACCAGCTTCATAAGCTCAACAAATCCAAGAATATCAGGAAAACCAAGTACAGACTCAATCATTCTGTCACTGTTAAGCCTGCTGTGTTGTTTGATAAACATGATCGTATCAGAAGACGACGGCTTTTCAATCCTTTTAAACGACGTTCAAGCAGAAAACGTTTGTTCATGCATAAAAAGACTTCCCCTGTGTATATTGACAAGCTATTTCTAAAACCTGTTGCCGATGATGAGGTGCTGATGGCTGAGTGTCCATCAAGAACCAAGACTATGAAATTGCTCGACAGTCGGGCTGTGGAAATAGCAGAATCAACAAGCAAACAGGATGGGAAAGGAAGCAAAAGAGATTGCCAAGCTGATGATATGTGGGAATCTTTGGGATTCGCGTCCCCACAAATGCGAGGAATAGATGAAAGAGCTGAGCAATTTATTGCAAGTTTCAGAGCAGAGATGGAGGTTCAGCAAATGATGGACTCTGATTTATCAATAAAGAATGGTAGCTCATTGTTATAGAGCTAGTCTTTTTTATTTTCGCTTTGTGTTTGCCTTAAAATTATGGTCTAAGCTGAAAATTTATAGTTCCTGTAAGTACTTGCAAATAATGTTCCACACTAGATGATTAATTATTTATGGGTCTGCGTTTACAATTCATATGGAAGTCTCTGATAATTAGTGCGTAGAGAACCTGTAAAGCCTCTCAGCCTGCACTATTAATTATATACAACTTAGTCCGTCATTTAAGTAAATTTGTTCATCTTATTTGGTACTTTGTTTAAACAATCTTACGACGATACTCTATCTAATTGAAGGATTATCGAGTCTTACTAATTTTGATAAATTTTGTTTTACTCCGTTCGGAAAATAGAAAAATGAATTTGCCAAGAAAATGCCGTGGGGATGAGTTGGGCTTTTCTTTTCTTTTATTATTTTCTTATAAAACAAGTAAACTATGGTCTAAACTCTGTTGCGAGTATGTTAATCACAAATACATGTTGCTGGACCACCATAAACTAAACTCAAAAAGACAACGGACTGGTTCTGAGAGGTTGCATACAACAACAATAGATGGTTAAACTACAGTACTTTCTTCAATTTGAGATGATCATATCTCTGTACCGAAACGGAATCAGATTATTACCCACTTACCGTCGACGGTCTGGCTATGTTGATATTTGGGAATTTTATCTTTTAAGAAAAAAAAAGGGTACAAAAAACGAAAACATGGAAATTGATCACCATACATAATCAATACAATTCCACGGAGCTATTACACAGATTAAAAACTTTTTACACCGTGTTTTCTACATCAACATAGTATACTCTCTTCGACCTAGATCATCCCATGAATGATTGCCATTGGAAGGCAGCCAAAACCGGCACCTATATGTGGCCTGCGAAACTGCAGCATAGTTAGCCTTGTTTATGCGGCCTGTAGTTGCGATGCACCAGAACCTTGTGCTAACCTGAATTAGTGGAGGAAAATTTTCATTGGATCATCATGATGTATTTTTGTCATCCTATATGCCTCCATCTCCTCAGGAGTAACCTGCAATTAGTCAAAACATTGGTGAGATAAACTATAAGAATGCAGCAGAAATAATCTAGTATGCGCATGCCAACCCAAGGAAGCAACCAATAATACCTCATCATTCCAGGTGACATTGTACTTGCGCTTCCTTTCATCTTTCTCTGCTTTCTTTCTATCATTCTCCTGTACAAAGAACGTAGCCAGTCGTCATAATCGCATAGATTCAAACCCATAACTGATGATAAAAGCTTGAAGAGATCCAGCTTCCTTATCGAGAAACTATTAAGTCAATTAATGTAGTTGCTATTTCGAAAACACCATCCCAGTAAAGTGTACGAGAATTTTTTGAAAGATTCAAAATATCAAAAAGGTAATCTCTTCGGTCATTTGATTGGATGAAGTGTTACAGTAATTAAGAACTCGATTCCCCCACAAAAGTTCATACACATCTCCGCTCACAACTTCAATTAAAACATGCCCAGAAGCAAAGGCCCTAATCCTCACATATTTACTTCTAAAAAAATGACATATAAAGGGACAAAAACGTAAAAAGCACATTGCAAAAAGGGGAACAAGAACAGAATACGATGCAATAGGTTGGATCCTATGCTCACCTTTTTAAGTGCTTCAGCCAGGAGCTTCTCATCTAAAACCAAATCATCTGGAACCTCAGTTCCCCAAGTAGCAAGCCTTTTCTCCTCCACAGGAGCTGGCATCTCTGTCCCAAGTTCACAATAAACACAGATTAATAATGAGGAGAATATCTTGTCATCGATAATTAATTTAAGGGGAAAAAAGAAGTTTCCAAGGCCTCAATGAGGTACAAAAATAGCATTTTATTTTAAGCAACATATTCCTAGCAAAATATAGTTTGATCTAAATATGTAGCTATCATTGTTTGAAAACAATATTAGAAGGATGGAAAAAGTTGTGACACAAACCTTCCGTAGCCTCTTTCCGAGCAATATTAGCCTTCATGAGATCTGTTGCAGCCTCAGCAGCCTTAATTCCAGCAGCACCTGTGCAATAGCTGTTCCGAATTGTCTGCTTGCAGCACTTGTAGCCCCATTGATGATCCTTCCACCATGAGCCCCACACACATGTGTGGTTGTTTATGTAGACATCTTCTTCATACTTGCTTCTGGGAAGTACAGTCTCCTATAAATAGCGTGCAATGAAAAATTAACAGACACGTCTATATTAGGGGGAATTAGAATACTGTAAATTGCAACTCTTTTCCCTGTTTACATTTTATCATGACCAATTGCAACACTTTAAAAGAAACATGTTCGAGAAGTTAATCGATATAACCCAGTTATTTATGCCAATTAGGAAAACATAGACCAAACCAAGAATTCTTAATTACTTCATTTTCCAGTGTGATGGCACCTTTTCCTAATATGACTGTTACTAATTTGAAACACATTTCTGGAAGAAATGCCTTTGCAAATTTTACCTGTCCCTTAATGACTCGTCCCGCACGATCATATTCAACTTGCCTTTCACTTTGTCCAAGCAAAAGCTCTCTTGGCAGTTCTTCTTCACTGGCAGCATTGCCATACTTCTCCATAATTGTGTCCTTTGTTCGTGTCTTCAATTTCTCCTTTATGACCTTGTAATTCTTATATAGCAACTCAGCCTGGGATGGAGCTGCTTGCATGTGAATGTCTTGTCCCTTCTCAAAAGCTTCCCAAGCATGGATGTTTAGCTGCTTAAACTCCAAAGCTTGACCGCTGTTCCTGTATTGATTATCTCCCTCATAAAATTTCTCGTTTGGATCTGCATCTGGAAGAGGATCCTCACGCATTGACCGGGTTTTGGGGTCATAATGAGCAGAGTTGACATCAAGATTCAAAAGATACTTTGCAGTATCCTCCCTTATACGCAAATTTCTAACAGTTCCTGTGCTCCCACCACCAGTTGTTCTTACACGCTTCTCTACCTTTGCAAAATCCATTTGTTTGCTCTCATCAACCTTGGCTTCATCAACCCTTAAATCATCCTCATCATTGTCCTCATCACTTGCTCCATCTTCAGAATTTTTATTACTATTTTTCTCCTCTAGTTTCTTAAGCTGCTGTTCCTTGAGGAATTTCCTTCGTGCTGCATCTCGTGCTTCATATCTCTCAACAACATGAGCATATGTTGATGTATCATAACCATTCCACCGGTCACGCTTGCCATCATAATCAAGCTCGAAGGACTCTATTTTTTCGTCAGGAGCAATGTACTTATTGGTCCACTTTGCCCCCACTTTCCTAGGTCTTTCCATGCATGACTTGGCATCATGAGTCATGGCTCCACAGCTGTAGCAAACAACCAACAACAAATTATCACATTTTTCACGATTATGTAATGTATACCAAGTAGTAAGACAAAATGCAAACATACGATGGACAAATACTTGTAGAAAGAGAGAGCCAACTTACTTCATACATGCACCCTTCCTGTATTTTTCAGCTTGAAAAACTTTTGCACCTCTATCATACCATGATTTTGTATATTCTGGGTCCGATTTCCACTTTCTTTGATGTTTCAAGCTCTTTTCAGCAAATAAAGGATAAGACAAGTCAAGATTTAGCCGTTCTTATACACACATGTGCAAGTCTTGACACTAAAAAAAGAGACTAGAAACTTACAGGTTTCTCGGCATTAAGATACCAAGGAGCAGAGGACATATACTGAGGAATATGAGGGTTAATTTCCTTTCCATCTTCATCAACCTCTGCAGGCGCAAGTCCTGCTTTTCGTGCTTCTTCCAATTCAATTTGCTTCCTATGGTCCTCTCTAGATTTGAATGCAACTGCAAAACCACAATAACACTACAACAAGTTAGTTTTTCATACCTTGTCAATCCGACTCGCAAAAACAACGAAATCAATATTTAGAATAATTTGCAGCTAATCAGTGTTTTTTTCCCTTGGGAACCTTCGATATTTTTCTCTCTTTATATTCAAGAAACCGGGAATTAATATTTCCACAAAAAATACCAAACACACAAAAAGATTAAATTGAAAATCGGAGCTAAAAGCACACCATATTACTGCATCAAAACTAGATTTGACCAAAAAAAAAAAAACAGATCGACCAAAACATTAGTACTTCATTCATCGTACTAGAAATTACAGCAATAACGAACCCAAAAAACATATGAGATTAGAAAACCGATTACACAACTCAATTCATAGAAAAAAGAAACCCTAATCTGACATAGTGAAGAAGACATGGAAAAACATACCTGACGCAGTCGCCATGGTCGATCAACAATGGATAAGAAGGAATAATTGATGGTAATAATTCTCAGAGCTGGTCAATATCTCACATACAAATACGTGGGCAAATAATGAATTGAAGGCGGTTCATCAAAGCAGAAACTGAAAAGGGAAGATGGATGAACGAATATGGGCTCATAAACTAGAAATAAGAAATGGGCCTTACTATTGGTCTGGCTCATTTTACTTTTGATATTATTAAAAAATGATTTTTTTTCATTTTTCTAAAATTGTATTTTTATTTTAATAATAAATTTGAGATTGAAATTAAATTGTGTCTATGAAAAAAATAGTGTTAATAACTAGAATGTGTTTAGCCTAATTATGTCCCTCTTTGGCTCTTTCTCATAAATTCTTATCTTCTCATCCCTACTTCCTCTCTAATTTCTTGTCTTCCATATTACAACTGAACAAGCTAAGCTAAGGTAGAGTTTTCTAAGAGAGAGAAATGCTAAGTATTATTTCTTCAAGAACTAACTGGGACATGAATGAACAGAGTTTGAATCATCAAATATCAACATCTGCATATCCAGTTATCCAAATATGTGGAAAAAGACAGAGACATAAATACAATATAAGCCAAAAAAGCAAACTTACTTTCCTAAGTATTAGGGGGGGTAGGGTTGGCTTTGTGTTGTTAGATAGACTGTTGGGTCAAAATTTTCCCCTAACAAAGTATGATTCACATGTATGCTAGAAATGTGATAATTGTGGGGTGAAGTTTTCGTATGATAGCAAAGGCATGACGACAAGTGGTGATAGGCCTCTGTCTTCAGTTAAAAGCAGGTACCATGTTCAATGTTCAATCTCTGTCTCCTTTAGTTTTTTTCAAAACCCCTGGCCCATTTTTTCGACATTGCATACTATTCAAGGGATGAAGGGATGAGGATATATATATAATTTTGGATGAACAGTTTACTAAAGAACTATGAAATTTTTTTAAGATCACTTTTTTATACCAATTTTAAAATTTTGCTCTTAAAATTTTGAACTTTTGGCTTTTATTTTAATTTTGTCAAACAATTTTAATTTTAACCGATCATGAAATATTCAATTTGAGTGGCTTCCAATAATTAAAAGCAAAAATATAATAAATAAATATAATACTTTCCAATATCATTTTAGTGGATAGTTGACTATTTTGATGCATACCACCTGGGATGAAAAGTATAGTGGTGAAAATAATAATCCCTAATAAATTTTAGTTTAATAGCATTGATAAGTGATAAGAGTTTAAATTTAAATTCCAATTATGTTATTAAATAAAAGAAAAAGAAAAATTGAACCTGCAGATATAATCAGACTGTAAATTTATTTATTGATTTGAGTTAGATTCAAATTCGATCTCATTTTTCCATATATATCAAAAAAAAAAAAAAGAGAAAAAGCAATCTTGTGTTGTAATGCTTCAAATTAAATATTTTTGTAATGGAACATGCAAATCTTTGGAGATAATGAAAGCCTATATTTTGATAATTGCCAATGTTTTAAAATGATAAAGAAGAAAATGCAAACTAAAACGTGTTTCGGATGACTTCGCAATTAAAATTAATGGAATGTGACTGAAGAGTACCTTTCACTCTTTCAAAATTGATTACAACTTCAAAGAGATAATTGAATTCAATGAATAAGCACTTGTATATAATTAATTCCACTTTCTATCTCATCTTTCCATTTTTTTATTTCTTTTAAATATATAACATCAAATCCGATGTAATATATTGTGGAAGAAAACAAAGAACCTGAAGATTGGAAAAAAAAAATGTAAATTAAAACGTGTTTGATGCTTTTCATTTTGGGTTTTGTGTTCCTTTTTAATCATTCTATTTTTTTTAATTACCATCTGAGTTTATTTATTACACTTTATTGTGTGCATATTTACATTGATACGATACTTTTTTTTTAAGTATTAGTTTATTGTAATATATAAAAAAAATTCCAAGGAAGAATTAATGCAAATAATGTATAATTAATTAGTCATTTGACGTAATATCATCATGAACTGTTTTACACAATATATAAAATTATTATTAGCCATAATTAACATTGAAATTGTATCAAATTATAAACATTATTCAAAATTGAAAATTCAAAAGTAAAAAAACAAAATCACTAGATATGTCTTGAAATTTCCATATCAAATTATATGGAACACTTTCTGTGTATATATATATATGAACATGGATCTTAATTATCCGCCAAAAATACAATCTAGCTAGTGCAAGGCTGCATATTTTAATGGTTTATTAATATTAATTGCATTTCTTTATTGCTTTACTCAGAAATTCAATCCTTTTAATTAATTAATTCGTCAAATCTCAAAAGGCCATGGTCGTTCATTTACAAATCTTTGTGTTTTATTCCATGTTTCTTTGCCTGATGAACAATTATATATACTTCCAAACCGACATGCTGAATTTGTGGGCCAAAAAATTGGAGAATTTTTCATTAAGTTGAATATTATATCCAAGTTTTGTTCTTTTCTAAACAATTACAAAATGGACAGCAATAATTCATAGTCATTTGCCATCCGAAAAATTGGAAAAAAAAGAAAAGAAAAGAAAAGAAAAGAAATTACATCGAACAAATTTCCGGCAACTCTAGAGGTTCCCCGGCTCCAGTAAAAAAGTTATACCAAAAGTCCGTACTATCATACGGACTTGAATTACAGGCAAATTGGACTGATTCCATGGCATTTCCCAGTGGAGAAAATGGGATTTGAAATTGCGTATCACCGGAAACTGCCACCGGAAAATCTCCGGCTGAGCTCCAATTGTCACTTGACAATACTTCTGACCAGAAATTCTCATCCATTTCTGGAAAATCATCTGACGATTCCATTTTCACGGACGTGTTACTATTAGCAATATCATCACCTGTGGTCAAAGAGGAAATATTATCACTTGAACATTGCTGTGGCGAAATCGGCCTATACTCCATGCCATCAGATCCCGCAAGATTGATGAATTTTGTTTCTGTTTTGGATTCTTGATTATTAATTCTTGATATATCATAATCTTCGTCATCATCAAGGGATTGTGCTTTAATTTCTGGGTAGGTAGCATAGTTATTTTTCTTCAATCTTTTCTTCAAATGGGTATGCCATACATTTTTTATTTCGTTGTCTGTTCTTCCAGGCAATCTTGCTGCAATTGCTGACCATCTGAGCAAAAAAAGTTAAAGAAATCATGTCAGGATTTGCAACAATCTTTAATTTAAAATGCTGAATATCTTTTTGTATATATCGATCGATCAGGTCACATGATTGACTACACGTGCATTTACCTATCTTGTTTTAAGTATTCATATAAAAACCTGAAAAAATGTGTATTTAGGTGATTTTTTTTCAGAATTTTTTATTATTTACTGGGATAGTCACGGAGCAGAATCTTTCTAGTTTTTCAAGTTTCACATGTTTGTGAAGATCAAGAAATACTGCAATTCAAAAGTTGATTAATCGTTTTTGGTTTTCTTTAGCCAAATTACCAAAGCCCTAATTAGGTGATGATTAAATTAAAGTGAAGATATGTAATATACCTATTTCCAAGCATTTCATGCAATTGGATAATGGTGTCCTCTTCTTCTCTTGTAAAATTTCCTCGTTTAATATCTGGTCTCAAGTAATTTGTCCATCTAAGCCTGCAACTCTTTCCACACCTTAACAAACCTGAAAGAAAAACAAAAATTTCAGGGTCAAACATTCTTGAAAATGTTCTTTGATTATAAGTTGAAACAAGAAAGAAAGAAAGGAAGAAAGAAAGCAAATACGTATGTTAAGTACCAGCTAGTTTAGGAAGAGCTCTCCAGTTGCCATGGCCATATTGCTGAATGTAAGTAGTGAGAATATGATCTTCTTCAGGAGTCCAGGGACCTTTCTTTAATCCCATCTTTTCACAGCAAGGAGCTCTCACCATTTTCCTAATCTCTCTCTCTGTCTCTCTAAGAGTGCCTTATCTCAACTCTGTGATGAAAAGAAAATAGACATGGGTTGGATATGAAAGGGGTATATGCTATATTTATATAGATATAGATATTTAGCCTTAAAATATTAAATAAATAAATAAAACTAATAAAGCTTGGTTCTAGGAATTCTCTCTTGGAGGCTCGTGGGGTGCAGTGATGTGACTTCTTTTATGGTCAAATAAAACGTGGATATATGCCTAAACACTGTATTATTTTTAAAATAATTTAATGTGTAAATGAGCATCCATTGAGTGCAAGTGCATGAATATTATTTCGTTCAAGCTGTGCAGTCTACTGTGGTGGTGTCCCATCCAGGGCGGACACAAAGAAAATCTTAAATAATCTAATCTATAATAATAATAATAATAAAATTAAAAGAGTAATAATTATATATTATTTTTTATTATATATATATAATTATATAATGATTAATAATTATATTTTTTATAATATTTTTTATATAATAATCGATAATTATATATTATTTTATGTATATAAATTATATAATTGTTATAAATTATACGTATAAATTTTAGTGAATATATTTTTTAGCTCTTCCACCAGTTCTATCTAAGAATAGCAACAAGCAGGTATCCGAACAAAATATTCTAACGGAACCTAAATCAGATTATATATATTTATCTAAATCTATTTTAAATTATTTTAAAATTATAATATTAATATTGGTATCCTTTTCAAATTTGATTATTATATAAACCCACTTAATTATTCAAATTAACTAAATATTTAAAAATATACAAATAATCTATTATAAATCAATATAAAAACAAATAAAAAAATAAAATAAAAAAATTAATTTAACACATTCAAATTTAAAATAATTCATTAAATTATTCAAAAAATAATATTAAAATAATAAAAATTAAATATTATTCATTATAATAAAAAAATTAGATTTCAGATATCAAATTTTCTTTACAATCTATAAAAATATATAAAAAAATAATTAATTAAATTGTATAATATAAATATTTATATTAATATATTATATATAATCAAATTTATGAGATATCCTGCCTAAATACATAATAAATTAAAATATTATTATCTATATATATCCAAAAATTATAATAAAATTATTCATTAATTTTAAACAGATAGGATAAATAGGTACTGTTCCCACTGCCACCCCTAGTCCCATCCGAGCTTAGGAGAGACTGAGAGAGGGAGATAGACATTAACGAGTAATGAATTGACAAATAGCTAGACTTGGTGGCTTTTCTTTATTTTTTTTATAATAATAAAATATACAATCTTCAATATATATATATATATACACACACGTGGAATTTTCTTGGTCAGAACTGAACATCATTTTTGAGTTTTTCTTTTTCTTTTTCCTTACGAATGCGACAAAGTAAAAACAAATCGAGAAGGGGAAAAAAATATAATAGGAGTGATATCCGTCAACAGATTCATAATTTCATAATAAAAGCAAAAAAAAATCCTAATAAATTTCATCTCTGTATTATTTTCTATGTAAGAATTACAGAATGATAGTATTACTATATTATAATTAGCTCAGATAGTATTTTCCTAATCATTTAAGGACATTCCACTGAATTTTATTCATACCATTTTAAGAAATGTGGGAAGTAAAATATATTATTAAACTTAAATTTATAAAGGCCAACTTAAAATATTTAAAAATTATTTTTTTATATAGTAATAATATTCAAATTCAAAGTCATGAAAATTTATTTATGATGTAATAATGATATTTTAATTCAAACTATTTCAACTCTATATACATTTTATATTGTAATAATAAGATTTAAATTCAAAGTATATCTTCATTAAATTTGAATTAAAAAATATATCATTTTTATATACTTTCATATTGTATTATGTGGAAATGTAGGAGTGAAATACTGATTTTTTTAGACTTTGATTTGAGTATTGGGGGATGGGACATAGAATTCAACAAAATACAAGTGTGAAAAAAAGTCAAAGAAAGAGGCTCAGTGCTTTATAGTTATATCCATCAATAGGACAAAACTGTTGCTTTCATTTCAGGTCTGGGGCCATCCCATTAATTAGGTTTTTAAAAAAAAAAGTAATCATTAGTAATTAATTGCTAACTAAGTTTTCCTATTTAGTAAACACAAAGGGTAGACGAGTCAAACCGAAATGACTTTGGTCTTCAGCCTCCGGGGCACACATGATCATATATGAGTAAGGTATTTCTTCTAATAATTACAATAAAAATTTCTTGCAAGCTAATGTTTGAAGTTAATTAAATTTGCTTCATGTCAAAATGACTTCAAAGAAAAATTAACTTTTGATATTAGGTGATAGGTAAATATTTATATAGTTTTGAACATGAGAGAGGTCTGTTAATTAATTGTTATATATATATATATATGAGTAACATATTTCTTATAATGACTTCATTTGACGATTTTTTTTAATGAGTTAATTTTTGATATTGAATTACATTTTGTCTATTTCAACATGATATATATGATTTTATTGAGCAGTTGAGTTTTTCTTTTAATGAGCATAATTACAAGCCCAAATTCTCTAGCAAAAATAAGTTAATTTTCCTAATTACACTTATTAATCAACTCTAATTAGTCAAATAGAAAAGTTGACAAGGCTTTTTCTTTTTTTCTTTGTCAACAAAGGTTTGGAACTTTGAATACATATTTAATTCACTTTTTGAATACATCATACCAATGTGAAAATTACCCGGAAATTGGACTCAAACTAATAAAAAGTTATATTAATTTGAATTGATTCAACTGATAATTTGCGAAATTTACATTAAAAATAAAATTTTAAAGTTTCTGACTTCTGTTAAGTTTTTTTTTTCACATTCTGATATTTTAAAAAAATGACCGATTCAATTGATACTTAATTCGCAATTCCTTTCATGTTCTCTTTTCTAGGATAAAGTAAAAGGAAACTATGTATTCTATCAAGTTGATAGCTAAATTATTTTAAACAGAAGTTATGTATTCAAAATGGAACTCTTTTCCGGGATAAAGTAAAAGTAAATTATGAAATTTATGAACTGACCTCTTCTACTTAATTATTTCATAGTAGTTTATATATTTAAGGAGAATTGAAATTTAAGAAATAGAAAATCAATTTTTATAATTATAGTGTAATTAATTTTAAATTGACTTAAATTATTTTGAAGTAAATGATAAATTCACAATTATCAAGTTTAGTTATCTAGATTTATTCGATTATAATATAGTATCAGAATAATAAGATGATTAATTACCACAAACTCAAAAAATGAGAAAATGTCATACATAAAAATGTTAGAGTAAACAAGTGATAATTGGGTTGAAGCTAATTACATTAAAGAATATCATATCAAAAGTTAAAAAAATAAATGAAAGACTTATAATTATGGCATAATTAATTTTAGAATAACTTAGATTATTTTGAAGTAATAAAATCCAATTATCTATATATATATATATATATATAATATTCTTTTTATATAGAAATTGGTCCAAACTCCCCCAATTAAAACCCATATTATGAAATTTAACATTTCAATTTCATCTTCTACTTGAAAATATAAAATTTGTGAAAAAAATAAGCAATATTGTCAAACATTGTGGGAGGAATATTTTGAGCAACTTGCTTATCGACCATATATGAAAGTTGTCTAGTGGTTTTACCAAGTTAGCTAACAAGGATAGAAAAAGAAAAATCACGTGAGACTTTTGTCAACATGGAAAAGAAAAGAAAAGAAAATTAATAAGTGGTGGTATTAAAAAAAACAACATATAGACTGCTCAAAACAAAGGCAAGTGGAATTAAAGCTGTAAATGATTATGAGCCAAAATTTCCTACTAATGATGCCATTTGTTAGGTTAATTTTTTTTTTAAAAAAAAAAAAAGAGTTGCATGGTTTGAACCACTAATTGTCCATTTCTATCCTTTTCTGTTGGACCCATTCTTCATCCTTTACAAAATAAGATTGTCAATAATTTTGACCAATGTGTTTTTTTTTTCAACAATTAGTACAGTACTTGATCCTCTGTGGAGGGAAATACAAACAAAAGTCAAGAAAATGTCATTCCCAAAAAAAAACATAAAAAGTAGTACTGCTTTTTATTTTTATGGTTTTGAAAAGTAGTACTGCTCCATAATGTGAATGAACCAAACTATATACATATATATCATAAAAATTTGATTAAACTTTCAATTTTAAAGCTCTAAATTAAGATGATTTCAATATATAGCTAGCATCGAAATATATAAATAATATCGACCTTAATTATTAATAAGGTTGGTTAACAATTACTTATTGTTTAAGAGTATATGTAATTACTTAACCTCAAGATTAGCTAATTGACTAATTTTTTTTATTGAACCTCTCCTCCAAAATATTTTAAGAAACATTTGGATTTAAACATGACTATATCATTTTGATATACAATACGTACCTGAGATTTTAATATTAAATCCACCCACCGATTTCCGCATGCATGCAATTGCCTTCTGTAACACTTAATTATAATATTCAATAAAAAGTGTAATCCTATATTTATTTTTTGGAGTTATAATTTTTTTTCCTTTTTCCTTTGCCTTTACGTTTAATGTATTGAAACTTTGAAGATCATGATCTTGCTATATCACTTTTTTTGGCCCATTGATTCTTAAAGAAATTTTTTACTTCACTCCTTTATATATTTAAACATAAATGGATGGAGAAGTTATTATTATTATTTTTTTATCATTTGAATGATAAATATCTTTATTTTTTTCAATTGGATTTTATAATATTAAAAGTGAAATATGTGCCGTGCAACCATAGCATTTCTCCAAATGGATATAAAAAAGGCAATGATAAGATTATATATAAAGTGAAATTGTATAAAAAAATATATGAATTAAAAATACTTTCGTTTTTCATATTGTTGTCTAAACGATAGGAGAGAATAGAAACGAAATTATGAATTATATTATGTGGGGTTTTTATTTATTTATTTTAATGAAAAGCGATTAGCCTGCAAGCTTTTTAAGTTTATAGAGTAGAATTAAAACTTTGGCATTTGTAAAATAAGTCAAATCCGTGATCTATAGCCTACCGACATTAGATATGGCAAATGTGAAAGGAATATGTTACTTTATAATTAATTAATTAATTTTTAAGTATTACAAAAGTTTGAAATTGTGAGCAGTACTTGTCCTTAATTTGTACTTTGATATGTCACCACTCCTAATTAATTAGTTATTGAAATAATAAAGGATTACAATATTGCTTTTTGCGCATGGGGAAACCATATTAGATTGATGCTTATCCTACATGATCTCATAATTAATTATTAAGAAATTGATTTTTTTAATCTAAAATACATACATATATATATATATATATATATATATGGTCGGTGGTGCATTACTTATATCCTTCATAAAACCTTTTTCTTTAGGCTGCCATTCGACCCTTTTCTTATTTTTTATATTTTCTACCCATAAAAAAATTGTGGTCCACTTAAATTTTGAACTCACATATATGTATCTCTATTTTTATTCATACAACTTATATCAAAATTTAAATTTATAACTATATATACTCCTTGAACAATTTCAGTGTAAATAACTGAAAATTAATTAGTAAAAAGTACAGTCCTTTTTATGAAAAATTAGAAAATCGTTACAGAAGAATAAGAGAGTCAGACTGGCACAAGAAACATCCAATGAATTTTGATTGACGGTAGGCATGCATATGGAAAATGGCATACAACGTGCACTAACTGTTTAAATCGTTATCAAGACAGAGGTCCAAAGCTATCATCTACTTCTGCTAGTGACGAAGATGTTGGCATATGACGTTAGACATAATATATTCGAATGAATTTCTTAATTTGGGATTTAAATATATTCTTGAAATTAATTCTTATGTAACGAGGTTGAAATTTTAGATTGAATAGCTATAACTTAAAGATTTACTTTGAATTCGAATTCATTAATAGAGATATCATGATTAATGAAGTTTAAGGTTATTGTTAATTAACGGTTAGAAATAAAGAATTCGGACTCGGATTAAATACTATTTAAAACAGACAAAAAACATAGCAATTAGAAAATAGAAAGAATGAAACTCAAAAGTTCCTTTTTGATCACTATAAGAAAAACAGACTTCAGGAAAAGAAAAAGTGAATGAAAAAACTATAAATTTCGTCACTTTTCGTGATTGGAAACTTTGCGTCGTCTATTACCATTATAGGCTCTTGTGTTAAAAATCAATGGTGACAAAAACCAGAATGGTAGGTAAATATCAATCACTCCTAATAAATATTGTTAGGGACATAAATATCTTTGCTAATGGGATTAAATGGTGAACCATAAAATTATATAATGACCATATAAAATGTGATCGCTAATATGTATTATTGACTCTTAAGCAGTGTCCACACTTGCGTTGTTAAAAGTAGTGTCACCTTAATTTGATGATACAGCTCCCTTGCTCATGTAGCATTGGCAATGCCTGCGTAAACATTTGACTAGTTTAGCAGCCATTTTATACAGGTTTCCCCCCATTTGTTGACACCTTGTTATGTGTCTATCCGGTTAACGATACTTTTTCACACGACTTTTTTTTTAGATAAGAAAGGAGGGAAAAAAATTTCAAAGACAACAAAATTTACAGAAGAACCATTCTCGGCTAGGACACCCCCATCAAGTCATCCTTAAGGAAGGACACAACACCCGTAGGTGGCTTCAAAAAATCCATAACTCCCCTTTTAAAATCCAAAAAACTTCATTAGCAAGTCAATCAGATGCTCTATTATTTTCGCGATAAACATGTTGAATTCTCACCGACGGGAAAAAAAAGATATAATCTCTTTACATGCCTGAACCAAGTTAACAAAGTCACTATCATAAAAAACCACCAGTAAGCCATTGAACAAGCTGCGAGTCAACCTCAATAATCAACAAGGGATAACCCATAGTCTACGCATGATTAAGATCTTTCAGCACTACCCAGAGCTCTGTCTCTATAGTTGTGCATTTACCTATAGCAACCACAGCCAAAAAGTCAATCCCCAAAAAAATTCCGAAATAACCCACCACCAGCAGCTCTCCCATATTTATTGGGGTGGATATCAATAAGTCGTTAACGTATCTTGTTTACATACTACTTACTATATGTTTAGAAACCTTATCATGCCAACTCAATATTAACAATGTTAATGGACTAATAGATTAAATCACATGAGACATAATTATCATTTTGAGGGGAAAAAAATTAATTTTGAGTGTCGGTAGTAAGTTCACTAACTCCTAATTCTTATTTTCTTATGATGCATAGATATAACTCCATGAAGTAAGAATCTTTCCGAATTCAATCCGGCTGCCAAGTTTATTTCCAACCAACTAAAGCAATGATGGAGGAGGAGCGAAAGAGCTGCTATGTGGAAAAGTACAATTGCCAGCCTACTCAGTTAAAACCAACTATTTCCCTTTCTCGAAAGAGTGGATGTTTGCTCAAATCTAGAAGATGCTACAATGCAAAACAACTTCAATATGCAACCATTTGGACTCCAATTCAGATAAAAATGAATCGAATGTGCAACTCATTTATTCGTAAGCATCCTGCAAGACAAAATAGCTAGACTTGTGGGAAGATTTCTCCATGTTTGCAACATATGCAACAACCATCCATCCTCTTAATGCATCTTCACCCGAAGCATTTTTCTTTAGTACCATGTCAGTTCATTTATTCCAACGATTCAAAAGAATCTTCTCCTCTGGGAATATATCTTTCACTTCACGAAGTTTTGAAGGTGTAAAAACTTTGTGTAAAGCCCGCCCCACTTTTACATTGCCAGCATCTTCTATAAGTCATCCAGGAAATATAAGATCTTCACGGTATCTTAGATCAGTAGGACTTGATATTTTTCCTTTTTGGTTTGGATTGCAACCATAAAAATAAGGCAGATGAAAATTTAAAGCAAATAAGAGTATATTAATGATTTCTCAAAACAATATTGTAATAAAATAAGCCACAACCATTGGCGTCCTTTGTGGATTCAGTGTATGTCAGGAGCAGCTCTCATTTGTTCAATGACGCTATAAACATGTACAACAGATAGAAAAGGGCCAACAAGACATTTTCAACTCCAAGTTCAAAATGGCATAGGATTTGTCATGAAACCAGCACATCGTTCATCCAATATGCCAATTTTGTTTTTCTTTGGCAAAGAACAAACAAACAAAAAACTGAGCAAATATATTAGTTAATCAAATGAGATATGTTGGTTGAAAAGATCATGTAAGAACAAACTCACACCTTTCTCAACACATGAAATCTAAAGGACTTTCAATTTCAAGAACACATGATGCACCAAAACAAATAAAACACCTAATATCAGCAAGTAGTGAGAAACCTCATACATTGTCCTGAGTTGATGAACAAATAGTAGATGCTAATTGAATCCCTGCTCACAATCCAACAACATTGAAAAGTGTTGAAATGACCTCTCCTTTTGCAAATAGGTCACTGAGAATGCCTGCTCTGTAGCAAATGATGAATATATTGGCAACCTTGTTGTTCTTGCTGCAACTACTGCCATCCCCTATCAAATTCGAAAATACAAATAAATTCCATGGAAAGGAGTGGATAATAAATTAATAATGAAGAGCTGAAATACATAGTCTCTGACCACTGCACCATAGATTACAGAGAAGAACAGCAACAACAACAACAACAATAACAGGAACAAAAACAAAAGGAAGAACAACCCAAAAAATTGCAAAATTAGATACCTTAACATTTTTATTCAAATAAGTTGTATAATTAGAAACAGACCTTTGCAAAATTACCAAGGTTTGCCACCTCAAGGAAAAGCTGAGGACATAAGGGTGAAAGAACTTCCAAGCCAGTGCCCAAGTCATAGAGCACATCAGCTGCAATATGGATAACTCCTCGTTAGCGAGCTAGTAAAATTAATACATGAACCAAAGCCAACAAAAGAGACATTCAATTAAATGTGAACTTGAACGCATGCACATGTGCGCACACTCATATATACATCAAGACTTTAGCAGTACAATAGAAACCTAGTATTCTCCAGCATTTTGGCTCTGAATCCATTCAAGCACCAAATTGCTGCATATTAGCTTTCCTACATGCTGCATTCCATTCTCCAGTAACTGCTCATCGACAAATGTAAAGAAAAAAAACTTAAAAATGCTATTGTATTAAATATTTGTTCATTGTTTGACTAAGACAACTTACTCAACTTACAGCAGTTGCTTGTGCAGGGGTAGGATGTAAGCCTGCGGTAAATAGTAGTGACTGCAATGCAGTAAGAACATGGAGAAATAATTCAGACATCATAATTGTCATTCCATGTGCAAAAAAAAAAAAAACAAAAAAAATAAACTAATGAATCATAGAGCTCGCTAAAGAGCTATTCCTGAACAATTAATCAAGACATTAACAGCACAGACAATGTATGCTCGAAATTGTGTGTATCTAAGGTATCCCTCGTTTACACTGCATTAGTGAAAGATCAAAAACTATGAACAAAAACTATCTATCTAACATTCTGTCTTCACATGCTGCATACATTAATATTATGTCACTTACCTGTATGGATATCCCGAAGGGAAAAATTAGTCAGGAAGGATTCAACCACTCAATGGAATATCGATCTATCATCAGCAACTACTTTCATCTTTTATCATCAAAGTTCATGAAAAAAGAAGATGGCGATTGGTAAAAAAAAAATTAAAAAAAAGATATATGTCACTCATCCATACAATGCAAGGAACGCAAAGGTTAAATTCTATAAATAACTTTAAAGAAAGATGGTGATAGGTAAAAGTTTAAGTATAGTATAAATTGAAAGATATGAGATCACACTTTGACCATCGCTGCAATGTGCAAGTCTACTGAATAACAATTTTAATTACCAAAACATAGAAGACGAGATTGGTTATGGCATCAAACAAGAGCTTAGTTCAAGAGAGCAGTGAAAATTTGAAATCGCATAACCGGTGTTATCGCCTAATTAGTTAAGTTCAAACTCAAAGGAGAGAAATCAAGTAAAACGAATCCCTGCCTAGTGGAAACCAACAGACAACAGTTGTTGCATTTATTTTCAGTCCATTGCTGCTCCACAATGTCCTAGAGGAACAACAAATCCTACACTGTAAAAGTAGCCCAAAAGCAAATTGTTTCTTTAAAGTATTCCCACATTTCCAAATCATGGAGCCACTATTACAAACTAGCCCAAAAATACAACCAATATAATAAAGCATGAAGCTTACCTTTTTATCATTTCACATCTAATGCTTTAGTTCTGTGCTCCCAGTACCTCTTCTCCCACACTACTAGCATTTATATTCAAATGCAAGCAAATCAATTTACGAATTCCAAAGATGCAAACTTTGTCATAATGGTGGTCTAATTTAATAAAATTCAAGCAACACATTATCATTCATTCAATTCAGTATCACGCATGCCGGGTGTTAACATAAATGGGCATGAAAAAGAGACCCACAGAGAGGCGACCGTCGGGCTCAAACTGGCAGTGATGCGATTCGATCCAGTAGATAGGCACATCTGGTGGTGGTGGCTCTTCCGACTCCTCCTTCTGCATCGTAATGTTGTTCTAGTTGTAATTGAAAAGGAAGAAGTTGAGTAAAGGGAGGCAAAAGGGGAAAAATTAGTAAGAAATGGTTTGGTGTGATTGATAAATTTATACCAATAAGTTCATGATTTTGAGTATTATGGTAAACGAACTGAGCCTAAATTTGAATTCAACTTATTTAAATTTATTATAAATTCAAATTCGGTCCGAACTCGATTCAAATTTTTGTATTTGAACTCGAATTTGGCTCATTTAAAAATTATCAAATTTGTGAGTAGCTCGAATTCGATTCGTAAAAATCTCGTTTATTATTATTAACGAAATTAGTTCGAATTTAACTCATTTACTAATAATGACAAAAATTCGAATTCGGCTTGTTAATTAATAATGACAAAAACTCGAGTTCGATAATAAAATATAACATAAACGAACTCTAAATGAATATGTTTACGAGTTTTTAAATAAATATGTTTGTGATCTTTTAAATAAATACGATTTCGATTTTTTAAAATAAATATATTCGTGAACTTTTAAAACGAACATGTTCATGAGCTTGTAAATAAACATGTTAGCGAGCTAATTAGTCAAATAGTGTTAAACTTGAACTCGATAAGGTTTTTAAGTTTACCTCGTTGACAATAATAAACAATTTCGAACGAATTTTTTTTCAAATTGAGACTTAAATAGCTCATAAACTACTTAGTTCATTTACAGTCTCAATTTCTGAAATAAAAGCCACAACCAAAGCAACCAAAGTAAGATAAAATTCAACCTTTTAACATGAGGGAGAGAACTTCTTGGAGCCTAACATTATGTCATTTTGGAAAAACATTTTCACAAATTATTTTATGGCGAAAATTGTTCTATCCGAATCCAAATATATATATATATATATATATATATATATCCGAATTCATTTAAAATTATAATGTTAATACTTATAGCAGTTTCAAATCCGATTAATATATGAATTCGCTTAATTATTCATTTATTATTAAAAAATTAAAAATAAAATAAAATTCAAACTAAATAATTCAAAATTTAAAAACAAACCAACAATCTACAATAAATCACTACAAAATAAAATAAATAAATAAAATATAAAATATAATTCAACAAATTAAAATTAAAATAATTCATCAAATTGTTTAAAAATAACATTAAAATAATAAAATTAAATATTGTTTATTATGATAGAAAAATTATATTTCAAATCTCAAAACTTTCATTATATTTATAATTTATCAATATATAAAAATATATAAAAATAATTAATTAATTATATATATATATATATTTGGATTTATCAAGTAGCGGATATCTGATGACTTTATATATACCCTACCCAATCCAAAATTCTAATAAAATTACCCAATTTAAACAATTTCAAATAAAAATGGGTATCTACAAAACCCATACCGCTACCGCCCCTAAATTTCTACCTTCCCTTCCAATTAAATTTCAGAAAATCGGTAACCTTGAACTTTTTTTTTGGAAGATTAACTTGCTTATGGTATTTTATGTTCAATTTTAATACTTTTCCATTTTAACACTTCTAAACAAATAATTTTAACTAATATTTGTTTGACGAAAATTTTACCTAATATTACTTTCAATTTTATCATGTTTCATTTAGTCATTTAATCCCTTTTAGTCTTTCCCACAAATCCTAAAACTTTCATGCAATCATAGCACTTGATTGCATCAGTAAAATCATTCAACTTTGAGACTGCATTTCTTTGTAAACAAGAAAAAGGGGGTATGAAACCAACAAATGCAAAGATAATTGATAACCCATCATTCCTAATGCAAGGTAAGTGCATTCTCATAGTCAGACTGTTGGACAGGATTATGTTTGCTTAAACATTGATTTAAAAATAATAATAATAAGAAGAAGAAGAAGGAAAACAAAATCCCAAGGAACTGCGCCCTATCTGGTTATCATACAATTGGCTAACCACCTCTCTGTCATAAAATTATAAAGATCAATGATCACATCATCTGGTGAAAGCAATTTCACAGTGTCAAATCAGGATCATCATCATAATCAAAATCTGGATCAGCTGAAGGCCTAATTCTCTTAGTTTCTCTTGGTCCACCTCTTCCTTTCTTTGGTTTTCCTCTGACAAAAATTAGACGTGCATTTATGTTTTTAATCATTCCCTAAGAAGTGATGTCTTTTTGCAACATACCATGCAAATTGTTCAAGTCACAGTACTTACTGCCCATTTGAGTATATTCCTGCCCCCTTAGGACGACCCACACCATAATCTGATCTCCCATCTGCGATAAGCATAAATGAAAACTAAACAGTGAAAAAGAACCGAAGGGAAGGAAAGTTGTCTGTATATCTCCATGTATAGGGCTCACCATCCCGTCCAGCTGCTTGCTCTTCAGCCTGACAATAGGAAAAGAAAAAAGAGAGAATTTTAAATAGTACATTAGACATAAGCTGATAAAAATAATGGAAAGAAAGAAGCAAATCAGAAACTTCTACCCTATTTTTTGTTTTTCTCTGTCTATCCTATTTTTTGTTTTTCCTTTTTTGATAATATGTGGATTTTAGTGGCCTAGCTAAGGCCAGGATTCAAACCTAAAGCCTCTGTTAGTACATATCTAATCAACTTTTAACACTTACACATTATGGAGGCAGGGAACATGAACTTTTTCAAAAGGATTGTTTAAAGCAAAAAGAAGAATGCAGAATTATTAACATACAAAATGCAAATGCAATACTATGATTGCTCCTCTCTAGGCTCTACTGAGATCATTCTTCTGTTTAAGTTGATAAAATGTAGCATTTGTTTTACTTTTACAAAGTTCTTCACCCTTCTCAAATACATAGAAATTTGTGTCTGCAATTTTCATAGGCTTAAATTCTCTTCACCACTATGTAAAGTAAGTGCATCCTTTTATGAAAAAATTTCATTGATGACGCATTCAATAGTAGATAAAAGATTCCCACTTCAACTAGCTTGGCACACCATCACTATTCTGCAAGCTACATAAAATGTGGCATGTTTCAATAGAGGACACATCCAGTTGACCACTACATTATTACTCTTTTTAAAATCATCCCTTAAACCTCTTCGCATTTAGAGGTTTGATATTCATATTGTCTCAGAATGGCCAATGGAATATCAAGTAATATGACTTCACCTCAATCTTTCATGTGAAAAAGTTACAACAAACCACAATTCTCTTCAAATTCAACCAAAACTACTAAAATGATTTGGATGTAATTCCTGAAACTTTTCAATCAGAACATGTGTTCACAATAAAACCATCAAGGACCAATGCATATGTGGCATATGGTATTGTAGAGAGAAAAAAAACTTTGAAGCTGAAAATCAAAATAGCACAGGTCACCTGCTACATTTAGTTTTAGGTAATAAAAGTAAAAAACTAAGGTAAGAGTTACACCTCAGTGTAGCATGCTTTGCATAAGTGAGAGAGCATCATAAAAGGGAGCATGTCTTGAAGGAAATGCACTCACCAGGTTACAAGAGACCCTTATGTGGCAAACGTGCTAGAATCTAAGATCATGATAAGAATACATACAAGATATGGTTATTATACATGAACTGTCAGACAAAACCAGCTGCTCCCCTTTTCCTTTTCTCCTTTTATCAGTTACAGAAAGACTTAAATCATCACAGATAACCATTTATTCCCTTTGAAGTTTAGAAGAAGATAAGTGATTGAGGACAAACAACATGTAACCCTATTGAAAGGGGATCTAAATAGCTGGCCAAAAAGAGCAGGCCATGCTTTGGCATTTTTATCATCTGAATTATTTTCAACGGCACAACTTGCTTTATCTATCACTGGGAACTACATTGAGGAACAGATAAAACAGAAAACAAAAACAAATAAACAGCCCAAAAAAATTGGAAGTGCCGCTACTGCAACACTTAAGATTCATAGTACTTACTGCTGGTGAGGTGACTGAAGATAATGAAAAGAGCCTATCTTCAGGCTGAAACTTCCTAGACCGCTTCAAGCTGCAGCAATAAGTTTGAAGAAACTCATTTCAATTATATAAATACACTGTGATCCAACTGATCATAGAACCCCAAAAATTAAGATCTATATTTAGGCCATACACAGAAGTAATATACAACTACCATGCTCTCTGTGCTATGTATAGCTGGAACTATCTACTCGAGTAAATATTTTATCTACCATATAGCGCAACTTAACATTTACACTGCACCAGTGTAAAAGTTGTTTGTATTTAGAAACTTCTACCTTTGCATATGTAACAAAAATGTGTTCCCCTCAAGCAAAAGGTGCAAGGGGTTCAACATATATAGCAGTTGAAGTACACGTGTTAAAGTATTGCCATCTAAACTCATATAAAGTAAAAACACAGCAATAAAATAAGGGGAAGAAGCAATAGTCAGATTATAATTTAACATATAGAGACAAATGGAAGGGCAACTATTCTCGTAAAAGAAGCCAAACAAAATAAATATATGGTTACTACTCCATACAGTGCAGCGTTCTTAGATGAAGATAGGAATCCTTCGAAACCTTTCAATACATTGCCACATTGACTTGGATCCTGTAAATAACTTGTCTCCATATCATAGACCTGGAATCAAGGAAAAAATCTTGTTCATCTTTTTTATAAGTACACTGTCTGTTTAAAATTACACAAGTTTTAAGTAGTTAATTTAGATTAAGAGATACTGTAATCTCAAGAGAAAAATTTCTCAACTAGAAGGAAACATTCATCATCAACACAATGGCCAAGAGCCAGATTCTTACTGAATGTCTCAAGACATCACAATAACTCCACATCCGTTACACTAATGGCACTAACCCCCAATGCTAAAGATCATTAACTAATTACCCATTAAATTGTAACAAGTTCATGACAAAAGAAGCAATACTAAGGCAGACAATCTGTCTCTTCTTGCATGTGCAGACTGACAACAGGCAACATCATCCTCAGATATCCTAAAACTCCTGCAAGGTAACACTTTGATTCTTAGCTGAACTTCTGACGTTAAATCATAATCAAAATTGCTAGCTTGAGTTGTAAAAAATAGAAGCTAGATGAAAGTTCAGTCTGATTTTCAATTAAATGCTCAAAGAACCGAAATTTTTATGCAATGTGACCTGACTCGACTAAAATTATAAATCCCCGAAACCAAAAAATGCAAAAGAAACCCATATCCACAATAAGAAAATCACTAAGAGAAAGGAAATTTGTGAATAGATATAGATACAATTGTCATGAGATTAAAAAAACAGAAAAATACAAAACAAAGTAAAAGAACCTGTTTCTCGATATTTCGGAGCTCCTCATGAAGCTTAGCTCTTTTGCTTAGAAGAGAAGCGAGCACTGCTGAAGGGTTTGAAGATCCTCGTTGCCCTGGTAGTCCTCAAAGAAAAGAGATTTTATAAAGCAACAAGCATGGAAAAATCGATTCACAAAGCAGTTATTCAACGGTTACCTTCATGATCCATTTTTCGCGCGAAAATTTGAACAAGCAGTGATCAATAATTTTCACTAATCAGAACCCTAATATCCCAAAGAAGGATTAGAGAGAAACGTACCAATCTTTACCCTCAATTAAAAAAAAAAAAAGAAAATAAATATCGTTGACTGTGGATCCCATTTTCTGTTTTTCTTTTATTATTATTATTATTATTTTTTAAATTTTTATAACCTGTTTCTTTAACGTTGGGTCTTCACAGAGGGAAATATCTCCCACAGTAGCGTTTACTAGTCTAAATAAAGAACCAATCTACTTATGCCACGTGACAACTCCAGAATTCGATACGTATACGGTTGTGGCCCATTAACGTGGCGAGCGATAAGGTAATTAGATTTACACGGCGAGCATATGGAGCGTTTGGCTTACACGTGCATTTCTGTGAATGTGTGGGCCAGAAATGCACGTGTTGAGAATAACGTGTTTAAATTAAGCGTGTCTATCTGTTCACACACCGAATTACTGATCAAGTAACTAATTTTTTTTTAACCGGAATATAAACTGAATATTGAAAATAATCATGTGGCATTTCAAATAAAAGATATTTATCATTTAACCTATTTATTTATTTATTTTACAAAATTTTAGATTTTTTTTGAAATTTAATTGGTAATAATTGACATTTAATATTATCTTTCAACAATATATTAAAATTTTAATTCTACTAAAATATTATCTCAATTATAGAGATTTACTTAATTATAAATTGAATTTTAATAAAACACTAAACTCTATTATCTTCAACCTAATCCTAATATCTATATAAAGACACCATAATTGCCACCACAATTACCGTTCAATAATTTTTCCTTCTTTTGGTGTTAACTTCTTTTATTCAAATTTATTAATTGTTATATATATATATATATATATATATATATATATATATATATATATATATATATATATATAGCAGATTTTTTTGATTAATTTAAAGGTGTGTGTCTTAATTCTTTGTACAAATTTTTTGGTTTTTAAGTATATATGAGATCCATCACATCATTGATTTGGTGTTAATTTCTCTTGTACATTTTTTTTAATTGGTCTGTGTTCTAATTATTACAGATGCGGCGGGACTTTAAGCTTCCAACTGGTTTTTGGTGCTCCCATATGATAGAAATTGTTTTTTAAGTTAGTATCTTTATTATTTAAAATGTGGTTGCTTTCAATTATGATTGCTCCAAAAGTATAGTCACAAATTAAGTGGCTGAACACAATTGATTATAAAACCATGAATTTTATATTAGAATTTGTGATATTTATATGATTTTTAATATGCAAAGAGGCTATATTTTTCTAATAGCTTTCTAGCTATAAAATAATGGCGTGAATCTATATTTACTAGCTTTTTTTTTAATCCCAAAAAGTATAAATACTTATTAAAATATTATTTCAAATTTTTTTTAAGAGAAAAATGAGTTTCAAATTGTTTTGATTTTGAAAATATTTTTTTTATATAATTTTTTGGAACATTACTATGGCAGGACAAGAATTTTTTCCATCAAATTTGTTTATTATAACAAAACATAACTTGATTGCTTCAACCTTGTGACTACAAATTTTTTAACATTTAAGCTGGTAGAGTAGAAAAGATGGGTGTTTCTTCATGGGATTGACCCCTACACAATCCAAGAAACACTCTCGATGAAAAGAAAAAAAAAATTAATTTTTTGTCTATGCAAAAGAATGAGGTTAATTAAATTTAATTCAAGAAAAATAGCAAGGTTTCGCAAAGCATAAGAGGTTGAAGTATGCAGCAAGCAAGAAGGGTTTGTTGGGTCCTACTATGAAGCAAGAGGTGGCTTCTGCCGATGAAGTCCGGCCACTCCCTCCACCACATGGGCGTCCAATCCAACAAGATGAAGAAGAGCATGAGAGAGAGAGAGAGAGAATGGGAGCTTTTCTTTTAATTTTTTTTTTTATTTTCTTTTTTCATTTCATTCACACCATATATCAGCTGCATTCTACACCTCTGCTGCTAGATAAGCAAAAAGGATTTATTAGTGATAAAACTTTTTAAGTTGTATTGTTTTTAAAGCGATTTGTTAAATTGGATTGTCCACATAAATTTTAACGACAAATTGAAGTATCTGTAAATGTATTAGGCCTTTAAAAAATAAATTCATCTTTTTGTTGTCTTTGTTGTCCAAATATTGATTTTTACTTTGAATATGGTGAATTACTGAATTCTGAATACACACCATTCCATTGGGGAATGAATGAGCCTTTGTACTCGAAAACATTAGCACGACAAGTCGACAATTACCTAATCCTCAGTACAAACAGACGCAGACGAAGAGGATGATGATGATGGAGAATGGTGATGGTGGGTGGGGCCCATAGATTGTGAACCTTTCTTAAAAAGCAAATCGGAGTCAATATAGTCGATCGGCCAAGTGGAAAAGTGTAGTATTTTTATTTTTTAAAGTGATGAAGCGTTAATACGACGCACCGCCCTCTCTCCCGATTCTAGGTCTATTTCTGCTTTTTGGTGGACCTACTTTTCCTTTGTTCTATTCTTTTAAATTTTTTATTTTTTATTTTTTATTTTTTTAGGCTTCTATCGCCTTCTCTTTTATAACAGTCGCAGCCGCTGCTCTTGTTAAATTGAAGCTGCTTCTTTCAACTCTTTTACTATTTAGTGTTCAGGTTTTGTGCTTTTGCTGCCATGTCATTCAGGGGACTTAGCCGGGTACAACTCTCTCTTCTTGTCGTTGATCTTTTAGTTATTTTTCCTTATTTTGTGATTAAAGTTCTGATCTTTTTCTGGATTATAGTGGATTCGGATGGACTGTTTTTGTATCGATCTAAACTGAGAAAATGATTGGGTTTTCCTTGAGTAAAATCATTCTAGCAGATCCAGTTCTCTTTCTTGATGATCTATTGTAATTTATCAGATTTTCTTATCGGCCAAACTAAGTAGGCTTATGCTTTGTTGTTCATTATTAATGAGTGAAATTTTGAAATTTTAATGCTTTATGATGATTGCATTGGAACCCATTTGTGATCATATGCTTAGAGAACTTTTTTATTTAATTGATTTGAATTTTCAGCCCAATGCTACGTCGGGGATGGGAGTTGCTAATCACAGCAAGAACACATTCACGGAGCTGCAGAGGAAAAAGGTCTACCGCTATGTAGTTTTTAAAATTGATGAGAAAAAGAAGGAGGTTGTAGTTGAGAAAACTGGGAGTCCTGCTGAAACCTATGAGGATTTTGCTGCCTCTTTGCCTGAGAATGATTGCCGATATGCTGTATATGATTTTGATTTTGTCACTTCTGAGAATTGTCAAAAGAGCAAGATCTTCTTTATTGCCTGGTTAGATTTTGCATTTGATTCCCTTAACTTTGTATTTTGACTGATTAATTTGATTACTTTCCTTGCTGATCATTGAGTGTGCTATAATAGTCTTGCACCTAATTATACTCGCTTGATAATAAACATAACGAGGTTAGACGGGCAACTTTTAAGTGTTTCTGCAAGTTCATTTGCTTATTAATTTTTTTTATCTATATCCTTAGGTTGGACTTGCTTGTTTTCAGATTATTAATTTTGGTGGGTCAGTTAATGTTAGTATCATATTACTTATTATCATGTTTGTGGATTTTCTTGTCGTGTTGCCCTATAATTGTAGTTCATTAGTTGTTCTAGGCTTTAAAGCCTTTATGTTGTTTCGCTTAGTTAAATATTTAGATTTACAATTGTGAGTTTGTGTTTATCCTGCGTAGACAATCATTGCCTGAAGGAAAGAAATAATATTTAGGATTTGGCATCTGAATGTGTTTTCTCCTATGTATGTGTTCTTTTTGAGTGCTCCTAAGTATCAATATCACAATCTGAGAGACAACTTCAATACCATCAATCTAAAGCTCATTGGCCCTCTCTTATATATGCAATTTTTGTGTTGAAGAAATGTTTCCAGTTATAGATAAGCTCATTTCCCTGTCCCATATGAGTGTAGGACCATGTTAGTCAGGGGATCCCAATTGTAGTTTTTTAGGTCTCGGCATCTTTGAGGATCAGACTGCTTATATCTGCAAGTATCTATATGCACATCTACCAATCCTTTGTTCCATCTCAAATGTGATGGAACTCTTTTATAGTTGTCAAGCATTTCCCATCAGGTTCTTATTCTGAATTTTTCATGGCAGGTCTCCTTCAACTGCTCGAATTCGTGCCAAGATGCTTTATGCCACATCTAAAGACAAGTTTCGACGGGAACTGGATGGTATCCACTATGAGATTCAGGCTACTGACCCTACTGAGATGGATCTTGAAGTGCTCAGGGACCGTGCATATTAAATCATCTATGCAACTCAAAGGTTTCTTCCTCAGAGTAGAGATGAATCTGCTATGTTTTTGTCAACTTATGAATTATGCCTCCTGCGCAATCCTTTACTGAACAGGATAAAAATGGTATCATCTTAAAATAATTAAGCACTATGGGGGTCTGAGAAGAAGTTAATTACTCTTTGCTGCACACCTAATGAAGAGAAGTTGTTGGGTACCTAAAGAATTTTAAAATGTGTTATCCTATAAATTTGCAGTAGATAATCTTCTTTATTCTGTGTGTTATTTTTCCTTTGTCTTGTTTATGTTGATTCTATTACACATAGATAATAAGCTCTCTAGGATCAATCACTGCCTTTGCTTTGAAGGCCAAAAAAATATAAGACAACTGCTTGAAAGGGCTAAATTAAACTGAACAAATTCCATCAAATGACCAAAATTGCATCTGGGTTGTCCTTTGTGTCCAGTGGTTGGCAAACATAAAAAATAAAATGTAATAAACGAAGAAGAATCCTCTCAATTGGATGGAAAATCTTCCTTTTCTATATGAAAGCCTCTGCAAATTAGCAATTGCAATATTGTAAATCTTATCAATGGCGTTCACAGTCTTTGCTGAAGGAATTCCATCAAATGGAGGTGAAAACATCTTTCTGGACCATAAACATGACCTTGTCCACTAGATCAATATGCATATGATTGGTTTGTATTAAGGATGTTATTAATGGGCTGCCATCAGATTCTTTATTCATTCACTTTTCCACATGATTTTATTCATTCAAAAAGTTTCTGACGATGGTTCCACACATCCAATCTAACACCATCATTTATTTCTGAACTTGTTGCTCCAAATAGATAGACTATATCGGCATCAAAAGTCACATTAATGGCTGGAAGAGTTTATATTTTGGTTGGCCAACTTTAGGCTATCTTCAGATTGCATCCATCCAATTTTGAGGTCTCATTGAGAAAAATTGTATTCACTAAAAGGGAATTTAATCAACAATAAAATTCAAGGAAAGGTTTTGACAACTCCTTATGAATCAAATAGTTATGCTTTTAAACATAACAGACAGATTCCAAACAAAGAATAAATTTTTTTGAGAGTGCGAACTAACTAGCAGATCTTAAGCAAATTGTGAATCTGCTTACTTCTTTCTTTGAACAGAGTTCCTCGATTACCCAAATTTGACTTGTTATGGTACTCAAATTTTCTTCTAAATTTTGAGACTACAAGTTACAAATCGTAATACGAAGGGGAAAAAAAAGCCCCCCTTCTCCCTTGTCCCTTGTCCCTTTCTTACTGCTTGACTATCCACCATGCGGCACTGCAGAGAATTTGATAAATTGAGTTCGCTGTAAAGAATTTAATCAGCAATCTAGTTCAAGAAAATGTTCTGATATCTCTTTATGAATCGAATGGCAAACATAGGCAGATAGATTCCAGACAAAGAATAAAACCTTAAACAGTGTGAATTAGCGAAGTTTAAGATTTTAGTACCACTTCGCACAGTCCCACCTACCTTGTTTGCCTTGTATTCCCATCCAAGAAATTGGTTGAACAAATCTAAAAAGCAAACAACCTAGAACTTTATAGCAGTGAGAGGATGTAAGGTGCAAGTTCAAAACCTAAAATTTATCAATAAACCAAAGAAAATAACTTCATTCTCTCGTTCTCTCTTATGTTGCTATCAAAATGAAGAACAAAAGCAAATAAATCGCAAACAGCAAACTCTCGTGACATTTCCTTGATGTACCATCAGAAAATGACTAAATTAAAGTACAAATTTAAAGAAAGAAACAAAACTCCAAGATAGTAGAAAGAAGAAGAGTAAGGAAACTTATGCCAAGAATCTAGACATACAAAATATTTATTCTAGATAATTTTGGCTAACAGATTAATGTTAAACTGGAGCCGTCCTGTTACTATGCGATCCTGACTCATTGTCATCCTCATTTTCACCTGAAATCTCCTCCAAAGATTTCCCCTTTGATTCTGGCACCAAGAAAGTGAACAAGATACCTAAGAAATTGATGACACCCAATACAATGAGTGAATTCCTCACACCAATTCCAGCAGGGTACCCTGCATCTGCCTTGGCCTTGTCTTGGTTCTGAGCCAAATATAAGAACCCGAACGCGCCAACTATAGCCCCAAGCTTTCCAGATGCTGCTGATATTCCATGACAAGTAGACCTTAACCGTGCTGGGAAAATCTCAGCTGGCACAACAAATGTCGTTGCATTGGGTCCAAAGTTTGCAAAGAAGAAGGTTAATGAGTACATCACCACGAATCCAATTCGGTTATCCCTGTGTGTCCAGTGATCGTAAGGAATTGCTAAGGCAAACATAAAAACTGTCATGAAGAAGAATCCCATTAGTTGTATGGCAAATCTTCCCATCTTATCAATGAAAGCTACCGTAAACCAGTAGCCAGGAACAGTACTGCATAGAGCAATTAGAGTCTGAGCCCTTGCAATTTTATAAACCTCCTCAATAGCATTCATAGTCTTAGCAGGAGGAATCCACCCGATGGCGCTAAAGATATCCTTTTGAAAAAGATTCTGGCTGTAGAATGCAATGTCGAGCAAGAACCATGTGGAAGTTGTTCCAAGCAAGTGAAGTCCGTGGCGACGAAGAAACTCACTTGAGAACAGCCCGAAAGAATTGGATTGATCCTGAGAAATTTGCTTCACCTTTTGCTCTTCTACCTGGATCTCAGACTGCAGAACCTTAGACATGTCAGATGCAGCCTTGGTTGCATTCTTAGCAACGAGGGCGGTGTAACGGGCAGTTTCGGGCATCTTCATCCGCCAGTAGTAAGTAAGAGCAGCGGGAAGTGCCCCTACCATTAGAATTAAACGCCATAAGTAGTCGGCTTGCGACACAGTTGAGGCAACTGGATTATCCTCATAAGCAGGGGCATCAAACCTGGCCTGAAAGGCAGCTGATACAATTATAGCAAATATTCCACCGGCTAAAATTCCAAACCCCTGCATAGCAAAAACAGCGGCTATAAATGCGCCACGCGTCTTCTTGTTTGCATACTCGGACATAATAGTGGCGGAAAGCGGGTAATCACCACCGATACCGAATCCAAGCCAGAATCGGAAAAAGCAAAGGGTTGCCATCACAGCCTTCGGATCGTGCCCAAATGAAAGACCCGAGGCAACAGAGCTGATCACCATGAGCATAAGAGTCATGCCATAAACTTTCTTCCTCCCCAATTTGTCACCGAGCCAGCCGAAGAATAGCTGGCCCGAAAGAGTTCCGCAGAATGCCACTCCATTGACAGCAGCCGATACATTTGGGGGCAAAGTTCCAGGCTTGCTTGCACCATCAACATGATAGTATATGCGGCCCAACAATTTGGTGACAAGAGATATGCAGAAGAGATCGTATGCGTCGGTGAAAAATCCCATTCCGGCAATGATAACTGCAGTGAAATGATACCATTGTGTTTTTGCTACATCGAGAGCATTAAGAACTTGCAAATCCTTCGCCATAGCGAGTTATATCTAGTTTTGTTCACGAAATGTCACTCTTTAATAATTTCTCTGCAAAGATTAATTACCAGAAAATCTTCTATTAGAAATTTGCCATAAACGATTTTATAGAGTGAACTAACACTAATTTTTCTACAGAATTACGCAAGAAGAGCAAGTTAGTCAATTTGATAAATGTAGTAGGTCTAACTGTTCCACCGTTTATTACTTTTGAAATTTTGAGGAGGCTATACATAGCATTCGGATTGACATGTGGGAGTAAAACTATGAATAAAATGGAAAGAAACCAGAACGCAAATTCTTTTTTTCCAAACAAAAATATCTTTTCTATAATCAATATTATTCATACAATAAAGATATCTTTTTTTTAAACATAGAAGAATAAAAATCAATTTTGAAAGAAAAAGTTATTAATCTTTTAGGGTGAAAATATATATATAAAAAAAAACCTCCATGATTATAGGAAGCAGAGTAAAAGACAAAAGAGGATTAAAAAAAAAACAAAAATCCTAAATTGACTACCATAGACAAATTGCCCAACAGAAAAAGACAAGCAAGCAGGTTGCCTTATTTTCCATGACCTAGAAGACATCATTAATTTTAGACAAGATTATGCGCAAATAGGGGGGGGGGGGGGAGGGGGAATACATGTCTTAACGAAATGAACAATAAACTAAATCCTAAATGAATTTGGACAGATTTTAGGAATGATTTTCTTCTGTTCTGCTTCTTATTAATTTAGGACTACAATTATATAAAATAAGTGATGTTGGTTAAAATGGAAAGACAAAAATATCCTTAATGAAACAGGAACAGCCATTTACAAACTAACATGTTGAGCTTTTTCTCCAAACATATTTGTTTTTCTAGTTTTAGGTTGTAAATTAATAATAATAATATATTCATTTCCTTATCAAAACGTAAAACATGACTATCGTGAACAAAGTCAAGAATAGCCCATGGATGATGTTCAGAAACTAACAGCTTCACACACACCCAAAAATTAAAAAAAATAAGAGGATAATTTTGTATTCGAGAAAGAACTGAAAGAAGTGAAAAAAAAAAAAAAGAAGAAGAAGAGAAGTATTTCACACTGACCTCTTTATATGGAAACTTCCAATGTTGGTTTGTAGAGAAATGGAGAGGGAGAGAAAAGGAAAGAGAAGAGAACGGGGGAGGAATTTGCAGAAAGAATTGCTACAGAATAGAAATGGTGGAGGAGAAGGACTTGGTAGGCTATATATACGCAACGACCTTACACCAACCAAACAAACAATAGCAAATATTTTTGGACCCTAAAAAAGCTAACAAAATACAGTCAGTATAAGTAATATTCCATTGGTATATGCCTTCTGCTCATTAAATCTTTCTTTCTTCACTCTTCCACACCGCTTTTGCTGCTCTCTTCTCCTTTCTACGCTTCCCTTCTCTCCTTTTAGTTTAGATCCGCATAATTGCTCACTAAAATAAAAATTATAGTTTTCTTTTTTTTCAAGAAAGTAATGGCATTATTATTTTTATTATTATTATTCTTATTATTATTTGAGATATGAAACAGTAGTTTTTTAGTTAAAGGATAATTAACATGCACAAAACATGTATTAGTAAATATTATTATTCAAAATCTTTTAAAAATATAGAAACATATAATATTTTCTTCATCTTGTGATACACATTTTATTTTTAATGCTACGCAACTCATATAAAAAAAATAAAAAATAAAAAAATATATTACTCGAATAATAAAAATTAATAATATGAATAAAATAACTAGCATTCCTCTTACCCACCCAAGTATTCAACAACACGAAACTTGTAATAAATTAATAATGCTTATATAGCACGATATAGCATTAAGTTTATCACTCTCAGACTATTCATCCCACTCAAATTCCAACCAAATGAAATATTGTCTCACTCCCCAAATTTTTAATTTGAAATTATTTTTTAATTAGTTTATTCTTTATTTTTTAAGAAAAGTTTTATGATTTTTACACAATTTCTTTTTAGCATTAGATTGGAGCTTTTATAAACTTTTTTTTCACGTTAGGGCTAGATATCTTAAAATTGTTTAGATTTTAATATTTATAAAAAATAATTTTTTATATGATAATATATTATTAATTAAATTTATGAATAATAAAATTAAATTGCTAGGTAATAATATATTATTGACGCAATACGCAGATAAATTTTAGAGACTGACCTAGATGTATATATATGTCGAGAGAGTCAAAGCTTATACTTAATTAATTAATAGCTGAACAATAAACAAAATATTTTTGATAACAAAAAAAAAGGCCATTAGTGTACAACTGTCAAAGTAGTTGACACCTGGATTTAAGTATGGCATCACAGCCATTGATTTCTGCTATTTAAGTCAAACTGCTGTTGACCTTGCCGGAGAGGGCAATTTTGTCATTCCAAATTTTGTAATCTAATTTAGGGATTCCGATGAGCTTCGGTGAACGGTTTCCGGTTTTCGAGTTTGTAAGTTGTATGCTTGTAGCCAAAAAAACAAAATTGCTTTTTGAATTTATGAAGCAAAAGGAAAATACTCTTTTGAATATTCTCCAAGAAGAAATACTCTTTGAGTTTTACCAAATAGCAAATTTGTGAACAAATTTCAAGAATGATAATTCTATATGGTCTATTTAATAAGATCTGTAAATTCAAATTAATCGATTCAAAATATCCAATCAAATTGTTTGATTTACTCGAATATTTCAGCTAGGAGCTTTTTGGAGAGTGAGGGCATATATTTAACTGGAGTGGGACGGGATTTTTATTATTTAATTCAAATTTTGATAAAAAAAAAAATTAATTGCGATTATCCAATCAAATAGAATCGAATTAAAATTTAGGTAATAAGACTATAATTTTTTTAAAAGGGAAAGTTCCAGTCAAGTATGCACACTTCTATTTTTCTATCAACAAGTTAATAAAAAGTAAAGATGTATTAAGAAAAGCATAAGAGAAATGAAATTTAAGCACCACTTTAATTGGTGGATGATTAAATTTGTTTTTAAAATATAAAATTTTGAATTCCAACATTCAATTAAATCGTTTTGAAAACAACTTAACACAGATATTTCAATTTTTTTAATTATAAAATAAGAATTCCTCATTATACATAATATAATTTAAACGTTTTATATGGTATATATAAGCATATCAATTAAATTAAAGGAAACAAATTGTTATAGTTAAATTAGTATTTCTCTACACGATTAATGACCATATATAGTGATTGAACTCCATCTAGTTTCTTATAATATGTAATAAAATGTATAATTATATTAAATGTCATAAAAATGTTATTAGAAAAAAGTCATAAAAATGTCCCATTATTTGGCGAGAATAATTTATAATTTATTAGACTATAAATTAATATGACTTTCATGTTTTATTTGATTTGAACTGTTTAAAATTATACATTCTATTAAACTGTAGACTAATATGAATTTACGTGAAGTAAACCATAAATAGATAAAATTATTTCCTGTTTAAGTGGAAAATATTATGTAGACACGCTTGAAATTGAAATATATAGAAACAAAGTTTTTTCTCTTGTATTTTAAAGCATTTCTCTCATGATTTAAAGTGATTAAATGCATAAAATTTGAATTTAAAATCTAGAGAAAATTGACCCATTTATCCCATCTCATTCATTGAAAATAAAAATGTCACTTTATTAATTCAATTATTTAGTCATAAAAGTTGCCCTCGAAATTTCCTCCTCCCAATATAAGCAGGATATGCGTACACAAAACAAATGCTCAATTTGTCAAAATAAGTGAGCCTCTTTAATGATGGTCCATATTTTTTAGCGCATGGAAAATATTTAACCTTTATAGGGTACTTTTTTATAATTATTAATTTCATATTTAAAGTGGTTTAACTAGAGATTTTAAATTTAAATTTTAAATATATATCTATTTTAAAAATATTAAAAAAATATTTTATTATTTTTTAATATTTCATTAGACACAAGTAAAATTAGTTTGGGAGAGAATAATTGTGAGTTTCGGAAAAGGAAAAAAATAGTTCATTGACTGCCCAACTCCTTGACCTGCCTCAGTTGGGGTCCCCTACCCATTCCTCCAAATAGGCAATTTTAATCAAAGTGGGTTGCCCTTCAGTTGACTTCAACTCCTTTTTTTTATCAAAAGAAAATGATTGCTATTCATATCACACAATCCTAAAGAAATCCCTATTATAGCTTACTTTTGGATTTAATTTTTCTTTTTCAAAGATAGGTTTAGGGGTCCACACTTCTATTTATATAAGAAATATTAATTTATTTACGGTGGTTGGATTTTTAGCACATATTGGTTTGTGATTAGGCTGTCGATAGTCCTAACAATTCACGTGGTCGCCACCTTCTGTGTATTTGCTTCTCAACAGTGGCCTTTGTTTAAAAAATATTTTTTAGTATAATAAAAAATATTTTAGATTATTTTTATAAAAAATTTACAAATTTAATGAATTTTTTATATCTTTTACATTTTAGTTTACTGTATTTCATATAAATTAATATTTATCAAATTAAATATTAAATATTTTTAGAAAAATATATTAATAAAAAATAGAATATATATAGAAATTTAATATTCATTAATTACAATTAAAATAAAAAATAAAATTTGACTCAGTGTATATAAAAAATTAAATTCACTATTTACTCTAAATTTTAAAGATAAATAGTATATTAGAGACTTTTTTTTTTATATTATAACTCTTTAAAATAAAGAGTAGGAAATAGTGATATTTTATTGTATGCTATGCCCATTATTTATAAATTTTTAATTAATTTCCACTTTGTATTAAGTCAATTTTTAGCAAACCATTTCATGCAAAATCAAAATTTTAAGCTTTAAACGAAAATTTTTTTGAAAACTATATTTATTGACCTCCTACTAATGAATTTAAAATATTTTATTGTTAAACAATTCACTTTTCCTAATAATTTTTTTAGAAAAAAATAAAATCCTTATTCAAGTTCCAACGCAAAAATAAAAATTGTTAAACTTTATAATTATTTTATAATCAAACATTAACAATTTTACCATTAAAAATAATAATTAAATTATCATTACACAATATTGTTAATATCAAAAATTAAAAATATAAATGCATGATTGGACAATACATTTATTATGCGACATTTTCATATAGTAATATGTCGTATCACAATAAAATAATTAAGTAGGGTGTAATAGAAAAAATATCAATACTGAATATGTAACACTTTTAAGAAAATATATTTAAAATTGACATAAACTCATAACTTGCTGGTTTTATTTTATATAGGAGAACACAAAATTATTTAAAAAAAAAAACATATGGTAAGAAAGTGAGTCAAGTGAAAAGTAAACACATGCCTCAATTTTAATCAAAAAGACAGTTTCTATTACTATTTTTTTTTTCTTGGGTAGGCAGTTTTTATTATTTATTATTGCACATAATTTATGTTAAATAGACATCAAGTTCAACCGTCGAAATTGAATTAGTGATAACAAAGACACTGAGTTAGTTGAAAAGCCGCCGCGATGGAAACACACGGTCAAGGTTGTCCGTCGGCACTCGCTGACCATCATCATCATCATCGTCATCTTCTTCTTCATTTTCATTTTCTTTTTTCTTTTTAAAACTTATTGGTTGCTAAAGTGGTAACTATCGACCATTACATTCCCACTGCATTTTGGGAACCAAATTTGTTGACTTATTATACTTTTCTGTTGACTTTTTTTTTTTAAAATATTAAAATTGCAACACTGAGTATTAATATATATATATAATTTCATACCCGTGCTTAATTATAAAATTCGTATTTCTTAATAATTTATTTTTATAATAATTAATTAAATTTATATATTTATTTTTGTGTAAAATTAATAATATTTTCATTTTACAAATATAAACTGATTGTAAAATTATAAATAAAAAATACAGATAAGAAGTAACTAAATTTTTTTTACATATGTACCAATTAAAAAGTTGTGACATAAAAAAAATTCAATAATTATGTTATATTAATAGAGAAAAAATAAAATTTATTTTCTTAACTCTGTGAATTTATTAATTTACTTTATTCAATTAAAATTTTATTTTTTTGACTTGCTAAATTAACTCATTAATTATATATATTTTAACTTTGATTTTCATTAATTTATTTACTATGGATCAATAAAGATTTATTATTACAAAACAAAATCTAGAAAACTTAACATGAACAAATTAAAAATGCAAAGGTCCAATAAACCAAACACATTTCATTAAAGAGTTAAAATATGTTTTTTATTTATTATATAAATAATTGTTTTAAAAATAATTTGTTTGAATTTAATTCCTTGCTATTTTTTTATTAAATTTTATTTTTTAAAAGAGACTGAATAGTAATTCAACCCATAGTTCCAATATTATTTATGATTATTTCAAGAATAATAATTGATATATCTCCAATTGATTTTCAAATTGTTACTATTGGTAGTGCTAGGTCAAATTCAAATAAATAAAAAGAAATATTTCAACCACCAAATTTCCTCACCACCACCGTCTCTCCATATCCATCCACTATAATGAGTGCACAGATGAATTGGAAACTTTTTGTTTATTAATCTTAGCATTCAAAAATGGCAGTCCATTCTTTAAAGTGGAGTGGAGCTTCCTAGCTCCATCTTTCTCATAATTCATTCATGTATTAATTATTTTTTCCTTAAAAATTAAATAAAATTAACACCTCTGAAAAAATAAAAAATAAAAATCTGGAATTTTATCATGGTCGGATATTATTGCTTGTGTCTGATCATCTTTAAACTCACCCAACATATGATTGCAGAAATTATCAAAAGCAAGCACTTAATATTTGCTATTATTGATAGAATTTGGTCCGATATTATATATTCTATACGTCTCAAAATATAATAATTTTAAATTTATATATTAATATTGAAAATTAAAATAATTATTTATATTTGAATATAACAAAGTATATTAAAATTTTAAAAAACACGTTTTCAAAAATTGAAGGAAAAAAAGAAGAAGCTTATTTATATGAGATGGGTACTAATAAAATAATATTATTATTAAATAAATGTTGAGACAAAAATAGTAAATTATGAGGAGGTTGCTGTCTACAGCAGACATCTTGTAAGTTGTAACTGAAAGAAAAATAATTACAATTGGAAAGGAGAATATTCCCGAAGATGTTCTAATTAAAGTTTCTGAAAAAAAATACCGTCATCTTTTTCTCTTAAATTAGTTGAAGACATGTGATTCACTTTTCTCATCGCACTGATTTTGATCTTCTTTTTCTTTTTTTTAATTTTCTCTTTATCTACGAGGAATGTTGATTAACTCAACTTCAATTCATGTTTACGTCCTAAAATACAAAGATGATTCTGTAAAGTGGGTATAAGATAGGCTTGATAATCGGATTGAATCAAGCTGAGTTGGAATTATTTTCAGATCAATTCAGATTGAAGTGAAAAGTGGGAAAAGAAGTTGTGTTTTTGGTCTGTACAGTGAAAAATGACAGCACTCAAAATGGCGGATAAAACTGATCTATGCTGTTTAAAGGTCAGAAGAAGAAAACAGAGACACATTGGAACATGTTATGTTCTTCATGGTGGCCCAACACATCTGCCGATATTTTTATCAGCAGCAAAAATGGATTGTCCTTCTCAATCCAGAGATGATTGGTTGATGCTCAACAAACAGTGTTATATTATAAGTCGATTACCTTAAAAAGTTTTCTACCAAATTTTAAGATTATCATCAGAATAAATAGTCTCTCCACCACTATCAGTTACAATATCCCACTTAAAGAAGTGACTAAGCACTTAGTTCGTGGCAAGCAAACGTATGCACTTTGTCAAAATTTGACGATGTGGTGGAGTTTTCTTAGGTATTAATTGGACCAAATCACAAGTTTTCAATACACATTTTCCAATTTTCCTTTTACTAATATTGATAATCATTTGATCATTGGAAAACAAATCGTATATATTGACTCGTTTGAGCATGTGTTTCTTTATTTTCCTCACCCTTCAAATTGAATTCAGTGAATCAGAAACGCAAAAGTAATAAAGGAGAAATTAAGAAATTTAGGGATGATGAATAAATTATTGCCAACTTTTACGCATCATATGTGATTTACAAGAGGTCAACATTTTGATACCCTGCATATACTGATAGTAGAAATGCTGCATGAATTTGCATGGACCAGTTAATCGGAATATCCGATCGAATCATTAGCTTTTCGGGAAAAAAAAAATTCATGTTTTGATTTGGTTTTAAAATAAAATTATGTTCAATTTTTTTAATCTAGCTTTTTTTTTTTATATCAACTGTTAGATATGAAAAAGTAATTAGCCGAGCAAACACCCTTTAAGTTATCAAACAGTTAATAATGGATAAAATATGAATTAAAATATAATTTTTTAAAAAATAAAACTACAATGTAATTTTATATATTTTTTCATTTAAATTTTAACTCATGATAAATTAAGGGGAAAAAAAATTCATAAAATGAAGGGCTGGGCTCAGTCTTATTATTGACGATGAATTAAGTTGATGATGCAGATGTTTTAAATGAAGCTGAATCTTCTTAACCCAAGTCCCTTATTAGAAGGGCTGGGCTCAGTCTTATTGTCATAAGATTAGTAGGCCACATTGGGCATATTTACTTGCGAAACTAATCAGAAGAACAGACCAAGTATCCATGCATATGACATATATCCAGCTACCAGCTTAGCTAAAAAAGATAAAGAAATTAATTATCCAACTACAAAATTGTGGCTTCAGATATATATATTTATCTTTAGATGTTTTTTCTCGTTTAATATAACTCTTTTGAATTGGTCTTTGCTGTTAATCACTGATAATTGGTTGCATTTTCTCCCTTATCATGACCATGGAGAGTTATTGGTCTACATAATTGTTAAAAAAGGCAAGTATCTATAAATGTATAATTTATCTAAATAAATACACTTCTGACACTATTAATAAAAATCATATATTTTCTCTTTCTACATTGTACTAGATATTATATTTGAAAATCATATTATATAACTTTTATTATTATAAGATAAACAAATGCAAGTTGAATCTGACAGAGTCTCTAAAATAATTGGACAGTGTGAATCTATTATATGATTTTCAAAACTATCAGTTGGGAATTAAAACAAGCTGAGGTATATGAGTTTGAATTGAAAAATATGTAAATAGTTGGTTAATAATTTTATTGCCAACTCTTTCTTCCTACTTATGAAGCTAACTAATCTTTCCATTCTAAAATTCTTTGAAGTGCCTGAATTCGGTGTTGGGGCTTAGGCAGCAGAGAAACACCGGAAGATCATCACCAGCACAAACCAAGAAAACTTTAAATTCTTGGCATTCTCGATAACAAATACGCTACAAACCCAATAAAAAAAAAAACCATAGAAGAACCAAAGGTTAATTAGTCTAAATGAGGATTTAGGAATCTCATTTTGGCTTAAGTTGGCATGTCTGTTTTCCTTATCCTTTGCTAGATGCAACTATTGCTGATTTGGCTTAAATGTAATAACAGTTTCTCATTTTTTTTGGTTAAAAATAGAGAGAGAAGGAAAATACATTAGCAGGCAATATATTAGTATCTTAACATGAATTAAAGAAAAACATTAGCAGTATCCTCATAAAATTCATATATATTTCTCTTAATGGCTTGAAAAAGTATCAGACGTGGCCGCGTGACCAAATAACAGAAAATTCAAATTCATAAAATTGAATAATTTAATTCAATATAGGTAAATATATAATTGACAAAAGATAAATGTATATATTAGTATTTTAATAATTTAATGTATTAATTAAAATACATATGAAATAATAATAAAACTTTATATATTTTCTCTCCATAGAACCTTATGCTCAATATTATAATATATTATTATACTAAATAGATTTACTCAATAGATAAATAAATGCAAGTTGGATGTAACATGATTAAAATATATATATACAACAAATATATTAAAAATATATTAAACGGTGGAAATCTATACATTCAATATAATATTATATAAAGAAATAAGAATACAAAATGATGAATAATAACTAAATTAAAAAGGAAAATTTAGCGAATTAGAGAGAAATAATTTAGCATCTTAATATTCATAAAAAGGAAATATATTGAGTATCCTAACACAACTCATATATGCTCATATTCGAAAAGTATACCAGAAGACACATAATCAACTAACAAGAAAGTCCAAATTCATTTAATTGGATGACTTAAATTTAGGCAAATATATATGTGATTGGCATAAGATACATTTGTATATTAATATAAAATTTATTAATGTAAAAAATCCAAAGTTATAATTTTATAATAAAATTTTATATATTTTCTCTCTCCAGAGAATATTGTGCTCGTTATTACAATATGAATTATTATATTAAGTAGATCCAACCATTAAATAAATAAATGTAATTTGAATCTGACTGAGTCTATAAAGTAATTAAAATATGTATACAATATGTTGAACGGTGTAAACCTATGACATTAAAAATAATTAGATGGAATAATAATGACATATTAAAACAAACTAAACAGCATTGTAGATGTATATATATATATATATATATATATATATATATATATATATATATATATATATATATATATATATATATATATATATGAGTTTGATTTGAAAAATATGTAGACAATAATATAAAGGTTTACAAACTCTGTTGCAAGTTGCAACTCTTTCTCCTCCTTAGATTTGCTTTCCATTGTAAAATTCTTTTTAAGAGACTGAATTTGGTATTTGAAGTTTGGGCAGTAATTAAAGAAACACTCAATATCAACCACAAGCAGCACAATCAACAAAACTTTGAATTCTTGGCATTTTCTATAACGAATTATACTGAACAAAAACATAGTAGAATCAGAGAGTAGACCCTCACCTTATAATTCATTTTCATTTTCCTTTGCCATGAGATATAATTGACTAAACAATAACATATCATTATCAATGAAACCACAAGAAAATTGCTGCTCTAAATGAGGATCTGCTTGGGGATGAAACTTTAACAAATTGATGATTTTCTACACTAATTTGTAACTGATATAAATACCACTGCACTCCTTTTATATATATACATCTCTCTGCTTTTAACTTTGCAATTTTATATTCATTTCCACTACATAAATCTTGCATATATATTTTATATATGAAAGCACTAGCAGACAAATCTGTGACGGCTTCTAAAATTTGGAACTGTGAAATTAAGTATATATAGTAAAAATTTAAAATGAATTAAAATTTACATTTGTGTCACAATTGGCTGTAATAATAAATATGTATTATTTAATATATATAATTTATCTTTGTTTTCCAATAATTAAAATATTATATAATTTATGTTTATACTTTTTATGCTGTTCTTAATGTTATATATAATACCATATTCAATAGAATTCAATGAACAGAGAAATTGAATTCTATTTTTTTTTTATTAAGAACCGCTAATAACTACAGTATTATTATTTTATCTCTCTCAAAAAAAATGCAGTATCATTTTAAAATTTTGAATTATTGGTTCCTGCATCATGCTAATAAAATTATTTTAGAGATAAATGCAATTAGCGATTGGAATAACAGCATTTCTTTATAAAAAAAATTTCTTCATGGAAAAAAACACTAAAGGACTGAAGGCATAATTCAAATTTCAAATCAAGAAATCCAACCCACATGTGTTTCCTAAATTATTCATTTTTCTTTCATAAATGCAGTGGTTCTTGTGCAACTTTTCTTTTTCAGATTTGCTGTTTCGCATTTCAAATCTTGAACTTGGGAATTTTATAATTTAGCATTACCAGGTGAGGTAAGTGGGAAATTTTTATATTATTCAAGAGAGCAGTAATCGAGGAAAGTCAGATGCAGATTGCTACAATGTGATAAAACACTAAACGACAATTCTATGACGGCTACTACAATCCAAATCTAAATATTTGAATAAATAATAAAGTTTAAAGGGTTAATATATGTTATTAATTTGAGTGACCTAATTATCGTAAACACAACTATGACTTATATACAAATTATTTTTTGTTTGCGAAATTATAAAAATTACATATATAAGGTTTAAGATATGTAACAACTTAAATTTAAGGAGCTTGTATTAGTGAATACGTGGCTCGTATTTTATCATAATGTATTATTATTATTATTGATTGAGAAGTAATTTATTTGAGACTTTTCATGGAACAAGAAGTCTAAAAATCATAATTAAATTTGAGACTTTTCATGGAACAAGAAGTCTAAAAAATTTGATATTTTTAATAATCTAATTGAGGGATATATATACAAGTTAATTAATTACATTTTTTGGAACGCAATTGGTTAATTTGTTTAAGAAGGCATGCATAAACAAATACATATGCAATCACATTGAATGTTGTCCTAGTTAATTAGTGCAAGTTTACTAGTTTGTCTAAACACCTGGTAAAATGATTACCACTATATATGCCTGCACTTTACTTAAAAGAGTATTTACTCAAAATATCTATACTGGAATAGGATGTGGATTATATAGAATTTTGGAAAAATGGCAATATATGTATATATAATTTTGTTGACAATTTGGTAAATTATTTGAGATCAATTCTGCATTAAATTTGATGCTTAAATAATAAATTTTTAGCTTTCTTCAAATTATAAAAGAAACATTATTTTAAAAAATCATTTAATAAATTACTAATGGGTACAAGGCAAAACCGTTAATTTCAATAGACGAATTAAAAGACTTTTAAACCAATGATTTTTCGTGACGAAACTTATTCGTAGCTATGCATCCCGTGGCTTGCAATAGCCAGGAGCGAGTTACCAAAGAGGCAAATACTCCCGTTGATATTCTTTATTGTCGACAAGAATTATTCTACTTTTAGCCACACAGTATTCCGTCTCTAAAGTAATATTTTGGTAATATATATTCTAACACGAATTAAAGGAAAATTTACCCACTTTTCTAACAAAAACCACACATCCTCACCCACGGGTTGCGGCTCAGTTAACAACACCACTGAGTTTATTCGAAAGAATTCCGAGTTCGAATATAACTAAACACATACTTAAAAAGTGGTAAAATGAGTTAATTGTAACAAAACTCTGAGAATGATTAGTTTCAAACTGTAAAACGAATTAAAATATCTCTAGTTTACAAAAATAAAAAAAAAAAACACACACACACATCCTCACCTCTAAAAGTAGCTTAATTGTAAAGACAACTAACTAACTAGGCAAAGAAAAAGTCTAATTCATGTAATTGAATAATTTAAATCTAGATATATATATGCTTGACAGAAGATAAATGTAAATATATAAATGTATAGATGTAATAATCTAATAAACTTTGAATTAATAAAAAAAATATAATTTTCTCTCTCCTTATTAAACTATATTCAATATTATATACACCATTATTTTAGATGATAAATTTAGTAATCAGATAAGAAAATGCAAGTTGAATCTGACCTGTAAAATGGTAAAAAATTACACAAGCAACAAATATTTGAAAAAAAATGGATGGAGGGAATCTATAATTTCTAAAAAATTAGGTGGGAGTAATAATATTACATATTAAAACAAATTAATAAGCTAAATAGCATTTTAGATGTATATATATATGAGTTTGACTTGAAACATGTGTGAATAATATGGTTGATAAACTTTATTGCCAAATGCCAACTCCGTCTTCCTCCTTTGGAGGCTAACTAAATCGTTTAGCTTAGATTTCCGGTCTAAAATTCTTTGAAGCTCCTGAATTTGATGTTGAGAGAATTGGGCAGTAAAGAATCACCCAAAGAGTATCAACAGTAATACATACAAATTAAGAAAACATTGAATTCTTCACATTTTGAAGTACAAATACACTGCAGAAAACCCCAAAAAAAATCCATACAACAATCAAAGAGTAAACACTTATTAGCTTATACAGCAACGTTAGACTGCATTGAGTAAATCATAATTGAAAATTTCTTCTCTAATTGTTCTCATTTCGTCTTGAAGAGAATTTGAATACAACCATGACGCAAAGCTTACTTTGAAGGAAATTATAAATTTATAATTATTAATTATAAGATGTATAAAATTTATGGGAACCGTAATGTTGAATTTGCATAAGCCATAATTGAAAATTTCTTCTCTAGTTGTTCTCATTTTGACTTGAAGAGAGTTTGAATACAACCATGACTCAAAGTTTACTTTGAAGGAAATTGTAAATTCATAATCATTCATTAAGATATATATAAATTAATTTTTGTTTTTTAAGAAATTCATTGTAATCATTAATCAAGATGTAGGATTTGTTATAATCATTAATAAAGATGTATATAATTTGATTTCTCACTTAAGATTTCAATTTTTAACTTATTGAAACTGAATACTCATAGGTGTTCCATTTGGAATCTCACAACTTTGACTAAAAGAAATAAATTACTATAACATTTAATAATTTGATATCCTAATTCCTAACATGAATTAAGGAGTATATCTCCTATTTTTTTTCCCAACCATCTACTAATCTGAATTCGCATTAATTAGACCCATTAAAGAGAAAAAATTGATATATCCTCATCTAAAAAAATGACAAAAGACACATAATATAACACAATAAATTAAAAAGTCAAAAATTAACATATAAATTGAATTACTTAAGTTTAAGCAAATATATATTGATTAAAAATAAAATGTATTAAAATATATATTTTCTCATAAACATACAATAATATAATAGAAATTATATATTTTCTTTCTCCAATACTCAATATTTTATACACTACTATATTTAATCGAATAATCAAAAGTAGATTGAAATTGTCTGAGTCTGTAAAGTAATTAAAAATATATATAATAAATATTTAAAATATATTGGACGGTGAGAATCTACTACTTTTGAAATGATTAGTTAGAGTAATAATTTCACCAACTGAACAAATTAAGCTAAATGAAATGCTATGTATATATAAAATTTTGATATGAAAATTGTGTAAATAATTGGTTCAATAACTTTATTGGCCACTCTCTCTTTCTCCATAAGAGCCTAACTTAATCTTATAGTTTAGCGTTCCACTCTAAATTTTTTTGAAGTGCTAGAATTTGATGTTATGGCTAGGGCAGCAAAGAAACACCCTAAGATCCATTAACAGCAGCACAAAACCAAGAAACTTGGAATTCTTGGCATTTTTCAAGAACAAATGTACTATATAGAAAACCCATCAAAGAATCAAAAAGTAAACACTTACCTTATAAATACAGCTACCTTAACAAGATCACTGTCGACACTACTTGCTTGGATTAGAACCTTGTACAGATTGCATTGACTTGATCATCATCATCATCATCATCATATATATATATAACCAAACAAAGGTGAAAGATTAGAATTTTACCGTTGCTTTTAAATGAAGATCTGCTTGTGGAAGAAAAATGAAAAAACTGGTGAAATATTACAGTAATCTGGATAATAGTGCACCCCCTTTTTATCTTTTCTATCTCTGCGCTTTAATTTTGCAATTTTATATTTATAAATTATAACCACCACCAAAGTTAGATAACTTTTGCCTATTACTAGAAGACAAATCTGCGACGGCTATATATTGATAAAATTCTTAAAATTTAAAATCACTTATGATATTGATAATATATGTGCCACAGTAATTGTAAAAATTGACATATTAAATTTTTGATATAATTAAAAGGACATCAAATTATTTTTGTTTACCAATATTGTGTTGGAGATATATAAACCCATGCACATCGTGTAATCAACAAAAAAAATGAGTAACTTATAAAACTAGAAGAAGTCAAACTAAAATATCTTATACTATTTTGGTGAAAATATCTCTCCAATACAAAATTTATACTTTTTTTATTTACAATAGATCCGATCCATCAATTTCAACATATTATAAAAATATTATCGTATTTATTTGTTTTAGTATTCAGCAAGACTAATAATCGCTGAAGTATTTTAAAATTTTCAACTATAATTGGCTGCATCATGCTAATTTTTTTAGAGAGAGATGCATTTTTAGCACTGGCATTACAAAATTGATAAAAGCATTTATTAATTAATCATATGTGTATATGTGTATACTTACTGCAATATATATATATATATATATATATATATATATATATATATATATATATATTATGTAGCTGTGAATTTATTTTTGTATATATGCAATGGTTATTGTGCTCTCTTTTTTTTCGCACTCTAAATCGTCGAACTTGGGATTTTTATATTTTAGTATTAGCAGATAAGAAAGCATTAATCCTCGACATCTAAATTTTATAAAAGAAAGCTTCCAACTTAAAATAACTTATTTTTAATTAACATTTAGGGGATTTTTCAAAATTTAGGGTAGTCAAAAATCCTATTAGAGCATTTAATTGCAATTTCATAAGTCATAATCAATTAATGATATCAAATACATAACTTTTTTCTTTATTTATTGATATGGAATTAGTTTATAATATTTTTTTCTTAATTATTTCCATTTTGTAATTTTTATGTTATTGGTTATCGTATATGAAAAATATCTGCCATCCTTTCGTATTATTTTTCTTAGTACATAACATGTGTAGGATGAATAAATATCGATTTCAATAAGATTTAGAAACATATATGCATCATTCCACCCAAAGTTAGACTCCCAAATTGGCGACTTAATTAAATAACAAAACGAAGAAAACTTAAAAAGAGAAACGAGAAGTAGAATTCCAAATAGTAATTGACTCGTTTCGAAAAACGAAAACGAATATGTAGATAAGTTTAAGTGAATTTGAAATTATTATTAATAAACTCATTCCTTCAATAAATCATATTACCCTATTTTTGACACAAGTGATTACTTATACGTATGATGTTATATATATATATATATATATATATAGTGTTGGGGTTATTTTTTATTAATTATGTATTTTCATGTGTTAATAATATATTCCATTGGATTAGCTAATGCATGTGAGTGTGTAGGAGAGAAAACCCTTTAAGTTATTTTTATTATTAATTAGATGCAAACAGAAAATAATTATATACATCAATAAAATTGAAACAGAAAATTCCTAGGAAGTATACCATATCTCGGCTGATATAAACAACACAAATTATAATGATAAAAAAAATAACAAATTTTTAATCCAAAAGATAGACCCTTCACCTACTAATTAAAACTTAATTTCTTTGTTAGTAATTATGTTATTATGGGCAGTTTAATTAGAAAGAAAATATTTTAGTTTAAAGTTTAAACTATATATTGAATTCAAGAGTTGTAAAAAAGAATTATTTTATTTTATTAAGTAGTGATGAGAAAGGCGAAAGAATTTAATACTGGAAAAAATATACCAAAAACAAAGAAGATAAACCATTTAATTACTTCAAACTTATTCCATTCTTATTCAAAAAAAAAAAAAAGAAAGAAAAGATCATCAGGAACAAAAACAAGAATAGATTACGATGCGAAAAATAAACTAATCAAGAAAGAAAAGAAATTTTTGTGACAGATTCAGGATGGATTAACAGGACTTCCTTGGCATGATGAACTCAAAAGCTCTTCTAAATACTCAGCTCCTAAATCCTCCAATACAATCACATTATCTTGGCAGTTATTAATTACGTCTTTCCCATTACTTTTCTTGCTAATCGATTTTCTTGATCTTTTCAGGGAGTGATTCATCTTTAAAGCCATCACCGGCGAACATCCATTGTTGCGTTGATATGTGACATCTTGAAGCGATTTTTCCACCGTTTCCACCGGAAAATTAAGTATAGCGTTTTGACCTTTGATGGAAAATGCAGCTTGGTCATAAGCTAAAGCTGCAGCCTCAGCAGTATCAAAAGTACCTAACCAAACACGGACTCCATTTCTTGTCGAATCTCTGATCTCCGCGGCGTACTTCCCCCACGGCCTTTTCCTCACTCCTCTGTAAGATCTCCCTGTCTCGGCTGTGGAATTTTTTTCTTTCCTAGTAATATTTTTTCTTGTTAATTCTTTAATCTTTCTTTCTTCGAAATGAATTGCTTCCTCACAAGGGAAAGAAGAAGAATCGAAATCATCATAGAGATCATGATCATCCCAAGAAAGTGATCGTGAAAAATTGAAAGACAGCACTGGATTTTGAAATTGATACGAGAAATAAGATTCCATAGTTTGAAAATTGAAGCTTATGAGATTTTTTTTTTGGACGTGTATGACTTTTCTTTATTTTTCCTTTTTTTGGGGGGGTTCTTGATTTGAAAACTCTGTGTTTTGGCGATGAGAAAATTTTCATTACTATCGATCTAACCCTTTAAATACAGGAGAAAATTCAAAGTCATAGGAGCAATAGATTGAGTCAAATGTTCCTGTCATTTTTTTTAATATGAAAATACAAAAGATTTGTAAATTATTTAATTATATATTTATTAAATTTCAGCTTGTATTTTCATTTTCTTTGACCATACTAAATTAGTTCCCCTGTATTACTGTACATATAAATTTATATGTTTTCTTTCACATGAATGAAAAAATAGATAATACTTATCTCTCACAACAAATACTTAAAATTTCATTATGATTCTCATGATGTCAGAACAATGCAAATTTTTGATGACTGCACTGCATATATATTTATGTTTTCTTCTCTCCTCTTTCTTCTCCTAACAAAGTAAGATTATGAGATTCATATATATGAATAAATCCGATCTCAATATAATGTGTTAATTAAGTGATTAGGCATCTAAGAAAAGAGGAAATATTAATACTCTTTACAAAACTGAAGAAGTGTAGAGGTTGCAGCAGAGTGAGAGGAAGAGGTGATTGCTGCTGGTTCAGTACGCACCGTTTCATTGTTTCACTTAAAGGAGCAGTGCAGCAGCTATCCTTTGTAATTTATATGCGATGTCGTTTCTTGTTTGTATTCTTATTTCTTAGAGTAGTAATTGAAGTTGGCGGGGAAGTTTGTAAAGTTGTTAGAGTAGTTATTTTTCTATTCCTATATTCCCGGAGTTTTCTGTGTATATAGATCTCAGCCTTCTTCTTCAAAGGGATATGGTGAAGTACTATTCATCAGTTGAAATGTTTACAAGCTTTTGATCAAAAACTTAATACATAGAATATATGAATTAAAAGTTTTATAACTAAACTTACAAAATTCTTTGTTTGATATAACCTTTCGTTTAATTAGACATTAAGTTGTCGCTTGTCTGCCTTTTGTTCTCCTCCAATTACGGATGTTGTCGTTGTTTTTTCTTTTTTCTTTTTTTTTTTTTTAACTATATATGTTTGTGGACATTATTTTCCGTTTATTACATATTGAACTTTTATATTTCGATATTGCACTATTAATTTATGCCGGCGCTGCATGACATAAATTTTCATTGTAAAGTAAGTCTCTGTATCTTTATTTATTTTTCACAAAACTAATAAGAACATCTTGTATTTTTCAAAGTATATATGATGAGAGCAAAGTAGAGAGGATAATATAGGAATTTTATGTGTTAGAAACTATCTCCTATCAGAAATTTAAGAGCTTATGATTATAGTGAAGTAAACTTTGGTTTGGTTTAAATCATTTTAAAGTAATAATAAATCTATAATTATTAAGCTCAATTATTTAAGTTCATACAATTCTAATATAGTATGAAGGTCCAAGAGGTAAAAATATGTAGATCAAATAAGTATATGATTTTAGGAGAGAAAAAAAGGCTCAGCATGATAAAAATAATAGATTAGCGAATTCTAATTAATGGACTTTTATTAAACAATATGGGACTTTATTAAACATGGAGTTAATCGGGGGAATGTGAAAAAATGGTTAATATGAATGTAATTATGAAAATATTTGACAATATTATCATAAAAATGACTTAGGATATTTGAAATGACTGTTGGATGTCCAAAATTAGGTTTTTAATTTTTTTGATTTAATTGACTAATTTTAAAATTTTTTATAAACTGTTTTTTTTCAAAACTACTTATAAAAAAAATTATCTATTTTTACATATTTCTCTCCAAAAATAAATTTTAAAACTAAAAAAAATTAAAAATAAAATTTTTTCTTTTTCCCATGTAATGTCAAAGGGACGTAGAGCACCAAGGAATTCTACCGTCCTCCTCCGTCTGTTATGAAATATTAGTTCTTTCTCTGGAAACAATTTTCCGTCCCATAGCACTTATTTATTGATTGTACAGTGTTATTTTTTTATAATGAATAGTATATCGGGCATAGCAGACATATGCTGATCGCTAAGGAAATTATATGTCGAACAAATTAAGCACAAAAAAATTATTATGTAAATATAAACTTAAATATAAAAGTTAATCTTTTCTTTAATTTCCCCTATTTTTCAATCCTAAATAATTCTGTTTGCTGATTTCTCTAAAATTTATACTTTAAAGTAATATCTCTGAATTTCATTTTGTAACCAAAAAAAAATTTAATGTTTACTTTTATAATGTAAAAATTATTCTGTTGGCCATCTTCTATTTGATGGCAATTTCATGTGAATTTTTAATCCTATAATTTGCTATTATATATATAATTTTATCTATTTCACATATTCAAATTACACTCTTTTAAATTCATAAAAAAGAAGAATGTATAGCCTTAATTCACAATAGACAGGAAAAATAAAAAGAAAAAAAATAGAACTTTACAATTGAAAACAGTGAATAAATAGTAAGTTGCAATTGCCATTAATCGAAATAACTGTATATGGATGATGAAGTATAAAATTCAGGCATATGTAGTGGGTGAAATTAATGACAGTGACACGATCAATTACTATTTGCTAAAAAACAGAAATGGGTGTACCCCAATTTGAATACAGCTTCACCTTCAGAATTTACAAATGGGGAAAAAAAGAAGAAGCTAAACGACAAGTTTGCGACGGCTATAAAAGAACAAAATTGCACATACGGCCATTGCCAAAAGTAGAGAGCTTGAATATTGGAATATGTATAACATAATTAATAAAAATAGACAAACATATATTAATATTGGTAAATACCCAAAAAAAAAAAGTGAAGCTGGAAAGTCAATTTTCTGTATGTGTATAAGAAAATTAATAATATTTAGTTAAATATGTGTTTTAAAATCTCTATACAATTTTTCACATAAGAAAGGAGACGTGGGAATTGATAAACGAAGTTAAAGGTCCCCTTCAATATTGGATTTACTGCACAGATATGACTATGACAAGCACAATCCATCTTACTAGGTGTTAGCAATATAAAATGACAGCCAACTAGTCATGACGAAACATTTGGACGGTGGAAATTTGAGTTTAATATTATTATAATCAGACTCCACAATCAATGACCAAAACCTTAATTTGTTCTTTCCTAACCAAGTTTCTGTGAACATTTTATTATTATTATTATTATTACTACTATTAAGTAGACTTTTTTTTTTTTGCAAAGCAAATAAATGCTTAATCAGTTCTTCTGAGATAATTGTTATTTTTCATTAATGGAGGTTTAATAATCCTTATTTACTATTTAGTGAACAATTGTAGAAAGAAGCAAAAATAAAGTAAAACTTCTGAATATTATTTCAGTAAGTACATTTGAACGTCAAAATGATATTTATTTGGGATAAAAATTAAATTGATGTTCATTTTTTCATTTCCAACCGATACCTTATTTTTCACCAAAAATAATGTTCGCTACAGTCGAATATCATATTTTGCAAGATATTGTAGTTACGTCATTTTATTATATTTCTTTTATTTTTATAAATCTATTAACAAAAAAAAGGGAAAAAGCAGAGGACAAGAGGCAGAAAGAAGATGAAGGATTAGGAGGGAAGAAAGGAAGAAATAGAGAGAGCAGAGGAGAAGAGATGGAGAGTGGCAGTGGCAGTGGCTGTTGAATGGGGGTAGAAAAGGAAGAGGGGAAGTAGTTTTTTTATGTAAATGTTGATCTTATTGTTTAGAGATTGTAGCATTGTAACTACTTTATTTTTGTGTAAAAATCACGTTAAATTAGTATTTGTAGTTGGAGATGGTCTAAATACAACTAATCAAGCTCTACACTACTGTTTATATGAGAAAATAACTGCTCCTAAACTAATGACCAATAAGAGAATTACAGCTCAGCAACTCTAACAAAACTAACAGATAGACTTTTGTTTAAAAAAAGTTATAATTATGTACTAATTATCTCTGTTGAGATAGCTTTTGGAATAAATTAAATTTAAAAATCATTTACAAATATACTCAAATTGTACATAGCTTAATTTTGCTTTTCACAAGTGATGCAAAGATTTTCTATTTACTATATATAAAAACATATTTTAGAAACCGCAAAATAAAATATTTATACAGCAAGTGAATAACACTTAATGTGTATAGATATTTTTAATTTTTTTGTGTTTATATAAGACGAAACACGGCAGATAATCGAAAAACAAAAAGAGTGAAGAAGAAGAAGAAGACATGTTTGTGTTAGGCGCCGAAATTATTGAAAAGTTTGGTGTGGGTCCCTCCATATATGGGTCATAGTACATATAAAATAAAATAAAAAAGTCAAAAGTTGTGGTAATTCAATTTCAAATTAAATTTCTTCAGCCAATATTTTTGACTTTTTTATTAAGTATTCACACTTAATATTTTTCCTATAAATAGACAGATATCTTTTCATTTGAAATACAACAATCTCAATTCATTTGAGAGAATTTGAGAGAAAGTTAGATCTTTTGGAATTTTTCCAAAAATTAGGGAGTGACAAAAATAGTGAGAAAAATATTTTGGGGTATTTTTGGAAAACACTTGTGTGCCACTATTTTTGGGTTTATCTCAAAGTTATTGTATTACTTCTAGCCTGTGTCTAGGGAAAACTCTCTTCTTGTACCCATTAATTTTTATTAGTGGAAGAAAAATATTCGGAGTGTTGTCCGTGGACGTAGCCCAAATTAAAAGATGAACCACGTTAAATTGTCAGTGTTATTTTTTTTACTGATTATTTTATTTCACATTTATTTGTATTATTTTATCCGCTGTGCCCAACAAGTGGTATCAGAGTCATCCTGTCAGTCTTATAAAATTCTTAGTATGCTCTGTGGTTGCAGTATTGACTGATCTTCCACATCAAAAAAAGATTTTATTAATTTACTGTCAGCTGAAGAAGTCTCATTTTGTTTTAAAATGGAGACAAATGGCACCAAGATGATCAGTTTAAATGACATAAATTACCACATATGGAGAAGCAAAATGAAGGATCTCCTATTTGTGATGAAAATGCATCTGTCGGTGTTTACTACAACTAAACCCGAAGGCAAGACAGAAGAGGAGTGGGAGTTTGAGCACGAGCAGGTATGCAGTTACATCCGACAATTTGTCGAAGACAACGTGTACAACCACATATGCAATGAGACTCATGCTCGGACGTTATGGAACAAGCTTGAACAACTTTACGTGTCAAAGACAAGTAACAATAAATTGTTTTATTTGACAAAGTTGACGCAATCGAAATACAAGGAAGGAACTTCCATAGGAGATCATCTGAATGAGATGCAAGTGATCATGGACTAGCTATCCAGAATGAGCATAAAGTTGGATGATGAAGTATTTGCACTGCTAGTATTGGGCTCTCTGCCAGAGTCATGGAAGACTTTGAACATTTCAATAACCAACACTGCACCTAACGGTGTAGTCAATATGGAGTCTGTAAAAAGCAGTATCCTGAATGAAGAAATGAGAAGGAGATCATAAAACTCATATTCTTCATCACAATCAGATGTTCTGGTTACTGACTACAGAGGAAGGAGTCAGTCTAGACAACAAATGTCTAGAGGAAAGAGCAGAGGCAAATCAAATAAATATGGCAATATTGAATGTCATTACTACAAAAAGAATGGTCATATCAAGAAATACTGCTGAAATTTCAAAAAGGACCAGAAAGGAAATGAAGTAAAACGAGATGACAACAGTGATGATGACATAACAAATACGATGAACGAATTCAATATTGTTTGTGATGATACTATCAATTTCACATCCAATGAGACCAGTTGGGTAATTGATAGTGGCGTTACCATTCATACCACGTCTCAGAAGAAATTCTTCTCATCTTATACAGCATGAGATTTTAGCGTTGTGAAGATGGAAAATGATAATCTGTCAAAAGTTGTTGGCAGAGGAGATGTTTGTCTGGAGACTGTGAATGGTACCAGATAAGTCCTGAGAGATGTCAGACATATTCCAGATATTCGTCTGAATTTGATCTCTGCAGGAAAACTCGATGATACAGGTTTCTGTAGTACCTTCTCAAATAACCAATGGAAGCTTACCAAAGGTTCCATGGTGGTGGCTAGAGGCACAAGGCATGCTACCTTGTATGTGATGCATGCAAAACTCTCCAATGACACTGTGAGTGCTATAGAGAAAAATAGTGCTATTGAATTATGGCACAGACGACTCGTCCACATGAGTGAGAAAAGGATGACTACCCTTGTCAAAAGGAAGATGTTGCCTGGAATAGATGAAGTACATTTGGAGAAATGTGTTGACTGTTTAGCAGGAAAGCAAAACAGAGTTGCTTTCAAGAGTTCCCCTCCTTCCAGAATGAAGAATGTGTTAGATCTGATTCATTCAGATTTATGTGGGTCAATGCCAAAGTCACTAGGTGGTGCTCAGTAGTTTGTGACTTTTATTGATGACCATTTGAGGAAGACATAGGTGTATACTTTAAAGACAAAAGATCAGGTGCTAAATGTCTTTAAAGAATTTCATGCCTCAGTTGAGAGACAGATTGGAAAGAAGTTGAAATGCATCCAGACAAACAACGGTGGAGAATACATTGGATCGTTTGATGCCTACTGCAAAAAACATGGTATTCGGCATCAGACAACACCTTCAAAAACACCGCAGTTGAATGGCCTGGCTGAGAGGATGAATAGAACTTTGATGGAGAAAGTCAGATGTTTGCTTTCACATGCAAAGTTACCTAAAACTTTTTGGGGTGAAGCTTTACTCATGGTTGTGTACATGGTAAATCTTTCACCTTGTATCCCTCTAAAGCTAGATGTTCCAGAAAAAGCGTGGTTAGAAAAGGATGTTTCTTATGATCATCTGCGGGTATTTGGTTGCAAAGCCTTTGTGCATATTCCAAAAGATGAGAGGTCCAAGCTCGATGTCAAAACATGACAGTGTGTTTTTATTGGCTATGGCAGAGATCAGTTTGGCTAAAGATTTTATGATCCAATAGAAAAGAAACTTGTCAGAAGCCGTGATGCTGTTTTCGTTGAGAAGGAGACCATTGAAGATATTGTCAGGACAAAGAAATGTGTTCCTTATTCCAATGGTGACTCAACAGATTTAGAATTGATTCTTCCAATACTAGTGCCAATACAAGTTGGGGATGAAGATCATGTTGATCTGCCTGAAGAAAATAATACTCCCATCGAGAATCCAGAAAATGATGCTGAAGATGATGATGTTCATCATTAACCATCACCTGTGCACTCCCCAGTTCCTATGAGAATGAGCAATAGAACAAGACAACCGTCTACGAGATATCCAGAAAATGAGTATGTATTACTCACTGATGGGGGAGAACCAGAAAGCTTTAAAAAAGCAATGACTGATGAGCACAGACAAAAATAGATTGAATCCATGCAAGATGAAATGAAATTCTTGCATGAGAACAATACTTTTGAACTGGTGAAACTGCCAAAAGGCAGGATAACTTTGAAAAATAAATGGGTGTTCAGAATCAAGCATGAAGAGAATAGTTCTCATCCGAGATTCAAAGCCAGATTGGTCGTCAAATGATTCAGTCAAAGAAAAGGAATTGACTTTGAATAAAATTTCTCACCAATTGTGAAAATGACATCCATCCGTACAATGCTGGGGTTAGCAGCAAGTCTTAACCTGGAGGTTGAGCAAATGGATGTCAAAACTGTCTTCCTACATGGTGATTTGGAAGAGGAGATATACATGGAGCAACCAGAGGGTTTTAAACATAAGGGAAAAGAGGAATATGTTTGCAAATTGAAGAAAAGCCTCTACGGCTTGAAGCAGACACCGAGACAATGGTACAAGAAGTTTGAGTCTGTTATGGGGGAGCAAGGATACCATAAGACTACTTCAGACCATTATATTTTTGTACAGAAATTCTCTGATGAATATTTCATTATTCTTCTGCTCTATGTGGATGATATGCTGATTGTTAGTCGGAATGTTTTCAGAATTAACAACTTGAAAAAGCAATTGAGCAAGTCTTTTGCTATGAAATACTTGGGGTTCTTGGCATGAAGATTATCAGAGATAGGAATGTCATGAAATTGTGGTTGTCACAGGAGAAGTACTGTACATTGAGAAAGTACTTCAGAGATTTCAAATGGACCAAGCTAAAATGGTTAGTTGTTCTCTTGCTAATCACTTTAAGCTGAGTTTCAGACAGAGCCCTTCTACAAACGAAGAGAATGATGAGATGAACAAGATTCCATATGCTTCAGCAGTAGGAAGTTTGATGTATGTCATGGTGTGCACACGACCTGATATCGCTCATGCAGTTGGAGTAGTGAGCAGATTCCTTTTAAATCTTGGAAATGAACATTGAACTGCAGTAAAGTGGATTTTCAGGTATCTTCGAGGTACTTCAAAAATATGTTTATGTTTTGGAGATACCAAATCTGTGCTGGTTGGATACACAGATGCAGATATGGCTAGTGATGTTGACTCCAGAAAATCAACATCAGGTTACCTGATCACTTTTGCAGGGGGAGCTGTGTCATGACAATCAAAGTTCCAGAAGTGCGTTGCACTATCTACAACAGAAGCATAGTTTATTGCAGCAACAGAAGCATGCAAAAAGTTGTTGTGGATGAAAAAGTTCTTGAAAGAACTTGGATTGCAGCAAGACAGATATCAATTATTTTGTAATAGTCAGAGTGCTATCCATCTTGGAAAGAACTCCTCATTTCACTCAAGATCAAAGCATATTGATGTGATATATCACTGGATCAGAGATGTGATGGAGAAGAAGCTACTACAGCTTGAGAAGATCCATACAGAAGAAAATGGATCAGACATGTTAACGAATATTCTACCAAGATCATATTTTGAATACTGTCGATTAGCTGCTGGAATGGTGGAGCCCCCACATTGTCAGGATGGAGAGATTTGTTAGGCGCCGAAATTATTGAAAAGTTTGGTGTGGGTCCCTCCATATGTGGGTCCCACCACATATAAAATAAAATAAAAAAGTCAAAAGTTGTGGTAATTCAATTTCAAATTAAATTCCTTCAGCCAATATTTTTGACTTTTTTGTTAAGTGTTCACACTTAATATTTTTCCTATAAATAGGCAGATATCCTTTCATTTAAATTACAACAATCTCAATTCATTTGAGAGAATTTGAGAGAGAGTTAGATCTTTTGGAATTTTTCCAAAAATTAGGGAGTGACAAAAATAGTGAGGAAAATATTTTTGAGTGTTTTTGGGAAATACTTGCGTGCCACTATTTTTGGGTTTATCTCAAAGTTATTGTATTACCTCTAGCCTGTGTCTAGGGAACACTCTCTTCTTATACCCATTAATTTTTATTAGTGGAAGAAAAATATTCGGAGTGTTATCCGTGGACGTAGCCCAAATTAAAAGGTGAACCACGTTAAATTGTCAGTGTTATTTTTTTTGCTGATTATTTTATTTCACATTTATTTGTATTATTTTATCCGCCCAACAGTTTGAACACATAAAATTTGCAACATATATATATCATTAACTATGGAAGGTATTATGTATATACCAACAAATTTGTGGTTCAGTGATATTAAAATTTTTTGGTTGACTATAAAATTGTGAATTTAAATGAAAACTGGAGTTTAATTTGTAAACCGTGTGCTTATTAAAATGCTAACTCAGTACGTCGATTAATTTCATCAGCAAAGTACAGCTAACTTGTAAAAACAAAATGAGGAACAAATTTTTTTGATACCAATTATCTATAACTGTAAATTCGAATTCAAAATTTTATAGTTATGATCTCCAGACTAATGCTGTTAAGTTAATGCTTATTGGTAAATAAGGAACAAATTTAATAATTATTGTTCTCGTGTTGCATGCTTTGCTCCTATTTTGTAACTGTAATGTACATATTATGTAAAACACTTTCCTATATTTATTTTATTTATTCTTTTCACTGCATGTCTTTTTGTTCGACGCTTAGTTTTCAAATTAACAAAATTCTTTATGAGTAATCAAATATTTCATAATAAATATGTTTAATAGCTTTTGATATGTGAAAGCAAATTATTAATATGCACCATGATTATGACTTAAATGAGTTATGATTGTAATAACCAGACCTTTAGCTGTATTTAAAAACAAAACAAAATATAATATAATAAGCGATAAGAATGAATAAATTTTGTCTTTGATGTATGGAGTGGAATGGTATATTCCTCATATAAACTTGAGCATGATATGGTTCGTTTAAGAGCACACTTTGTGCATTTTAATTAATTAACGTTATAATCCTTAATTTGATCATTAAAGTAATCGAGATTGTGATTTATATTAGTGCTGAATTTATTTAATTATTAATTACCCAAGTCGTAGATTGCAATAATTGATAGAAAGAAGATATATTAGTAAAGCCATTGCTGGGTTTTTCTACTATTTTTTTTAATAATAAACATAGATAACAACTTTACACAGAACCAAGAACAGGATTGACAAAAAAGCTGGACCCCAAACACCAGCCCAAGAAAAGCAGTTAGCCTTTGGTTTAGGGCTCATTAACAGATAAAAGAAGAAGAAGAAGAAGATTTAAGAATTAAAAATCAAGAAATTAAGATCTGAAAGAAGGAAAAGAAAAAAAGGAAGAAAATATTTATATGTGAAATAGATTTTCACTATGGATTAGGACTACCAGCTTCACAGGATGAACTCAAAAGCTCTTCTAAATATTCAGCTCCTAAATCCTCCAAAACGACGACGTTCTTTTGTCTGTTATTTATTGCTTCTTTTACTTTACGATTCTTGCTAATCGACTTTTGGCTCATAGAGTGCTTCCTCTTCAAAGCCAGCACCGGCGAACATCCATCTTCGCACCGGTATTTGAATTTTTTAAGCGATTCTCTGACCATCTCCACCGGAAAATTAAGTGTAGCCATTGATCCTCTCATAGAAAATGCAGCTTGGTCATAAGCTAAAGCCGCAGCCTCAGCACTATCAAAAGTACCTAACCAAACACGGATTCCATTTCTAGTCGAATCTCGAATCTCCGCAGCGTACTTCCCCCATGGTCTCTTCCTCACTCCTCTGTAAGACTTCTCTTTCTCGGAAGCCGGCGCCGCCACGGAAACGTTTTCGTGATCGGTTGAATTAACTTCCTCTTCTTTAATTCCGGCGGAGGAATCGGATTCCGATGATTCTTTAGTCACACCTTGGGCAAGAACATCAAAGAGGACAATTTGATCGGAGTTGCTGGAATCGAGAGCGAAAGAATTTGGACGGGAAATAAAAAAATCATCCCAAGAAGAAAAGGAGTGTAAAGAATTGAAAGAGATGAGCTTCGGTTTCGGAAATTGGTGAAAGAAATTATAAGATTCCATGTTTTGCATAATTTCCTTTTTTTTTTTTACTGATCTTTTTGGTTCTTAGCTGGCAGATATCTGTTTTGAGTTCGTCTTCACAAAATTTCATTTCTAACAAACCCTTATATAGCATAAAAATTGGAGGAAAAAAGGAAAAAAAATGAAAAAAAAAAATATTCGGAGATAAATAAAGTATTGGATTTCTATTTTTTAATTGAATAAGGGGTTTTTTTCTTTTTTACTTTTTGAGGATCCCATGCTTCGCATCTTGCAGTTAAACTTAAGATGAGCAAATATTAGGTGGGGACCACATTCGCAAACGTTAGTCAAATGACGCACACGGCCCCGGCTAGGATCGAGAAAAGCCATTTTAGAAAAAAAATATATATTTTTTTAATTTTTTTAAATTTTAAAAATTATTATTAAATAAATAGTTAAATAAATATTTTTTCAAAAATATATTTATAAAAAACAGTTTATAAAAAATTTAAAAATCAGTTAATTAAATAAAAAATAATAATAAATATATTTTTTTAAACGTCCAACAACAATTTTAAATACTCTATTAAATTTATTCCGAATAGAACATTAAAAATAAAGCATGCTTGCACAAATTTTAAAAATTGTTTATATTAATTCAAAATTTATAATTAAAAGAGAATAAATATTTATCATTTCATTTTATCCCTCCACTTAAGTCGTTTATTGACGCATCTCCATCTATATTCTTAGAAGATGCTGGTGTTTCCTTCCTATTAAGGGCAGTAACTAAGTTAGCTTCGACTGTTGCAACGCATGGTCCTTCCCTTTTGTTTTTTCCATGTATTTTAAGATTTGTAATTTTTTTTAAAAAAAATGAAAACTGAAGTTTTTTTTAAAAAACTGTAAATTAAAGTTTATGGGTAATTTTGTGCTTCAGTGACAACTGAACTGACAAGTGAAGTGATTTTCAAAAAAAAAACAAGACAAGTGAAAGTGAATTTTTTGATAATTTTTTTAAAAAAAAAAACGTATTTGTTTTATCCCATATTTCCTAATTCCCAAATTATAAAACTAACAGCTTATGTGAAGGATAAATATAAATAAAATTATTGATTAAAATGAATACATGGATTTTTGGGTTATCCATATTATATATTTAATTTACAACTTTACATCTGTTTTTTTCTTAAAAAAAAAACGTTAGGCATTTTCTCAATTAAAAACTTTTCTGATTGCTGCGGAATATATTGATTTAATTGCTAGTTAGTATGAAATTTTCTTTTACTTGAATCTCGGGCAGTGGCAGATTTTTTTGGAAGCAAATATTTTAATTAAAATCGCTATTCATTTATTAAATCAGCTCAGAAAAGTTTATGTTATGTGAAATAATCCTATAATTTTAAGCATGGAAGGGTGATGAAATTATGAGTGGAATTTTCCAGATACGATGTTCTGTCAATATGGTTATAGGGTTCGATAATGTTATAGTTATGTTCCCTTCAAATAGAGGCCAGGTTTTGCACATGTGCATTAATTAATGGCTAACTATATATAGTAACACTGTTTTTTTTTATACAACGGAAATAAATTACAAGACAGGCTAGCTATGTAAACACTAAATGTACAAACTCCATTGATAACCACATATACCACTCATGGAAACTTTCAAGCAGTGTCCCCTTCGGATCAAGCCATTACTAGGTCTGTATCTATTCGCCACAACTTGAAAATTCTGCAATTTAATTAGGGTGTGGTCGGATTGAGGGAATTCTCCATCACCAACTTTTGTTTCGCGTTTTTCTTTTTTATTAAGAAGTTCTTGTTTCACATTTCACATGTCATGGAAAATAGTTTCCAATTTTGATTTCCGTAATAATTTTTCTTTTTTATGGAAGAGATGTCTATGATAATTAAAGGCAAGCTATTCTGTCGATCTGGAAATCCCAAAATATTAATTTAGAAATAAAATTTTTATTTTTTATAAATTTTTATTTTTTTAATATATCAAACATGTTGTAAATTTACAAACTGTAATGATAACCACACATATAGATCTAATGGTATTCGTTACACTTTTAAGCAGTGTCCCCCCTGCGGATCAAGCCATTACTAGGTTTGTATCTATTCGCCACAACTTGAAAAATCTGCAATTTAGGGTATGGTTGGATTAAGGGAATTCTCCATCACTAACTTTTGTTTCACGTTTTTTTCTTTTTTTCTTTTTTTATTAAGAAGCTCCTATTTCACATTTCGCCCTCTCGTGGAAAATATTTTCCAATTTTGGTATCCATAGTAATTAAGGGGTGCATTCAGCTGATTTGGCTTCTGGTTAATACTTTAAATCAAATGGATATAACTTCTTAAAAATATAATTAAATTAATTTGATTTAACACGAATTAATTTAAAATAATTTGATTTGATTCAATTTATTCGGTTTTACATCCAATTTCAATATTATAAGTAAATTTTGATCAATTAATTTATTTTTTCAGTTTTCCAATATTAATAAACGAACCGATTAAACATATTAAATAATAAATTAAAATTGAAATGAATAAATAAAAAAAACTTATTAATTAAATTGCATTATTAGATTCAATTCAATTTTCAATTTCCATTCGATTTTACACACCTTTACCATTCCCTTTTTTTCTGTTTATTTTCATAACACAATAATGAATTCAAATTTCAGTTAAAAACCTTAAAAAGCACAAAATTTTGAGGGGAAGTCAACAGTGGGATGATGGTAATAGTGCAAATTTCACATGGAAAAACATTGAAAGAGGGATTCATGTGAAAAGGAGTATACAGGGTACGTGTTTGGAACGAACAAGCGAGCTTAATTACTATATTTAAATATATAGGGAGGCAAAAACAATCTCGTATCTCATAATTATCAAGTCAGGGTTTTCTTGTGACAAATAAATAATAATTAAGGGCATGAGGGCCTTATATATATATATATATATATATATATATATATATATATATATATATATATATATATTATGCATAGAAAGAGAGATAATTTGGATTATATGTAATTATATATAGGAAATTAAGGTAAACATGGTTTGATAGGAATATTGGGGTTAGAATTTTAGATACAGCCCCCTTTCATAATATTCTTGAAAACTTCAATTTCATGCTAAGATCTATGAGAAAGACAACAATTTTGGATGATAGGTTGAAATTTTCAAATGTTTTCCAATTATATTTTACGACGTGCATGATCGGGACTTGTCCTTGTAATTATTATGTGTTTTATTTTTATAGAATGGATTTTGCGTATTTATTGTAACTTTTGCATTATAATTACTGAATTTTTATCTATTTTTATGAATATTAAAGTAAAAAAATGACATCTTACATAACCAGATAGAATTCAATAATCGATTTATTATAATGTTATGATTGGAAATTAGACTATCACCAGGAGTTAAGTGCTCGTTTAGTTCAACTTTTTCCAGCGGATGGAAATTTCAAATGAAATCTTCTTTAAAAACTGACTACTCATGATAAACTGAATTTTTTAGTTTTCATATTGAAAACTAACTTTTAGATATTTAATATATAAAATATTTTTTTATTTTTACGTAAATCAATATAGAATAATTTTTTCTTGATTAAAAATTATATTTTATATTATTTTTTATGTTTAATTAATTATTTTATATTATATATGAAATTCATTAAAAATAAATAAAAAATACTTTAATAATATAATATAATTATTAATAGTTATTTTATAAATTATAATTAAATTTTAATTGCTGAATTACTAAACTTTATAAAATTAATTATAAATTATTGAACGCTACAATTGACTGTTGATAATTAACTGTTGTTTCTAAACCAAACAAATCCTTAACCTCTTTTTTTTCTTAAAAAAAATATTGTATGAAATGTGTTAATTTTTATACTGTTAAAATATTTTTTTTAGCTTTACCCTTTTTTATTGAAGTCCTCTATATTAATTAGTCCAACTTCTTACTTCATTACTTTTATATTTAGATAAGTAAAAAAAGTGTAATTTAGATAATTAAAAATATTTCCGTATTACAAATAAGGTTGTGAATTTATTTTTTAATACTTGCATAAAAATCAAAATCATCATCTAAAATAAAACAGGGAGAATATGTTATTGCCCTATTTTTAGGTGAGACACCTCTTTAAAAAAGGAAAAAAAAATTTCCATAGTTCTAAATTTTCGATATTCTTAAAAAAAAAATCAATAATTCATTAGTTTGTGATTGTTATTTTTATTTTTATGAAGTAGCAAGGGAGCTTCCAAGTTCTAACTAAAATTTTTTTTTTTAAAAAAAAAGGAAAAAATGGTTCAGTCACATGATTGAAGTGATGGCATATTCTACAGTCATATGTAGAATCAAGAGTGGTCCCCATCATTGATCATTTAATCTGGTCAGAGTCAACAGTAATTTGACAAATTTAATGTGTAGCCAATAGCACCCAAAAGCCATTGGAAGCCTAAAAGATTCATAGTACATAGTCACTTCATATATCACAACTAATCACTTTTTGTTTTTGTTTTTCCTTTTTTTTTTTTTTTACAAGTTACAATCTGAGTTTTAAGAATCTCTCGGCACCCTAAATTTTAAAAAATATATTAAGTTAATAAATATTATTTTTATTTAAATGATACAGTTTACATAATAAATACTATTAAATTAAATAATTTTAATATAAAATAATATTTTAATTTTTCTGATAAGTAAATAAATATTTTATTAAATATGAAAGGAAAAATTACTTTTATCAAAAGAGAAAGATGATGAATAAATTTCTCCTTATAACTAAATAAGATAAAAAAATTAAAAATTACATATGTAAAAATAAATATACTACATAATTAAATAATTACTATAAAAAAAAGTGTTGTGCATGATTATTGATATTTTGTTTAGATAAAAAAATATCAAATAATAAACTTATTTCACTGAATATATTAACTTTCTAACTTTAAAAAGTTTTGTAGAGCCTTTGTTAAAAATGTTCAAACCAAATAAAATTTTAATTATTAAAATTAATAATAATTTTATTAAAATTAATAATTTAAATTATACATCCATGTTTTAATTTAATAATATTTTAATTTGAAGAAACTAAAGTTAACATATTAAGTATAAAAATTTAAAGACTTGTGGATATGTATATATAGCATAGAAATTATTATATATGTAATAACTGATATAATCTATACAAAATTTAAGAAAATGAAAGAAAACATATTATATTAATTTTATATTCATAATTCAAATTAATAATATTTAAATAAATTTTAGTTTTTGTACAGTTATTTAACGTTTTTATCAGTTATTGTTTATAACAAATAATATAATATTGTTACATTATTATTTTCAATTAGCATAAATATATCGGTATTAAAATCTTAAAAAATTATTATTTAATAGATGATATATATTGAATGATATTTAAAACTATAATCACTTAATAACTATTACTGATAATTTTTTCAAGACTTAATTATTACTAATTAACTATCATCATCGATCATTGAGTCATTTTAGTTTTTATTATTTAATTAAGGTCTGGACTGATGGTGAGTCATGCCCACCTTCCCTTCAACTCTAGTGACCCACGCCTATCCAATTCAACATTTCACCATTTGTCCGTGCGACGCCAGCGCCGGCTCCCTGATCAGTAATTACGTCCAACTCTTTTTAATTAAATTTAAAATAATAATTTTAATTCGATTATCTCATATCTCTAATATTAGTATTTATTAATCAACTTATAAACAGTCCTATATCTAATTCATGTTATTGTCATTTCTCATGTTAAAATATCATCCATTAATTTAGGTAAAGTTTAATTTAGTATTATTAATTTAGTGATGATGATTATAAAATCTCGAGTTTCAATCTGAATTGGATTATTTATAATTTTTTTTTTAAAAAAGGAAAAATTAAGCCTCTTTATTATTGGTCTAAAATTATTACTTCAATTTAATTGACCCAAAATCCTATTGTTCAAATAAATAATCCTATTTGAAAGTTGCAACGGGTTTTTAATTCTTACTTTTTTTTTTCTTGTCATTGTTTATAGCCGTCTTTCTTGTTCAAGTAAGGTTGCCTCAGCAATTATAGTCATCAACTTCCTTAATTGGAAATCACCAAAATAATCCACTTGGCCTTTTCAATATATATATATATATATATATATATACACACACTAGTGAACCATATATATTTTCCAGCATGTTATGTTTTTAAAATTAAAATTTTAATTTATTATATTTTTTAAATTGAATTATACATGAGGGAGAAGGCTGAACATCAGTTTTAAATTTTGTAAAATGTGTGGAAATTCAGGCTATATTTATTTTCTAAGAAGGGAAATGTGTAATTAAGAATATAAGAATGAGAGTGCACTGTGTGACTGTTGATTTCATATTCATTGTTTCATCATTTTCATTTTAGTGACTAATTAGAGACAAACAACTTTTGTTTTGGGGATGGGGCCATCTAAAACATTTATGTATTCCTATTGAGGAAAGGTTCATGAACCAAAATCATCACATCCAAACATTTTTCACATATATAGAACGTGTTCAAATTCAAAATTATATAGAATATATGTTTCTTTTTCTTTTCTTTTCTTTTTTTGAAAAGGAAAAAAAAACATTTGTTTGATTCAACTTTGTTCTAATTATGGGGGTTGAATGTTGAATTCTACTACATATATGCAACTTGGGTTGTATTCCTTTGTGAGATTTAACTTCAAACAAGCAAGTGCATGCATCTTTGCATACTTTAGCCCTTAAAATATTTAATAATTTTTATTGAGTTGAAAGAGATTGGCGATTCCATCTCTATCCACTCATTATAAAGAATATGCTTAATTAATTAACTCATATTATAATTGACACATCTAATGAATAATTATTTGTGATTAAATACTGAGCATGTAAGGAAAGTTTTTGAATAGTTACGGTTTAATAAATAATTATCATAATTTTTAGTGTTAAATAACATTAAATGCTTATAATTATTATATAATTAATTAGAACTAATAAATTTTTTATCTAATACCATAGAAATAATAACCATTGGACATTTCTAGAATAGTCAAGACATTTATAGGATAGCTAATTTTCTATTTACAAGAATATTAAATTTTCTCCACTTTATAATTATAAATAAGGGGAAGGATTTTCAATCACATATAGTGTACTATTCTAGAAATGTCTTGACTATTCTAGAAATGTCCAATGTTCCCATTAAAGTATGTCCCGTGAAGACTTTCAAGGGCAATATAAATAATTTGCCTATAGATCATAATTTTTTTTAAAAAGAAAATAGAGATGTTAAAAATTCAAGTTCTTACTTAAAAAAAAAGAGTTGAATTTTTAAATATAAATTTTATGGTATCAGATAAGTATTCGAATGAAATTTTAAATATTTAAGTATCAAACTATTAGCTCGATTAAAAGAATTTAGTATCCTAAATAATTAACAGTGTATCTAATAACAACGTTAAGGCAGTTATATTATTAACATTAAGTATTCATTTTCTTGACGTCGTTTTCTCCCATTATGTAGTCAAGCTTGTAATTTTAATTATTAATAAATCTAACCAAACTTTTCACTTATTTGTATAAAATAATAATTACTTTTTTTAATATATTATTATTCAACGCAATGATCCGATCATCACATATGTAAGTCCATGTCAGAAGATATCAGACTGATATCCAAAAAAATAAGATTTAATTATGTTTTTCAAACATTGAAAAAGAACGAACAAAATTTAAGAAAATTAATGCCAAAAGAAATAATTATAAAGAAATCAAAGGAAGATAGGCTGACCACCGTATGCTATAAAGCCATACAAAAATGTAACGTTTCTGTTCCTTGAAGCTGGGAGTTAGAGTTTGAAAAAACAAATGGAATTTTTTTTTGAGTTTTGAAAATTAATTTTGGAGAGAAGTAGATAAATTAGATATATTTTTTTTAAAAATAGTTTGGGGAAAAATGTTTATAAAAAATTTAAAAAATTCATTCAACTAAATAAAAAAATTATAAATTCATTTTTTGGACACTCAATAACAATTCCAAACACCCCAAAATGGATTAGTTTTTGATGAATGATAAAAACTATGTTGGTAACAGAGAAGATAAACTGAGCTGAGTAGTGTAGACGATATAATCAAACTATGATCACTTTAGAGATGGACAAACAATAATGTGTTATTAGGGATTTAATTGGACCAAATCTATAATTTAGGATTTTAAATGGTTGAAAATTATAATTTTGAAAGTCTAAATGGTTGAAAATTATAATTTTGAAGTCTAAATATACAAAATTAAAGTTTAAGAGCGGGATTACACTGTAACCCATTTCATACAAACTAATCTACACATTTGACTACAAAAACAATGCAACAATGATAACTCATGCAAACTGAACTAAACGGTCAGCCTCAATCTCATCCCCTCTTATGGGCCCGCCCATCAATTCCTGCACCAAATATGCTCTCCCTCGATTTCCGGTCAGATTTTTTCTTCTGCCCGAAGCCTTACCATCTGAATTCTGAAGGTCCATGTTTCCAAATCATCCCCACATAACCGTTCGACTCTTAACGACGCATAACTTCGAGTACGAAGGGAAAGGGAAGTATTTCCGTTTTATTTACTGTGAGAGGCTGGCTAAAAGCCTTCATGATTTTATTCGTAAATTACTATACAAAATTATTATAGAAATACTTATAATTTATAATTATAAATAACTTGTTTAATAAATTTCATAACGCCCAAGCTCCCAACTATATTTTGTTAATTATTTAACACTTGATAATTACTGCATGTAAACTAATGATTTTTTTTTATTATCTTTAAAATGATTTTTTATTATCAAACTATTAAATTTGTAATTGAAATTTTTATATCAACTAGTGACGAATCTTTACGAGGACATGAAGAGACAAATTTTTACATTAAAAAATATATATTTTATTCAATAATTCCAATAAGAATTAAATTAATACCTTCCAGGAAGTTGCTATGTAGAGGAAAGAGCATATATGAAATAAACAAATAATATTGCCTTGTTATATGATCAATGAGTTCATCAACGATCAAATAACGAGATGAAGAATTCTGGTCAAGGCAATCAAATACGATCAATAAGTTTGGTCATTGAAGCTCATGAAATTAATAATACTCTTTTCGTTCTATTTTAAATAGACTAATATTTAAAATGAAATGGAAAAAATATCGATTAACAACATATCAATAATATTTTTGAACCTAATTTCTATTTTATCTATTTTTTCTCCACCTTTAAATTTTTATATTTTCTAAATTCCGTCGCTATTTTAACATAAAATTATAGTATCTAAATTTGTTAGAATATTCCAATTTGTTGGTTGTAACTCTAAATTACTAATAATTGTTCAGACAACGCTCATTTCTTGAGCTAATTTTTGAAAAAAATTAGATTCAATATCCATTTACCTACTAAATTTTATATGATATTATAGTCAAATGACACTGGAGCATTTGTAATTGATTTGGAAACAGTACAATTTGTTACTTTTCAGGCTCCAAGTGACCTCCCGCTATGTTGTACTCTCACAGCGGACCTGAGTGTGAGAGGGATGTATTAGAGTCAAATGACACTTGAGCACTTGTAATTGATCTGCAAGCAATACAATTTGTTACTTTGCAGGCTCCAAGTGACCTCCTATTGTGTTGTACTCTTACAGCTGGCCTGAACGTAAGAGGAAGGTGTTAGAATATTTCACATTGATTGGTTGTAACTCTAAAATACTACTTATAATGACTTAAACAACTCTTATTCATTAAGCTAGCTTTTGAAAAAGTTTGGTCCAATATCTATTTACCTGTTAAAATTTATAAAAAAATTTAATAAGATTATTTTAAATAATAATAATATATATAAAATGCGGTACCTCGAATTACTGTAGTTAGTACAATATAATGCCAAAAAAATCCCTTAACTAAACGACATTGTATAATATTCAATTTTCATTTCTCTAAATCTAACGACATCATTTTCAACATGATTCAACATTTCATTAGCCATAGTCAATTGGCGACGTAGCCTCAAACCTCATTTCTCAATAACCATATGATGTCATCCCAGCAAAACATCTTATTTGTCACACTGCATCGTAGCTTTAAGCCTTATCCTCTAGCATCCACCATAACTTTGAGTAGTGTTAATGATGCAACCCCTCTTTATCCTTCGAAATACTTTTCTTCAAGTCAAAGTAGTTCACAATTTCATTTATTTGGAAAAATTAGTGTGGTTGTGACACCTATCATAGTTATTTCCTTCAATTTTCTTCCTTCCAACCTCAAATTTATTGCTTTTTTGGTGTTCTATCAACTTACTTTTATGAGAGTCTAACTTTTGTCTTCATCAATGAAGCTAACATGTAACACCTCCATTTTTTCCTCCTCAATTCCCCATTTCTCCTTTCTTTTTTAGACTTAATTTTTCACGGGTGATCATTCATTCATGCCAAAATATTCTCTTCACCGCATTTTTCTTCAAGGCCAAGACCTCCATGTAGATTTTAGAGATGAAATTGCTTCAATGGGATATTGTTTTGCTGGAGCGAGGGCTCTCTTCTCCCTCTTTTTCCTTTTATAATCTCTTCTTCAACCTCCCATTTTTATGAACAATGATTTATTTGTCTTTTGATAGTGAAAAACTGAAGCAAGCTGAATTGGGATGAGTGTTATGACCAACTGGAAATTAAGAGTTGAAGGATAGTGGTTCGATTGTGTTAAATTAAGAAATAGAGATAAGTATTGAAAAATCTAGAATTTCATGAAAGATGCCAAATTGTATCACTTTTTTCTATTTATATTAATTATAATTTGCTAATTAAAATGATTAAACCAAATCACAACATGGGTGGGCAGCAATCCATTTATTTATTTAATTAATCTGTCAATTTCTTTATTTAATCATCTATTTTTTAAAATTTTTTATAATTTAGCTCCCTGAACTTTGATTATTTTAAATTTAGTCCATAAAAATGATTTTTTCCTCCCAATTCAAGCATCTAATTAAATAATTCTCACAAATTATAAACCCTATTGTTTTCTTTATTAAATTCTCCATATATCAATTAATCTAATTGCTCCAATTTCACTCCAAATTAAATTTCATTGATCTTTTATTTAGTCCGAATTTCTAATTTTACTTAATTATTTCTAAATTAAAATTTCTATTTTTATTTCTTATTTTTTGGTATGAATTTAGATTCAGATCACATTCATGAAACTTCAATCGCAAATGCGTATGATTTTTTATATGAAATGTGCATGTCGGTTTGAAATTTAAACTAGTAATGTGACCTGATCGAAGTAAAATATAACTCAGTTGTAAAGAAAAAAAAAAAAAGAATAACAAAATAAATGAATGACCCACTTTAATTTTCTTTTGCCCCTTTTTATACCTTTAATTAGTGATTGATTAGCATGTGGAATTGACACACGGGCACACCTGCACATTTGGTTAGTTCTAAAAGATTATTATTTAACTTAATTTAATTAATTAAATATTTTATTGCAAAATATCGCTATTGGTCCTCTGTTTTCTATTTTTCAGTAATTGACCTATAAATTTTTGTCCCTTTTCAATTTAATATATAAAATAATTTTATTTTTTCCGATTTAAGTAACAAATTAAATGATTTTTCCAATAACATACTCTATTAAGTGCTCCATGAAATACTCTACTAACCAATTTAATTGTTTTAATTTTGGTCCAGATTAAATTTCTTATTTTCCATTCAAAATTGAATTTTCTATTGTTATTTCTTATATTTCCTCAGTCCAATTTAGACTCTGGTACATACTTGACAAATCTCTCACTTAATTTTGAATAAAGTCACATTTTTGTTTTTAATGAAATTTTGACAATTTATATGTTATGAAATTTTTTTTTTGTTTTTACTATATATATTTATGTTAATGACTATTACATTTATATATGTAAAATATGATTCTTTAATATATTATTTATTGTTTAAATTTTACCTTCTCGAGGTAACTTACTAATTTCCAATAAAAATCATACCTTATAACAAGTTGCTATAGGGTGGAGGAGGGAGTATGAGATCTTATTATATATGATAGTTCAGTCGTGGCAATGGAAAAAAAAAAGTAAAAATTGCTTAAATTTAATTACAAAAAGGTTATCCTCAAATTAATTTAATGTTTTAAGGTTTTAATGCTTTTGTTCGTGTCAGCAAATCTGTCATGTGCCACTCATTTTCAAACTAAAACTAAAGTTCGAATAACTTCATTGATTATCTTTCAATCTCTTTTGACTCGATCGGTGAGGTTTGTCCAAACTGGATTAATAACATAAATGTTACTAATTTTTATCCCTATATAGCAAAATTAGTACCAAATTTTTAATTGTTACAAGTTGGTATAAATTTTGAAACAGTAATGTATTTGCCAAATTATTAAAAAATTAAACTAAAATTTGAAAATCACTTTTTTATTTATTTTCTGAACACAGATAGTAATAATTTTAAAAACATTAGGAAAATAATTTTTTTGAGAGTAAAGGAAACAAATAATTAAAAAAAATCATTTTTTTTCAAATTTAAACCGAAAAAATGATGATAAAAACAATAACTTAGTGTCCCTTAATTTTTTTTTTCTTGATCTTGTTGGTAAAAAGCAATATGTTAGTAGAACAAAGAATTGAAAAGAAAAATTAAAAAAAAAGTAAGAGTGGGCTTGTCCAATTTAGTGGGCCTGAATTAAACAATTTTTTATCTATTGGGTAAATAACAGATTATGCTATTGTCAGCAGTCAACGGCCCAAATTGCTGCTAATTACTACTATTAACAGTTCCAATAAGAATCATACCTTATAGCAAGTTGCTATAGGGTAAAGGAGGGAGTATGAGATCTTATTATATATGATAGTTCTAGTCGTGGCAATGAAAAAATAAAAAAAAAAAAGAGTAAAAATTGCGTAAATTTAATTACAAAAAGGTTATCCTCAACTTAATTTAATGTTTTAAGGTTTTAATGTTTTTGTTGGTGTCAGAAAATCTGTTATGTGCCACTCATTGTCAAACTAGAACAAAAGTTCGAATAACTTACATTGGTTCTCTTTCAATCTCTTTTGACTGGATCGGTGAGTTTTGTCTAAACTGGATTAATAATATAAATGGTACCACTCCAAATTAGTATAAAATTTTTTAATTATTGCACATTAGTATAAAATTTTTCATACAATTTAGTACTTAAGTCTCTAATTTCCAATAATAAAATTGAAACTGCACCCGAAAAATAGTAGTTGGAAATTGGACTTCAAATTAAATTGTAATATTTTCAAATTGATACCAATTTACAATAATTAAAAATTTTGTTACCAATATAATCATCGGTACTATTTATGTTATTAACCATGCCTAAACTCTTTGAGCTTCTCTACATTTTTGTTCAACCATCTTGTTTGGAATTTTATTCTAATTGTTTAATTTTTATATTCTAAATGGTTGAAATAATTATTAATATCAATAAAATACATGAGGAGAATTATTTCTGATATTTCTTATAGAATTTGATAATCTTTGATAGATAAGCATATGAATTGTGAATAAAAAAAGAAAAATCGTAATGTATTTTCCAAATTATTAAAAATTTAAATTAAATTTGAAAATCGCTTTTTTATTTGTTTTCTAAAACAGATAGTAATAATTTTAAAAACATTAGGAAAATAATTTTTTTGAGAGTAAAGGAAACAAATAATTTTTTAAAAAAAACTCATTTTTTTCAAAGGTAAACAGAAAAATGATGATAAAAACAATAATTTAGTGTCTCTTAATTTCTGTTCTTTTTTTTCTTATTCTTATTGGTAAAAGTCAATATGTTAGTGGAACAAAGAATTGAAAAGAAAAATAAAAAAGGAAGAGTGGGCTTCTCCAATTTACTGGGCTTGAATTCAACAATTTTTGATCCATTGGGTAAATCACTGATTATGCTATTGTCAGCAGTAAACAGCCCCAAATTGCTGCTAATTACCATTATTAACAATTCTCATTACTTTATAGTTTATAGCACCCTTTTTTTCTAATATATTTATACATAGTCAAAGTTTACTTCATTGTCTTTAAAATTTAGTAAATAAGGATAATTAATTAAATTTTAAAGAAAAGTAAATTCTGTATATTCATCCCCATCTTATACATAAAAGTCTGCAAGTGGATTTCCGATCATCATCATTTTTTCCTTTAGAAAAAAAAAACATCATTTTGTCCTGAAAATGAATTCCCATTGGAAAAAAAATAAAAAAAGGAAAAATGTCCCTCCCTTTTGGCCCATGGTTTATTTATAGGCATAATGTGTAATTTAAATATTAGAACGAAAAATGGGAAAATGGATTTTATAATATATATATATATATATATATATACTTACTAACTGGGGAAAGAAATTGAAATCTGATATATCATTGGGATTTTTAAAAGATTTGTAAACCATGAATTCATCAATTTGAGTCTAATTAAATCGGCTGATTATGTGTTGTTGATTAGAGCATGTGGAGACTCAGGAGATGAAAATTGTCTCAACCAATAACTGTTCATGTGTATATGCTTTTTTTTCTCGTTGATCTTCCTTGCAATCTGTTGTAATTTGGAATTTAAAATATCATTTGTAGGTAAAAGAAAATTCTTAAGATAGTAATTCATTTGATCAATATTAATCATATTGAACAAAGAATAATATAATAAAATGAAACGAGTTTTTTTCAGTTTAGCTAAATATTTCAAGTTTAAATTATATGTATGTAGTTATTTTAAAATTTATGAATGAATGCTTTATTGCTCTTAAAGTCCTATTCAGAACGAAATAATTAATTTTCAGTATATAGTTTTAATTAATTAGCTGAGAATATACATGTGGTCGGATAAAAAAAAGAATATACAATTAATATATACAATATGTAACTCCTGAGAATAAGAAAAACTGACTTCCTAATAAACTCTAACAACTATAACCGCCTAACTATATTCCTTGTCACTAACACAGCTAACACTAACTAAAAACGATATCTCTCTTACAAAGCGACATTGTATAATGAGTTAACATATTCTTCAAATATGCACTTTGATTTGCCATACAAATAACTTGTGATATAATTGTTTTGACATTTTTATTAAAATTTTTAATGGTCATAATCGGTGTATTTCTAAATCAAATTTTATTTGGTAAAACTAGTTTATAATCTAGTTACTAACTGATAATTTATGTTCAAACTAATAATCTAATTGTAGTTAAAAATCTAACTAATTCAATTAAAAGTGTTTGATAAAACTAGCTGAAAATGTATCTGAAAAATCTAAAAATGACATAAAAGATATGTTTATATTATTCAAAAAATTATATAAAATCTATTTAAATATATAATACAAATTAGTTATATATATACATATTAAATAATATAAAAATTATGTTAAATATTTCATTACATAATATATATATATATTAAATAATTTAATAATTATATTATTATTATAAAATGATAAAGAAAGATAAAAAAATGGAAGAAAAATCATAATTTACTAGCTTATAAAAAAATTAGTTATACTAAATTTTTATTTTAGAGATTATAATCTATTTTTTTCCAAATAAACTACTTTATCAAATACAAATTATTGGCCAATTTAAATTATTTTTATAGTCAAACTAAATTATAATTTAGTTTGGTATTAGCAAATAGTGCCTACATGATAGAAAAACTCTATACACTATAATTAGAGAACATATAGAAGTTATAATAAAGAATAGGTAAAAAAAAACTAAAAAATTATTGAATTGTATTTAAGTTTTAAATTTCACTCCTATAGTTAATGGAACATAGTTTGCAAAGAATACATTTTTTGTTTTTGTTTTTTTTTTCTTTCTGAAAATGGATATACCTTTTTCCAGAACTACTTAAGATTCTAATTAAGCTCAAATTTGTAAAAAAAAAAAGGAAAAAAAAACTTTTAGTATGAAAATTCATTTTTAACCTTTAAGATTTATATTAAAAGGCCAGTGGATGCCAATGGATTGGATTTTTTGTTTTCACAGGAATAGTTGCAGAGGGGAAATGAATAATTAAAGAAAAGGTAATGTCAAGTGACTGAACCTCAGCATCCACTTTGCACCTATAATATTATGAACTTGGCTTGATTTTGCCCAAATCCATTGAACATTATAAAAGGTGATGAAAGATTTCATAATAACATACGTAACTTTAACACTGTTTGCAAAAGCATTTCAAGCACCAAATTGAATCCAATTTTCAATTTCCATATACGAAGAAAAAGAAGTTTCCTAGCAACTACAAACAACAATAATCCAAAACCGTCAAATATGACTTCTTTTAACTAGATTTAGACTATCATTAACATATTTTATTTATTTAAATAGTTTGCTAATATTATCCTTGTCATTCTTTGTATATAAGCCCATCAAAACGTGCTACTTTTTGCCATTAACTTTGAAATCAAAAGTAGACCGTTTATAGTTCCTAGATGGAAGCATCACAAGGAGGTGATAGTAAGAACACAAAGAAGCAAGAAAGAGGGAGCGGAGAAGCTCGGTACCGAGGGATTCGCCGGCGGCCGTGGGGGAAGTTCGCGGCCGAAATACGAGACCCAACAAGGAATGGTGCACGGCGGTGGCTAGGAACTTATGAGACGGCGGAACAGGCTGCTAGGGCATATGACCGAGCTGCTTTTGCGTTTCGTGGTCACTTAGCCATTCTCAACTTTCCAAATGAATATCAATCCGGCAGCCAAAGTTCTCAGCTCTCTACTTCTTCTTCTCCATCTTCATCTTCATCTTCATCTTCATCTTCTTTCTCTGCTGGTGCTGCTCTTCCTATGAGCTATGGCTTTATGAGTTCTTCTGCAGACCAAGAAGTTTTTGAGTTTGAATACTTAGACAATAAATTATTGGAGGATCTTCTTGAAACAAAAGATGGAACTGGGCGGCTGTGAGGCCTATTTAGTTTGTGATGATTTATGATTCTTTAATTTTTGGCAATTCTTCATTCGATTGCAAGTTTTGTGACCTTCAATATTTGTAATACATTATTAATTTGCCATTATTGAAAACGAAATTTATGATTCTGATCAATAAATATAAGAAATTGCATTTACTTTGATTCAAGAGACAGGGGTATGCATTAATTAATGTATAAATTAGTGTTATAAATCAATCTTTCATATGATATTTAATGCCTATCGCACGTGGTCTTGAAGGTCAAATGAAGGTCTTGTTGGATATTTTGACCTAATCATAACAATTTTGCGTCAAAGACATCTCAGCCCAGCACCGAAACAGCAATTTATTCCAAATTTTCAACATTCAATTGGCGGCTATAAGCCAATGTCTAGATGAATTGAAGTCAAACCCATGAGCCAAATCCATATTGAATATTTTCAACAAATTTTTGAAAAGGGAGAGAGAGAGAGAGACTAAGAGTACTTTTAAGTTTTCTTTTTTTTTTTAAAAAAAAAAAAAAAACCAGTCACTTCCACTACAATCATAGAAACCAAGGCCCCATGTATATAGGGATAATTTGGTAAAAGCCATACAAAAAAATAAAATAATTTACAGTTTCTTTAGTAAATGGGCTAAATTAGGGCCCTACAAAATGCTAGAGGTTAACTAATTTAAGGCGCCAAAGATTATTTTCTGAATCTTTTTATTTTTTATTTTTTTATGAACATTAGGATTCAATCCTATGACACAAAGATTCAATCTTTATGAAGATCAAAGAAAAAAGGATTCAATCTATATCACTCTTATTCTCCTCAAAATTAAGAAGATCCTCCAGCAACTTATCATCCAAATACTCAAATTCAATGACTTCTCTAGTTCTTTGAACGCTCCCACAGGTTCCCATATTCTGTAAAATTGAGAACGTAGAAGAAGAAGAAGAAAATGAGGACGAGGACGATAATGAGGAAGAGGAAGAGGAAGAGGAAGAGGAGGAAGTGGCAGAATTAACCTTAGTTGTGGGGTATTCATTTGGGAAGTTGAGTATTGCTAATTGACCTCTCATTGAATAAGCAGCTCTATCATATGCTCTCGCAGCTTCCTCACCAGTATCGAAAGTTCCTAACCATATCCTCCCTCCTTGCCTCGTCGAGTCACGAATCTCCGCCGCGAATTTCCCCCACGGCCGCCGCCTGACCCCTCTGTATTTACGATCTTCTTTCACCTTGCATTCAGGGTCTTCTTTCTCCATTATACCCACTTAATTCAATGCTGTAGAATCCCGCAGCTTCATCCGCACATTTATATGCAAGAACGGATCAAATCTCCATAAATTAAAAAAAATAAAAAAAGGACGTAAATAAAGATTAATAATTTAACAGTAATCCAATGAATGGGAACTAATCAAACGTGCTAGGGAACCCTACGATGGAGTATAACGTATATGGGTGATAAATAGCTGATGATATATAGCTTGAGAAGAGAGGACCGCTGTTTCTTCTTTCTTTCTCCATTTATTTTGATTTGATTCTTTAAAAAATACAAATATATAATTTCATATTCTTGTCGGTCCCAGGGGATTACTGATTCGATGCTGTATGTGGTAATGTCCGCATTGTTTTCCTTCATAAATTAATAAAATTAAAGATTAATCATATATATTATAGTTTTTAATCTGCTAGTTAATTAGTTTCCCAAAACATCAGGTACGGGGTAGTGAGGTCATTAGGCGATTACGTTTGCTTAATTCGTCATCAAGGCTACGTAAGTTAGTTATATAATCCACGATTATTGATTAATAAAAATAAATCAAGAGGGGTTTGGATTGGGAATTGCAAGGGACGAATTCTTATTTTAATAATTAAGACATGCGAGAATGCCAGAGGTGAAGTGATGGGGTTGCTTACTTGTACAGTATTATGTCATGTTTTTGAGTTGATGATGAGGTAATACTGCTTACGTCTTGTGCATTTGGTCACTTCCTCACAACTTACCCTATGCACTGGCTTGATAATTATAAATTTATCAAAATTTTTAAATGATTTAATTTTAGTTATACTATAATTATGAACTTTTTTCTATCCTCTAAATTTTCGATGTGGAATTAATACTTACAATTTACAAATTAATAACTGTACACAGAAGATTTTATGGCACATGGATGGCTTTCTGTGTTTAAGTAAATGTACATATAGAAGATTTTATGGCACATGGATGGCTTTGTGCGTTTAAGATGCATTCATCTGCCTTTTAGTTTCTGGCCGACATTTGTAGTTAATTGATTGAATTCGATGGCAAAAAGCCAAAAAATAGCGTTAAATAAATAGGAGAATTAGCTAATGGAGAATCTAACTCAAAATTGTCCAATTTCATCATCTAAAGTAGTTATTTCAACAAGCAAGAGGCTAATTAAATCTAGCTCCAGGTTTTTAAATAAAATAATGAATCCTATATGTTGGTAAAGATATAATCGATCTGTTAAAATAATCATGGTGATGTCAATTTCTTGATTATTTTAGTTTGCAGATACAACTTGCTTGACTTTCTCATAATTTTTTTTTATAAAAAATATACATAATATATAATTAATAACATATATGGGGAGTAGCTAGACCCCTTATGATCTTATTGGCCCTAACAAGTCAGCTTGCTGGCTAATTTTTATTTTTTAGAGTTTAGGTGGAGAAGGCGATTTTAAGATCAATCAACTTTCAAATATAGGGCAAATCATGATTTGCTGCTTTTTCAGTATTTTAATAACATTCTCTTAGGTTTTGGCTTTATTTATTATCAAATAAATTACGATGGTTCATCCATTATACTTCTAACATACAGCAATCATCACTGTGTTCAAAAAAAAAAAAAATTCAGTCGTCACATTCTTTTGCTTAAGAAAGATTTCACCCACACTATTTTTATGTATTTATTTATAAATTAAATCGATTATTATATAATTTTTATTTTATACCTATAAGTTGATTCTAAAATTATTTTAGACATAATAATTTTTTAAAATCAATAATTTTATAAAAAAAAATTGTAAAATCAATAATTTTATAAAAAAATTGATGTAATATAAAATATAATATCAAGTGGTTTTAAAATTTTATAGGAATCTAAATCAATGTGCAATACTCGCCGTGTATAAAGCTCAAGAACATACCCTGCTTCTTTGATTTAAGACCTCAATAACCGCTCCACAAGCTATTCAATTCGACAAGAAAACCCATAAATTTTCCACTAGAAAAAGTAGCTGCAACTTCTTACTTAATTGAATATGTGCTTTCACTTTGATATACAAACCTGATTTGTCGACATTATAACAGTACCCGTACGAGTTCAAAGGTATCAATGTTCACAAGTATTGTTTCTTTAGCAAACCACGGAACTGATATCATTATGAATAAAATTCCTTTTCGTCCTCTTTCAGTTCAGCTTCGAATAAGAATGTAGTTAGTTCAATTGTCCATATTGATTTTGGAGTATCTTCTAATAAAGTGTATATTTCTTAAACAAACACTTTGTTTGGTTTACTTGTCCTCTGGTTACTGATTTGTTACAAATAATTGAGCCGTTACTATTAGAATATAAAATTAATAATAAGATACAATTTGTTTAATTTGAAATATATATTTTTGCAGTGTATAAATATATAAATAAAATTATAATATAGTACCTTATTTATGTAATTATTTATTTTAGTAAATTAAAAAATAATAATAGTAATAAATAAATATTAATTAATAATTATATATGTATATAATTTACTAATACATTTTAATAATATATGATGTCAAAGTAATTAAATAAAAAATCAAATCAAATTTTATTATAATGTAAGGGTAATTTAATTTTTGTATTTGAAAAAACTATTACTATTTCAAAAAAAAAATCATAAAAGAGTTTTTCAGTCTGAGACTCCAAACAATTGACATTAATTATTAAACACTTATATATCAGTTGTTGAATATGAAAAACTAATAGTTGTTTTAATTAGTTGAACTAAATACTGGTAAGATAGAATCTTCCGCCATTCAAGGTACAATAAGCATAGATATAGATAAAATTGACAATTCGTATTGTGTCATGTCTCAATCGAATATAATATAATTATACTAAATATGAATATAACATGATTAATTAATCGTATTGTGTCATTAAACATGTCATACACAATTATATTTAACACAATTAACTAATTGTGTCTAATTAAATCAATTATATAATTAATTTACGTAAAAATCAATTCACCTAATTATTCATAAATTAATCAATTTTATTAATTAATCTTAACCGATTCGATTGAATAAGTTAAGTTTTGACTTAACACAATTGTTCTTTTATATAGTTTCTTAGTCTATCAGTTTATTATCTTTATCGATATTAGATTGATTATTACAAAAGAAAAAAGAATCATACATGTTGTAAAGTATGAACCATATAACGATATGAAATTGAATAATTGATAGTTGTAAAGCAAAATAATTTGCTTTATGTTATATTAATATTAATAAAATAAAAAAGCTCAATGTGAAATTAAAAAATCTGCATCTCTTAAGGAATCAATACATGATAATAGAAGATAAACTTTTCTATTGATTTAGAGTTATGTATTACTATACTTTCATATTAATTAAAATTAACTCTAATTGTATAAAATAATTATTAACAATTTTTGTATTATAGAATACTTATACTAACTTTTTGATTATAATGCATATAATATCATATATTATAGAAAATAATTAACTAAAATTAAAATAATAATAATAGTATATATATACTCAATGAAAATAATTTATTAATATTTATTTATATATACAATATACTAATATAATTAATTTTATCACAATGTATTATAAATTTATTCATATATATATATATATATATATATATTATAGATATTTATTATAATTATATATATTTGAATACTTTATATATTTTGAATTTTGAATATTACTAAAATTATTATATATTTTATATATTTTTAAATATGTCTAAACATGATATACAAATAAATTTCATTTATAATACAATTTTTTTCGTATCGTAACTGTGTTGATACGATTATGATATATATTCGTTTATCTCAAATCTATATATAATTAAATCTATATCATTTTGTATTGTTTAATTGTAGAGGTGTAAAATCTGATTTTCCTTTTTATATAATTTTTTACAAATAATCGTTAGTGTATGGGCATGCAAAGCTTTAGGCTGGATAAGTCGAATTGGGCTAGGCCAAGACAAGATTTGAAAATCTCCAACCCAACTAGATTCGCCCAACCCAGCTCTAACTATTCAATGAAAATTTTGTTTTTTTTTTTACTTGCATTCAAAAGAAAATTTGAGAAATTTATTATTTATCCATGAGCTTCGACCAATTGTACTAGTATTCTCTGAACAAAATATAATATTTTTTTTACTAACAGTAAATATCTTAAAATTTATTAGAAAGACTATATAGTTTAATAGAAATAAAATTGTATAATTTTTGAACAACATATAGTACTGATACAATAAATTGAACTTCGGCTAAATAGAAATTTTGTCAGAAATTTTTTCAGTGCAAAGAACAATTAGAGAGGATGAACCCTTAAATTCCCCTACCAAAAGAACATTTCTTAAAGAAGTAGAGTGTCTATATCTTTGATGGCTTTTTAGGCCAAATATCCCCTGTAAACTGGCGATGAAATTTAGAGATAGTGTTTTCCAATTTTCCTATCTTAAAAATATTTCCGTATCTAAATTTTCTCGCCAACCTGCTGTTTCAATATCTGTATTATTGGTTAATCACCTGAAAGAAACAAAACTCTTTGACTAGCCTTTGAAATTTGAATCTTACTTTCCTAATGAAAGTAATGAGAATGGCATCTTTAATACATTGTTTATGCAATCCCATGGTATATAATGATGCATATTCTTATAAAGTAAGCTTTGGAATTGCTTGCAAGCATGCATGTACACAGGCCGGCCATTAATTACATACAATTAATTAACTTCAAAGATTAATTATTTGGTGTTTGACTTTTGCAATTAGTGGACCTGACAAACACAGGTTGATATAGCAATAATAATTTTATTGTAAGGGCGATTATTTGTACATATATATAATCAACAAGGCAGAGACCCTCTTTAATTTATTGATCAATACCCCAATTTCTTATTTAATTCGAATTAAAATATCTTTCAAGAAATTTTCTGGAATTGTTCTGTCTGCAAGATAATTTGCCCCACTCATCCATTTACTAATCTAAATATAATTCTAATATCTTGTATGTGTCGACCTTGATAAATGTTTAATTTGCCACTAGAAAAGAACACAATGGCACCAGAGTATGTTGTTGCAGAGTTTTGAAAATAGCTGAAAGGAATGCCATTTTCCGAAGTGTAAAATGGATTGATGGGCGATTTTAGTCTCTACAAATCAAGTATGGGAAATGCTTTTTGGGTCCAATTTTGTTTGCTTAAAATAAACTGAAGACGCTAGTTATGGCATCTATATAATGTTGTCCAAGGGTTATGAGGTGAGATAAAATCATATTTCCAAGTAATTTAATTTCTTATTTTTTTTTTAAAAAAATTCAAGCGCTTGAAAAACCCTAATCTTGAGATTTATTTTCCTTTCTTTTTTGTTTTTCAAATTAAATTGGTCAAACTGATTATTGAGATTTTGGAGCTTTTTTTTTTTATTCAGAAAAGTTTTTGAGGTTGCATTTTATATTTGTTCATAGTTGAGCAAGTTCTTATGGTAAGGAAATAAAGAAAAAAGAAAGGAATACATATATATATATATATATATATATATATAAAAGATACATAATTAATAAAAGGTTCAAGAGGCAACATAAATAAATTATAGATACCAAACCATGCATGAAGCTCCCCCACATGTGCAACATTAATGGCTTCAGGTAGATCAACCCTCTTTTCCAATTAATTCGTATATATGCTGGCGGTCATACTATTGCTTCTATCACAAGTTTACACGTTCATTCAATCACATATTATCATAATACTTCACTCAAAGTGAAATCCCTCTTCATGATCTTTTCAACCCATACTTTTTTCCTCTTCTTTTCAATATCACATCTTGAAATTCTTTTATCTAAAACTTTATTTGCTGTACTAGTTTTTATATGGGAGTGCCTTAGGCCACTTAGTCAATCCCTTCCTACATATCTTTCTACTTCAAGAACTATCTACTATTTCTCATGCAACCCAATTTTCATATGGCAGCAGTAACCCACAAAAATCAGCAGAATCCTATCTATGAATCACCTTCATTTTCTTCAGAACATGCTTTTCCCATACTAACCATTGCTGTGCTTAGCATCATGGCCTCAGCTTTAGTGCTATTTTGCTACTATATCTTTGCGAACAAATGCTGCTCAAATTGGCACTATGATAATTTGTTAAGATGGATTACTATATGGCGTGCTAGAAGAAATGAAGATTCATTCATTGCTCTCTCTCCAACAATGTGGAACCGGGGGCTTGACGAATCAATTATTCGTGAAATCCCGACGTTTCAGTATAGAAAAGGGGAAGCTGATGAGAGAAGCATCTACGGATGTGTAGTGTGTTTGAATGAGTTTCAAGAAATGGATATGGTTAGAGTTCTTCCCAATTGCAGCCACCCATTTCATTTAGATTGCATTGATGTTTGGTTTCAAAGTAATGCTAACTGCCCACTTTGTAGAACAAGCATTTCTGGTACTACTAAGTATCCTATTGATCAGATAATCGCACCCAGCTCTTCTCCTCAGGATCCACAGCCTTATACAGATAGTCTAATGGGCGGCGATGAAGATTTTGTTGTAATCGAATTGGGAGGAGAAGAGGAAGAAGGAGTTCTGTTACCTCGCAGGCAACAGGAAAGAGATTCCTCTAGGGAAGTTGAGATGCAGCATAGATACCAATCACCAGAAAAAATAGAGCAAAAAACTGGGAAGTTAAAACCAAGAAAAAGACACCATGTTTCGATTATGGGGGATGAGTGTATTGATGTAAGAGAGAAAGACGATCAGTTCTGCATTCAACCCATCAGGAGATCTTTCTCCTTGGATTCTGCAGTTGATCAACAGCTGTATTTAAGTGTTCAAGCAATCATTCAACAAAATACACATAAAAGAGGAATCACCATCAATGAAGAAAGTAGTAGCAGAGTTCGAAGATCATTCCCTCTTCCATTTCGATCATCAAGTCAAGGTAGAGGATCAAGAAAAGCCCTTCTTCCAAATGAATTCAGGCTGCTAAGTGACATTCTGTAGTTTTTGATTAATTACTTTCTGTTTAATCTTTTTTGTTTCTTAATGTGGGGTTGGTCGGACTTCGCAAAGATGATTTGACAATTCCAGAAAAGGAAGAGATGAAATGTAGGCATGGGAATGAGAATCATTGCGTAAGCCACTATAGCTAAGGTTGATTCTTAATTTCGTTTATAGTTGCATCCTCTTCATGAATGAGAATGATTGCTTATGCACTTCTTCACTCACAAAATCTTGAGAGAGAGAATAAATATATGCAAGGATATGGATGGGGGCTGATATTATGAAAGCCAAACGCGGCAGGGGGACCCCAGCAATGGATGAGTACGTAATAAATACCAAAAAAAAGAGGCCTTCCCAAGAATGATCATCTTCCTCCCTGTCTTTTAAGCAAATATACTCATGCTGGTAAAGAGTAGAGTACTGTTATATCCCAAATATTACCGACTAAACTTTAAACTTAGCTTTGAACCATAGATCGTCTTCAAGCAAATCTTTAGGGTGTATCCACAAAGAGAGAGCGCCACATAAAGCCTAAAAAAAGTTTCTTTCGTCGTATTCCAGTTAAACCTATAGGAGGAAAGTGGAAACAGAGTAATATCTACGAGTAATGTGATTAAGCATGATGAGAAACAGTACTCATCGCAAGCATCATCAAAGATATTCCATGTTCGAAAAGTATTATGCAATTAAACATAATTATGCGAAGTTGATCCCTGCCAGGCAAGCTTTATTTCAAGGGGTTATTATTTCCTAAGATAATGAAAAATACAGTGATTTGTGACAGATTATTTATGAAGCGATTTCAATCTTTCGGTGTGAATCCATCAATACTGAATAACTGCAGTCGTAACAACTCTGATTTTTATTTCAAATCCTTTAGAGTGACTTAAATAACTAGAGCTACTTATGTATATACATGCAATATACAACAGGTAGAGCGAAAGCGAGAAGAAAAGAAAATTATGGCAAGTAAAAACACCCACGTAAGGGCAAAGCTTTTGTAGGAAGCTGGTCTGTAGATGCACCACGAGCTTTCGTCTTTGGTTGTTGAAGTTTTTGCCGGGCTTTTGTAAGTTCATCTCGTGCACTTGGCACCGGAAAAGAAAACTCATGTCTTGCACTTGGTCTATACCTTTTCAAGGCATCAAGTACCTGCTGCTGAAATTTAATTGCAAGGGCACAGCTGCAATATCCAAGTAAAAGAAATTTTAGAACTTCATAATTCTAAAGCGATGACCAAGAGAAAACACAACCTTTGCAGCTAAAGAAAGCAACAAAATGAATCAAGAGATTCAAAAAATATATATTATGAAAGGAAAATTACAAAAAAAAAAAAAAAGGTAGAGAACCTTTTAGGCTAATAAATAAATGTCCGAAATAGATACTGTATGTCCCATTTTACCATCCATGTACATGGGAAATTAGAGTAACAGTAGTAGCAACACAAAAGCATGGTTACATACCAATTATAGGACTCTTCTGCAGAATGAAAGCAAAGATTCAATGAGAAATAAAAACATTCAGATTCGGCAGGTGGAGATCGCAAGAAGGTCGCAAATGAAAAGTTATTGGCAAACGTAAAAAGTTATATATCTGAAAATGTAGATGCAAATAAAGTATGCTATTTTGGTCTTATTGAAGCTTTATAAGGAAGTAGCTCAGAATACATATGAATATGAATATACTGTGTACAAGGATGCATAATTGCATTATCAAGATCTACAAAACTGAACACACATTTATGATTTTCCCATGGCAAAGGCTTCGGAGGAGTAAGTCGCTAGATAAATATATAGCACATGAGCAATTGGTATATATATATATATATAATTAAGATTCAGAATTGCTAAATATCTTCCAAGACATTGTTCGGAATGAAACTGGAAACTTAGAATCCATAAAATAATTCTCTCACCTTCCCATGGCACCATATGCTTTTGATAGATTTTGGCATGCCTTTATCGAATCTTCATGATGAAGACCAAGCGCATCCATGATGTCTTTTGCAAATGCAAACATCTGTGCAGCTGAATGGGATCTATCCAATCCCAAATATGCGCCCCTCAAAATGTTGTAGATATAACCAACTCCAGAATGCTTAGAACCAAAGCTCTGTTTCCACAATCAGCAGCACTCTCCAAGTAAGGATTTGCGTGAGTCATCTTACCTGTCAACTGAAGTAACCACCCAATTCTAGCAGAAACACTTCCTTTGGAATGCTGTTCTTGTGTAAGCTTCTGAAGCAAAGAAAGTGTTCTCTTCAACAATGAAATTTCTGTTTCAAATACATTCTCTGTTTCATACTGCATTGCTAGCACTGAGTATGCCTCAGCAACTTGAAGTGCTGTAAAAACTGAAGTCTTTCTTGTCGAGGATTCCCCAAGCGATCTCCAGACAACTCTTTGCGTCAGCAGACTTCTCTTGAATACATAGAGCTTTTGCCATAGAAATAAACACCATTGCTCGAGTCTCGCTGTCTTTTTCTGTCTGCTGAACATCACCCGTCAAAATATTAATAACCTCTTCATACCTGCTGAAAATATGCATCTTCGAAACATTACGGGGCAACGGGTCACCAAAATCACCAACATGGGGGACTGCCACCAGCGAGACCGCTACCATCGAGGTCACCAAAGCAAGAGCACCAAAATGGCAGATCAGGGAAGATGTGGACGCGAGACTGGAATAGCGGAGATCGTCGAGCGAAGAACCCTAGGTGCGGCCTACCCGTACGGGCGTTTAATAAACCTGACTGAGGCAGGTGTGGCAATGCGCAGTTGGAAGACGGGATGAAGACTTGACGGCAAGAAAGACACCTACTCTGCGAGGGAATCATTACATAAGCCTGGCTAGGATATCTTGGACCGAGGAAGGATGTGATGGCAACAGCACGAACAGAGGTATATAGGAAAGGGGGTTGAAACGATAAAAGGCATGTATCCAAAAGATATTCAACAAAATTAGAAAGAAACCATTTTTCTCTCTCACTCTCTAATTTAAGCATAAGAGTGGACACGCCGGCGACCGTCCGGCTGGCCATTCTGATATTGTCTCTGGCCTTGCAGGAACCAACGTGAAAGAGGATCTTTAACCGGAGTTATCATTATGAAACAAATCCGAATCAAGACTACACTCATTCAAAGCTATTCGTGACCAGTGACCACCCATAATTCAAGTCCAATAAGTCCTTATGCCCCTCCGACCGGCATAAATGACTCCAAGAAGCCTCCTATCTCGTGCAAGCTCTACTGAATCAATCTCTGTGAAACTTTGACGTGTCTTTAAGACCTTCTCACGAAGAAGTCTCCTATTGGCCTTATTATAATACCTTAGACTATCCTTAAACCTTTTTAAGCTGTAATTAGCAGAACCCACTACTCGCAAAACCCCAGCAAGTAAAACAGATGGTTTTTTTTTATCTTTATCAAAAACTTTCAGAGCTCTACTAGCAAAAGATAAAGTCTTTCCAGGATCCTCACCTTCTCTTTCAAATTTTAGCCCAATTAGCATGGAAGCAGAAGAAAGCACTTCATCATCAAAAAGAGCATCCATTTCTTTAAAAGCTTGAAGCTTCTCCTCAAGCCTCATGCAAGCTCGATTTTTCTCCTCATGATGGAGAATTAAAGGATTTTTTTCAACAAGGGTGTGAATTTTACGAGAAGGGCTTTTCGGGAATTGGCGAGGTTGGAGGTTATGCCATTAGTTTTTGAGCAGGATTTGGGATGATTGGTGGATGAGTGAAGTGAAGAGGAAGAAAAGGGTGTGGGCTCAGATATGCAATTTCTGGATAGAAGAAGAGATGCTGTTTTCTTGGACGAGCAATGTGAGAAACAAGTGAAATTAAAGCTCTTTTCATGGTGAGATTTGATGAGTTTTGATGAATGTGGAACTCTTTTTGTCGATTCAGTTCAAGCGTTTGACTCCTGCAAAACACCTACGCAGCTTACTATATATACTAATACCATACGGCGATGCAGGAAGATAGTTAAACGCCACCGTGATCCGTCTTGTTCACACTTAATATTGATACGGGCAACTCAAAAGATGATCAGCGACGTCGTTTTGCTGACTCAGCCACTCTACCTCTATGCCGGAGAAATTAATTTTTCTTTTTTACTTTTATGAAAAATAGAATGATATTTGATAAGTAAGGTGTAAAATTGGGCAAGTCCTTGCATTATCTGCATTATATTCACCCTAACGGCCACACAATGATGGGTGGAGGATTAAATCAGCAAATTCCCCTTCATAAAGCCCAAAAGTGCAAGGGGATAACCGGATTCCTCTACAAATATAGGGATCCAAAAACATAGCGGAATATTATAAACATGTAAATTCATCCACAAATCTTGAGAGACAGGGAAATAATAAGGATACGGAGGCAGAGAGACCCCAACAATGAGTAAATATAAGTACCATAAAAAGAGGCCTTCCTAAGAATGATCACAATCTTCTTCTGTCTTTTAAGCAATTATTCTCATGCTGGTTAAAATTAGAGTACTGTGATCTCTCCAAAGTTGCATTTTTCTATTTTTGCTCATGATACTGACTAAACTTTAAACTTAGCATTGAATCACATATCATTAGTCCGGTCTTCAAGCAAAGCTTCATGGTATATCCACAAAAAGAAAGACACTAGCCAAATAAAGCCTAAAAAATGTTCCTTTCCTCGTTTTCCAGTTAGAAATATCAGAGGATAGTGGAAACAGAGAAACATCCATGAGTTATGGGATAACGCATGATGAGAAACAGTCCTCAATCCAAGCATCCATGTTAGAAAAGCATTATGCAATTAAACATAATTACCTGAAGGTGATCCTTGCCTGGGAAGCACTATTCCAAGGGTCATTATTTCTTAAGATAGTAAAATACAATGATTTGTAGAAGTCGCAAAACAATAGGGCTTACTATGATTATTAACAAAGTGTTTTCAATCTTCATTGTGTGAACCCATCAATACTGAATTGGATTACTGCAGCAATAACAACACTAATTTCTATTTCAAATCCTTTAGAGTGTCTTACATAACTAGAGCCACTTATATATGCATGCAATGTGCGACATGTGGAGGGAAAGCAGTAAAGAAAATCATGGGCAGTGAAAAAAAACCCTCTCCATGTAACAACTGGAACAATGAGCCAGAGATAGCATATGGCTATATCATCTTTGTTCGCTTCTGGTCAAGAGGAATGTCGGGATGTAGGCTTCTGCTGGAGGGACTACCATGAGGCAAGGGAAATGCTTTCATAGGAAGCTCGTTCTTAGATGCAGCACGAGCTTGTGTCTTTAGTTGTTGAAGAAGTCGCCGGGCTTCTGAAAGTTCATCTTGTGCACTTGGTCCATGGCTTTCCCAGGCATCAATTACACGCTGCTGAAATTTAATTGCAAGGGCATAACTGCAGTATTTAAGTAAAAGAAAATTTAAAACTTCAAATGCGACGATGAACAACACATAACACAACAATCTTTCTACCACCTGATTTCTTGCCACTTCATTTCTGCCATGACAAACATGAACATGCAGACATGCATTTGTGCATGCATATATCTTTGGCAAAATGGTTGCTCACAAAAACCAAAATATGTGTCAATAAAAGGATAAACTGATCATAAGCATTTGCCCACTTATGATTCTCTAACTGCAATAAGCAAAGCCAATGTTTTCTGATTCCTTGTGAAGTATTATCCCGTTATGGCATACAAAAGCAGGGTACCCTATGAGGAAAATTTTGACGATAGTCCAATTTTTAACATATTCACAAAAAGCCACTGCTTTTAAGACTCAAACCGGCATTATATTGTTGCATGCCTGAGATTTTTATCACTAAAGCAAGTAATTTGAGTCTTCATGGAAACTAAATTATCTATGGACAAAATCCTCTCAGAAAAAACCAACAAATATAAGGTTTGGACTAGAAACCAGCTAAAGATATCAAGAAAATGAATCAAGAGATTCAAATATACATACATACAAATATATATATATATATATATATATATATATATATATATATACACATCTAACAATGTGAAAGAAAAATTAGAATTGAACAGCTAGAGAATCTTTTAGGCCAATATATCAACCGAGGGATACAGTTGGAAACAGATATGATATGTCTATTTTATCCTCAAAATAGATGGGAAATTAGAATAACAGTAGTAGCAATATAGAAGCATGTTTTTTCTCCTCCCAGCATTGTGGCTTGCATGTTACAAATCAAGTATAGGACTCTTCTACAGAATGGTCACAATAGACTTAATTAAAACCGAAAATAAAGACTCAGTGAGAAATAAAACATTCAGATTTGGCAAGTGGAAATGGTAAGAAGGTTGGAAAAGAGGAGTTATTGACAAACATAAAACGTAAATATCAGAAAAAGTGAAGCAAATAAAGTACGCAATCTTGGTTTTATTGAAGCTCTATGAGGAAGTGGCTCACAATATTGTGGGCGCCAAAGATACAGATGAATATGAATAAACATGTGTATATGAATGCATGTATACATTATCAAGTTCTAAAAAGCTGACTACACATTTATGACTTTCCCATGGCAAAGGCTTCAGAAGAGTAAGTTGCTAGATAAATATACAGCACAAGAGCAGCTGGCATATAGATATAATCAAGATTCAAAATTGCAAAATATTTTTCACAACATTGTTTGGCATGAAACTGGAAACTTAGAATCCATCAAATAATTCTCTCACCTTCCCAAGGCACCATAAGCTTTTGACAGATTTTGGCATGCCTCAATGGAATCTGCATGATGAGGACCAAGAGCCACATCCATGATGTCTTTTGCAACTGCAAACATCTGTGCAGCTGACTGTGGTCTCTCCAATTCCAAATATGCTGCCCCCAAATTGTTGTAGATATAACCAACTCCAAAATGCTTAGAACCAAAGCTCTCTTTCAACCTTTCAGCAGCACTCTCCAAATAAGGAATTGCCTGAGGCACCTTACCTGTCAACAAAAGTAACCACCCAATTCTAGCAGAAACACTTCCTTCAGAATGCTGTTCTTGTGGGAGCTTCTCAAGCAAAGACAGTGTTCTTTTCAACAATGAAATTGCTGTTTCAAATTCATTCATAGTTTCATACTGCATTGCTATCTCTGAGTATGCCTCAGCAACTTCAACTGGAGAAACTGCCTCTTTCTTGTCGAGGATTCCACAAGCAATCTCCAGACTCCTCTTTGAGTCGGCAAACTTCTCTTGATTACACAGAGCTTTTGCCATAGAAATAAACACCAATGCTCGAGTCTCGCTGTCTTTTTCTGTCTGCTGAACAACACCCTTCAAAGTATTTATAGCTTCATCATATCTGCCCAATGCAATATGCATATTTGAAGCATCAATCTCTGCATGAAGCAAATCTGAATTAAGATCCCACTTCTTCAAAACCTTTTTTGACAACTCATTCTGCTCCAATGCCTTCTCATGCTCCTCCAATCCAGTATAAATGACTCCAAGAAGCCTCCTATCTCGTGCAACCTCTATCGAATTATTCCCTAGTCCACCTTTATGAATCTCTAAGGCCTTCTGACCAAATGGAAACGCCTCCTTGAAATACAAAACTGCAACATACGCCTCTGCCAATTCCCTGTAAGCCACACCTAATTCCTTACTGTCTTCCTCCAAAGTCATTTCCTTGATCTCTAAACACTTCCTGAGATTCTCTAAAGCCTCCTCTCTCCTCCCCATTGCAGTCTTCACATTTGCCAACTCAAGCTGCACAGCGTGCAGAACTGGCTTGATATCCTCAACATTATTAGTTCCCTCCTCCTCTAGCCTCCCCAGTATCCTATTAGCCTTATTTAAATACCCTAAACTATCATTAAACCTTTTTAAGCTGTAATTAGCAGAACCCATCAATTGCAAAGCCATAGCAACAAGTAAAGAAGGTTTATTATCATCTTTATCAAGAGCATTCAGAGCTCTGCTAGCAAAAGATAAAGTCTTTTCAGGGTCCTCACCTTCCTGGTCAAGTTTTAACCCAACTTTCAAGGAAGCCAAACCAAGCTCTTTCTCGTCGAAAAAAACCTCCATTTCTTTAAAAGCTTGAAGCATCTCCTCAGCTGTCTCTGCAGACTCAAAAGCCTCATCCAGCTCCGCCTTTTCCTTGATTTTCCTCTGCCTACTGGAGATTTGAGGATTTTCTTCAACAAGGGTGCCAATGTAACGAGATGGGTTTTTTGGGAATTGGCGAGGTTTGGGGATTAGACCATTATTTTTTGAGCAGGGTTGGGAATGATTTGTGGATGAGTGAATTGAAGAGGAAGAAGGTGTGGTCTCGGATATGCAATTTCTGGATATAAGAGGAGTTGGTGTTTTGGTTCTTTGGCGAGCAAGGTGAGAAAGAAGAGAAATTGAAGCTCTTTTCATGGCGAGATTTGAGAAGTTTGGCGATATATTTATGAAGCGGAACTCTTTTTGTTGATTCACTTCCAACGTTAAACCCTTGAAAACCCCCAAAAATAAAATCCTCAAATTTCTGGTTCTATCTTGCCATATGGTGATGCAGGAAGATATTCAAACGACGTCGTGCCCTGTCTTGTTCACCTGGGTATCTACGAAGACAGCCAACGACGTCGTTGGTTTCGGACTCAAACCATCAGGACTTCCACTTGTTCTGCTTTTCTATTTTATTAATCTAAATTGTAAGTTAATAATCTAATTATAAATTAATAATTTAAATAGTTAAAAATATAATAACTGATAATTTAATTAATTAAGTTAAAAATATTTGATAAAACTAACCGAAAACTGTAAAATGATGTAAAAGAATATATTTATATTAATTAAAAATTCTATATAAAATCTATTTAAATATATAATACAAACGAATTATATAATATATACATATTAAATATCTCAATCTGCGTTCATTCAATTATTATATATACATACATATTAAAAAATCTAACAATTATGTTATAAATAATTATCCATAAGATTTGAATTAAATGATATAATATGTCATTTGATAAAAAAAATACAACATGAAATAAAAATTATAATATACTAATTTATAAGTTTAATGCTAATTCTATTATTTTTTTAAAAGATTAAAATTTAATTTTTTTTTTTCAAATAATCTATTTTACCAATAAAATTATAATGTGGTTGTAAAGTTCTTTAAATCGAAAACGGATCTGTTTATGTTGTCTTTCAGTAAACCCCATGTTTCATAACACCTTTTTTTCAATATTTTAGATACAATATTTTTAGAACTTACTTTTCTTCATCTCCTTTTATATATATATATATCATGAGACATATAATTTTCAGTTTATAAAAAATAATCCGATTTTTTCATATTTTTTATTGACTACTGCAAGAAAATAAAATATTTAAATTTTTTTAATCTCTTAATTGTCTTTGAAATTCTAGTTGGTCAATTAAAATATGATGGTTCCTTTCAAAAAATCCATTTATTGAAATATTATACAAAATAGTTGTTCGTAATTTTATATAATTCAAAAAATAACTATTTAACTCAAATCAATAAGACAATACAATAAATCGTCAATCGAATCTAATTAAAGTTAATACATTCAAATATAACTAATAACAAGTTATTGAGAATATTTATTGTTTGACACCCAAAAAAAAAAAAAAAAAAAAAAGCTCGAAATTTTGTAGAGAAATCTTTAAGTTCCCTACAGAAAAAGCTCTCCTGAATCCATCCCCATATAGCAATACAAAACAGAGAAAATAATTTAATTGAATAGAATCAGATTTGAAATGTATCAATGGATTGTAATTGTTTTTACAGATTCAGAAGGCCTACAATAATTTTGTACCATGAAAGCCTTCTAAATTGAGTTGAGGCCTACTTCAGAATCTAACCTCATAATGAATCTTATATACAGCAAAGAATACAGAGTTTCCTTTTTTTTTTTTTTACATGTATATATGAAGGAAATCAATCCCAATCTCGGAAACCTGTATGCATCCCACATAGTTCAGAACAATAACCTCCTACCAACCTACAGAGATTACTGACAGTTAAACTCAAGAGCTTGGGGGCACCCGATATTCAGTGGGAGTCTCGGGCGGTCTGCTATAAATATCATCGAAGTGAAGACTTATATTCCCTCCCGCTTCAAGATCATCCTCCGTATAAGTAGTTCGTGACAACCTGCGAGCACTCCTCCAATCCAAGTGGTGGTGTTCTTGTTCGTCTAAACTTCTGTCTGAAAAGTTATCGTAGCAATTATCTGAAGTGAAGCGGTTGAAGTCAGGAGGCTCAAGAAAGCTCGTTTGGGGCTGGGTAGCAGGTGGGCCGCTTCTAGCCCACCAGTCAGGCCTATCAGAATGCGCAAAGTTGCTGGTATCATGCTGCTGAAGTACACTCTCCCTGTAAAAAGGAGTAGATGTGGATGCCCCCAAGTGAGACTCTGTTCTGTCTTCATGGTGGTGCTGCCAGTACTCACCACATCTTCCTTCATTTTGTATCAATTTGGATGGCATCCAATAATCTCCAGGATGTTTCTCAGTCACTTCAAATGATATTGTTGGACTGTCTCTTGTATGATCAGTTGAAGCATGAGGTCGGGAGGTATAATACCAATCAAGAAGATAGGGGTGATTCTTTTGATCTTCATCAATCAGCCACAATGAACCCAAATTATAGCCGGGAGTCCCATGTTGCGTTTCTTTAGAGAAAACATTATTTCTGACTCCAGGGCCTCTCAAATTGGGGCTTGCTCGCCAAATTCTAGGAAGAGAGTACACATGTCTAATTCCATGACCTTGCAACTTTTGCTCCCTGAAATTTCTAAGAGTTGACATGAACTGTTTTCCCTGATCATTTGGTTCCCAAGAAGGATAGCTGCTCTGAAAACTGCAACCAGTAGAACAATACAACATCAATAAGCAATAACTAAATAATTAGAGAAAAGTAATAGCTGGTCGCAAGGAGAAGATAGATTCAATTTGCAACTTACTGAACATGCATTTTTTGTGTCCTATACACAAACAAGAATTAATCTATAAGGTATGACTGCAAAAGTAATAGTCAATGGATGATGTTAACGGCATAATTAAAAGAATGTGTCAGCTTTGTGTTCCATATGATTGCCTACCACGTATGCATCTATCCAATGTTACAATGGAAATTTGAATAATCAGAAAAGACAGGAGGATGGAACTTATGATTTATCCAAGCATCAGCGTACTACTCTAAATTATAGTTGTGAATACATATTCCAAGATTAGCATGGATCAAATAAGACACATTATTTTTCTAAGCCGAAAATATTTAAAAATAAATATAACAATAAGATTCATTATTTTCTGTGAGACATCAAATAACATCACAAACTTTTCGAAATGCTACTTCAAAACAAAGGAGCTTCTGACAGTTAATTATGACACAAAAATCAAAACTTAAGCAAAAACTTTAAATTATATCATCAAAAATAGAGTTTGTGCTGAATGTAGATATCGCCCCATCAATCATTAGTCAAATGCTATATGATTGGAATAGGAACATAAAAATTGACATATAGCTTAAAGAACAATGTTACTAAGGAAAGTTGGAGAGAACAGAGATTGAGATGGTTCAGGAACATGTAACGTAGACCATCAATGCCCAATACAAAAGATTGAGCATATTGAAGTTTCCAGAGGAAATAGATGAATGGGTCAGACTTAGAAGAACATAGGGAGGTGATGTAAAAAAAGATTCACCAATCCTAGATCTTTCTGCAAAATGTAGCTCTAAATCACATATAATGGCAAAAAAGGATCAATAAAGCTTATCCCAATAGCTGAGCTGATATATATATCTATATATAGTCTTCCCCATTTTGCTAAATTATAACGTTCCAATTTCACAGAGAGAGAGAGAGTAACGTACTTGGCTTGTATCTGAGTATCTCAATATTGCAATAAGAAATTAAAAAGAAGAAGAAGAAGAAGAAGAAGAAGAAGAAGAAGCACATGATCTTTAAACCCTGGGCATCAGTCAATTCAAAAAATAATAAAAAGTAAATAAATTGATTTTGTGAACGTGTTGACCAAAGCTCCATAGTCAAGGATGTAGAAAGTTCTGGCCAAAACTAACACAAGCACTAAGCTATTGATTTCTACTTCATGAAGCAGGAGTGCCAAACAAAGCAGCTTCTGATGCTTATTTTACCCATGGAGGAAACATAAATACATAAAAGGATTTTATCGAGGAGCTCAAGTGTATAGTACTAGAATGACACCTTAAAAATGACTTCTCCATCTTGCCCTGAGAGCTCCTCTGGGCATGTGACGTGTGATAAGGTGAACCATAATTGCTATTGCCGTGGTTTTGAAAATCAAAAGCACTAAAACTGCCAAAAACAAAGTAGCCAAACATAGAACCTTGTCAATGTTGAGGATGCAAAAAGCCAACAAATTGTTCTGTGTCGCTATAAATATCAATTAACAATCAACTAACCTGCACACATGGCCAACACCTTCAACATCCACAGTAAAATCTGCAATGAACTGTAAGATGTCATCCACCCGCTGCAAAATAACATGCGACATTAGCTAGAAAACTAGCATATAAATGTCATAAATACAATAAGATGGAAAGTTCAACAAAAGATGAAATATAAAACCTTTGGGACAACAAATATAAGCAAGAACGGGGTGAGGAAAATTGATGCCATCTCCTCAAGTAACATCATTCCAGTGTACTGCACCACAAAAATACCAAACAATTTAAGGACATAGGTCAAAACTCTCAGTTACGAGGTTCTTTTAGAAGTTGTGGGGTGGGGAAGTGGGCATAGCCCAAGCGAATCTCTCTTATAACACTACCTGAAATAGGGTTTCAAACTCCATCTGGACAGTCTCAGTATTTTCTTTGCCCCGCCATCTCTTTGGCATATAATGTGTATGTTGGACCACCATTGACATAGCTCCATCTGGATCAAGGACGAGAAGCTCATCTGCAACTGCAGCCCGACTGATGGCTGTTATGGTCCCAAAAACAGCAGCATACCAGAACAAGTTGCGACCAAATATCTACAAAATTTACAAATAGGGTGCTATTAAGACTACAAATAATAACAGAAAGAGTCACTATCCAAAATGTCTATCACCAAATGCATTTTTTGCAGTAAGTTGTGAACATATTACATGGCCCTCAAGTAGAGATTCCTCCAGAAATGCAATGATGATCAAAATAGCAGCAAAGCCTCCAGAAACAAAAGATATAAACTTGGCAATTATTGAAATAATAGGCGAGGGGAATTGCTTCAGATACTCTGAAGCATGTATTATACTGCCATTGATCCGGTGCTTGAACAAATGATCGACCTGCAATACAACAAAGTACCATCTTATGTTGACAAGTTCAAGGGAATTTAATATGTGGAAATGAATATAGCAAAGCAAACCAACATCAATTACTGCTGAAGTAAAGCTAATCAAGTAAATAAGCTTTAGCCATAAGTATAATGATAGCACAAATTTCATTGTAAAGAAATAACACTACAAGTCTACAACATAGCATGCCTAAAAGAGTGAGATTCAGTGGAGCAGACTTCATTTGTAAAACGATTAATGACATTCAATGACATGTAGCTTCTTCAATAGAACTGCATCAAACAAGTTGACAACTTTATGCATGTGAGAAAATATGCTCTTGAAAAGGCACCCTCCTAAAATAATAAGCTGACCACCAAAACAAATTTTCTTCATTCAGAAATTTGTAAGATTACATGCAATAATAACTATGCATAAGAAATAGCTATGACTATCACTTCAAACATTAAAAAATGGATATAAGAACAGACATCTTGAATGCAGGCAGAATTAACCATACTAATTTAGCACAGAAAAAGGAAAATATGCTTGATCTTAGTAAAAAATGCCAAAACAACATTATTTTACCTCATTGAATTCCCTAAAAATCCATCTTGATAAATTTGACCATCTTCGAGATGATGCTGTGCTCGGATGATTATAAAACTGTTCAGCATGCCTTAAAAAGAGATAGACAAGCATGAATATAACCAGAAATGGTGAAAGGAGGAGCATAGCAAGCCCAACTACCATAAGCCTTTTCTTTAATGTTTTAGGATTAGAGATAAAGTCCCTTCTAACACAAAAGTTTCTGCAGAAAAAATGCATTGCAGTCAGAAAATAACACATAGTACATAAATTGGCAAATATTCATGTCAAACTTATCATACCTATCAAACAAGCTTTGCAGTATGCACCAATTTAAGGTCCATTCGAGGGTCTTTGTCAGTATTAAACGGTACTGAGTTCCATTGGAACCAAATTTTACAGTCGGACCAACACCTGGAATCCATGAGGAGATTGGAAAAGCGAGCACACCCTTATTGAGCATTCCAATCAAGTAATTCTCCTTCCGCATCAGCCGCATCACCACATCATGAGCAGAGAGGTCCTTGACCACACAGAGTTGCTGTGACCTTTGTAACTGTACAACTTTTTCAAGAATTGTTGCCCATGGCATGGTATGAATTTCGTTGTCTGCGACATGGAGACTGCAAAAAGATACTTTGCTTATTGAAATATCCACGAGTCACTAAGTACAAAAAGGAGTTTGTTTACAAATGCAAGAGCTAATAACTTTTACCAGAAGAAATCAAGCCTACCTGTTATGATAGAAGTGACGGATCCCTAGAATATCCCTTAACTGTGCAAAGAACCTCAAAAAACAAAAAATCCAATAGATGGAAAATAATCCCAAATATCCAACAATAATAGATTTTGAAATTGTTAAAGGAGTTAATGGGTGCTGATGAAGAGCTTCCTTAGCAAGATCGCAAGGCTTAATTCCAGATTCAACAGCATCCATCCCACATTTAGCATTACGAAGACCATTCCAATCAACAAATAATAAGAAAAATCCAGAAAAACAGATGGTGAAACCTAGACTAAGAAGTTCAACAATCCACTTTATAATAATGCACCAGAGCCCTTTCTCACAATAGTAACTGTATAGCCTTTCAAAGAACAGGTCCAGATCAGCAATTGGTTCCACATTCAAGCTCTCGCCATTAAGAAGCCCAGAAGGGCTCTCACTACCAGGACTTGGTACCCTTCCATACTCGGACAATTCAATCTCAGGGGACACATCCTTAAGCAATCCTGTTGTCAAAGTTGATTCATCATGCAGTCTCCATTTAAATTTGCTGAGAGCTTTAGAACTGTTCTGCCTACCAAACATCATTCACAGACAATAACTGTAGGCAAAGACAACCAGTCCATCCCCCAGATCATGTGCGTTGCTAAGGGAAAGCTCTGAAAATAAGAAACAGTTTCAACTAAATCACATCTTACTCAAAATTATATCTAGAAAAGAGAAAGGACAAGTTCTTCAGTCAAGAACTGATATTAAGATATTTTCGGTGCTGATAACGTGATAATATATTGTATCAAGCTGGTGCAAACAAAATAAAATCTCTCCAACAAATTATTGTCATTTATGACATTACTACTTAGAGATGTAAAATAAATCATTTGAATCTGAACCAGGGATGCACAAATTTACAGCCTAATTGACCACTTATATTGAGTTCCTTGACTATGAAAAATAACCCCATAATAATATTAACAACAATTTGTGGAAAGAAACAGATAGTTTGACATCTTATTATGTTGTTAAATAATGGGACCTACATGAGAGTTCACTGCCTTATATATTAAAATTTACTAGCCCCTGCTTACATGATCTTTTTTAATTACTTTTTTGCAACAAGTACCTCGCTTCAATTCTGGATTCCAATCAGTTTTTAGTCTGGCTGCAATAAAATTTGGAGTTCCACTATAATGCTGTAAAACAGTGGCAGGAGGGATTTAATCAAACTTGTTAACAGAAAACCAAGTAAATGCTTAAAATAATAAACGATTAAGTTTTGACACATCATCGGAGATCAACGACATGTCTAATCCATCCAGTAGTAGACAACAGGCTTAATAAGGAGTTCACTTTCTCCACAAGAGAAAATCTGTATCATTAGTTTTCTTTCATAAAACCAGTTTGAAGCCCTGGAACAGCAAAAATGAATCACCTCTAGCCCCAATTAGCAGACTACAGCATTCAAGCACTTATGATTTTCAATTCTAACCAGAGCCATTAACATTATCGCCTTCCATATCTATTTATCTGCCCACGGCATTGCCTGACTTCTCGATTCCTTTAGCAATACTTTCAATATGAACCAGTACATTGACTATTCTCCAGGAATGCCAACTTTATGACCTTACATGACTCTTTTCCTTCACTCACTTTGCCCATTATACTAGATTGCTGACTGTTGCAGAGAACCTCAATAGTAATTCTAGCCTGTCATATCCTATCTTCTTAAACCTAACTGTTTGAGAAGGTCAAGTACCTAAGGATCTTTCAAAGTGAGCCCATCAAACCACTAGTGTGTTCACTCACCATGAAATTCATTATTCACAAAATATTGTAAAATTCCAAGAGCGTTAACTTTCAACGATGTTCAGTATATTTTAGCAAGAGCACGGTTTAAAACTTAAGAATACACAATAGGTGTAGATGAATCAAGATGGCATGTTTAAAAACTGAAATCCTAAATATATATTGGGCATGAACACATGCAACTCAGAAATTACTCGCTGCATATTGATCTTACTTATTCCTTCAACTAAAAAGAAAGTTAGTAGTTCTTCAGGAGAGCTAGAATAGCTAAACACTAATCAGCTAACACCAACCAATGCAATGCAACAGTTGAGGCTACCGGATATATTTTATAAAAACTTCCAATGGAATAAGAATCATAGCAACCTAAAACCAATAAATAAAGTATTACCCAGAATCGAGCAAAATTATTAATTCTTAATTGAAGTGGGCAAATTCAAAAAAATTTCTTTAATAAATCTGTGTCTTGATCACATTAAAAACTGCAAATTCAGAGCTCAAACGCTGAAATACGAACTGCTAAATATTTAATTAGCGCAAAATTAAAAATTAGGGCCAAGCTAACAGGGTTTAAGAAATTTAGTCAAACCCTATTGCGCTAAACCAATTAGAAATTTAACAGAGCATTCAAAACCAAACCTCAAGGCAGAAAATTCATTCCTATCCAAAACCCACAAACGAAAATAAAGAAGTAGCATTGTTTTTTGACGATACGGCGTGAAAGCTAATTCAATCATTGAAATTCATTAGCGACAAAAAAAAAGGCGAATTTACCTGCGACTCAGCGTGGAACAAGCTTTGAAAAGGCGAAGAAACAATCAATCAAACGAAGAAATAGAAGTAGTTGTCAAGTTGACGCCCACTAAAAATTTATTGCACTAAAGTCGAAACGAAGAAAAGAATTGGACGATGAGACCAGAAAGAATGACAAAGGAGACGTTTTTAATTAGAGATGTTGAAACGGTGAATAATTGACAAAAGTAATTGTGCAGAAACCCAAGGGAGAAGGGGAAAAAAATGAAAAAGAACTTGGAACAACAACAAAATAAAATAGCACAAGAATAGGGGTTTGGTTGCGTGGACGAAAGAGGAATTTTTTGATTATTTATTTCTATTTTTCAAGAATATGATTTTTTGATTTAAAACATATATTTTTAAAAAAATTATTTTTCCATACAAAGATCTTGTTAGAAATTTCAACCTGGAATCCTACAGATCAAACTAATGCCAATAAAAGTTTCATGATCAAACTAATAGCATTAAATTAAAATTTATTGGTATTTTTGTTTGTAAATAAAATAGTAATTGTGACATATATTTGAGTAATGAGATATTTGAAATTGTTGTTGAATATTTAAAATAATATTTAATTTTTTTTTAATTTAATTAGCTGATTTTTTTAATTTTTTATAAACTGTTTGTTTAAATATATTTTTATAAAAAATATATATTTACTGTCTATTTTAAAAAATATATTTTAAAATTAAAAATAATTAAAAATAATATTCAAAAATACTTTTTTCAAGCTCAATGTAAAACCTACTCTAAATCTTTTTTATAAATGCCAACTTAACCAGAAGGAAAATTTATCTCGGTGACCATTATTTCAAAATTCAACCACAAGCTCTAAAAATCATAAAATAGTAAAGGAGACGTAAAAAAATATTTTGATATAAAAGTGAAAATATGTAATTTTTTTTAATTAAAATTGCACTATTTTATATTACTTATTCTTATGTTATTTTATTTTTGTTTTTATGATGTCTACCGATTTTATAAATGGGCAGCTGGTGAGAGTAAGGTGAATTTATATATTTTTCTCTGAATTTATTTTCATCAATAATTTCTATTTTATTATCTTTTTTTTTTCACTCTAAGTCCAAGGATGTTCGGGCTTGTGGTAGGTAGGGCCCAAAAGGAATCAAAGAACTTTTATAGATCACGGGCTTGAGTCCAAAAACAGATACCGCGGGAGGCAACGGCTCGATTTGGCGGGAACTTGACGTGGCAAAGCTCCAGCTCAGCCCTCCCGCCAAAAAGCCTGCAGTATAATTGCCATCGTCTTTAATCTTCCGCTCCATTTCTCTCTCAGATCTGTGCATCAGCAAAATGAGCTCTTCACACTCCTCTATGTCATCAATCCCCTTCAAGTCTAAGAAGCCTCACCAATCAACCACCAATTCCAAATCCACAAACTCAATCGCCACCCAAACCCCAGACAAGCCACCAGCCGGACTCCCTCCCCGACTCCGGAGCCGCCGCGTGGCACTCTCTGTAAAAGAGGTCCGGCAGATCGCTCAAGGTCATCGAGGCGGACTCGGCCGGAATCGGACGGACCAGACTGTAAAATCAGCCCGTAGACAGATCTCGTCTTGGCATGAGGACGACTGCACCGATAGGCCCCGCAAGTCACGAGATGCTGCCGTTGATCATAAGTCCTCTAAGATTCCGGCCAAGTACGATTCTTCTGACCATATTTCTAACAGCAGTTTAATATGTTTGATTTTATGCTTATTGGATAGGGGTTTTTTTCGCAGGTATGAGATGCTGGGTGAGTTTTTTGATGGCTTAGATAGCTCGATTGGGTTGTTACGGTTGAAGGGTTCAATGTCTACTTTCACTAATATTAGCCCTAAAATTGAGTGTTTAACTGATAGGTAATTGTTTTGCTAATGTGGAGCTTTAATATAGCATTAATGATTTATAGTGGGTGTGATTTTTAACTGCTTTGCTCCTTTTATTGTGTTTTTAGGAGATTTTCTCATCGACATTTGGCTCAACTGAAGTACATTATGCCCGAGGCGATTGAAATAAAAGGGGTGCTCATGTTTGATGAGCGAACCAGCTGTATGAAGCCGGATCTTCATGTCACTTTAAATGTTGATGCAGTTGAATGTGATGGGAAGTTGAAATTAGAAAGTAAGAATCTCCATTTGAGGAAAATCTTCCGTTCGCGGCTTGCAGATTTTTATGAAGTTCATCCAGAGGTTTGCTTTTTCCTTTTTTTGTGTTTATTGCTGCTCTTCTTACTGGTTTTTTGTGCGTAGTTGATGATATGAAACACACATTTTTGTGAATTTATGCAAGCTGTGTTTCATTTATGTAATCCCAATTGTCAATATTTTGAATTATGATTTAGGTTGTATGATAATCTATAATTCATATGCGGATTGGAACACCAACAAAGTCTGCTTATATAATGTCCTTGTTAAAATATTAGCTGCAGATTGTTTGTTTCTTTTTACATATTTTTTTTACCGAAATTCTACTTAACATTTTACATTTAAAATAATTCGGTCTATTAATGTTTCTGCTACATTCAGGGTGATGATATTCCGGAGGAATTGCTACCAGAGCCATTTAATCAATCAAAGCAAGATCAAGCCCCCACCTCATCATCTGAGACATCAACTGATGCATATGTGGGCCGAAGGGAAAATTCTTCGTTGCCTGTGGAGACTGGAACACTTGAAAAACAGCAACCAGCAGCTGCATCTCATTTCTCACGATCTTTCAGGAGGCACTTCTCCCAGAAAATCAAAACCAATGAAACAGAAGACACTCACCAGAATGCTGAAAATCTGATGCCTCGTCTCAACAAAATACCTTCTATTGAGGAAACTAGTTCTTTTGTTCCATCCCTAATTAAAGTCTTGTCTACCAGCACAACTAATGGCAACAAATTTTCAGCATTATCTGATTCTTCAGCTAGTGTGCATACGTGTTGCCTCCCTGCAACTCCTTGCAAAGATATGCTCTCCTTAAATGTTAAAGATGGTTCTCCCACAAAAACAGCTAGCATCCAGTCAACTCCTGCAAAACTTTTTTTGACTCCATCTACATCAATGCCTAGAACACCAGCATTGCATCAGCAAAAAAGATTTTATATGAGCCCTGATGATGATTCTACCTTCTTAGAAAACAAGTTAGTTAGGCGCCCACTACGAACCAGGTCCTTGAAATTTGAAGGTCCTGTAGAGAATGTAGAGGATGAAGTTAACGACATGGAGAACATGTCAGCTAATAATGATGATGTTTTGAATATTCTTCCAGAGAGTCTTCTGCAAACGGTAAGCCTATCTCCAATTTTCATGCTTTTTATCCTTACTTGATATATATGCTTTTGAAGCCATTGATATTTTAATTCTGACCCCCGGTTCAAATGTGAATTAAATCATCAGCATTGGAAATGAAATATTTGATATTATTTATGTAATTAATATGCGCAGTTAGATGATGTATTAGTTGTCTTTTCATTTTCTGCCTTTCACTCCCACCCTCTGGATTGTGAACTTTGATCATCTTACAAATTCTCAACAAACTGCAGAATATAGAGCGGAAATAGCTATTGAGAAAATATCAATGCTGATGGTCTTATTATTTCAATGTGTTTTTCTTCTTTCCTTGCACATGGTTTTCAGACAGTATAAACTAATTTGAGCTCAAGATATATGAGAGTTTTCTGCAATCGTGCTATTGTCTAGTGTATCAGCATCTTTCTTGTTAATTATATGATTAATATTTTTTTAATAGAAATTATATTAAAAAGTATAGTGAGATAAGTTTATAGCTGATATAAATTTTCTGACTTCAGATAATCACATCCACTTAATGAAAACAAAGAGCTTCTCAATGCTGTAATTGCAACATGGAATATACTCTCTTTCTTTTTGCAGATAAAAGAAAAAGAAAGAAAGGCTCAAGAGGAACGGGATCCAGCCATCTCACAAGCAAAGAGACGTCGACAGATGATTGCCTGCCTGCCTAAGCTCTTTAACATGATTCATTTCTTATTTCAGTCAATAAAACGATCTGTTATCACAAAAGAAGAGCTTATGCACAAGATAATTGCAAGCCATTTTGATATTGCTGATAGCAGTAAGCATGCAGTATCCAGTCAAAAGCAGCTTATATGTTTTCTGTAGTTTAGAAGCTTGATCTAATCTTCAATCATGATGCCTTATCTTCACAGGAGAGGTTGAAGAACAGCTAAACTTGCTGCTTGAACTAGTTCCAGAATGGATTTCTAAGAAATTGGCGTCCAGTGGGGACTTGCTCTTCTGGTAAGTCCTGATTAGTTTCTTTGAATAGATATTCTAAGATTTTCCTATAGTACCTTAAAGTACGCAGGATTGCCTGCTAATCATTTATTGTAGAAAATGACCACGATACATGGATTATAATCTAGAGATGAACTAGGCGTATTTAAGTTGCTTGACATTATATTGCCCCTTATTTCTACAGCATCAATAAAATGTCCAGTGCTGATGCCATACGAGCACGACTGGAAGAAGCAAAGTGACTGGAGAACTTCTTGAAGTTATTGCAGAAGCACGAGTATTTTGCCTTGGGCTAACTGGACGTTTTAATTTATCTTGTATTTTGACCAATGGTCATGGAAAAGTTTAGGTCCCTGGATGTTGGTAAATGTTTAGTGTTCTAATAGAAAGGCAAGAAAGTGAATTGTAAAATCTTCTGATAAAATTATCAGCAAGCATGCTATTTATTATGTTTTATTTTTCCAAGTTTTTACCGGAAAGACAGACTTCATTTGTAATTATTGTTCTTGCAAGTATTGTAATGGGATGAAAGGTCTTTCTGGTTTGACGAAATTTTTTCCCATCTACTTTTCATCATTCATCCTTTTTGAAAAATATTTGTCAACTAGTCAAAAATTTAACATGCTTGTGTGAAGGACATCTGGGTCAAAAATGAAGGATATAATTCAACACAATTATGGAAACGGACAAACAAGCTCGGTTCATTTGATATTGCACTTTATACCTGTTTATTGTAATGCAACTTATAAATCGAGGGGCCTCAAGAAATCCCAGTTCTGTGAATTCATTTAGCGGTCCATTTTAGGGATTTTGTTCCTGGATATCTGGAACTAGACAGGTGCTCAAAAAGCTTCAAACACTTTCTGGAGAAAGCCCCATGGAAAGAGGTGATAGCTTTGTTTATTTGTAATTGCATTTGTTTTCCTTTTCCTTTATTTGAGGGTGTATCTCTTACCTCAGTCCAACAACGCAGGTTTATTTCTAAAAATTTTGTCAGACTGCTTCTTTTCTTGTTGAAGCATCCTTCTGTATCTCAGATACTTTTTCCGCTTCATAAGTTGGAAATGATTGCTCTTGTGACTTGCTCCGTTCTTAATCACCTTCTTTGCCTGACTATAAACATCAGCAGTTCACCACTGATAAAGAAAATATGAAGCGCAACTACAATTTCCCCTGCCCATTTGCAATTCTTCACCAAAGAAGTATGAAAGTATTTCCACCAGCATTGTTGTAAGGCGACCAAACATAGATACGAAGACTGGCCCTTTCTATTTTGTGCACCACGGCTGAATGAAAATTGCAAAACCACATATTACAACTTCCTGCCATTTACCATGTATGGTATTATTTATAGGCAAACAAGTCATAACTGATTGACATATTTGGATTACTTGCAGTTCATTTACGCACCTACATCGTATGCAATGCTAAAGAAGTTGATATCCAATTTGATGGCCCATGCTTCTGGCTTATGTTGTAGAAACAAGGTGAAGACAGCTCATTGTGCTCCTCCCAAAAAGTTTATCCAAGCTGTCAGTGATAATTGTGCTGGATACTTCTTCAACGTATACACCTTCAAGGTACACATCCATCTAATCTCATATTAGAAAATTTTGTAATGAATTAGGCTAATCTTTTAGCTCTCACATTCTTATGTATAAGTCTGATTAGTGGATGCAAGGCCAAAACAAAATAGAATATCCTTTGGAATTACGATTTGAAGATCATATACCTGCATAATGAACCACATAGATCATGTTATGCAACTTGCAACAAGAAGAAATGACCCTTTCATCCATTTTTGCTTAATAGGAGTACTTCTGGTATGGAATGGAGCACCCTGCAAGTTTTGCACCTTAGGTCCCCTATAGAAGGTGAGTATCAAGGCTCCTGCCAATGACATTAAGGTTCCAAGTATTTTAGCTACCCCATGAGGATTTCTTACATCAACAACCTCCAACCTACATGATATACCATTAATATTTATGTCAAAGTTTTGATGCAGGGGTTTTCTTGTCTTGAAGTGCTAACATACAAGTTTGAATTCAGCACCTGAGTATAATTCCAAATACAAAAGTCATTGAGGGAATAGCATTGGTCATCGATGTAATAAAGGTAGGAGAAGTGTATTTCAAGCTCGCAAAGTACATGTTAGGGTTAAGCTAGCCCTGTTTTTCATCAAAATAGGACAGTGAGTTCTCCATTCTTGCAAAAATTACTCCTTCGATTTCTGTGTGTATTACATTCAAGAATGAGCAGTATACTACTTACCCTAGAAGAGAAAGCACAAAAATCTCTAGAAACAAAAGAATTGTCATTTTGGCCTCACTTTTCTGCAAGGAGAAATAAAATAAAAACCAAGTAGTTAACCACCATACCCTTTCTACTGCTCCCAAATCATTTATTACAACTACAGTGAGCAGCCACATGTTGCATTTAAGAAATAAATATCACAAATCTATGTGTTTTGGGGCGTGTGCATTGATGTATATAATGTACCTTTCAAGAAAATAAGCAAAAGGAAACACCACTAGAGTGCCTATTATATATCGATAGGTTACATAGATATGAGGATTCAGCCCATGGTTGAAGGCGGCTCCTGTCATGAAATAGAGAAGCAAAAAACCAATCTGAACAAAAATCAAGAGGAAATGAGGCATGTATATCCAGTAGATAATCCTGAATTCATAGACATTTGCAATAAATCTTGAATGTTCTTTTGACATGTATGTGATTTACTTGTTTTGCTTGTTAATTTATATACAAGTGCAGCTATACTATTGAATGTGGATGTGAAGAGTTACATAATATTATAGCTTGCATGTTGCAAGAATCATATTCTTCATGAAATTCCAATTTCACAAGGTACGTAGCAATATAGTGGAATGGAAGTGATAAATTGAGCTAGTTTTACAGATGCCTATTTCACTGTCCATAACTGTTATTTGCATTACTATGACGTATCTACTTCAGTGTATGGAAATTTCTGACTTTACAAAAAAGTGATGCCCCTTTACTTTTTGTTCTTTTAGTAAAGCGCTAATGCCCTTGTATAAAAGAATAGAAGGTAAGGATGTCAACCCCTATCTAAGTAAATTAACATTCCTTGGTGGGAATGAAAAGCCAGTACCCCTATCACAACAAGGCAAGTTCAACAAAAGAAGAAATGAACGTATATTGATACCAGAAAAAGCTAATCGTAGTCCTGGTTAGTAGAACCGGAAGGCGGTATTGCAGTTTTATTATGTTAAGCTAAATTCATAATCATATCATATTTTGAATGCATTCTCACACGTGCTTTAAATTCTATGGATCACACAACATGTTTTATTCCGAAGGGGAAAATTTGGGAAATCAATCAAGTGAATAAATCCTGTTTTTGGTGGTCAACTGTATCACTAGAGTACTGAAACATGTTAAGCAGTATTGTCTGCTCATACATCTTTTGTATATATTACAGATGTTTTGACCTTTCCAAAATAACCAAATGGAATATGACAAGTTTAGTGCCAACCAAAATTGCTGAGAGCAGATTCTATGCTTAGAATTGAAAGATTTAGATTCCTATTTCTCTTTCAGGAGAGATTGGCCTACCGTTTATGATTTCTTGTATGCGTAAAAATGTGTTTTGCACTTATCTTTGACCCTGGACTCTTAACTTTCTTCGCATGCCTAATTAAAACAAAGAACTTCAGATATTTTCTGTTATTGCATATCCTCACACCGCGTGCATGTTAACTTATGTCATTTTCCTAATTGGCAATATGTGCTGATGCTTAAACTATTTTTGCTTGTAAGAATTCATTTCACTTTAGCTGCTGTAGAACTTGAAGTGGCTACACTTGGTTATATATTTATTGATTTTTTATTCGATGCAATAGAGAATTGGTCTGCCATATTCCACCAACATTTGGTTTGTCATTTGTTTGGCTAACGAGCATCTTTTAGCGGAAATGGATTTTTAAATAGGAAAAATCTTTGCACGTTTTACAGCATCCCAATTTCTTGGAGCAATCGTCTCAGTTTTGTCATCAACTGGTTTCTCTACCCTACCAGTTACTCCCTTCACATATTCAAGGAATCTCTTATCTTTGAATTGGTCACTCCCTTCTTGATCCAAAGCTAAATTATGTTGTTAAATCCAGTTTTCCGATATGCACTGTGAAGGGAATTGATCATTCTTGCCATTTTTCAGATATCCTACGTGAGCTGCTTATATAATCTTAATGCTAATAATGACTTGAATCTTTGCTATCTTTTGAGCTAACTTTTAGGACAAGTTAAATTCAACGTCTCTTTTTTAACATGATATTAGGGTTTTTTTATCCTGCGATATTATGTTTGTTGTTGCTAGTAGATGTCCAATTTTGCTAACTTCACACTCTAAAATTCTCACATGGACTAGTTTGGGTTCGGTCTTGGATATGAGGACCGAACCAACTTTTAGGGTGAGTTAAATGGAGACCTATTTTTCAACCACTGCCACCCGTCACTTTCCCATATATGTTTGATTCTTTAACATTTTCCAACTTCAAAGAAATTAATATCCATGCAAAACTTAGAAATTTTCTCCAATAAGTTAAAAGCATCTACAAGTAGAAGATACCGAAGATAAGATCAAAGGGATCACAGCAAGATGAGGCAAAGAGAGATATTAGAATTTAGAACACCACTGCACCCCTTCTTCGGGAACCAACAACTGGGATGGTGCTTCACCATTATTGGCTAAAAATATACCAAAGGAATCACTTGAACAAAGGTATACAAGGCTCAACACCAGTCGTACTCGAGATGAAATTTTTCCTGCTCTTGATGCTGTGAAATATAATGTTCCTCTTCCTACACCAAGTCGGAGCAGGGAAGGATTTCTAGCAAGGTGGCTGTTTCGAAGAAAGGAGGAGCTGGTTATCTTGGGTTTAAATTCACACAAGAACAAGAGATGGTTCCCTAGATGGGATCCTAAACATAGGTGGCCTCAAGGTTGGTGTTAAATCTTACTACATGCATTTGATTATGGAGAGAGTGACCAAATTCCTGGAGAAGGATTTTTTTTGTTATATCAATAAAAGTTGGAATATTTTTGAGTTATAAATCAAATGTGAGAGATATTAACAGGCATAAATGACAAGTTGGGGAAAGGTAAGTAAAATTTAGGTTTGGTGACTGGACGGGTTAGCATTCTCTCACTTCATTTTTTTTACTTAGTCTGAGGTGGCACGCATACTGTCATTTTTAATATTAAAGTTATTAGACCAGTCAGTTGAGCTGGTAGGTCTGTTAATTTTGGTATATTATGCATCAACTTTGAAACCTCAAGAATATTACTGACAAAATAAAAAGGGTTTGGGTGGACATTGACAAACTGACTATTTTTTGGATCAATTTCTTACTATAACCCTATAACCAAAATGTGTTCCAATGACCCTTTATAATGATAAAATCACAATTTTTTTTGTTTCCATTAGGAATTGTAATGTTTGTTAAGAGACAGCTTGGTGAGCGGCTTTTGGATGGATTTGATTATTTTTGCAGCTAAAACTCGTCGTATAATTAATCTTGGAAAAAATCCAGGACTGTCAAACTTTGTTGAATTATACATTCGGTTTTTATTGCCTTGAATAACCAAAATTACCAGTTGTTTGACATGGATATGGAAGCTCCTTTGATCCAAAAAACGACAGGTTGTAGCATATTTGAGTAATTTGAACGCATGAGACGCCGTAATTATAATCGGTTGAATCGGTCCATGGGTTAAGCACAGACACCATGGCGATCAGCGAGAGAGAGGAAATACTTTTGGGTCACCATGAAAATTGTTACAATTTTCAAGCAAAGATCAGCACCTTCTTGGACGTAAAATCCTCAATCTAATAATAAATTTAAGAGGAAATTAGAGCATGTTCATGATCCATTGAAAAAACAAAAAAATAAAAAATTCCAAAGCCATAAAACAGTTAAATTCTCAGATTGAGGGAGAGTTTGATGAATTTTTCTTCTCAATCTCTATGTGGCTTAGCGCTCAAAACCGTTAACTAGGCGTTGGCATTCATGGGTATATTAATGAGTTTACAACTATTTCTTTGTGAAAAGGAATGTTCCTGCAACTTTCGGGCATCCATTTGATCTCTTTTATGTGATTTTTACGATGCCTGTATTGATGCTTACTGGCCAAATGAATAGAGAGATCATGAGGCTTGAAAAGAAACTTGCTTTTTTTTTTCCGTTCATTATTATATTTTTACAGCAGAGCTAGCCAGGGCTTGCGTGCTAGAAGTCACAGTTCAACAAAAACAAAAAATAGATGGGGATTTAGTGAATTAAAAGATCTCTATAAGAACTAGAGAAGAGAATTCTGGGTTAAATGCAGTAGCTTGATCTCTTTTGAACACTTATTTATGTTGAAATTTCAGGGGTTTTGGTCGGGCACGGTTTATCTAACTGGGCTTGAGGAAGAATGATTACTTTCTTCCACAACGGCTTGAAAAGCTTCTTCTTCAGCACGGTGTGGGAAAAGGCTGCATTTTTTTAAGGTCAAATATTGTGCTGCCATGTAAGTTTCTTAGTGTTCTTTTAAAGCGTCTTTTCACTCTTATAGTAATCTGGCTCACTGTATTTATATCACTATAGGGTATTTGCAATTCGTGATGGAGTTCTATTCTAATGAGTTTGAGAAATGTTATATGATTTTTCTGCTGAAAGGTGATGATGGATTGTTAACCTCTGCTATTAGCTTGTAAAAATTGTTCTTGTAACTGTTGCTCCTTATAGAGTTCTTGAGTTCTCTATTAATCGTTTTGATGCTTCTAGTCTGAGAATTAATCTTCACTCATGTTATATTTGCTACTTATGCAGAATGAATGTGGTTGAGAAGGAGGACAAGATAAGCACAACGCTTTTGGTTACGAATTCTGTGCAAGATATACCTCAGATACTTGCTGAAGATGCAGCGTTCGGTAGCAAGCAAAATTGGCCTATTATGTTCATCTGTCTATCAATGTCCTAAATGCAACTTTTTTTTGAAGATTAGTCCATAGTAGATTTTAGGTTGGTGATCTTTCTGATGTAGGGATAGTCAGCCCTTGTGAGTGTTTGGCAACCCATGGTTTTGCAGATTAACTTAGGGATTGAGAAAGAAAATTTGTGAGTTGCTGATTTCTGGTGGCATGAAATTAAAGTTCAAGCTGTACTAATCTGTTATTGGGCAATGGGTTCTATGGTGCCTAAAAGGCTAAAAGAACAGTTTAATCTGACTGTGAAACCTATGCTGGTGTTTATAGAGTGTAATGTTGAAGTTATGGGGTCAAATTATGGGGTCAAATAAAGCAAGAAAAGAAGACTATTTGTTGGTTGCTCGGCATCAGAATCGGAACATTAAAATGATATTATATTGGGTAAACTAATAGTTTGTGTGCTTGTGTTTATGGATGAAATGTAGTTTGTGGCCGAGAGAAATTTCAGCAATTCTGAAGATCTAACAGAGAGTTAGGAAGATAGTGTGGGGCTTCCTATAAGAGAAACCTCAAGTAAATGTGTGTCACCCTTAAATTGAAATCAAAATACTCGCAAACCCACATTGAAATTTATAGGAAAATAACAAAGTTATATAGGTCTTTATGGGACTTTTCCTTTATCCTTTACAGATTTGGAATCTTTAATTGGGAAAACCATTCAACATACAAAGCTAAATTGGGCTTGGAAAATAGAGAGGGCACATAAGACTCCTAGAAAACTCTAAATTGAAGTAATTAAGAAACTCAATGTTTGTTCTTGTTAAATATTTTAAATATTCACTTCACTCCAAGAAAAACTTAAAATTGTAATTTGAAAATTATACTGATTTTTTTTTTCGCTGGATCAATAACTTGTTTTCCTAATTAATACATTATGGTCCCTTTTATGTTGAATACAGATTTCTAGATGATCTTAACTTGGATTTATCACTATTTATTAGCCATGTCCATTTTTTTTCATTGTTTTTTATGTATGGCTTTTTCTTCTTCTTTTTCCTCCCTATCATATATATCCTTCTCCAGTTGAAAGTAGTTTCCATGAGAATTTATCACATGAAAGAATCAAACAGGCAACAAGTTTCCTTTTTCCGTTCCTCATTTTAATTTTAGTAGCCATGTAAAAGAACAAGTATTAATTTACATGGATTCCAAGCTTTTCGGTGAAGTAGACGTAAAACTTTGCTGGTTATTGAGACCATACATCTGGTGGTTACTAAGATTTGTAAATTAGGTTGTACTAAGGTTATTCATGATTTGTTTCTCCCTTACGCTTCCCTCTTTACTAAATTGCCGAACTTTCATTCTCATAACAAACACTGTTTTTTGGATCTTTTACAGATGGTCCTATCGGAAAGGAATCACTTGCTGTTCAAAAGCATTGGGTACTTAATCATTTATATAATTGTTCCAAGTTAAAAGAGCTAGAGTCTGTATATGCTACCATGATTAATTTATCACAGCTTGGTGCACTTTTGACTGTATAGATTATGCAATTTTAGTCTATAACCAAATGGAAAATCCCAATGTTTTTTTGTCTATGATGCAATTATTTGAGGATGTGTTCAATGCCATTACCCAATCCAAGCATGTTTATTTTACAAGTTACACATTTTCATCATTAATTAAAGCCTGCACTCTAGCATCGGAACTGATGTTTAGAGAATCTGTCCATGGTCACATTTGGAGACACGGGTTTGATTCACATGTGTTTGTTCAAACTGCTTTGATTGATTTTTATTCAAATATGGGCAGAACTGTTGAATCCAAGAGGGTGTTTGATGAAATGCCTGACAAAGATATCTATGCTTGCAGTACCATGGTTTTTGGTCTTGCTCGAGCTGGGGATATGAGTTCTGCTAGGAGATTGGTATGATGCCTGAAAAGAGTATAGCTACTTGGAATACTTTAATTGACGTATATGCAAAACTAGGAGATCCAGAATCTACAGAATTTCTATTTAATCAGAAGCATGTGAGGGATATTATTTCATGGACAACAATGATCAACTGTTATTCTCAGGATAAGAAATTTACAGAAGTGATAGTAGTTTTCAATGAGATGAAAAAATGGGATTTTCCCCCATAAAGTGACCATTGCAACTGTGATTTCAGCATGCGCCCATCTTGGAGCCCTAGACTTAGGCAAGGAAATACATAATTATGTAATGCAGCATGGTTTTGACCATGAGGTCTACATAGGTCTGCATTAATTGATATGTACGCCAAATGTGGGAGCTTAATTAGATAGGTCCCTGTTGGTGTTCTTCAAGTTGCAAGAGAAGAACCTGTTCTGTTGGAATTCAATGATTGAAGGGCTTGCTGCTCATGGATATGCAGAAGCATAGGTGATGTTTGGCAAAATGGAAAGAGAGAAAATTAAACCAAACGGGGTTACATTTATTAGTGTTTTAAGTGCTTGTGCTCATGCAGGGCTTGTTGAAGAAGGCCATAAGAGGTTTAAAAGTATGACACATGATTTTTTCCATCTGTCCTACCATTGAGCATTATGGATGAACGGTTGATCTATTGAGCGAGGATGGCTTGCTTGAAGAAGCACTGGAATTGATAAGAAATAAGAAATCTGAACCCAACGCTGTTATTTCGGGTGCTCTGTTGAGTGGATGCAAGCTTCATAGGAACTTGGAGATTTCTCAGATTGCTGTCAATGAACTGATGGTCTTGGAGTCGGAAATACTAGGCCTTATGCTCTTTTTATTAACATGTATGCTGAAGTTAATAGGTGGCAAACCAGAACTAGGCATAGAAAAGAGATGGCCTGGATCCAGTTGGATTGAGATGGAAAGCAAAGTTCATAAATTTACAGCATCTGATAAATTTCACCCAGCTTCTGATGAGATTTACTCATTGCTCTCTGAATTTGATGGGAAGCTAGCTGGTCATGCTACTGGACTCTTGTTTCTCTTATAGCAGTTTTCTTTGTGGAGATAGAGTCATCCTACTGGACTCTTGTTTCTCTTATAGCAGTTTTCTTTGTGGAGATAGAGTTATAGGATCAATGCTTTACTCGTTGTTCCATTGCAAGCTCCAGAATGAGCAGGGTCATGTCAAATCCTTAGCTAGAAGCAGTCGGTTGATACTTGGTTAAATATCAAATGAACTGGATAAATTTTGATAGCCTTACAGAATTTATTGTTTTCTTCTTGCCCTTTTACAGTTTTCACTATATTAACTTTGTCCTTGGATGAATTTTTGGCACCCAAAGTTACTATTTTGAGTGGCTTATACTAAAATATTAATCCAGCTTGTGGGATCTCTTAATTAGTAGGTGCTTTCATTGTGATATTTTCTTTGGGACACCTATTGTTAATTCCAATTCTTACTATCATTTGATGTATGTAGATATTCTTGTAAAAAAAATGTGGAAGCATATAATTATAAAGTTTATTACGCACCATTCTGGTGGAATTTAACAATGCTGGACAAAACAAATCAGGAATCAAATGCACAAGACGGTGAAGATGCAAAACAAGAAAATTAATAGTCCAGAGTAGACATGACGCTGATGAAAGATTTGGGTCATTCATCAGTTAACGTTGGTGACGGTTCATGGTTGAAGCAAGTCTAAATTGGCATTGCTGTTGCACGGATGGATGCTCAGCCAACAAATCCTTTCACTGTCAGTAATGCCCTCTTTATTGTGGTACATGGAGGTATTATTATGCTGTATGTTAAATATCTATCGATTGAACTGATTATTCTTAACTGATTTGCATATGTCCCAATCAATTCATTCATTGATGAATCCCTTTTTTTTTTTTTTTGGTATAAAATGCTAATTTTTCTTTCTCCGTTCTATATGGTTGCAGTAATGAATGTTTATGCAACGAAAATGTCAGGAGAAGGAAGGTGTATCGTTGTTCGTTTTAAGTCCAAGGACGATGACCATATTCTATTTCTATTTGCAGTGGCATGAGTTTAGACATTTTGATGGATATGATGCAGAGAGAGATGATAATAGGCGTAGTACAGAATGCAGACGGATGATAACAGATGAATCCCTACTTGGTTATGATCAAGAATCCAATTTGTCAAAACAATCAATTAAAGAAGTGAGAAACACTTCACAGGGACATGTTAGATTGATCCTAATAACAATTCTGATTGTTACTGTTTCAAGGTATTATTATTATTATTGTTTTTTTGTCAAACCACAAATATCATCAGTCAGTTAATTAGGACTATACACTGAAACTAATCATCCTCATGTTAGTTAGGATCTTAAGGATGAAAAAACACTCTCTTGTCAATTTTTAAGATAGTTGCATACTCAGAACTCAAACTTAGATACATTTTATTAAGCCGGAAGAGATTAACATTATTTCATTCACATACTCATTAATATTATATTTATTATTATTGTTATTAATGGTTTTAAAAAAAAGTATTTTACTCTATTTGAAATTTGCATTACCTCCAATTTTATGATGTCACCTGATTGCAATAAAAAAAATGACAAAATATCATTTCAATTCCATTTATCTATGGAGCTACTATCACCAAAAGTAGGTATTGCTATTTATCAATTCTTTTTTTTTTTTTGGTAGAAAGGTTACTTGTCCATGATATGTAATCACATTTTTTGACTGATGTCAAAGATTTGCTTAATTTTGTTAGAATAAAAAAAATAAAAAATGTTAAAGAAAAAGAAATTTGGATATAATTTTATAGTGGCTGGGTAGTCTCAAGCTTAATTTTTATAGAATAAAAAAAATTGTTAAAGAAAAAGAAATTTGTGATATAATTTTATAGTGGCTGGGAGTCTCAAACTTTATGTAATCTAATTGAATGACTAAGACCACTAAACCCAACCCACCTTCTCTTCCAACTTCCAAGTATACAAATTGGATGAAGCACCTAATCCTACCAGAATTACTTGAGGCTATAAACCATTCCTTGCCTTATTCCTATGGTAGGTATAAAGCACTTCTATACATATATATTCCTTAAACATTTCTACTTCTTGACTTTTCCTAACATCTGTCTCATTTCGGATCATATTTGCTCCATTTATTTTAATGCTAATCACTTAATTAGCATTCCACTTATTTGATTTTTAATTCCCTGTAAGACTAACTAACCTTTTTAATGATAACAACTCATATGGATATGGACTAGTTTTGGCCATTATAATGATGCCATCACATAATGCTTGAATAGAAATAGGCAAAATCACAAAAATTAACAAAAATATTAAAATTAGGATGGCTCTAATTGAAGAAATGTACACAGTCAATTCTTATAAAACGAATCAGGAAAATCATTGATTTCTTTTTTTTTTTTCCTTTTCCTGGGGGTCAAAAGAATAAAAATAAAGAGATTATGAGGATCAAAAGGACATGGTTAGTCTCTTTTAGCGAATAGTATGTGCTAATTGCAAGAATATAGGATCATAATTTGTCAAGGCAAAGGTTAAAGAAATTCAGAAATAGAAAATGAAGCTGCTGAGTGCTGAGGCTGTTTGATCGCCTTGCTGTTTGCACTTTTATTTTATTAGTTTTAATTTTCTTTTCAGTCTTTAATTTTTGAATTCCCACAAGACTTTTGCTGGCTGTGAATTTCGCTTCAATCAAAATCAATGATGAATCTTGCATATATTTTATTGTCCTTAATATGGAAAGAAACTTTAGTAGCTAACCTTCTTTTGGTGCTATTGATCATTAGATTCCCTGTCTTAGATTTTCTTGGGGCCACTATTGGGTTGAGTTCCCAAATTCCCCAACTAAATCAACATATGGTTAATGCTGAAATATTTCAGTATTTTTTATTTTCCAATTTCAGTTTAAAACAAAAAAAGTAAAAAATAAATCCATTTATAGCATATTTTTCTTTAATTGAGATTGTCAAACCTGTTACACTATGAGACAGAGACTCGATTATTAAACTATTTGCTCAATAATCGTTAGAAAGGTTCTAATAAATCAGTACATCTAATTTAAATAATATAATAAAAATATATTAAGAGATCTCTTAATATAGATGACATGGGTTTTTTTTTTTACAAAATTGTTATATTTATAGAAATATTTTCATAGCTGTTCTCATTTTATCAAAATGAATTTGGTAATTCGGATTTAATAGTTTAAATGTGACATTTGATTAAAGAAAAATGTGAGAGTTAAATTGAAATAGAAATTAATTACTTTGGATAAAGGAGCAGGCAGGTCTCAATTAAGATAATGTTGACTCTAGTAAAAAAATAATAACATTTTTTTTTTCAAATGGAAAAAAAAAAAGTTATCAATGTCTAATTCCTAAAAGAATAGATAATAAAAGGGTAATGGCCACTAACATCATATATGGGAATAATGGAATTAAATGGGTCTTCCATTTTCAAGCCCTTCTATATTGACTATATATATGTGTGTGTTTGTGTGTGAAAAAGATCAAAGCATTACTCATGACTACAGAGACTAAGAGGTCACCTTCTTAAGATTACATGTTTGTAAAAAGCTAAGCTGCAAAATCTACGTGGGATAATTCTGGTTCCCTGTCCTTTTTATAAGAGAGAAAGGGAAGAAGAGTACAAACACTTTTTTATAGTTTGATTGTTTTGTAAAATAAAATTTGGACTTAAGGGTAAATATGTTTCATAAACTTTTTGGTGATGATCAGTTTGATTCAATTAGTATAAAATTTAACTTCTGCAACTAACTTATTCCATTTTTTCTCTAAAAACACTTTTTTATATATTTTTAAAAAATCTTTATGATGCACTACATTTTGCAATTGATTAATGCAAAATTAAAAAAAAATCTGTTGGATTTTTAAAAAAACACATCAGAAAGAGGATTAAAAATATGATTCATACCACTGTTATAAAAAAATTAATAAAATTGAAACATAAATATAATAGAAATTTGGAAAAAATATTGAAACTAATTCAAGTTGAATATAGATATAGAGAAAAAAATAACAAAATATCTCACTATAACTAAAACTTAAATTTAAAATAACAAAATAATTATAGATTTATTTAGATGTCTACCAATTCAAATAAAAACTAAAATTCAAAATTATTTGTAAATTATCATTATAATTTTTTTCTTTTGAATTTTTTCCACTAGATGCCATAATTTCAACAAAAATTAAAAAATATATATTTTGGGAATGAAATAGGATCCATAATTTAATCATGAAATCTAAATTTATTACAAGTCAGACTTAACAATTCATTTTGAGATAAGCTCATAATTATAGAAAAAATAAATTTCAGATAACTTTATGAGGTTTTAATTTTAATAGACATAAATAAACTTTTAAAAAACTAATATTACACTTCTCCGTCTTTTGATACAAATATTGTTTTAGATAACAATTAATAAAATTGAAAGTTGAATGTATTGGTTATCCTACAGTTATAGTCGTTAGTAATAAATAAAAAATTATAAACTCTTATAAAAAAATCATTAGATTGTATATGAAATCCTAATTAATTCAAACAAAAACATGTCAAATATAAAAAATTTATATAGTATATTACACTAAAATATTTGAAATTTATATAATATTAATTGAATAAACATTATCTTAAATAACATGAAGTGTACTGATAATTTTTTTAAAAAATTTCTGATTATAATTTATTAAAACTTTAGATAATTTCATATAATTTGTTCTATAGAAAAATTTCGACATAAATTAGCCTTCATCTAGTAAAAATTTATATGAAACAATTATAAACTTGTGCATATAATGATGACATGTGTTATTTAATTCTTTATCATAAGAGAAAAAAATAGTTATACCCTACCTTTGTTTATGATTTGCAGCATTACATAATACTTATCTCATATGGAAATGAGACCATGTAATGGATTTATTCAAATAGGAAATTGAAATATATTGCATTTCATTAGTAAAACAGGTAAAGAAATCATTCTTCTTTGTCACTTAGAATTCTTGAGCCTACTCATTTGTTTCACTATTCTTTATTCATGAGAAACTCATTTATCATTTCCATCACTAACTTTGCTTATTCATGCACAAACTCAGTTGACTTTATTCGCTAAGCATCTATTAATAGCCTCACTACTCATTCCTTCTTATAATCATCTTAATCAAACCATTTTCAATTAATAACTGTTCAAAATATTTTTAGTATCTTCGTTTTCAAAATTTAATCAAGAAAATGGTAAAAAACTTGGATGATATATAATCTTGAGAAGTTGAGTGTTTTGATCATTAGATTTTGATTTAACTGTTAAAAACAATAATATCTATAAATGGGTAAATAATAGTAATCATCAAAGCCTCACTCATATATATATATATATATATATATATATATATATATATATATATATATATATGTGTGTGTGTGTGTGTGTGTGTGAAGTTTTAATTGCTACCATATTATTTACTCATTCATAGGTACTATTTTTTAATAGTTAGATAAAAAATATAATATTTGTAATTAATTCTACAATAATTAAGATAATTTAATACTATAATATTTAATGTTATTTAAAACTATTTAACATTAAAATTTACTATAGTTACTCATAGAGACGTAATCATTCAAAGGTTTCACATATATATATATATATAATTCTTGTACGATCTATTTGTCAATAATAATAATAATAAATTAAATGCTTAATCCATAAAAAACATTATAAACTGAATTTAAGTTAATAAATTAGCTAGTTGATCCATCAAGAAAGTTGTAGACTCAATTTAATTGTTAGAATTTTTGTGAGAGATTATGTAGAAGTAAACATATGGTTTGGATTTCTTCATTAATTTGTCCGCAATGTTTTAAAGAAACAAAACATGATTATGTCTAATAGCATTTGTTCATAAACTAATTAATTAAGGCTAACCCTCTTGATTAATATCCGACAAATTGAATCTTTATGGACCAAAGCAAAATTTTATGGGTGGTTGTTTTTGAGGATTGATCATGTGATCATTTTCACCTTTTTTTTTTCTAAACAAAAAATCTTTCTTGTTTTTGTTGCGCTGTTATTCTTAATGATCAATAAATCCAACTTAGCATTGTATAACTATTGTAGTGCTAAGGGGAAAAAAAGAATTAAAAAAAAAGGAATAAAATGATTAGAAATCAATGGTAATAATAATCACTCAAGATGGAAACCCCCACAGTTAAAACATGAATCATGGGATTCGGACAATGATGCTGAGTTGGTATGGTGCAAGAAACATTTGTTAATAAATGTGTCATAAGATCATACAAATTTTGTATATTATTGGATTATTCTCAAAATCAAATATTGCTGATTTTGAAGTATATTACTCTTTAGCATTTCCTTTTTGCAAGGAAAGAGCCTCATGGAAAAGGGGTGTGCTGAACTTGTATTAGGGTTTGGAATGGATTTGAAATTTTCTTTTTCAATTTGGTATATTAAATTAAATTAATAATTTGTATAAAAATCTTGTTATTTCTTTTCAAATCGGTGAATTCAGTTTCACTTTTTTAAAATTTTATGCAAATCAAACAAAACAATATTTTATGGTATTATTGTCAATTCCAATACATTTAATCATCGCATCAAATTCTCTTTTTCAAAGAAAATTGTTATCATATGTATTTAAATTGTTAATCTAAAAGTTTTACACATTGCTATGCATTCAATTTGTTGATTGGAAATAATTTTCCTACGTGATCATTCTGCATTTCATTAGTTATTCAATCTTGATCATATAGTTATTTAATTGAAAAAAAAAACTATAAATTCAATATGAATAACGTTGAATATATCTTTCATATACATATACTATATAAGGTATATGAAGAAGAAGAAGAAAATTGAATTAAAATGAAGCAATCAAGATGCTCAATCATTACTCTCAAATGCTACTCAATGAGCATCAAACAGGCTAGTAGTGGGAAATAAGGATGTTTCATTTTTTTTTCTGAAGAAAAAAAAGAGAAGAAATTTGAGATAAGTAGAGTAAGAAAATGGAGATAATGGGAATGGAGGGTGTGGGTGTCACAACTTTTTGTAAATAAAATGATTGTTGAAAAGGGCCATGAGAAGGGTAAGTTCATTGGGTGCAAAAAGGGTGATTGAGAAATGTATGGAAAAAAAAAAACTAAAATAAAAATCATTTTGTGTATGGAGAGATAAGAAGCATTTTCTTCACTTGGACATCATGTTGTTGGCCATAAAATCACACTACTTAGAAAGTGTACTCATAGCTCACTTTGGAGGTTCCATAAATATATATCTCCAAAACCTCTAAAACCCAAATTCTCTCTCTTTTTTTTTTTTTTAAAGAAAAACCCCTAAAAACAAAGTTTTACTCCTTTTCTCACTAGTTGTGGGATTGGCCCTGTTCATTGTGTGTGTGTGTGTTTGTGAACTATTCAAGAAAATGGAAGCATGATGGCTGGGACGTTGGCTAAAATGCGCAAAAGCTGCGCAGGATAAGAGAAGGTGCCGTTTGCAATTTTGTCAAAAAAGCTAAAATGAACAGAGTGAGCCAAATAGCGGCTACATATAAAATGCCTAATTAATCAGCCCAGGAAAAAAAAAAAATTATTTGTTGTTGTTTGCTTAAGGAAAAACATTCCTCTTTTCCTTAAAGCTCCGCAAAAAGGCTATTGAAACTTCTCTTTCTATCTCTCTCTAAAACCAGGGAACGAAACAAGCTTTTTTTTTTTCCTTTTTTTCTCTTCAGCCTAAGTTATGGCAATTAGTGTAGCTGAAAGCTTCAAATTTTACTTCAATTTTCATCACTAAGTTCAGAGCTTGAATCTTTACTTTGTTCTTTTGAAGAAGCTAATGCTAATTCCTTGATCGGTAATTCTACTGTTTCGGCTTCAATATCTCTATCAAATACAGCCAAGTCATCTGAATTTCTTTTGTGGGCTCTTTTTCTTTTCCATAATTGAGCTTAGAATTTTAGTGATCCATGTCGTCCGATATAAGCTAGAGGTTTTTTCATTATCGACGTTTTTCTAACTTGATTTCTTAAAGTGAAGAAGTTTTTTACAAAAAAAAATCATGGCTAAATGCAGTAACTATCAGTGCAATGAAGTCTTTGTCACCGATCTTGCAAGTTTGATTCTCTATTTCTTGTGAGAGTTGTAAGAGTTAGAAAAGTTTAGTGAGAGGAGGGAAGGCTTATAGCCTGTTTGTTGGGGGTGGTGGTGCGAGGAATGGGTAGGGATCGTCTGCTTTTGGCTACAGTAGGACCACCGATAAAAGCACGAGCGGGGTTAAGGAGAAAGCAGGCAGGAAGAGGTTCTTATAGGGGAAGCTAGCTTGGGCAAAACTAGGGTTTTGCTCTGGGGGAGGTTTTATTTGACTGACAAAGTTGGTTTGGTTAATTGGTTGGTGGTGGCGGTGAGGTGGTTTTAGGGTGGGGGCTGGTTTTAGGAATTCTCAAGGAGGATGGCTACTGACTTGCATAATACACTGAGGAGCCTCTGCTTCAACACAGAGTGGAAGTATGCTGTGTTTTGGAAGTTAAAACACCGAGCACGCATGTAAGTTTGTTTCAACTTTCAATTCTGTCATATTCTTTTCAAACAGCCTTTTTAATTTGGGAGAGTATATAACAAGTGATTCTTTTAGCTCTTGCTTTCAGTTTTGTTATTTTCTTGGATTTGTTGATGCTTTTTCCTATAGGACAATTCGGAATTTGACTGCATCAAGGCATGTGTAATGTTTTTAAGTGTTTGGATCAATTTTAAGTTAACGATCAAGAGAATGGTCGTGGTTCAATTGTGTTTTAAAAGAATCATATCAGGGCTATGGTGGTACTGAGCATGCTGAATAGGGGCTTAACTTTAACTTGATAGGGTTCTAAGAGAGCCTTTCTACTGCTTTAATGATCTCAACCACAAAATTTAGGATGCTGGTTTTATCTGTGTTTGTTCTTTATTATTGTTCTTGACTTAGTAGGTAGACTATGTTGCATTAGGCGACCTAACAAGCCTTTTAATTCTTTTTTTTTAATATTTGAATGTTCAACAGGGTGTTAACATGGGAAGATGCTTACTATGAGAACTGTGAGCAACATAATCTTTTAGAGAATAAGTGTTTCAGAGAGGCAGCGGGAAACTTGTGTGGTGGGCATTATTCGCATGACCCGCTTGGATTAGCTGTGGCAAAAATGTCATATCATGTATATTCTCTGGGAGAAGGGTATGGCACTATTTTTGAATGAAAATGCTATATTTTGCATTTTTTTTTTCATGCAACTCTGTAGAAGTCATTGAGCATGCCTCTTACTGCTGTTTGTTTATATATTTTCATGCTTTTTTTTCCCCTCATGATGATTTTTAATGTTATAAGTGTCTCCCAAAATCCTGATTCTTATGAACACAATTTGGGATTGGATTTATGCTTTGTTTTACAGAGTTGTTGGACAGGTGGCAGTTACTGGAAAACATCGATGGATCATTGCAGATAAGCGTGTAACCAATTCCATCTCATCATTTGAGGTGAGGGTTTTCTTCTTATGCATAATTTCAGTTGACATTGTATTACATTCATAGTAGGAAAATGTTAGAATTATATATTACTGAAATGCTACAAATTTATTTTGTAACTCTCTAATCCTTATATTTTTCCTGCTCTTAAATCTTCAGTTCTCTGATGGCTGGCAAAGTCAGTTTTCAGCTGGGATCAGGGTACGCCTGCTTTTATTTTAAATGTTCTCATTATTCCATACAATTCCATTGCAACCATACTTGTATATTTATATTTTTGCCTATAATCATTACTCTATGGATAGAAGAGTGGATTTACTTTTTGAATACTTTTCGAAGTTTGTGCACTGTGCTATGTTGACCTTAAAATTACAATTACTGAGACTATTACACCTTTTTGGGTTGTCATGTACTTTGGATATTTATTTAGCTTGTTTTCACTTTTATGATTGTTGTTGATCTGTTGGACTTGTCTGTAGGATGGTGTAGACACAATCATAATTCTATCAAGTTTTGCCTTGGTGATATCAGAATTAGGACAGGATTTTCGTGTTGTATGTTGATGATAATTTTTCTTTTCTTAGTTCATTTCTACTAATACAATGAGATACTATAAGGATGAAAATTGTGTTATATTTCTCTGCAGACCATAGTTGTTGTAGCTGTTGTTCCCTATGGAGTTGTACAACTCGGCTCTTTTAATGAAGTAAGACAATTTCTTATTAACTTTTTCATCCATTTTCATATCCTAGCATGCATATTAAATTTTCAATTCTAAAATAGTGTTTGCTTTGGGATTCACTGAAAATGCATATTTGCTGTGTTTGCTATTACATTTTTTATGATCTTTTTTATCAGAATGGCTTGTTATCAGGTGGGTAGATAGTAAACAAACAGCCTACATAACAAATTACTACCCTTAAAAGATTTTTGCCACTTGACAATGTGTCAGAAGATTCTCAATAATGTCCATTGCAGATATTTCCATTTTGGAGCTATTTACATTTATAATGGCATGAATTTGATCTGGTAGGGGGTGAAAAATGTCCATTCCAATTTCCAAAACATTTGACCATGGCATATGGTGTTCAAATTGAGGCTGGTGTCAGACACATGCCTACCTCTATCATAGCATCAAATTTGTATTTGGCGCAGATTTCCTAGGGTAAGGTATTGGAGTAACATAAAGATGGTGTGTTACTGGTTATCAATTTTGCCTTTTACAAGGACAAGTTACAAAATGAAGAGAAATAATTACAGGATGAAAAAGCCTTGTGTGAGTGGTATGATAACATATCAAAGAGGAGCAACATGCATTCCCATAGAGCACTAGCTGGACAATGTTTACCTTGCCTCCTGTTCAGTATTGAAAGCATCAATCACTAAATTCTTATCCTGCTGAATTAATTCATATTTAATGACCCTTTGATATTCGGCCCCAGCAATTTTTTTATCATAATTCCCTGTGGTTTATAAGTTATAACCTAAAAACATCATGTGTATGGTATCTGGTTTTAAATTTTATATTTTTTACTTGATATGGTCTAATATGTCGAGTATTGAGTCCCTGAAATTTAGTAGAGTTATTGTGACATGCTTAATCTAAATGTCAGTAAAATTTATCTCGTTTCTGTTTACATTTGGGTGGAGCAGGTTGCTGAGGATATGAAGCTGGTAGTCCATATCAAAGATGTCTTTTTAACCCTTCAGGATTCCTCGGTCAAGCTTGTAACTAGTCCACTGCGATACAGTATGAAGAATTCTTTATATTTGGTAAACAATCCTTTCGTTTTTGTCTATATGTACTCATGTCCTTGCTACAAGTTAGTTTATTGGTTTTCTTTGAGTTGAGTAATATATGGAAATGTGAAATATGTTGGTAATCTTTAGATCTTTTCTCTTTCAGTCTGATTCACCTGCAAAAGGCTTGGATTCAGAATCACACGGTTTATTTAATCTAGATAAATCTGCTGACAAGGAAGGGACAAACAGTCAATTGCCTATGTTTTCATATTTTCCAGAACATTGTGATAATTCTTCTTATTTTTGTTCCTTTCCTGGTATCCATCAGAATAAAGCAGTTGAAGCAGTAAATAGAGATGGTGGGTGTAGGTTATCCATACCAAAAAATGATGAAAATGTCAATTTACTTAAGTTTAGATCAAATATTTCCTATTTGGGGCAGCAGAATCAAGTAGGAATAAATCTGGTAGGCGACCACCCATTCGGAGTGAAGACTAGTGTTTGGAAAGATTCAGTTGGGGGATCAGAATCCAATTTAACCCCACATTTAAGTAATTCTATTAAGGATGATATTAATTTATGTGATGTTATACTTCCTAATGAAAAGTTTGGTGCTGATCTTGTGAACTTCCCTGTGGACCTCCTTGACTCTACCATCTGTGATAGACCCAAGTCAGATGCTGTAGATATGTATCTAAATGGGGTATTGAACATACCTGAATCTTCAGACATCGACCTTAAAAAAGATTTGGAGAAGAAGCTGGAGTATCAAGGTGAATCAAGTCACTTGGACACCTTAAACACTTTTTTAAAGTTCTCTGCTGGCTATGAGCTGCATGAAGCTCTAGGACCAGCTTTTTCAAAAGGGTGTCTGTACTTTGATTCTGAAGCGGAGAAGACTGAATCCAGAAATATTGTTGAGGTAACAGATGGGATAAGCATTAGCCACATGAGATTTGACAATGGTTCAGAAAATCTCCTAGAAGCAGTAGTAGGTAATGTTTGCCATAGCGGCAGTGATTTGAAAAGTGAGAAATCATTCTGTAAATCGGTGCAGTCTCTGTTAACAACTGAGAAAATGCCAGTGCCTTCTACCCAGACTAAACATATTATTCATTCAGCTGGTTATTCAATGAATCAGCAATCTGTTATTGGAGAGGATACACAGAATTGTTCAAGCTCAACTGGGGTCTGTGGTGCAATGTCTTCTAAAGGGTTTTCATCAACTTGTCCAAGTACTTGTACTGAACAGGTGGATAGGTGCTCAGAACCAGCTAAAAATAACAAAAAGAGGGCTAGAGCAGGTGAAAACTGCAGGCCCAGACCAAGGGACAGACAACTGATTCAAGATCGTATTAAGGAGCTGAGAGAGCTTGTGCCCAATGGGGCAAAGGTAACTTTCCTATAATACAGTTGAGTTTGGTGATGTAGTGTGCATAGTTCCTAGTCTTGCAAATCCGTGCAAGATATCTACTGAAGATTTCAATAAAATTGTGCAGTGCAGTATTGATTCCTTGCTGGAGCGCACTATCAAACACATGCTATTTTTAGAAAGTATCACTAAGCATGCAGACAAGCTTAATAAATGTGCTGAATCAAAGGTAAGGGCAAAGGATCCTCTTGTTAAGGACTTCTTTCTGTAAACATTAATTCAATCAACCTCCATTTGTTTCATAGTGGAAATTAATTGAAACTATAATGCCTTATTCTTCTGGAGTTGCATTCTCTGCAAGGCCTCATCTGCCCATGTTAATGCAAACTTGTTAATTGTTCAGCAAGTGAATTAATTAAAATTTGATTCCTGTTTACCCAGCTGCCATTGAATGCCATACTGTTTTTTGAAGTCTTTGTTACGCCACAATTTTTTATGGACTTAAATGCTGATGTTCAGCAACCTAGCCAATTTCATTTTTATTCAATTCCATGATTTCTCCTGTCTATAGACAAACTATTACCAAATTTGCAGATGTATCAGAAGGGTGCAGACACCTCCAACTATGAAAAGGGTTCAAGCTGGGCAGTGGAGGTTGGAGGCCACCTAAAAGTTTCTTCAATAATAGTAGAGAACCTAAACAAAAATGGCCAGATGCTTGTAGAGGTAAGTGAAGTCATTCTTGTACATTTTGCTTTAGGTTCATTATATTGTTTATGCTGAAATGCAAAAAATATATATGTATATTTTGGCTGAAACTCTGAGGACAAATAGCATCTTTATCATTATGTGACTTTAAAAAATGGTAAAAAACAAAGGAATTAATTGAGAAAGTTTCGAAGAACGAATACTAAAAATTCCAAAACCAAGAGATGAGATGCATGGTATAACAGTTTGAACTGTGTCAATGTCCCCCAATTTTTTTCTTTAATTCTTAATACTTGAAGTATATGGATTGACAATGCAGATGCTATGTGAGGAATGCAGTCATTTCCTTGAAATAGCAGAAGCTATCAGAAGCTTGGGTCTAACAATCTTGAAAGGGGTTACAGAAGTGCATGGTGACAAGACATGGATATGTTTCATGGTTGAGGTATGGACAGAACCTTGTTATATCAGTTATCTAGCATGGTGGGGAATTAGAACTTTGTTATGTTCCTCTTCTTCATCTATGTGGAATACATGGTTAGTCTAAAAGTTGTTTCATAATATTCTGCAAGATATACTTGGTTTAGGTGGAAGCAACATATGCAGATATCAGATCAGTCAGCAACTCTACAGTAACAAAACTTTCTACTGTTGCAATTCTCATACCATTGATTTTCCATGATAAGAATCACTATCATGTTGCATATACAAATGAAGGAAGCATATATTTGTACTAGCCTATAATTTCTAACTAAACCCACAACAACCCCTCACTGCTCTTGATAACCACGCAACCTAAGCCTACATGGCTTCAAAAGGAATGAAAATCGTACAGCATATGAGTTTCCAGTTACTGCTATCATCTATTTGTTTATTCGATGTAAAATTTTTCTCCATTATGCCAAGGAAACGGAGTTAGATTACAGGACTTTCATCCTGCAGAAAGATCCTATCATATTATTCTTAACTGTAGAGAATTTATTTATTGACAATAATTTTGAAGTAAAAGGTTATGTAAAATATCTGTAAAAGGTTAGGTATTGAACTGCCTGATGTATGCTGCAAAATATGTGGATGTAAAGGGAATCATTCTCTAACACTGGAGTTGCTTGCAGAATTTGTTTTTATTTTTCGGAAACTAATATTGTAGTATGAAACATTTCAGGGACCAGACAACAGAGTTATGCACAGAATGGATGTCTTGTGGTCACTTGTGCAAATATTACAACCCAAGCCTTCAAACTAACATCAAAGACAAGTCAGGTCTTCGAGATCACGGTGGTCCTGCTTTGTAAAATAGTGAGTCATTTGTGATCTTGGATTGGTATTTTTTTAGTTGTGATTCTTGTTTCTATTTCCCACATTTCCAAAAATATTTGAAAAAAATGGAAAAGGGAAGAAATGAAGGCCGGGATTTCTGCCAAGAGTTGCTTTATTTTTTACTTGAAAGTGTGAAATTAGCATGGTTTTTTTCGCTCTTTCCTTCCAAATTGAAAACCCATCATTTGTTTGGAAGTTAAATTATGAAAGAATATATAGCGAGCCATCTTGCAGCTTTGTGTTTCAGTTTATCTTTGTCCAGTTTTAGCTCTTATCTCTACAGTCTATACTACATTGTTGTCAGTAAGAAGCTGTTGAAACTTGAAACTGTATATCTATACACACACACACACAGTCATTGGGAGAAAAACTTTTATTACAAATGGTTTCGGAATTTGGTCACAGGATTTTCAGTGTCGACAAGAAAAAAAACCTCTATGCAAGTTTAAAATGAGGGAGGTTTGAATTACCATCTAATCCTTTGGACCTGAAAAAGGCCATATATTCAGTAATATTAGTTTCCCTATAGATGGGAGGATTGCCACACAGAAGTTCCTTTACTGCGCCATATGGTTTAAACTTATTTGCTGTGCTTGGATAGAAAAAACATGCTACTGATGCCCTGGGTTTTCTCCTTCCTACTAGTACTCTGTGCTCCACACTTCTAAACTTATCGTTGGTGATCAGCTATATCAATGGAGCAATAAGGACAAAAAAAGAAAAGAAAAAAAAAGGAAAAGTGGATCATTCATACTAGAATATTATTTGACCTTTTCATTACAAAAGTAAATACATATATAAATAATGGTATTCAAGTTATTTGCATTTTTTTTATCTAAATTTGATCTATATCTTTTTATTTATAAATGAATTCAATAATTTATTGTCGTATGCTGGAAAATAATGTAATCGATTTTATATTTGTATGCAAAGTAAGAATTACTATTTTTTTCTAATATGATAATTTAATATTGATTTGTCTATAAATTAATATATCATACTTTATTTTTATTTAAGAGGTTTGCGTTCATTTATGCCTTTCCATAACCTATATTGACGAATTATCTCAGTTGTTTTAAAAGATGTTAGAGAGAGGCTTTCATTATGCAACTCAATTAATAATGAAATCATCATAAATTTAAAAAGAGATACCTTACCAAACAGTGTACCTTTAAAAAAAACTATTTCTTATAATGTTTTTTGAAGTATATAGCTCCGTTTCGTGCGATTTTCAATCTTAAAAAAAGTTCAGGTGGAAATTATTCTAAAAACTCAAAAAATAAGTTAAAAATTATCATAATCCGTTAATTGTTTACCTTTTGATAAATTCGTCTGCTGGATTCATCACCAACCAATTTTAGGTATTTTTTTTTTAAAAAAATGAAGGTAGAAATAAAGTTAACCTGCAAGAAGTCACCAATGTTGACTACAAGAGCACCGTGTCGAGGAGGGACATCAACCCAGTGATTTTGATGAAGAACTTGGAGGCCACCAACGTTGTCCTGAAGCAAAATGGTTAAAAAGGAAGGATCTGTATGCTTGGTGGTGCCCAGTGTCAATTCAGGCTCTGGACATTCTGGATAATAATGGCACACCAGTGATTCTGTTTCCATGCATTCCAATCCTGATAGATACTCACTTGGTAGCCCTAGCGCCTCTGACAACACTTCACTCAATGTCTTCCTCATCTTTATCATCTCCTTCATGTACTCATTTACAGCTTTCCTGCACCATGGAAGAACCCCTCTTCTCAATCTCAACATATATAATTTTGTACTGTTTTAGTTCATTTTGTCAGCTGACATGACATGAGATTTTTGTCTACATAAGTTTGCTCATGTTTTGCTCGGCTCAGTTGGCTCTTGAGTTCTGTTACAATATGTATTAAAAGTGTTGCAATCAGTTTATGACAGCAAATTCACAGCTGCATACTACATTAGCTCCTGCTGTGATAGGTTATTAAAACAGTTTGAGCTAATCTGCTCCTAATAATATATGTTAATATAAACCCTACTTATGTAATAGTGCATTGTTGCTGGAGCCCTTGATTGCTAACTTTGTTAATGTGTACCTGCAAATATGAGGATAGAGTGAAGGGTCCAGTTTTTCATCCTGAAACTCAAAAACTATGCTATCTCTCCAGTTTGCTGGTGCCTTATTCACTAGAAGATCTCCATTGCAGAAGTACCTCACTTTGCGCTTGGCATCTCGAGAGTACCACTCCATCTTCACCTCCTGAGGTTGCTCATGGAACCTCTTCACAGCTTCTAACATATCATCAAGAACACTGACTGGAATTCCATGGTTAACCATTTGAAAAAAACCCCAACTTGCTGATGCATTTCTTACCTCATTCACTATCTCAACTCTCCTTCTCCAGCTTTCAATATCTTCAAAGTCTATCACAGGGACTTCCAGGACGGTGATATCAGCCGTGTTGGATGATGATTTTTGCACATTTTCTGGTGGATGGATGAAGAATTTAGGGATCTTTGTGACACCAGAGTCAATTAATCCTTTGACTCCAGCTTTAGTTTCATCAAAAGCCTTCACTTCTTCAGCTTTGTTGTAGATGTACTCATCTTCAGCAGCAAAAGAAGAAATTATCAGTTCCATGTTAATTAGAATGATGGTTTTGCTAATGGGTTGGGAGGAGATGAATGAAAAAAAAAAAAGAAAAAGCAGTAGTTTGTGTATAAATAGAGAATTTTAATGGTGGCTATTCAAGCATAAAGAGAGCAAAATTAGATGCTCAATTTGAATGGAGGAAATTAAATTAAATTTATGGTTCACACTAGATGCTTCTTTTTTTTGAATGTGAAATTTACTAAGGAAATAATTATTTGACATACATGCAATGCATCGAATTCTTCATCAAATAATTAAAAAGATTTTGCACCAATAACCAACAAATTTTAATTTAACGATACTAATTAAAATGACTAGAAATTTTAAATTAGTGGTATTTAGACCTTTTGAAGATTATGAAAATTATAAAATCAGAATGGACAAGGGTCAATTTACCTCTCAAGTTTAATTCTTAAATAAATATAATTAATATATAAATTTCAAACTGGCAATTGATTATTATCTCACTTCATACTTTAATTATTTAATTAATTAATTAGCACAAAATATTCAACTTGCTTTCGCAAAAAATTTGGAAAGAGTTTAATACTTCGTGACAATCAAAATACAAATGCAACGAAGAAAACCCTTGATATGATCAAAATTAGTGGTGCAAATATGGTAACTTGGTGCACTCTTGCAGTCCTTTGTTGGAGAGGTGAAAATTCAATATGTGTTCAGATAAGAAAATCAAGTAGATGATTGGCTTTGGAATGAGTGTTTGAAATATGATAGAGGTGTAATGGATTTGCCTTCTCCGAAGTCTGAAGCTGTTGGAGAATGATGTTATTGGAGTCTCTTGGACTGGAAGAGTTGTCACTTAGCTTCTCTTTTTGTTATTTGGGTTTGTTCCCTCCTTTGTAACCAATAACCAAAGAAAGAAAAGAAAGAAAGAAAGAAATGGGTATAATTAATAGGAGAATACTGAGATGTTATTCATTTGAATCTCTCTAGAACACTACATGTATAACCATCTGAATCTCTCTCGACAGAACTTCACAATATATTTGCATGAGCAAATCAAATTGAGGATGTCTTTTCCTTCAGGCGATGTTGGCCGATCGAAAAGTGAAAGGTCTTTTCTTTAAAATATTTGGACTTATTAGGTCTCAAGTTGCAGAAATATTTATGTATAACATTCAATGTACGTGTATAGGACAAGCAACACTACCAGCCATTTTGAACAAATAATTGAATTGGCATGGAGGTTGAAACTAGCCACAATTTTCTTCTCAATCAGTGGGGACATTAATTAATTATATTCGTGGGATTTTTTCAATTTTCCGCATATATATATATAATATAAACAAAATAATTAAAAATAATTAATTGATTATGTGAAAAAAGTAACTTTTATAATTAATTTTATATTTAAAAAATAAATAAAAATTTTCGTATAGCAATTTATTATTGAATTAATTCTTAAATAGATATATAAACCCATTTTAGCAAATAAATTATTAAACAAAAAAAAATGCTGACTTCAAATCAATAATAATAACATTTGTAATTTCATAATATTAGAAACAAATATTTTAAAAAAAAAACAGTTGTGTCTGTTGTCTAAACTCTCTAATGTATTGTTGTTACGGTTATTCTGTTTTTTTTTTCTTTATGGCCTCTCTTAAATAAATTTAGAATAAATTACAGAATACAATTTATTTCATATCGTTTGAGATAATATCCATTCATTTAATATTATATGAATTTAAAACATTACAATACAATATATCACATAATTTTTCCATATTTGATATATTTTGTATGAATTTTTTAGAATTTTATATAGACATTTTATAATAATTTAGAATTTCTGGTTGTTACCAAAAACTGTAACTGTAGAGTAATCAATACATTTAAGTTTCAATTTTTCTAATTGTTATATCAAACAATATTTTTAGAAAAAAATAAGGAGGTAAACTGTTAATTTTTTAAAAATTTATTTATGTTTATAATTTGTTGAAATTTGAGAAATCTTTTATGTAATTTGTTGATTTTAAGATTTTACCTTTTACTAAAACAGCTTTAGTACTATTTCCTATTTAGCAACAATGCCATCAAACCGCTCAGAGATTGAATTTGTTTTGCCTTGTAATAATAATAATAATAATTCAAAGATGATATTTAATGCTTCGCAATAAATGAACCCATGTGCAAAGACATTTTATAAATATAAATAAATAAATCGATAATTTTCATTTCATACAATAAAATCAAATAATTGTGCAAAAATTAAACAAAAAAAAAGAAATAATTTTGATTTATATGCCAGCTGTATAATGTGATAAAAAGACTCGATGGCATAGTTTTCATACTCAAAACATGTAGGCTGGCTGAAAGCACCCAAACAGCAATAGCAATGAAATCATAAATCAGACCTCAATGATTTGTTACATAATAAAAATGAGTTGACATCTAAGAAAATATTTTTAATCAATTGAGAAATCAGTGGATATGAATTCATCATACCACATAATTGAATTTGGGTTATTCAAAATTGAGATTTTATTTTGAGATGTCACAATCTTCTACAAGCATCACCCACACAGATATTTATTTTATTTTATTTTTTTATAGAAAATATTGGATTATGAGACATAACAAAGCAGAAGGTCCACAACAATAGAAATTGACAAAACCAAACAGCATCTGGTAATAACAAACCAAAAGTTCCAGAATTATGTGGATCCTTTGTTATGACATATCCATAACTGTTTGATGTCTATGTTTCATAAGAATTGATTGATAGTTTGTGATTCATATTTTTTTACTAAAACCAATCACATGTTTAGCAAAGTAATTTCTAATAGGTTATTGAACCCCAACTTTTTATAAGGAAAATGAGTTCAACTTTGATTGTCTCATCTCTTATTAAGATATTATGTAGTATAAATTACAGAGTTAATCAACATAAAATTTATTACGATTTGTATTAATTTCTTGATTTTAATAATACCATAGCCAAAGGTAGATTAAGTAAAATAATTTTATAAGAATCAGCAATAAAAGATTATTAAACTATAATATACCATTTTTTATTGTATCATCTTTTTGAATATATTATTCTCCATCTCAAAAAGATAATTCTATTTTTCTTTTTCCTTTGTCTTAAAATATAATTCGATCTATTACTTTTACACTATAATTAATTTGTGAATTATCTTTTATACCCCTAATTAATTGTCATTAACAATCTCTTATTTAATTTTTCTTTTTTATTTTAACCTATAGTGACAGAACAAACGACAAAGTAGAAATCAGACGCATACTTTGTGATAAGCCAAATTCAATCGAAAGATTCAGCATCATCAAGACTTTTTGCATTTTGCATTTTGCATAACTAATGATGATAAAAATATTCATACAGCTGACTCCAACCATATTGGAATTAAAATCTAACTGGGTCGAGTCGAGTCACAAATCTTTTGCTAAATAGCTAAAGGTTTTGAACTATTTTCAATCAGTTGTATAGTGATATAATTCTTACAAAACGACAAGTGCTCACACTTGAGCAAGGAGCCACTACAAGAATCAAGCACCAGTCCCCTACACTCTGTTGATGCAATGTAATACAACATCCAAAGCTTATTTATTAAGAAACATGTCGAAATTGTAAATTTTCATTTATAAAATCTCTCCCTTTTTTAAATAAAAAATAAAAATTTGGCTCTAACTAGCGAATAATGAGGCTATTATCCATACAAACTCTTGTAAAATTCTATGTTTTAAGAAAAAACTTTATACCACACTGAACACCTAGTTGAAGAAATATCTATACCAACTAATAGCCATTTGTTTTTATTTTCTAATTAGTTTTTGTTTTTTGGGAACCTTCTTCTTGTGGTGTCTCCTGGGAATTGAGTTCTTCATCCCTATGAAAAACAGCAAAGCCCCAAAAAAGTGCCATATTCTGTACAGGCAAATATATACTATAATAATTAGTATTTCATAGAAACCATACTTAACACGAATATATATGCTTATTCTAACATGGAGAAACAAAAGAGGGAATCGGGTAGACCTAACCTGAGTGAATTTGATGAAAAGTTTATTAAATTCTTTCTATTCACTGCCATAATTGTAGAAATCATATAGTATGGGAGTAAAAGTCATCTGATGCAGAAGCTGTACCAAGATAGGATAAATGTTAAATTTTCATGTCTTGATGAACCAGTACACATACAATATTGATGAGAGGATCAAAGTCAGCTACATATCACTGTCCTTATACCAACCAGGAGATATGCTTCAAGGGAACTGACAACAATAAAAAGGATGCCTCCAATGCCCTTGAGAACTAAAGCTGCAGCAACTAAATATTTGATCTGTGCATATATCAATAAAAATCCATTACAGATAACAACACAACACAATGTCATATTTCTATTTATGAGCCGAAATTCTTAGTCAAATGTATGTCCTGCTTTGTCCATACAAGTCCAACTCTCTGATCACTAATATATAGGACTTGTTTAGGTACCCAATACAAATATTTAAATGGATAACTGCAATCCGTCCTAAGAAAGAAAAGGTTCCCCCCTCCAAATTCCAATTAAAAACCAGATTTAATACCTTGAACAAGTCAAGTAAATATGCAGCAATATAAAATCAAAGGCATGCCCCACAAGTTAAGTCTACAACATGTAAGGAAGCCAGTAAAACATGTGCAAAAAGCAGAAGGACCGAGTCAAAAATCAAAATTTTCTACATTTATTATTATTGTTGCATCCATTCAAAATTTCAGTCACAGGTTCCATTAGAACATTCAGATGGCAGACTGCAGAGACTATCACAAGGTGTATGTCTTGAGGAAAAGAGTCAGTGCCTTGTTTTTTATGCACCTTAAGCACAATAAAATTCTAGATCACAAAGCGAACCAAAACCATTATAAATAGAATAGTTAGTCGACATTTAAAACAGTAATCATAATGACCTCAGCCTTTTGAGTTTCAACCCTCTCTTAACCTTTCTTGTTCTCTTTTTACTAATACGAACTTCATGCTTCTCTCAATCTCATAAAGATGTGACAATGTGAGTGTGGGGGGGAGAGAGAGAGATCCTCACTTAAATTTCCAGAACATGATAGCCTGCATGAGAGTGCACATAACTGGTAAACACACCATACTTCGGTTTGAGAGCCTTTGCTGCTGGTCCCCCATCAACTCCATATTCATTAAACATATAAAAGAAAAATGTATCATGGTATTAATAATGATAAATCATCCAAAAATCTGTGTGTCTACATATAACTAATTCATCTCTCTAATGAAGATAAGCAGAATAAAAATGCTTCACAAGGAAAGAGCCTTTCTTCTTAAAACTGAACAGTTTATCATGTCATACGTAAGGAATTATTGGTCCAACCAAAGAAAGGTTGCTTTTCTACACATTGCAAAACCTTTTTTTATCTCCTAGCCTTTACTTGTAAAATGGAACTCATTTAGTTTGTTTATTAATATGACGAATATTTAATTAAAACTCATAGCATGGGTTGCGCCAAATCTAAATAGAGAAAGAAAATATGTGCATGACAAAGTTACTCACATTTTTGTTTTCTCATTCATCATTATTTTGAAAATAAATAAACTCCCTCTAAAAAAGGTATTTTTTGTATGTAATCTGCACTGGTTTTCCAAGTAAATTCTGTCTCCATAGTACCCAATATTTGATAACTGTTATCAATTACAAGAAGGTGAAACTTGATGCAACAATAAAATTGTTCTGCTGGGACACGCAGGATGCAGGGTCAAACTACAGAAACATCTCCCTTATTGGGACAGCTCCTAATGATTCACTACAAGATTTTATATCTCAAATACCAAGTAAGAATTTAATCATATAAATACATATTATCTACCCTCTTTATGGAGACAAAAATTAAATAGATATCAAAATAATCAATAAAAACAAAAATCCTTACACAAAGTGATCTAAGACAACAGTAATGAGTAGTAAGATGACAGAAAGTTGCATGAAAATATATAAACAGATCCACATAATGTTGGAATACAAACCCGAGAGGAACAGATCCACAGCAAAAAAAAAAATGAAACATGCTCTTGGTATGCAGAAAGTAAGAAAACTGAGGCAAAGAAGACTCGCCCAACAAACGAAGCGAAGCCCATCGGTTTTCCTTGTTTGTTGTTTAATCCAGGAAGAGAGAGGAGTGAATCTTTCTCCCTTCTTTGTATGCTAGCTTCAGGACAGGGACAGTGAATCTCAAAGGTTTTTAACCAAATAAGATCTAAATACGATTTTATTGAAATTATTTATAATAATTTAGATATGGTTATTGAATATCGTCTGGAGGCGCGAAATTAGTGAAAGCTTTATATATATATATATATATATATATATATATGACCCTAATATTCACTTGTATTTAAGGCTTCTAGTTTTGGCCCCGAGACTGAAGCCTGAAGAGGATAGGGATAGAAAACGGGATTAAGATTTTTTTCTATTATTATTTTCAATTTTTTGCAATAGAATTCATTGTTAAACTATTATTATTTATTAATAATTGAGTTTTTTTTTTCATTCAAAATCTGATTTTCTATTTCTTCTGTTTTCAGGCAATATTGATTTCCATAAAAAAAAAATTCTACTAAAACAGAATTAGCTAAAATATGAATTTATATTTCTTAGATAAATTGAGTCCATAATATATATTATTACAAAAAAATTTATAATTGAATATTTACAAATAAAAATAGTTCTTAATTTCTCATACATGATATGACTATTGAGCCTTCCATATTCCCCATTGATCCAGAATTGCCATGAACCCGGCTCTGACTGCTTTTGGTTTGGGCTCAAACAATTGAAGACAGAGAAACCATTATTTAAAGGAATTCACTCAAAAAAAAAATTCAAATATTAGGCATGCAATTAATAATAATAATAATATATTCAATTAAAAATTCAGTAAAGTATAAAACCCTTTTTTAACAATCTAAGCAGTTCTTTACTTTCCCATACAATATTAAAATTTAGCAAATTCCATTTTTTTTCATTCAATCCATTTTCCTTTGCATATAATTAAATGGCAAAATAAATGCAAACGAGAGAGAGAGAGAGGACACTCAGATGAGCAAGGCAAAAAATCAGATCCAGCCATGGAACCACCAGCAGCAATTAGCTGGGCAGTAAAAAAAATTCATGGGGAGGATCATCAGCCACAACGTCATTTCCTCATGGTTCCCCTTTTCTCAACTCCTGGCACCACTGAATACAATTCCAGCACCGTACTCTAAATCTCTCATAGGAAACCCTTGATTAGAGCATGTCCAACAAACAAATCCACAACGACAATAAAAATTACAGTACCAACTACCAACAACAACAAAAAGCCTCTTCAAATACTGTGCTATCAAAATATAGGAAAGAATACACAGAAATTAAGATTTTTTTTTAATCAATACATACATAAGAACACATAAAGCAGATATATCAACACCAAAAACAGTCATAACCAACAAATCCGATAAAAAAAATACATATGCATCTATAGGCTATCCTATCAGGACATACGTAAGAATACATAGAAGTATATGCTATATTTAATTCCATATAGAAAATGATAACAAGGTTCGAAAACTAACAAATTCTAAAAAGCAAAAACTGTTTCAGCATGCATAAAGACAGAATATAGATTGTACGACTGATTATAAAACAAAGGATAACATTAGCGTTAATCAGCTTAATATTGACGAACTATCATTTCTGCTGTTGCTGCGACCATTCTTCTCCTGCTCTGTCATACAAATACTTCCACCCTTGAAGTTGTTATGTTTTAACAATTCTGTTAGGATTTGATTTGGAGATTTTTGTGTATTGTAACATCTAGCTCGGTTCTTCGTCACGATAAATACAATCTATTACTTTCTTTAGGCATTATATAATTTATTATATAGGATGCGGTTAGATTTTCTAATTTTTAAGAAATTAATAATAGCCTACCATCTAAAGGAGTCAAGACTTGCAAATAAACTTAGATTAGGTGTCATCCAATGTTAATCACATGTCCATCTTTGTTACAACTTTGCAATCTACACTAGGCGTTCATAGAGGAAAAGTTAGTAAAATTTTACAACTTCTATGTCACATTATGGATAAATAATGTCAATAGCAAGAACAAGAATTGTCATTTAGACTTGAATTGAGAAAGAAACCAAGATACATGTCAATTATTATTTGTTAAGAACATATCAAAAATGGTTTCCATTGCCAAATGTTCATCCAAAACCACAAGGCTTCTTACCTTGCATTTCAAAACTAAACCACCACTCCAATAGATGTGCGCGCGCACTGCAGGCTTTGGTTATATGTTAGTTCTTCCTCACACCTTTAACCCAAATCTCATGCAACTAAGCAAAACTACTAGTATCTAAGGAGCGCTCTCACATCTTACATGATAATTCTTGTTGTGCAATTAGCGCTCAAAAGCCCCATAATACCTCTCCATAACCAATGACAAATTACAATAGCATAATATTTCTCCAACTATGGTGTTAAGTTAGGGCTCATATTTCAGATATGTATACTCTTCCTAAACTATGCATGCTTGTTAACTTCCGCTAATTAATTCTCAAAAGTCCCACAAAATAACTCTCCATAACCACGACAAATTACAATGGCATGCTATTTCTCCAACTATGATGTTAAGTTGTGGCTCATCAGAGATGTATGCTCTTCCACAACTATGCATGCCTTAAATTAGGCTATCATACGATTGCATGTAACACATGACTTCGATTTCCTACAAGCTATTTTTCTTTTAAAAAAATGAAAACATTTAGAAAGAATATCACTGTGATGCACCAGATCAGATGGAATAAAAGGTCAAAATTCAGTCAGAGGTAAAAATCAAATCCATTCAATATTATTATTGACAAAAGCAATGGGAAACACCAAGTACGTTAACAAATATTAAACTCAGATGTTCAAATGCTGTTGATAAATAGTACAAAAACTTTATGATTCAGCCATCTTTAGGCTAAGCCATCGAGGCAATTCCATAATTCATACCATGAGACCAAAATGTCATTCTACCACTTATCTGGAAACAAATTTACCAAAAATACCAGCAAGAGAAAGGGAAAAGGAAACAAATAGAAAAAAAAATGATCCGATAGAGCTAATACTAAGAGCCATCATTGGGCTATCAAACCAATAGGGAAACATATTATAATCATCATTTCATCCCATCACCTGCTCATAAAAACAAACTGAAATATCTTATTTTGTTTTTCAAATTTTCAAAAAAAAAAAAGCATATAAGGAGAATGATCAGCTAGAGCTAATACATAAGATGCCATCATTACGGCAATCAAACCAATAGGGAAACACATAAAATCATCATCTCATTCCCATAAAATTTTGAAAATTTATAATAATTTTCTTGCAAGAAGGAAAAAAAAAACTACCATTTTACACATCGCATTAAAATGAAAAAGAAAAATAAGAAGTAAAATGCAAATGTGAAAGAGATTGATCAGATAGAACTAATAAAGAACGAATGCCATCATACCGGAAATCAAACCTTCAGGGAAATTTATAATAATCATAATGTCATTCTCATTATCCAAAGAAAATTTTAAAACAATAAATGCCAATTCAAAAGAGATATAATAAATCAACAGTTGCGCATCTATAACGTCTGCTAAAGGACATCAACTAATTGTAAATTGATGGCTAAAATTAAAAAGATAGAAAATTAGCCAGCTCATACAGACAGAGACACAGAGTTTTAGAAGGACGGCGGGGGACGGAACGGACTTAAACCCTAGAAGGCGGTATTTATAGGGAGATGAGGGCTTAAAATGACATAAGTTTACTGTCTTGCCCATAAAGAAGATGACCAATTGAAAGTAAGCCTAGCCCAATAATATATGACCCAACCTCGGCCCATTTTAATTATTATGCTAAGTGACTGTAATACCCTTATATCAATAACAAATTTTCGATTTTATCCTGTATTCTTATACGGCACCGTCTATCCCTCTCAAGCATCTTCTTCTGCCTCCTCTTGTACCTGTTACCTCACCGCCACCGGGTTCTCTTTCTAATTGGACTTTATCCGGCGATTTGTGGATCACTAACTTTAATATTTAAGCAGCGAAAAAACGCTTATCGTATCTCGTCAGTCAGCCTGTGTTCGGCATTGAAAACCGACATATATATATCTTCATCACCATCGGCCACTTTGTTTCGTTCTGTATCTCGAAATGGCTAATCGATTCCTAAATCGCTTATTGCATGGCTTGTGTAAGTGCCATATGTCTGTCTATTTTCTCTCTTCTTTGAGTTGAATTAAGTTACAGATTTTCTTTACTTATTTTTCATCCCCTGGATTCAAGATATTCGTTGATTATTTCCGAACATACATGAGATTTAGCTTTAAAGCTTACTTATTGTGTCTAAAAGAAAACTTCTTTTATTGAAAGCACCATTTTCTTGTGGCGAGTGAGAAAGAGTATAGTTTCATGTAAACTGAAGTCCGTTAGAGCTTTGAAACTTATTTATTTTCCTTTTATGGTGGGAGGGGAATAGCGTGGATTGTTCTGCTTGCTCAATTAACAGTGAACTATTGCATTTGCTCATATTTGTTTCCTTCTGCTGGTATGCAGACTCCAACAGAAATTTGATTACGAGACAAGAAACATACCGTAGGTTTGTCTATGGATTTTTGAATCGGAGTCAACCAAAAATGTCAAAGCTAGATGAGGAAGGGACAGATGCGCTAAAAGAATCAATTAATGCACCCCAAGTTCCTTCAAGGACTGCTCTCCAGGAGAAGACAGATTATAAATTTGAACTTAGCAAACACAGTTTTGCTGATCATCTGAGTGATATTAAGCGGAGATTAGAGCTTGCTTGGCTTACAAAAGCTCTTGAACAAGCTCTGGAATTTTGTGAGTGAGCTCTTCTGTCTGTTTCTTCTAAATATACAGCTTCTCTTAGTTACATGAAATGTTCTGGACATGAATTTGTGTAAAGAAACTTGTCTAGTTTGAAAATTCATGCTCTGCATGAACCATACGTCCTTGTTGAATTCATTGCTGGAGTTCATATCATCCCTGCCACCCCACCTTTTAATGGCACTATCTGGCTGGAGCTTTTTTTTTCCTCCACATCATTTGCTATTGCTTCAGAGGTGCTAATATCACTACAGTGCTTCAATATTTATTAAATCACTGCATCAATCAGTTTTTATCTTCACCTTGTGCTCATGGAGTGTCATCCAATGGTCAACTTGTAGGGAATGGACTTGGAAACAAAACCCCTCCTGGAGGACGATCTGTTTCTGAGATCATAGCAAGCATTCAACGGAGCAAGATTGGGATAGAGGGTTGGAGCTTGAGCGATCTTACAGTTGGCCTGTATCTTATTTATCTTCGTCAATCATCAAATCCATTTGAGGATTTTAAGGGTGTTCAAATCTCTTCAGAATCAATTGTAATTACAAAACTTTACTTCTGCAAATAATATTTGCAATGTGGAATGCGTTTCTGAATATATACGTATGTAATTAAATATTTTATCAGCCGCTCTGTTCTACAACATAGAGCTAATAAGGTAATTATCTTCTCATTAGGTGCAAGATCTCATTTACCACATTGAGTTAGTGAAAGGTTGTTACAAGGGCAGTGCTTTCTTCCTTGCAAGGAACAGCATGCTTCGCGAAAGCAATATTCTTAAATTTGTCAAAGATTCTAGTGTAATGAGGCCTGGATATTACATAGGGATTGATCCTCGCAGAAAACTCATTATTCTCGGAATTCGTGGAACTCATACAGTCTATGACATTATAACAGACATTATTTCTTCAAGTGATGGAGAAGTTACATTTGAAGGCTATTCAACCCACTTTGGCACAGCTGAAGCTGCTCGTTGGTTTCTGAATCATGAGATAGGAACAATAAGGAAGTGCTTAGAGAAATATGAGGTGCCGAATAACCTTTTCCTCCACCTCCTTCCCTTTTATATATTCTGCTTCCATATTAAGCTTCTTTCTATGCAGCAAACCCTTTGTGCTCTTTTATTTTGCTTGTAAATTTGTTTATTATCAAATTTGTAGTGAACCTAATTCTTGTACAGGGATTTAGGTTAAGGTTAGTGGGTCACTCTCTTGGAGCTGCTGTAGCTTCTTTGCTAGCAATCATGCTCCGTAAAAGGACATATGAGGAACTTGGATTTAGCCCTGATATTGTTTCTGCTGTCGGATATGCCACTCCTCCATGTGTTTCCAGAGAACTTGCTGAGAGCTGTGCCAATTTTGTTACTACTGTTGTAATGCAGGTGGGCAGATCTTGATTACTTGTTGGTAGTGTTGATTAGAGAAATTTAGTTTCCCCTTTCATTTGAAAAGAAAGTGAAAAACTTTCTAGGTATATCAATTCTATTGTCATTTGAATCCTTATGCCTTTCAAACTTTCATGTTTTTAGGATGATATCATCCCTAGGTTAAGTGCAGCTTCTCTCACAAGGCTGAGAAATGAAATTCTTCAAACTGATTGGTAAGTATGTGAATGCTCCAGCAATTTTACGCATTTGTTACCATGTTGAAAACAAAGATTGTGTCAACCAAACAAGCATGTTTTTTTTGGTTTCATATATGGCTGGCTTCCTTTTATGTCAGGTGGCCATAAACCCAACATTGTCATGCATTGACTTGTTTGGAGTATCAAACATGGGGAGGTTGCAAACTTTGATTTTTCAGTTTTTAAAATTTCTGCACTTAAATTGGGGTCATTTGCAACTTTGTCAATATTGACGAAATTCGAATGCATATGTTGGTATTCATATCATCTTGATTGGATCAAATGATACTCAGGCTGAAGAGGTGACTTCTTGTTTTGATGAGGCATATTTCGTGAGCTCATCATTTTCTTCCTCATACCCCCCCCCCCCCCCCCGCCCCCTCCCTCTCCTCTCTCCCATTCCTGATGTAGCCAGCAATGCATGAAATTGCTTATCAGTAGTTAGAATGCAGAAGCTAGCTTCCATGTTATCAATTTTTTTTTTTTTTTTTATCATTCCAATCATCCTTTCTTATCTGTGCAGGATGAGCGTGATTGAAAAGGATGACTGGAAAAGTGTGGTAGGTTTGGTCACAAATGCAAAGCAGGTTGTATCTTCTGTGCAAGATGTAGCTCGGAAACTTGCTGATTATGCAAAGTTCAGTAGCAAAAATAATTTTGATGGTAAGTTCATCTAGCCAACCCTGGATGTTGAGAAAATGTTATTTCCTTGAATCTTGATCTAGTATTTTTTTTAAGTTTGGTGTTCTATTAGCCTGGTTATCTTTTTGATGTAGGGCATGATGTGCCCCTTCTGTCTTTGTGACTATCCAAGGTTTGCCTAGTTTGAGGTTTAAGCTTTGAAGGTATAGCAAAGTGGATATTGAAGTTTGTAGATTGCCTTAGGCTTTGGAAGGATTTCATACTTATGACTGCTTTAGCAGCTGGAATCAACTTGGAAAGTGAGACAGTAATGCAATATTAACGTGTTTGGTTATGATAATGTTACATTCTCGAGAAAGTTACATTTTTAAACCATAGTTCCCAGTATCAAATTTCAATGCACATGACAATGTTCATCCAAAAGGTAGAAATATGAAATTAAAGGACGTGCATAAGTTCCATTGTTTTTAATAGTTAAAAAGAATAATTTCCTTCTATCCAATTGAAGAATGATATTGTGGGTATTATGATAAATTGTCGCTTACCTTTATCATCCCTAAGGACCAACCAAACCCAGGAATGTTACTATACAATCTCACAATGATGAGTGACTTGCTCAGAATTTCAACTTACTGGAAAGGTGATTCCAGATAGGAACGCTGGGAATCAACTTGATGCTACTTAGAGTTGAAGATGCAGGAGTTTTTGGAGGTAGCAGAACGATGTATCCAAAGTGCCTTTGGAATGATTTATTTTGATGAAAAGAACCAGGGGATTATGATGGTATTTGGGAATTGTAATGCTGAGGTGATTTTTGGTGAGATTTCATAAAATACAGCAAGAGGAAAGGAATTTCTAGGCTGCATGAGTGCGAAAACAAGTTTATCTGGTATCAGGTTTTATGAATTGCTGATGCCACTATCTTGTGGAACATTTTATGGTTTAGACTGCTGGAAAATGAACCCTGAGATTCTTTATTGTCGGGATCTCGGAACTTGCTGTGCCGTATGATGGAGAATCAATAATGTTTTACGAGTTAACTGTTTATGGATGACATAGGCTGACCTAGGTGGTGAAGAAAAGTGCATACACTATCAGAAGTACAAGAATTCATTGATTGGGAATAAATTATGCATGCCTTCAAACTGAAACCAAAATATTTCTTAATTCCGTATATGAATGTATGAAAACAACTGGATTATGTATTTATTTAGAAAGACTCTGCACTCTTCCTGGTCCTTTTAAGATTTAGGATCCCATCTAGGTAAAGCTTTCGAGTTATATCAAAAATTTTGTTCAGAGAAATGAGACAAGGCATTGAACTCCCAGTGAACTTCGGTCTTGATTTAATTAAAAAATATAGTATTGTTTCATAGGATATTTGCATTTTTTTTTTGTTCAAAAAAAAATTATTATGTTTCCTTTTGTACTAAGTTACTTGAAATTCGATTCTCTTGTTCGCCGTTTGGTGCATCTTACAGATAGTTCCATCAGTAAAGAACCACCCTCTGCTCCAGGAATCGCTTTAACTTCCAAAACTGCGATAAGCAATGATTCCGTCCCGGAGGAGTTGTTTGTTCCAGGCACTGTTTACTACTTAAAGAGGAACACTTGCAGTAGAAATGGCCGAGAGCTGGAATATTTTACACTCTGGAAGCGGCATCCGAGTGAACATTTTCAGAGGATAGTGCTGTCCAGCAACATAATTTCAGATCACAAGTGTGATAGCCATTACTATGCTTTGAGAGATGTGCTCAAAGTTTTGCCAGGAACAGACGAGGAAGGCATTTTTAGATGAATAAATTCCAATTAACTCGTCAAATTTTCACTGTAGATTACTTGTAAATGTCAATTTTGTTTTTCATTTTCAAGCATTCTTGCAGAAATTTGTTGAGGAATTGATTAGACTGAAAAATAAGTTTTAGGATAAATTAATCTCATTTTTTGAATTTCATGTATGAGTATCCTTGCCCTTCTTTCCTTTAGTTCTTTTGTACCAAGAATGCACACACCCGCCTAGCTATTTAAGCTATACCTCAGCTCCAATCAAAGTTTCAAAGTAAAATAATCCTTTGATCATATTCTATAATGTAAAAAGCAGCCGACTTTTGCCTTATAACTGTAAATAATGGGCAAAGCTTCCCCACCATTACCTACCTTAAAAAAGAAATTAGTGGATAGGCAAAAAGGAAATTTGCTGTACAAATTGCGACTCCTAGGTCACCCTTATAGGGCATATAGCATCCAAGAGAAAGTAGAAAACCATGCTGAATCAAATAAATTAAGGACATGATTTCCTCAATTTAATTTGCTTACAGATGCACCAAACTTAATTAATTATATCCATATCTTGTTAATGCTAATAAGTAAGTTTAGTCAAATTATATGGACTCCATTACAAATTTCTGTTGAGTTTCCATATGAGCATGATTGTCAGAAAATTATTATAGTCAGTCGAAAACGCTAAATGGGCTAGTTGGGCATGGACAAAATCACAGGAGTGCCATTTGCCTTTTACGCTTAGACATTTTTAAAAAAAAAATAAAAATTTAGCAGTTGCATTTGCATATAGTTTTTGAAGAAATTAATTTTCAATGTGCTCGTTCACAAAAATAAATGAAATACACCATTCTTACTCAAAAAACATCAATAAGTTCATTTTCATATTCAAACAAAAATAATAAATAACTTTGAAATGTAATCAAAGAATTACAAAAACTTATTCAGAATCTTTAGAATGCGTATTATTTTATTTAGCTATTCAAACCTACTTTGCATTAAAAAAAATAGATTAAATTAATTATATAATTAAGAAGAATATTAGTGATTGTAATTTTTTTACATAACTGCTTCAACGCTTATCCCTTTATTAGATGATAAAGTTAAAGAAAATCATTAGGTACTTTTTTTTTATCTCCACAGTAATCAATGAGTTAAAAAAAATAATTGTCACAATATTACTGAATCATATAAATAATAAAAAAAAAAGTAATGACACATGGTCAAAAAGAAAATTACTCTCCTGATTAATCTGGAAGAGAAGAAGAGTCCATAGCATGCATATATAGTCCAAAGCCAAATAGGGTTCAAAACAAATTTTAATTCATAATAATAAATAAAATAAAACAAATAATGGGTTGAAGCAGAAAGAGCAATTTAATTAGTTGGATATAATTTGGCCAAAGCTCCTAAAAACAGGTGAGCGACATGTTGAAGGGGACACATAATCTTTGAATTTTTAAAAACAAAGGGGTGATGGGGCCTAAATTTAGTGTATGAAAATACATCAACAGTGTATATATAACAGATTTGCGATGGACTGCACTAACTCTACTCATTATTCATTTTGGTACCAAAGTATGTATTCTTTTTTCTTTGGCTGATTAAGAAAGTAGTGTTTCGAGTTCCTTTTCTTTTGGTCGGGGGAAAGTTGTGTAGTGTACATCAAAAGTGAAAGGGTTTTTTCTTGAAAAAACAATTATTATTATTATTATTATTATTATTATTATTATTATTATTATTATTATTATTATTATTATTATTATTATTATTTTATTTACTGGGACAATTTCTTATTATTAAATATATATATATATATATATATATATGTATGTCTAGACTAGATGTGTATTTGTGACATAGAAAGGGAAATTAGTATTATTTTACTATAAGAGCCTGTAGCCGGTGGGGCTTCAATTGCTTGAAGGGTCTAATCCAAAAGGAATTCCTTTCTTTGAAGAAAGTTTAATTAGTTTGAATTTATGGTTTTTTTTTCTTTTTTTTATCATAGAATATATTATGTTTGATACTTAAATTCACGAAAAAAAATTGTCAGAATTACTCTTGAATTTTTTTTATAATAATCAATTTACTGCAAAAATAATTTCTAAATATGTTCATATGCAATTTTTATTTTGCGGTCATTTTAATTAGCTCATTTTATTTTAAATTATTTTTTATGTATTATTTTATTTTGATTGTATAATTTACTAGTTTATTACAATATGTTGTTAGAAGTAGAAGATTATTATTGAAATTTGCCCTCAAAATTTTTAAAATTTTGGAATAAAATTAGTTAATTGATATTAATGATACTGTTCTGATAACCAGAATTGTGATATTAAATTCGAATTTTTAATTAAATCTATTATCTTGTATCAAATATATATATATATATATATATATATATATATATATATATATATATATATATATATAATAATAATAATAATAATAAGAGATAGAGATTACAACTCTTTACCTACTTATATTTATTAAGAATTTCATCATAAATTAAATCAGAGTACGCCAATGTATACTTCAAAAAATTTCATATTATGAAACATATTAAAAATATGAAACTATTATCAGCATGTGACTCACACGTGTGGTCTGAGCTCCTCATGCGCAATGACGTTGTAACATTGTTCGTAGGAGTTAGGACCATATACTAATAGTCACATAATTATTTTTGGCCAAATAATCCATGAATTAATTATTTGAAGCTAAATTCTGTCTTTTACTCTTATGGTTTCTCCCAGGTTGTCTCCACCTGTGATTTAGATTTCTTACATATGAAGTTAATTAGTTTATAATCATTAATTAATCAATATTAACACAAATAAAACAAAAGCCATCTATGGATTCAAAATTGAAATGACATCCCCAATTGTCTTTTATGTGATAGAACTCAAAGATTAAATCATCAGCTCCATATATTATGGTTTGAACTTTGAACAATTGCCCCCTATTCAAAATACATAGGAAATGTACATAAATGTGTAAATTCGTCATGCCATTTAAATTATATTTAATTAAATTATTTAAATATTGTTAAGAAAATGAAGGTTTATAGTAATGTTTCTCAATCATAAGCAATTCCATTTTCATCTTCTTTTGTATTGTCGGGGTCTAAATTGATGTTTCAACGTCTAGGAAAGCTGAATATGATCGCTTGACCATAACCTTTTATTAAATATATTAAGAAATTAAATTTACATTTTTTTTTTAAAATGTGCAATTACTCTAAATAAATATTGGGATTATAAAATAAAGTTTATAGTGTTATAAATTGAAATTCAAATATCAACCCCAATATGTACCTAGAGTAATTATCATATTAGTAAATTATTAAATTAAATTATACAAATAAATTTTAATTTAATTATATTAATTTTATCTCTCTATATATATATTATGAGATCTAGAAATAACTAAAAACTAAACATGTATTTGTCTACATAATTATTCTTGATTTATAATTCCAATGAACAATATAAATAATTATTTTCCTTTCCATATAATTCCAATATCATTCATCGAGATTCCTATATAACTTGAATTCAACTCATGAAATAATAAACATATATACATGACATGATGATAACAATAAATAAAGTATAACATGCACATATTCTTGATAAATATTATTATTTGTTTACATTAATTATATAATTAAGAACATTATATATAATTATGCTCGATTCCAAAGGGATTTAAGTGACGTTCTAGATTGAGAAGAAAGAAATTAATTAAGGGATAATAATGAATTAAGAAACCCTAGCTAGATATATATCTTTCAGTCATCCAACACACGTGCAATGGACCCATATCAAATACAAGGTGTCGGCTTGACCAGTCTTTATACAGGCAAATTAAAGCATCAATTTTCAAACTTTGTCTAATTTAATTATATTTACATACACACAAAAACAGACAATTTAATTTGTTTTTTCTAATTAATATGCGAGAAATATGTGTGATTTCCACTCCTTGATTCCTTGTTATGGATCTGTTTTGTTTTGTTTTTTTATTGCATCGATACCTAATCCTTCGTTATTATTTTTTTACCAATTTAATTTAATTTTAAGATTGTAATTCATGTTCTAATATAAATGCCAAAATAACATATGTATAAATTTTATCTTTAATTAATTAGCCCAAACCCTAACTTTCATTTGAGTGATTGATAAACATATTGGAATCAAAATTATAAGACTTGAGAAATAAATACTATATTTATTATACATCACACTTTGATTCAAAAACATTAAAAAAAATACAAGACGGAATTAATTATTTCGTAAATTAAAGTTTCTTATACCTTCACATTCAATATGAAAAATATACCTAAATATATAGTAAATAATTAATAATTAATTTTACCAATGCAAGTGGTATATATATAAAAAAAAAACTATAACTCATAGTGATCATATTATAATGTTATGAGTTGTCTTAATTTTATCTATCAATACAAGCAATTGAATCTTAAAAATAAACTAATTTGTACTTAATTACCATTAAGCTAAAAGCTATTACCCTAATAAAGCGAGTTTTGCCAATCATATGAGAAGCTTCCCAAATTAATATATATAATTAAATATATAAAAGTAAAATATTGTATAAAAAGATTATGTTGTTGGAGTAAAGATTAGTGCAAAGATTATTTTGACCATAGTCTTGTAAGTTCCTTATTAATTAATTAATTAATTAACTAATTGAAAATAAGTATTAATTTTCTTTTATATAATAAGAAATTGAGAATATGTCAGTCCAAAAATTATTCTCTCACAATTATATTTATTTATAATTATGACCCTTAATTTATCGTTTTCTTTGCTTGGCTCCACCTCCACTAGGTGGTGACGTGGCATTAGTTTTAGCGGGGCCCATCCGTGGGTTTTGTAAAAGACTAAAATAGTGCACTCGTGCGGCGTGTCAGCTTCAGGACCGAGGGGGTAAAATGTCAGTGCGTGTATTTTAATATTGGCACGTGCATCACAATCCCAAGGAATAATTATTATTATTTTGTATTTAATTATTTGAATAATAAAAGTGTTTTTTTTTTACCTTCAACCATTAATGATTCTAAACATTTTAATAATTTTCTTAATGTAATTCCCTCAATTATAATGGAATGACAATAAACTATTGTAAACATGTTTCAAGAAAATAATGGTGATTATATATGGTGTTGGTCACATTTAATTTTCTGATTGATACATATTTAAAATCATAAGCATTCATTTTAATGGCTTAAGTTTTGATAAGTATTATTATTATTATTATTATTATTATTATTATTAAGGAGAATCTCGGTTTAAAATATAGAAAAAATATTTATAATTGTGGTGTAACTAATTTTAAATTGATTTAAGTCATTTTAAAAATAATAATGAATTCATAATTAATTATTATTTAATTATTATTAAGCATTAGGTTAGGAGATCTACAAATTAAAAGTTGGAAGTCACCACTCCTAAATTAATACTATGTTTTATTTTACTTAATTATATGCTTTTGATAAATTTTTAATTAAAAAATTTCAGTCTTTTGAAAATGATTGCAGTATTATTGAATTAAAAACTATTGATTTATAAAAAGTTTAAATCTATTTTTTTGGATCTTAAACTTAATAATTTATTTTATCAAGTTTTAATTCTAATTGTGTTTTATTAATTAGCACCTGATATGATCATATATAAAGGTTGTGGTGAAGCGTACGGAATCAGCATATGCATATTAACATAAACAACATTGGCTTGCACTTTCGACTAATTATTCTCCCAAATTGTGGTGGGGCAGATTTGTTTTTATCTCATCATAAAATGTGAATTTTATCCATACCCTCGTTGGGTAATCAATTGCAACTACTAATTATATTTTAGATTTCATTTGTATCACTTTAAAATGTAATTAATAAATTAATAATATTCTAAAATTTAATAATGAAATTTAATTTTTATAATATTATCAATTTGATTAATTTATAAAATGGAGAGATTAAATACACCTTATTTGGACAATACACTTATATCTAAACAATCATGTTGATGGTTTTTAATTGAATAGTTTGTCTCATAATGCAGTTTGAAAAAAGTTTGTCTCATAATGCAAATTGATCGATATGGAAATTAAAATGAAAATTCAAAATTTATCACTCTTATTATTCTTTTAATTTTAATGAATATCTATTTTAGAGAAAATTTTTATTTCAATGAGTTTGTTCATTCTATGAAAACAATGCAACTTTTTAATTTTTGTTTCGAATCTACCATTATTGATAAGTATTTCACAATCTTCAAATTCCATTAATTTTTTTGTAAAAAAGTCTATTAATTTCAAAGTGTATTATAATCAATTACATAAATTACTAATCATTTTCTTAGCTTTTATGCAACATAAAAAAATTATCTCTATTTTTTATGCGATAAAAAGATATGGGTTTCGCTATTACTGCATGATTTGTTAAACACAGGAAGAATAAAACAAATTTATATTTATTTCTAAATTGAGAAAATTATTAACCTCCCATGACTTCATTTTAGATTTTCTGAAAAAAAAAATTAATAAGTTACTTTACCGACCAATTACGAGATTCGATATCAAGTCTTATGGATCACTATTAACAAGTCAATTTTTAGGAATCTACATATCTGTACAAGATCCCAATAAGAATTTGAAAAGGGATTAAAATCCTTTTTCTCTAATTTTTTTTAAAAAATAAGAAACGGAAATGTGATGCTCTTAAGAAATTATTGTCCAAAATGGAAGGATAACTAAAATTAATAATATGTAATCTCAATAAATTAATTTAAACATGCCTTCTTGTCTGCAAGATCACTCTTCCTTTTCATGCTTCAGTGGCCAACAAGTACACATGACCTAAAGTGATTTTTTCTCATGGTGGGATTAATGGCTGCCAATTTGGACGATCCCATGCACATACCCTTTGTTAATACGTCCACATGTTTTTTCCAATATATATAGGCTTAATTAGTTGCTTTGTCATTATATTCTATAATGTTTGCATTAGTTTAATTAAATTATTGGGATTTTAATTGGGTAAGCAAAATATTAATTAATTAAGGGGTTTTGTGTTTATTGTGGCCTAAAGGTCACTTTTGAGCATCACATCAGTTTAGTAACTTCAAGCCCCTATTCAGACACGAGCGTACATTAAGATCAGCTTGTAGGGCATGGACTAGCAACCAAACAAAATATGAAAAATCAAAACCAAAAGGAAAATGCTAAGTCCAACAACTATATATTTCAATTGTTTTGCGCAAAAATCTATGGATAGGGATGGTTTATGAACGAGTTCATGAACTTGGTAAAAATTTATTTCTATAATTAATTTATATTTATAAAAAATTAACTTTTTATAGTAATTATAATATCTTATTTGCTCGATTATGAATGAATATATAACATAATTAAACTAGGAAAGAAATTTTCAAGGATACTGCTTTGATTATTGTTTCTTTGGATATAGCATTAAAAAAAATTAACACAGTAGTTTTAAGTTGGAGGAAATTAAAACAATTATTTGATAGAAATCTAAGTTCTAAAATGAAGAGAAAGAGAGAGAGAGAGAAGGGTATAGGGGTTAAGATGGGGAATCATGATTATAAGTAGAAGTGGGGCCAAAGTGCACATATGGGGAAGGTCTACATGTTGGTGTCTATGTGTGACACAAGTAAGTGATTTGAAAATGATTAATTATTGTATATAAATATACGATTAGTTAATGATAATTATACTGTTATTGCTCGACAAGCTGTGACCTTCAGGTTTTAAAGAATTGTCAAACACCGAAAAAGAAGAGAAAATCCTTTCTCTGTGTGTGTGTGTGCTATTCTTCGTGCTTCACTCATAGTCAAGTGTTCTATTCCACTGTCATTCTTTTTTGTTTCTTTCAATTTTGGAATATGCTCCTTTATGGTCTGATTATCTGTACTTAATCAGTGCTTAAGACTCCTTCAATCACAATATCTTTCTATTACTATGAAACATTAAGAATATCTTTGTCTTCTTAAATGGACCTTATTTGTTAGATCTTTAACTTCTTATCTGTCAAACTCTCAATGCTTCATTGTAATGTTTGTCTTCCTCAATGATCATTTTCTTTATCTTTAAAAAAAAAACAAAAATCTCTCTTTGAATCATAAATTTTGTCTAATTTAAAATAGCATTCAAGCTTCCTTTGAATAAATAATTGGTTAATAAAAGGAACTCTCCAGTGAAAGATTAAAAAAAAAAAAAAAGATCTTATAATTAATGTGTGGAAGACTTCCTGCATTGAGTATGTTAAATACTTGAATTAAATGCAAGCCAAACAAAATAATGAATGAACTAAAAGGAAAAAAAAATTATCATATGACAGTCATGTATTAATTGTTAATTCAGTTCAAAAATAAATACATAAATTCTGTCCAGATAAAAAAAAATTTACATATACCATTTTTGAGTTCTTTTTTTTTTTAAAGTTTATAAAATTCCTATTAAAATTAAAAACCTTAACTTTTGTAATTAGTTTAAAGATTGAACTCCAGTATATATGAGACAGAACTGATCATTATCTTCAATTATAATTAATCATTTTAAATTTCATTAGGTGTTAATCGTAGTGATTTTGATTTGATGGAATCCACATATATATAATAAATCAATGATAATTGATAAAGCATTAAGAGGGGGTTTCGTTATAACATGGAATATTTATATGTCTGGATAAAACTAATTAATAATTAGAAGCCTCTGCTTTAAATAGGATTTAATTACTTTTTCTTAGGGTTGATATATGGAGCATGACCTGTTAACTCAATCAATCTGAAAATGTGTCATTAATTATCTGATTCAGCTACATCAACCAACTCAACCTGACTTCATCTGTCGAGATTGGGCACTTTTAATTAGCAATTTCAGACCCATTCTAGCTCGAATATTCGCAACCTCAACCTCAACATATATTAACTGCGTTCTTCACATGTTAGGAAGGTTCAGTTGCAATAGCCACGGTGGCTTGTATAATTTCTTAATCTTATAATATTTTTTTATTCAAAAATCCTTTTTCCTTATAATTTCAAGGAAAAAAATGATTTCATACATCTAATTATTTTTTCCAAAATGCCTTATTTAGAGCAAATAGGACATTAAAATTAATGTCCTATGAGATAATAATCAAAATATTTTTCCTGATAAATTTCAGGGACTCGATCTATAATATATTCATTCATGGATCGATTCCACAAAATATTATCATATACAAAATTTATTTATATATAAAATAATTATAAATTGGATTTGAATAAAAATTTTCCATCACATTTTTAATTACTAACTATATTTTGTAGAAGATATTTATAATATGTTTAAAAAGTTTATACATGCAATAAGAATGATTGTCTAATCACATCTTTATTCACTGCCAGCTGTGTTTTGTATATATGTTTGACTCTATTGTCATCCCTTATATGTTGCAAGACCTTAACAAGTTACAAATTACAATACAGAAAGGAACATATTCTCACATTTGTTAAAATAAATAAATCAGCTAGAAAATATATATAGGATGATTATTTTCTTCAATCTAAAGTTAGACCTTCAGGGGAAAACCAAGATTTTTCTTTCTAACAGATTTGCTTATAATAATATCGACATGGAAAAATTTCTCTCAATCCAATCCTCTGTTTTATCTTGCTCATAGATCCTATACCTATGGGATATTTATTTAAACTGGGAAAATGTAGTTGCAGTTATCACATATATAAAATACAATTAATAACTATGTAATTAGGGACTAGCTATAAGCTACACATAATTAAGAAAAATAATTAGTATTTAAGTATAATAAAATCCAGTCATGTATATATCAAGCAATTAGAAATGGGTTTGGTTTATGCTTAGCTCTTTTGTCGTATAAGGATGTTAGAAGGAATCTTATTTTAAGGGTATTAAAATTTTAAGATTAAAAGTTTTGTAAGGAATAAATAATCAAATATGTAGCCCATTAAGGGAACCAATTGTAATTAAGTATTCATTATTATATGATCCACCACCCTCCTCTTCAAGTGTTTATAAGCATGGTGATAATGCTTAGCACAAAGCTAAGATTAAACCCACATACAAACAGAAAAAAAGGAAAAAAAAACCCCACAAATTAAAGTTAAGAGATCATAATATCATCAAACATGACTGGTTCTGGTTCTCCTTGTGGTGCCTGCAAATTCTTGAGAAGAAAATGTGTGAGAGGCTGTGTTTTTGCACCTTATTTCTGCCATGAACAAGGTGCCACCCATTTTGCTGCTATTCATAAGGTTTTTGGTGCTAGCAATGTATCAAAACTGCTTGCTCATCTTCCTGTTAGCGATCGATGTGAAGCTGCTGTTACAATTTCCTATGAGGCTCAAGCTAGGCTTCAAGATCCCATTTATGGCTGTGTTTCCCACATTTTTGCCCTTCAACAACAGGTTTGTTTTCGTTTACCTTGCAATATTCAGATTCATTAATTAATTCTTCAAACCCTAGTTCTTATAATTAAAGATTTCATGAATTAATTTGTTTTCACTTTCAATTTGTACAGGTTATGAATCTACAAGCACAACTTGCCTCTCTTAAAGAACAAGCAGCTCAAAGTTTGATCAATGGCACCTCTGCTGCTACAAACCCTAATGAGAAATACTATGGAAAATCACCTTGTGTACCACAAGAGCTTCAAAACTGGTTTCAGCAGTCAGAAAACTCTTCAAACTTGGTTCCACAATTCAATCCAAGCCTCACCGAATACGGCGAAAGTGGGTTGATGGATCCATACTCCATGGGAAATAATTTTGGAAATTCTTCATCTTCATCATTTGATAGCTTTGAAGAGGCTTCTCATCAAACCATTTCTTCTTTGGATTTGCAAACAGATAATAGGCAATGGAGTTATCAAGACTCTGATGATCTTCGATCGGTAGCTTTCGGTTATCTTCAGCACTCATGATTAGGGGAAAAATGGAAAAAAAAATGGAGAGAGTGAAGTCTTGTGGCTGAGATATATAAAGTTATAAACGGTGAAGACAGATTTTACTGTCAATTTTTTTTTTCTTCTTTTGAATTGCTTCTGCTGCATACTTTGAAACATGCACTTTTGTTGCTATAAATAAAAGCTAGGAACCCTAAATTAATGATGCTCAGGCAATTCAGAAACCCTAAATTCTCTCCTAATTTTACTTTCTTTAATCTAGTGCAATCTTGTATTCTTGTAGAATAACACTATTAATTTTCCTCTTTAGAAAAGTTTATTGAGAAAATTCTAGTCTTATTTATAGTTAATTCCCTTTTCTTTTTATTGACCTATTAAGGACCTAAATTCTTCACCTAATAATTAAAGACAACTACCTACTTTATATGCTTGTTCACTACTTCCCTTCATAAACCCAGTAATTAAAATTTCACTGCCCAAAAGAATTTATCTGATATGTTCCCAGTGGAATTTTAATTTAGTTGAAATTTTTTTCTTGAAGTATTAATGGGAGATTAAGAGACCCATAACTTCATAAGATTTATTTGCAAAGCAATGTTCTATATATACCTACAAGAAACTTGATGAGATAATAATGTTTGATAGTTTCATGTATATACAGGTGAAAACTTGATTAATTTTCTGCCGAAGAAAATGGCTAACATACCTGTATTTAACTTTAACACTGATCACTTATTCTAAGAAAGTAAATTGTGATTGTGCCTTGTAAATAATCGCATTGAACATGAACTTTTTGGAGCATAGCTCCAGCATTTGCTGAAGTATGCTTGTTGGGCAATTATCAAACATGATTAATAGAAGCTAGAATACGATTTAGATTTTTTAAATAACAGATAAATTATATGACTTGCCTTGAATTGTGAGAAGCCTAATTATATCATACGTATATATAAATGATCCCAAGAAAGTTAAAATATTCCCTCTTCGTATATCATTGAGCTTAACCTAACCATGCTTTCATCCATTGATTGTTTGCTTTCCTATTGATTTTCTATACATTTACAATTTGAATGCACAATGTCCAAAAAGATAAAGAATCTGCTATTACTATTCTTATCTCATGTATATATGTGTCAATGTATGATTATCAAAATGTCTTCTTCATTTTGTTAATTAACAATTTCATTTCGATCTTCGAACTAAGAGCAATGATATTAGCTTTGTTAAATGTGATCCAATAATCCTCGGTATACATTCGAATTAAAAGGCTGTTAATTCTTATTTTAAGAATTCCTATATATGCTTTCATTGGAACTTGCTCTGCTGATTTATTGTTAAATTAATGCCAATTATACATGACTAAGCTTCTCCCATGTTAACCCATTTCATGCAATAGGTTTGCTGTTAGTATCTGTTTATCATATTTATCCAAAAAGACCTGATTAGAGATGTATTTTTTCAAGTGGCAGATTGTTTATATTGCAACTTCGATATTTGATAAGTGATGTATTAATCTGTTTTAATAGTTATGGTTTTAATGGGTGCTATTTTTTCAACCGTTAAATAAAAAATCTAAAAAGTCTTAATAAATTTTATAATAATTATAAGCATTTAATGCAATTTAACACTAAAAATTATAATGATTATCAAATGTAACTATTGAAAAATCTCGTATATATATATAGAGAAATAATCTCCATCGTTTGTTGAGGCATCTGGAAGAGATTTTTTTATGAATGAAGCATACAAGAGTATAATTCTTTGTTCTTGATGTTTGATGAAGAAGGAGGCAAGCATGTGAGAACATATGTAAAATATGAGATGGAAAATGTTAATGCATATGAATTTGATCAAGAAAGTGCATTACTGATTTACGATAATTAGGATTGTTCATTTTCCATCATAAATTAAAATGCACTCCTTTTATTTATATATTTGTATCAATGAGAGCACATTGCGTATTACTCTTAGTTACCATTATTTGCGGGTGTTCAATTTATTTATCAAGCAAACTTCATTGCCTCTTTCTTCGCTACTGCCATGATACCTTAGACATGAAAAAGATTGATGAAACTGGAAATGTATCTCTTTGAATTAATCCCCCCTCTTTTACTCGTAACATATACCTAAAGTTGTATATATTATTTCCATTTCTGATGGTTAAAAATATAAGAATTTGGCTCTTAGAATTAGGATCAAGTTGGTAGCTAAAATTTGATAGTTTATTAATGCGTGAGAATTGAGATATATATGTTTAGAAGGAATACCTTCTGGTTTTTAAGCAAATATGAATAGAGTTTGTTCTTTTTTAATACATATGTAACTCTATTTTTTTCTTGCTACTTGTCAACTGCCAAAGATCCTGAAAAGCCCATGTTCTAAAGAAAAACGGAGGAACAACGAAAGAGTTAGAACTTTTTGGGCCTTCCCAGCTCATGTTTCATCGTCTTTTTTATTTCCCTTTTTCAAAGCACTGGAGAAAAGTTTTTTTTTAACACCGATAGATTTTGAATCTTGACGCGTGTTTTCAAAATAGTTTCACCATTAAACTTAATTGTTTAGAGAGTGTAAGAAGTGGCTTTTAACTTGCTTAAAAGCAAATTAAGCCCATGTTGAAGATTCCTGAATAATTTGAGCTTATAAGAAGAAGATTTGCTGTTGGTCCGATTGCAATTATGAAAGTAATTCCTTATTCTCTAACCCAGTGGATCAAAGGTTTTTTCCTTCACCCCTTCATTTACTCTTGGTTCAGGTTAAAACTCCATATTTCAGGTAGCATATACTCGTACTTTAGAAGCTAATAACCTGAGATTAAGAAACTAATGCTTGTGATATTGGGCTGTAGTTGGTGAGATTGTGAATTAACTCAACTATCCCTCCTCAGAAATTAGGAGGAATGTTGGATTTGCTTGAAAATATTTTGATGGCTAAACTATCGAGTAAGGTGACTCTATCATCCACCATTTAAACTGTGGGGAGCGTTGATCTATTGCACAACATTACAAAAAAATTACATGACACAAGTATTATCCTGTATAACCAAAACTAAACGTGGTAGATCATTCCTACTTCTAGTGTTGATGCATGAGGAACACTTAGCTCATACACCGCTGCCCGGCTGTTCCTCCTTAGGAACTCATACCCATAATTAATTACAAGCTTCTTCAACATGCTAGATCCTTGCTTGGCTCTCATATATGAGTGCCCTAGTATGTATGCAATCCCGGCTTCCCTGGCTTCCGTGAGTTCATTTAACTCTTCCCTTGCCCCTCGGTCGATCTTCGAGCATTCTGGGATGATAAATCTCACTCTTTTTCTGGGGTGGATTGCCGGTGGTGATATTATCTCCCTCAACTCTGACGTGCTAGCTGACTCTATGTTACCAGAATCATCCTTGCTCAATCGGATTCCCTCTGTATGTGTAGAACATGTCCCAACTACTGTCATTCTATCTTCATCCTCTCCCAAATCACCATTTGCACCGTTGGATTCTGTGCTCCCAGAGCGAATATACTCAGCTATGCTACATACAAGATCATTTTCAAACTCCACATCGTCTTTGTGGACATCACGATATCCGTAGCGTACAATGCACCTGTAGAGCCTGTATTCTCTTGGACCAATATGACCCACTAGAAACCGCTCCTCAGGTCTGACGTGTGGAACAGGGACAGATTTAATGCAGAGGAAGACCAAGACTTGGTGGAATGCTGGAAGGTTGGTGACAAAGTGGGAGAAGATTGCTGGAATTCCAGACACAAGCTCAGTGTGGATGAGGCCAATTCCCTGGACACGCACAATTCCAAGGCTAGGACCCAAGCCTAATAGCCAGTTTATAGAGACCTTGTTCTGGACATCAAATTCATACTTTTTGAGTGTGCCATAGTGCCAGACACACATAATGATCAGGAAGATGAATGCAAGTGCAATCGGAACCCAGGCCCCTTCAAGGAACTTTATAAGGGAAGCAGTGAAGTAAAGAGCTTCAATTGTGCCAAAGAAGAATACAAAGCATATTGCAAGAAAGACACTTTTATGCCAGCATAAGACGATAACTAGAGACATCAGGCAGGTGGTAACCAGCATAACAGTTATAACTGCCAAACCTGTTCCACAAGAGGCAACTAGTTAAAGAACATTCTTAGAAGTCTATAAAAGGAAAAACCATGAAATATTTTATGTTGTGATTCACATCAAAATTTTCAGCAGGCTCCTTTTTATGAACAGAGATGTCCTTTTTGGAAGCCTCAACTGTTACAGTTCCACAACTCAGGATTCCTTCAGACAAAATCTTAACCAAAATAATTCTAGATTATGGGAGTTTCTATCAAAATTTAACTTGCTTCATATAGAACTTGAAATGTGACATAATCCCATAATTATATTTAGTAAAATAAGCATAACTACCTACTATATTTATTAAAAGCCACTGCATAATTCAGCTGTTACTGTAATCATACCTGATGCATTGCCCAGACGTTTCGTGTCTCTGAAACCAACAGTGACAGCCAAGCATAACAGCATCAAGGTCCAGTTGATCTCTGGGATGTAGATCTGACCATGGATTTTGGATGATGTGTGGACAATTTTTACTTTAGGAAAGCAACCTAAAGCAGAGCATTGCTTGATGATGGAGAAAGTTCCAGTGATGATAGCTTGGCTTCCAACTACTGCAGCAAGTATGGCTATAACCAGAACCGGCCATCTTAACTTATCTGGCAAAATAATGTGGCATACTTCTTGTTAGCTGAAACTTGCAAACAATCCAAAATAATATAACCTCAACAAAAACTAATCAGAAACACATACCTGGTACAGACACATAAAATCCAATTCGATAATCATCATTATTAAAATGATGCTGAGATAGATAGGCAGCTTGTCCCATATATGCAAGAACCAACGAGGGATACACCAAAGAGGTGAAAGCAATCTGGAGAAATGTGAAAGCCCATTACATGTTATTTTTAAAATGGAAATAGCTGAAAAAGAAGTTAAGTTCATTCTCTTGATGCTTTTCTAGCCAATATAAATAAGCAGAAAGGGGGGAAGACTTAGTATCTAAAAGCATATGAAAATGATATATGCGATTTCATCAAGTCAACTCATTTCAGTATACGAAGCCCCAAGTCCTGAAGAAAAAAGTTGTCTCAGAAAATCTAGTGCGTATCATGATATAAACTTTTCTAACATATAATACAATTAATTGGGGGTGAATTACGTAGACGGCACCTGAAATATATAACACGTAACAACTCAGTATCTAAATTATTATTTGTAACTACAAAATACCTGAATTATTATTTTGTAACAATAAAGTACCTATGTTATACGGTAATATAGATTGTTGCTAATTGAAGTACCGTGTTGTTAGATTGTTATTAATTGGAATACCATATGGTTACAAAAATATGATTACAACTCAGCGTGTCCTTAGGAGATATTAACGGAAAATGACAGAGATATTTTATTGTTACAAAATAATAATTCAAGTATTTTGTAGTTACAAATAATAATTCGAGTATTGAGCTATTACGTGTTATATATTTCAAGTACCGTACGTGTAATTCACCCATTAATTAACTTTTAATTAAAATAACCATCATGCAATTGACATGACCAACCCAATGGTTTTCATGACGCAATTCAAAGGCCTGAAGAAACGTGGATCCACCATAATTAATTTGCACTCCTCAAGAAATTACTAAATGCAAAACTGAGCAGCAGGCAGCATTAACGGTAAATATGCATTAATGAAAATTTAGTCATAAAAGATAACATGTAGCATGCCGTAACAACATTCTTTTACTTAAGTATCCATGCCCTGAAATATTCCCCATGAAAAGTGCAGAGAATGCAAGCGGAGCAAGAATGAAAAGATGAAGCCCTTCAACTTAGGCTAAGATTTGAGTTTTTCCCAATTTCCATTGCCAGGTAAAATGGTGCATATGGGTGATCACACAATATTTTCAACAGAATCCTGCAAGAATAAGCATTAACTCTAAAGTAACACGAACGCTGAACCACAACCTACTAGTTTGCTTCTAATTAATCCTTGAAACATCAAAATACTCATGTAGTGTCACAGAAGGTGTTTCCAGGGTCCAAATCAATACATAGAGTGATTATTTTTCAAGTACATACCTTGATTGACAATTGAGAAAAGTGTCCAAGATCAGCAAACATAGCTTCAGAGCCTGAATAATGAAAAGTCCAAGTGAAAAAAAAAAAGGAAAACGTGATATTTGTAAGCAACCTAATGGACAGAATTGATCGTATATTAACCTGTTATGCACAACAATATCCCACCCAATGACATCCAACCTCCTCGTTGAGTTTTCCTCAAAAACTTGTACATATAATATGGTGATAAGGCTTGATACACATGAGGATTCCAGTGTATGATATTATATATCCCAATGACACTGATGCACAGAAGCCACAATAGAACCACCGGTGCAAATAGGAATCCAACCCTGTGGGTGCCATAATGTTGAAGGGCAAATAAGCCTATCAGTATGATGCATGCAACTGGAACTTCTACATCTGCAAAGTAATTGACTTTTTAAGGAGCAAACGTCATTTTAGGAGGTATGTCACTTGTCATATAGCAGGAAAGACAATTGTGAAATTTAATCTACTGATGTAGGAATGATATAAACATGGAGGCTTGCAGCAGCAGCAGCAGCAATAAAAAAAATGTGATAACTAAGGTTTGTTAGCACTAAGAATAAAATAATAAGCAGTGGCTACTTTTTGACATGTTCTTCAACCAAACCATGGAAGGTATATTTTGCTACCTGGATCCTCAAATCTATATGGATAATAAAGGGAGTTCCACTAACTGTTTGGAGAAGAAAAAGTATGTTGTTATTTATGATGTCAAGATAAAGTCCTCACACTATCTAATGCATGTCATAACTATGCTAGATGAGTGCTGCTGCTCCAATATCAGGATTGAACTACAATAATTTTCACAATCACAAGCTTTTCCCTCCCTTCAATCCTCTTGAACAAGTTCTCCTGTACAGATAAAATATAAAAAAGAAGTGAAAAGTTTCTTATTTGTCAGCACACATCCAATTGATGAAGTTCATGTCTCATACTCTTCAAACCCCCATAAGAACCTTGACTAGTTTAGAACCCACTAAACTACAACTACTTGTACCCCACCCACTACCACACGCAGCCAATTGTAGAAATGACGTACCAACCATTATATAAATGAACCAATTTGTGCTATTAAGAGTTGAAATTTTTAGGTAGCATCAGGCATCCATTATCCAAAGTAATTGTAATAGTAAAATCCGGTTTGGTTTTAATAAAATCTTGCTCAAATTGATAAAAGTGACATAATGTATCAATTACGATGCTAATAGAAGTTCAATAAATGGAACTTGAACCTTAATTTGCTTCATTCTAACTAGAAGGTTCAGGTTATCAATCTGCTATCGCGAAGGTATTCACAACAATAAAATTCGAAATTTAAATAGAAAATGAGAGGAAGAGAAGGGAAAAAATGTTACATTTGTGATGCTCTCTTGACATGGAAAGCTCTAGACCAGAAACAGCAGAAAATACTGCACAAAATCACGCCAAAGATCCAGAAACCAAAACAATTAGCTACAAGAGCTCACAAAGTATATTAATTTAGACCCAAAAAGATATTGAAAACAAAAAAGGAAATTCTTTAGATTACCAGAGATAGCAGGGGTTAGGACACCATCACCAATCACCATAGAAGTCCCAATCAAAGCCAAAACAAGCAAAAACCTCTGCAGAACTCTGTGTTTCTCCAAAGTAGATTTCAATCTAGCCCCAAAATTTGATTTTGGTGTTGACCCAATACCATCCTTCTTGTATTGATATAGTTCCTCATCAGCTACCTGACAATTGGGAAGTGAGTTGACTCGGGCGTGTCGACATAGCAACGAGTATAAGGCAAAAGTCCCTCCTTCTCCATTATCATCAGCTCTTAGCACTATAAACACGTATTTCAACAAAGGGATCAGAGTAAGTGTCCAAAACACAAAAGACAGAACCCCAAAAATCTCTTCGTTTGTCTCAGAGTGATGAATGTCCTCAGCAAATGTGCTCTTGTACACATACAATGGTGAAGTGCTTAAATCTCCATAGACAACTCCTAGACTTTGATAGGCCAAAATCAATACTGTTCTCCATGATTCTTTCTGCACAAAAAAAAAAAAAAAAAAAAGATCAATAGGAAGATTTGCTACCAGTTTTGAGAGAGTTTTCACTAAAAATTTATAAATTCAAACATGATGATTTGATTATAAAAACTAAGAATGGCTACTTTTTAGAAAACACAAGAACTAATGCATAATAAGTGAATATTACCATCTCACCTTTACATGATTTTGATAAATCCCAGTTTCCAGATCCATGATGGGAGACCTCAAAATAAGAAAAAATCCATTTTTGATGAGACTTTCAAAGATTTAACAATAACCCATTAGCCAAAATATCAACCTCCCTAATAAAATACTTGTTTAACAATCACACAAAAATCACAGCACACCGAATTAAATATGGGAATATTTATATAACAGTGAAAGACGGATTAAAAAAAAACTATAGATAGAGATAAAAACTGTTTCTTATTTTCACAACAGTTGAACAACCATGAAATGCAGACAGAAGAACAACAAACATGAAACACTGAAAAAGATAAGCATATGATATGATGAGGTACGCTCTAAACTTGGAATCAAAGAACCCAAAAAAAAACTAAATAGAATATGAATATTTGGCGTGCGTTTCTGGGCAAGATAGAGAGGCGAGGGAGAAGATAGAGATAGACACAGAGAAAAGAAAAGAGTAAGTGAAATTTGTTTTATAGTTGGTAAGAAAATTTTGTTTTTTAATTTTTAAAATTTTTTGTATCTTAGTGGGTTCTCTAAGGGGAGAAGGAAGCTAAAGAGTAAAGAGGGAACGTGCACTGCAATTGAGCAGGCGCAGGCAAAATCGGAGCTTTGGCATCTAATGCTTAGAAAAAATGCCATTGCTCATTCTCTTTCTCTCTGTTTTCAGGCCAAGATTTCGGTCCGACTCGAATGATCTTTACGGCGAGCTCAACTCTGACTCAGACTCAGTGAACGACAGAAACTCATAATTTTTCAGTTTTTTTTTTCTTTTGATATGAAAAGAGACCCAGAAATTTACTTAGCGATGAAACTGAAAATTACTTGCTAAATGATATATTATGTAGTTTTAATTCTGTTTTATGTTATGAAAATTTTAATTTAAATATTGTCTTACATGATAATTTTGATTTTTTTCAATAATTTTTTGTACTTTTTTATTAATAGCTACAACAAATCACAAAAGCAATTTTTTTTTTGGTTAAAAAATTATCTAATTATAATGTAAATGATATGTTACTGTCTAAAAAGAATAATAAAATTAATATATATGCAATTATGCATATAGAACCCTCATTGAATTAGGTACATGGCTTGCTACATGTGGAAAATCATCTTCTTCCCCAAATTGATTGCAACAACAACCTATTATAAAATGAAATTGAGTACTAATGGCATTAATCTTTTCTTATTATTATTTTATAGATTATAAGTGAGCAATTTCCCCTAGTGGTTGGAGCTTACTGTTTTTACTTTAAATCACTTTCCTTTTTTTTTTTATCTATGTGGTGGAAAAAAGGTTAGACTAAAGGTTATATTTATTTTTCTTCTAGCTAATGCTTACAAAAATTAGAGGTTTAACCCATTTTAAAATTTTGCAAACTGAAGTTTGGTTTTTTAGAAAAAAGGTAACCTTTGCAAGTATAAATCCCCTACAATCACAAAAATATTAATTAAGAAAATTTTATTTAAATTAAGTATATGTATTTATTTATGGACTGAGCAAATAAAAAATTAATTTTTATCTTATGAACATAAAAATTTACTATTTATATTATTTTCTTATAAAAATAAAAGTAAAACTCACAAAATAAACACCCTAACAAATATAGTAACACAGTAAAAATTTCTAAGAAACCAACAGTGAATCACTCGAGAAGGATCTATGATGACATAAAACACATAATAATTGTCTCAATAAACGTGTTGTTATGCCAATAGTGGGAGTTCTAAAATATGATTATTAATTCAAATAATTATAAAATCTAAGATTCAATTTTGATGTATTCGAAAAGGCATAACCAAAAAAATAGAGATAAAAAAATTTATTTAAAAAAAAAGAAAAAAAAAAGTGAAATTAGGGATGCCGCAGCATTGATAAGGGAACTGTCGGCTCATATAATTGATAAGGAATATCCCCCCAAAAAAGAAGCTTTCAGATTGATTAATTAGTCAAACTCGTGTTCTTAATGCCTTCTTGTTGACTATTTTACTTCTACTAATTATGTTCGGTGGGCAATCTATTACATCACACCAATAGAAATTAAAGATTTTTCTGATGAAAATAAAAAAAAAAAAACTAAAGAAAACAAGGTGTAATATTATCCCTTCAAAATACCCAAAACTTAATCTAGTTTTTAAATGCAGCAGATTATTAAAGGAGTATTTCTTGGGTGTCAAAAATATATATATTTATAATTTTTTTATTTAATTAATTAATTTTTTTAATTTTTTATAAATAATTTTTATAAATAATTCAAAATAATTTTTTCTAAATACAATGTTAGACAGAGGCAAAATAAATGTACTCACAGTTTTTTAAATATGTCTTACCTTAATACATTACCTAATCAAAATATGAATTTTGAATGTTTATTTAATTTTTATTTTTATTTTTGTTATAAGGGGGTTGGATTAGAGTTTGAATTTAAAATTTTATAATTTTGATCATAGACTAATACCACCAAACTAAATATTAATTTTGAATGGTTGGACTTTAATATCTAACAATAAATAATTGCAATTAATTTTGATACTTTCATTATTTTCTTTTAATGTAAAAGGTCATATAAGCTTAGAAAACAAAAAGGAGAAAGAAGAATGGACCATTAAAAAAAATTTGCTCACTCACTTTTCCAGCAGTGGAGTCCATGAATAGAAGAGAATAGAATAGAATCATTCCAACTTGATGAAGAGTCTCGATGCTCCTTTAGCTGCCAAGAATTACCATTTTGTGCCTCTCCTTTCCTTTTTCCAAAATAATTCCATTTAATTTTGATCAATAATTGCTACTTTATTTCCTATGAAAATTAATTTCCTCTTGCATTTATTCATCTGATAATATAAATATTATATATGGTTTAGCTGACACAAGAAATTTTTTATTTTAGTTTAAAATAATTGTTTAATGTATTGAAATATGTTTTCTGTTTAGGCATCTAAATTATATATATAAAAAAATCCCAATCAAGAATATAATAATAACGACATATTAACTCTGGATTAAGATGCAGTAAATTAATAAAGATAAAATGATAAAATGTCAATTTACTTACTAAACTATAATTCGATTGGTAAATTACTTGTTTTTTTTTGTAATTTTTTACTGTAAAATTGAATGAAATCAGGTCACATGTCAGTAAGTTAAATGTTGAACCCTAAATAGATTTAAAAGTTTAATTTTGGATGATTTGGTTACCAAATTAAAGTTCACAAGACAAATACAGGAAATAGTAATTATGGTCAAACCTAAAATTTTTGAGCGATTTTAATTGGATGTTTGTGAATATTTTTTCTAAAAAGTAAAATATATTCTTTTGACTTTTTTTTGACTCTCTTATTGAAATAATTTTTTTTTTCAATTGTCTTTTTTAAACTTTTTCTTAACAGTCAATTGTTAAGACTTGTAATTGAAATTAGTGGGCAAAAACAAAATGATTTGAATAGAACAGGTGCTTCTTGTCTCTAAAACTATTACTCTAAGTTTGTGTATCAATGTCATTAATGTTTTATAATTCAATATCTCTACACTATGAATTCATATTTAGATTAGGAAAATTTTTATTTTTCCTATTTCTTCTTTATTGTCTGGTTGAAATTAAATCCAAAATTTTGGTTCATTGCTTTGAATAATACAATTTTTAATTGTTTATCAACTAAATGGGTTTTAAGATTTTATTTCAATTAGTAAAATTATTGTAACCACAAATTTGATTTGCACATACAAGAAACATCCAAATCTTGAAAAAAAAAAAAGTAATGCTAGTAGGCTACGTACCTAACTCTGACTTTTGGTAATTATAATATATTGTTTTAATTATGAGATAATAATTACCCTGTGAACACATTAAGGGGTTGCATAGTAAAGAAAACGTTTTTTTTTTGTTTTTCTTTTCTAATTTTTATTTTTTTATTAGTTTTATTTATTTTTATTTTCTAAGTAAAAACTGAAAAATATTTGAAAATGCTTGTAGTTTCAAATTATAAAGTATGCTTGCTTTTTATAAATAAAATATATATATATATATATTTTGAGTTTTCTGTCTATTTATAATTTAAAAAAATTTGAAAATATAATTCTAATTTTCTATATTTAAAAATAATAAACTGTATATTATTTTTTACGATTAAACACACCTTAATGTTGTGATAATAATGAGTTGTCATAGTGAAAAAAAAATTTATTTGTTAATTTTTTATTTGTTAATTTTTATTTGGATTGTAAAATTCAATGCACATAAGATTATAAATTACAGAAATTTATGCTACATAAACATTTTGATTTAAAAAACAAAATTTTTATGAATAAAATGAAATAAAATGTTTACGAATAGAAAACTATATTTATTATAATTATTCAATACAAAAAATTAATTTTAAAATAAATTGATTATTGAAAGTACTTCAAAACAAGCTGTCCTTCATTCCAAAAAAATTAGTTACATATATAAAAAAAATGATCACTTGTATTATTATTATTATTATTATTATTATTATTATTATTATTATTATTATTATTATTATTATTATTATTATTATTATTATTATTATTATTATTATAAAATTGAATATGGATCTTTGGGTGAATATTTCAAATATATTATCGCAAATTGAGCTGTTAATTACAATGAAAACTTATAATATACCAGACATGTACAGTATACTGTTTTAGAATATATTTCATTATGATGCTAAATTCATGCGAATCAATGAATAATTTAAATATAAAAAATGCAAAAACAAAATGATTAAATCTGATTAGACAATTACATTAAGATAATCACCTTGACTAAATCCTAATTTATATGTAGAAACGAAGCCGTTTGGACAATAAGAATAATAGCCAAAAATAAAAATAAAAAGCATCGCAATCTCAGCCTAAATAAAAGACAGCTATATATAAAGAACAACAAACACAATTAATTCTCGAGGCTTCCTCCGCAACCCCACACATTATATGTTAGCAAGTGATATGAATATTTTCTTTTTCATATATATATATATATATATATATATATATATATATATATATATATATATATATATATATGTAGGTGATGTTTTAATAGTTATGATTCCATTATATACTTCTTTTTTTTTTAACTGTTTGATAAAAAATTCAATGATTTTAATTAATTTTATAATAATTATAAATGTTTTCAATTTAAATTGTGAAATAAAATTGTAATCATTAAAAAATCTTTCATATATATATATATATAAAAGAAAAAATAAGCAACTAATATAATCTCAATGAAATAAATATTATCAACACTTGATTAGATATTTGCTCTGTAATTAGTTTATATCATCAAGTTTAATTTAATAAATAAAATAATATTTTTTTTAAATTAAAATTTTAATGATGTTAGTAAATATTTTAAAAAATATTTTCGTGGCTCATAAGTGGTCACCATTCACCAACTTTAATTTGAAAACAGTGGGCCAAAACATTGTGCAAAATATTAATTTTATCAATTCAAAAAAAAAAAGTCAGATTATTTTATTGGATAAGCTTGAAATTAATCATACGCAACTCAACCTTTGCAATTGGAGGTTTGTGCAGGTTGTTTTTCAAATTAAAAGCATTTTTGCTTTAAGAATGAAATCCACTGATTCAATTAATTAGCTTTCTTGCCCATATGGAGAATTAATTTTTCAAGATTCTCAAAAAGCCCCCAAAAAATAAATTACGTGTTGTATTAGGTATTAATGTTTCACTTCTTTATTAGGGTTTTAATTATTATTGATTTCTTTATATTATATTAGGGTTTTGTTATTTAAATATTGCTGTAGAATGTTCGAGTCAAAGTATGGTAGGTCTTATTAATTTCCTTTGATGATATTTAATTTTTTTTATTTGAAATTGTTAACATATATTAATAAATTAAAAAAATACATAAATTTGTACAAAACTAGTTAAATGAATTAGATTTTTAAAGATATATTTAGATCTATACAGAATCGGTCATCAGATGAATTAGCTAAAAAGTCCAAAAATAATTTAGCTATATATAGATATAAATATATATGCTCAAAACTTGTCGTATATGAACTAAATTTACGTAGATATAACTAAATCAATACATATATAATTTTAGTATGAGATTTGTTTACATAATTAAATATAAACCTTTTTAAAAAAAATAAATATCTCATACACATACCAATACATGTCAGTAATGTCAAATGAAAAAAATAGATTTAGAATATCACTGCTAAACCAAATTAAATCTCCTTTGAATCTATATTTGATATGTAATTAAAAATATGTATATTTAAAAGCTAAAAGAAATATATAATTATTTTAGTGAGTATGATTATATATTAACGGGTGTTTGCTTATTGGGTCACGAAAACATCAAACTTGGAAGTGGGATTTTAACATTTGATTTTATTGGAACTATCGAACCTATCCATACGAATAACAAAAAAAAAAAAAAAACAAATATATAGCAACATTTTTTTTTTGAAAATAACAAATATATAACATTTAAAATTTTATGAATATTTTTATATTTTAACTATTCATATATGCACTGGGTGGCTCAATTTTTACACTTATAATAAAATAATTGAAATTTTTAATAAAATAAGAACATGAATTGCTCCATGCATGCATCTCCATCAAAAAATTATCGGTGATAGATGTGGGGTCTTGGTGACCATAGCATAAATTAATAGTCCCATTCAATAATTTGGAAAATCAAAGACCCCCGTGTTTGATGGTCCGAGTTCACCTAATACAGTTGCCTTCATAAGTATTCATTTGTCCCACTAATTAAACTATAAAAAGCTAAAAACTATATTTCCTTGGCAATTTTTGTGCAATATAATTGTTTCATTAATTAGTTTCTTTTCAACTAATAATTAAATTAAAGACTGATATCAAATTCATAAAGCCAAAAGACCAATTTGCAATGTAATCAAGATGTAGACTTTTTGATAGTTGAATTTATCAATAAATATCAGTCATAATACCTTTTACATTTATTAAATTTTTTTATACTAATTACTTGATTTAAATTTCAATTCATACATTATATATATATATATATATATATATATATATATATTAATTATCTTAAATTAGTTTTAAGGTTTTTTTCTATCAAACAATAAATAACAAATTTTTGTTAAGAAAAGAAAAAATGAATCTTAACCTAAAAATGAACAAATCAAGTGGACGTGTAAATGTAAGCATGCAAAATCTCCCTATCTTATATATAATTATCTAATTATCTTTCATGAGTGATGTCAATAATCCCTTGCAAAAAAAGTTGAACACGTGGCTTTCTTCTATGGACCGCACCAATCATGTGGTCCCCATTTGATGATGCAAACCACTCAACCCCTCCAATTCCCTCTCTCTTCCCTTTGGCCTTTTTTCTTGTTTTTTTTCTTCTAATTTCTTAATTAATTAATTCCAATACTCATCAATATTAATTTCTCAATGGTAGGAACCGAATCGATTCAATCTAATTCAAACCAAAAATTATAATTTAAATATTTTTATAGATGATAATGGTTTTAAAATTTTTATAAACTAATTTTTTTTTGTTTAGTTTTAGATTCAGAAAATATAAATCAAATAAAACCGAACCAAACCAATAATATAAGGTTTCTTTATGATGCATCAATACTAATAATTTTATAGTTTTCTAAAATTATACACTATTTAATTACTTGTACTCTTCAACTTCATTTAGAACACCGTAAATGAGTAAAAATTTATTTTATTAATCTATAAATTATATTTTAAATTTTCTAGAAGTTAAGTAGTGTATTGAATTTTTATGTTTTTAACGATATTCATGTTATTATTTTGACCATAGTTTTAGGTTAGTATTTACTAAATATTTATAATTTATAATTTTTTCATTTATTTAGCAAACTGACTATCCAAATCGAATTCAAATAGTATTAGTTTGAATATTTTAAATAGTGTTTAGTTTGGTTAAAAGTTGAAATATTTAAATACAAATTTTATTGGTTTTGTTATAAATTTTTAGTCTTATTTCGAACCCCTACTCAATGGCATTCTTTGTCAAAAAAAAAAATCTCAATGAACTTATGTATTAAGTGCACAGATAAGGTAGGCAATGACTCCGAATTTTATGTGTTTTCGGGTTAATTCGGATCCTTTTAAATTTTAATAAGTAATTCTATTAGAATTTTAAAATAGATTTAGGTATTAATATCCGAATTTGTCACGAGTTCAGATAGAAAGGGCCTCGAATGCTTGCTATCCGAATTCGAATATATATATATATATATATATATATATATATATATATATATATATATATATATATATATATATATATATATATATTGTGTTTTTATAAATTGAATTATAAATATAGTTGAAAGTTAGAGATTTGAAATATAATTTTTCTATCATGATCAATAATATTTAATTTTATTATTTTAATATTATTTTTGAACAGTTTGATAATTATTTTAATTTGGAAGTGTTGAATTAGATTTTATGCTTTATATTGCTTGTTTTATTTGATTTTGTAGTATTTATGGTGAATTGTTTGTATATTTTTAAATTTTTAATTGTATAATTTGTTTGAATTTTATTTTATTTTATTTTAAATTTTTTTATGATAAACGGGTAATTACATGGATTAGGATATCAATTGGGTAATGCTAATTAATTTTGGACGGATACAGATATTAATATTATAATTTTAAATGAATTTGGAATAAAGTATACATAATAAACGGATTTATGACGCTTTTCACAAATATCCTACCTGTTAGCCACTGCTAAGCATAGAGAATTTCATAATCTAGAAAATTAAAAATAGAAATCATGTCTGTTTATTGCAAAATTTGGCCAAATATAAATATTTTGTATTCTTGGAAATCACCAAAAATATTTGATGTCATGTGTTTTCGGATAAATTGACAACTTCATCAATCTAATTTCAAAATGAATTTGTTCTTTCCGACCAATGTGATTTTCTTTAATTTTATTTAGTCAATGATTCTATTAGGAGGATGTCAATGATGAGAAGCATTAAATATCTGCCACTAAGCAAATGATACTAAAGAGGGAGTCTAATGATGCTGATTGCCGATAATTCATAAAATGAGTGTTTGAAGGATAAGAAAGCGAAATGGCTCCATCCTTTTAGGCCTTTGTTTTGCAAATATGAGACGAAAAAATTGACCCACTGCATGCATCCATTTTCCCCAATCCCCACCACAATTTCTCATATCAACTTTACATACCTACTGCACAAAAATCATTGAAGTGATCCGTAAGATACCATGCAGGGATTACTGACCCTATTCAACAAATATAGTTTAGTATTGCCATCGCATATGTTTTCAGTTTTAGTTTAGTGATATCGACTCGTAGAAATTATAAGGTTTTGAGCTCAACTGCAGTCATGGAGGGTACCGTAAAAAGGGATCCATTGAGGCAGAGACGCAAAAGTTCAATGATTTCTGACTTTTTTCCTGAAATTTTTCATCAATGTTTCATCAAAGCATCGATAGGTGATGGCCTAGAACAATTTATTCCATTCTTATAAATAAAGCGAATTACACCATATATGTCATCCCAACTTGCAATATATTCATGTGAGGAACTCGCATAGTTGCAGAACCCCCTCTACAATTCTTCCTCAAGAATGCATAGAAGTAGTTAATGACCAGCTTCTTGAGGAAAATAGAGTTTTTCTTTGCTCTTACATCTCCATGAGCAAGTAAATATGTAAATCCTGAATCTTTTGCTTCTTTAAGAGCTGCAAGTTCATACTCCAGACCTGGATCTTCATCACCTGACATGACACTAGAAGGCAATGCTGAGGAAGATTCTTCTGAAGCAGAAGTTCCAAATTCTGCCAATTTCTGGTCATGCATCAAAGGTATCCTTAGATCTTCCCCAGGGGCTCCAGAATCCCTTGATCGCACTGATGGGCTATCAAAGTCCAACTCATTCAAATTGCTCTCCAGTGCTAAATCTTGAGCCTCTCTTCGCAAAAACTTCTCCAGGCTTCCAACCAAAAGTTGCTCGAAAGCATGGTGATCTTCCTTCCTTACATCTTTGTAACCATATCGTGCAACACAGTGAAACATATGGTAGTCTTTCGGGCAAACTCTTCTGAAAAGAAACCTTTCCTCTTGAGGAACTACCGGGACAGGGACATACTTGATGCAAACAAATACTATAGTAGAGTGAATTGCTGGAAGGCTCAGTAAGAACTGCCCAAATATTGACGGAACCCCAGTGACAAGCTCATTATAAAGCAATCCAATTCCAGGAACTCTAACAGTCCCCAGGGTGGAGCCAAGCTCATGCATAAAGTCCATGGAGATCTTCTCCCTTACCTCACTCTGGTACTTCAACACACTACCATAGTTCCAAATGTACATAACACAAAGGAAACAACTAGCAAATACAAGAGGAAGCCATCCACCTTCTCTGATTTTCGATAGAACTGCAGACAGGTAGACCAGTTCTACTAACCCAAAAATGAGCGGGAATAATAAAGCCAGGAATAAATTCGTCTGCCAAATTAAAAGCATTACAAGTGTCACTAAGGTGGTGCTCACAATCATCACACCAACCTCAGCTATGCCTGCAAGAACAATATGAATTGCATTATGAATACTTATTATATTATGGCACCAGTAACAAGAATTAGTTTTCCCTTGGGAACAAGCATTTTGACATTATGGAGGATGATATAAAAATCACTTGGTTTGCCATATAGCATAGCAATATCGAAATTTGTTCGGCACTAGAAACACCATAAATCTCTCACAGTACAGCAACGAAATACCAGTATGTCTTTCCTTGAAAACAGACCAGAAAAGAGGCTATTTTTTGGGGGAGCGGGGTTGGGTGTTCTGTGTGTGGAGAGGGTGGGGGTGGTGATAGGAGCAGGGGATATGTAAGGGAAAATTAATTGAAAAAAAGAGCAACAGATTGTTGTGGCAATCAAGCATTTAAGATTAAACATAATACTGCAATATTACGTGAAAACGAATAATATAAAATCAACAGAAAACCTGAATAGTTAATAATTTTGCAAAATTTCCCATTTCTGAATGCATATAAAACAACACTTCCCAGGATAAAGGAAGAAGATACTTAACCATATGCATTGGCGATATCTGTGGTGCTCTGAAAGATCGAAACCACAACTATGCACATAATCATTAAGAAATAATTGATCACAGGAATGTAAATTTGACCCATCATCCTCTTTGACGTGTGAACTATCTTAAGCCTTGGGAAGCATCCAAGAGCCATAGATTGCTTAACACATGAAAATGTAGCAGAAATCATTGCTTGGCTGGCAATCATTGCGGCAAGGGTAGCTAAGACGAAGATTGGCCAGAAAAGACTATCTGATTTTCATAAGATTCGGGAATCAAAAGCATCAAAATGAGTTCTTAATATAAAACAACCTTACTCCAAAAATATATATATATATATAAGGGTTAATTACCTAAAAATACTCAAACTATCAAAATTTGCATTAAAATGGCCATATTAACATTTTTTTTTTCAAATATAACTTTCGGTGAAAACATGCGGCGGCACTACTCCTACGTGGCTGCCAAAGGCTAAAAAAATTGACTCAGCAAAATCTATCCTAATCAGTTAAAACGCACTGTTTTGCACCCATTAGTGGCAAAAAAAAAAGAAAGTTAAATCATAGTTTTTATTTCCCTCAATCATCCTCTTCAATTGAAATAGGGTTTGCCATTGCTCCTTTCCCATTGCTCATCACCTTCTTCATAATTTTTACAGTTTGGAGAATATGTAGAAAATCAACAAACACCAATTGTAATATAAATCTGCCTCCACGGCCATCGAAGCTACCTATATCATTTCCCCATTTGTCTCTTAAATTCTCTCTCTAAAAATCTGTAATTTTTATAAACTCCACACTGCCCCCTCTCTTCCACTTTTCTAGGCAACCAAACAGAAGCAATGAAGGAAAGAAAATAGAAGAAAGTCACCATTACTAATCCAAGAAAAAAAATCTAGAAATATATTATTGATCCAAAAATCTAGAAATAAATTACTTAGCATTACTGTTGCCAAATAATTATTACCATTATTGAAAAAAATGAAAAAGTTAAAAAATTACTTATCATTGCTGACGAGATATTAGATACAAAATCAAATCATGAGATTAAGGAGATTTAAGAATGAAAAAAAAAAAAAGGAAAAGAATTGTTCAAACTTTAAAGATTAAATAAAAAAACAAGAAAATATAGAAACCAGAAAATCAAAATTATTTTTTCTAAACCAAGCAAGCACTATTAACTAAGCAACTATCCAAAGCGTTCTCTTATCTGGATGAAGAAGCAATGCGAGCCGGCGATACTGCTTCTTAAGGAGATCTTGATCGTCGGTGCGGTGTTTGATTTGCAAGATTTGATCCCAGCCTTCAAGGAGAGGTTCGGTTACTTGGGCTAACACGGCGAAATCTCTGGTGCCGTTGAAATCACGGCGATGGCGAGATCTGATAAGATGTTCTGCTTCGGCTCTGCTGGGATTTTCATTCAATTTTGTTTGGGTTCTTTCTTGATAGGGTTATTCTTATCTCCTATCCTCAGCAACCCATCAAAACTTCAAAACCAAATATTAACAATATTCCATTACGGGAATAATATGGATGCAAGAAGAAGAGAAGGGAAGAGTACAGCCGCGTGCTTTCATCGGAAAATATATTTGAAAAAAAAAATGTTATCATGGATATTTTAAAACAAATTTTAATAGAACGAGTCAAAATTGTTAAACATCCAATAATTTGGATATTTTTAGGTAATTAACCCTATATAAAACAACCTTACAGACTACTATTTGAAATATTTCAGGTAGGGGATGAATTCACAAACTGAATCAATATTATATACTGTAAACAAAACAATCACCTGGCACAGAAGCATAGAAAATTTTGCTGGAAGAATCAGGGTATTTCATTAAATATGAGGCCTGGCCTATGTACGCTAGAAGAAGACAGGGAAATACCACACAAGAGAAGGCAATCTACAAAGGGCAGTGAATGATATCTAAGGTTGTAAACCCATGGGGAATTCTTCAAGAAAGGAACAAAATGAGGGTATAAATTAAAGATAAAAAACCTGTATGGCTTTAACATTGAAATGTCCTAGATCAGCAAACATTGCTTCTGCACCTGCAATGACCAATAAATAGATTAGATCATTAAAATGGTACCTTTTTAACAATTATGTGGACAAAATCCAAGATGGATATATTAAAAAGTTGTTTCTCATTATTATGGAAGAGAAAAGATGCACATCCTACAGTTGCAACCTTCAATACCACTTTACAGTTATCAAGTCAATCTAATTTCTGTCCAAGTGCATGCATGTTGTTAAGTAAGGCAAAATTGAGGGTTCCCTTAGTCTATCAGCAAACCATATAAGAACCTGTTGAAGGGATCATTTGTGTAGGAAAAATATTCTAAGAAACATGTAGACATTGTGAATCAGCAAAAAATATTGGTATCCAAGAAAGACTTCACCAACCATAAGTGAAAAATAGCAGATTCCAGATCTCAGATAAGTGTTCAATGCACCAAAAATTTATAATCATCCTAACAGCTAAGATCATAACAAATTATATAGTAAGGCAATATCGAGAGTTCCCTACAAGCTGATGTGAGCAGGAAAGTTATCACTAAGAGAAGTTCAGAAGAAGATGTCAAATTAGAAATGTAGGTAAAGAGATGAAAAGATATCTAAGGCAATGCAGAAAATCTACCTGCAGTGCTCATGGTTATCATCAGTACCTGTAATGCACAAAACGCAACCACCAAGAGTCGACCATGCATCAACACTGTTCTTCTTGAAAAAGAGATAGACATAAGCTGGATTGAATGCCCTCAGGACGCTGATATCATGCGTCACTAGATTGTAGATTCCAATAGAAGCCAGAGAGAAGAACCACAAAGCAAGCACAGGAGCAAACAAGAAACTCACTTTTGCAGTCCCAAAACGCTGTATGCCGAACAAAGCCACTAGGACAATTATCGAGACAACAACAAGTGCAGCTGCAAACAACTCAATGAGAATATAGGCCTTTCACTTGTAAATTTCACTATTCGAGCATTTCTCAAATCACAATATAACTCCCAAAGATTAAGAAGAAGAAGAGTAATCAATAATTTATGGATGTAGAATAACATGGATTAGACATGTCATAACTTCTAAGATATAAAACACACTATTAAGCAAAATGAGCCAATCTCAAATGACCTTTTTGCTTATTCAGGGCATCTGGTGAACTCACAATTAAAAAACTCTTGACTATGATAAATAACATCAGATTTATACATAAACAGATGTACTTTTATACTTTTCACACATCCATCAATGGCCAAGATATTTCCTTTTATAAATAATACTACGCTTTGTTTCTTTTCTACAAGATCTCCACAATCAAATAAGTTATCCATGCATATAAGGGAGTCCAATAAAAGGAATGATACGTACTTGTGCCAAATCCAGGTATTTCATCCTGTAGACCACTCATAGCAGACATCACTGCAACAGAAGTATCAAGCTCATACATTAGTTCCATCCCCAGGCATTTAGTGTTGAGGTTATTTCATAGAAACATCAAGATAATGCTTGCACATTGTTGCAATTTTAGAGTGTTGGAAACTCAATCCAGTTTCAGAGACATATACAGTGGATACAATTGCCAATATACAAGATTACAAGCCTTTATTCCTTATCAAGATGAAATGCAAATATTAAGGCTGTAGGCAAATCAACACAAGTTGGTTAAACCTTTGAACCTTTAACTCAAGGTTTCAAGCTCAAATCTTAATAGGAATGAATGGAAGTTTGGGGGAAGGGGGACGCCTATCTACAATTAGGTAGTTGAAGGCTCGGTGTATCTCTATTTGAACAAGTATAAACAACAAAATGTTCCTCGCTCGTCAGATAGGCATGAAGTCAAATGAAGATAAGTCCGAACAGAAGTTTCAATTATGATGATCCAGTGATCAATCCACCACTAGGCCTGCTGGTTTGTTATCTGCACACGCACAAATTGAGGAATCCTCAAACTCCCACAGTGGATGTATCAAGGATCATCATCATTCTCAAAGCTAAGCCTCTTAACCATTATAATAATCTTATATTCCAGGAGATAGTATTTTGAACATTTTGAGATTTTGGCTGAAATGTATTCATTAAAGATGTTTTTAGAAATCCCAGAGCCATTGGGGCCAAAACCAACATTTTTAAATAATTGAGCTCTAAATGGCGAATAGCAGTTTAAACTTAGTCACTCATGTAGAAATATTATTATGGCCATGGCCCATATGAACATTTTGGTTCAATATACTTTTTAATCTTAACTATTACGGTCCATTATGCATTTATTTACCTGATATTGCTGGGGTTAGAATACCATCTCCTATAACCATGGAAGTTCCCATCAGAACCAATAGCAACAGAACAGTTTTCAAGGAAGACCTTCTCTCCAGAGCATCTTTTATGTGTAAAGCCCTCTCTAACTCTGGAGTGGGCAGCTTGAGCTTGAAACTTGAGATGTGTTCATCAGCTGGCTGACGATTTGGCAGCAAACTGACCTTTACATATCTGCAAATCAGGGAGTACAGAGCAAATGTTCCTCCTACAAACAGAATTTTGATGTGTTCACAAATCTGAGGCCTATGATATTACTGGGAATCATGAAAATAATTAATAATCCTAACAAGAGAACTTTTTTACCTTCCCCATTATCATTTGCTTTAAGCACTACAAAAACATATTTTGCTAAAGGAATGAGAGCAATTGTGTACATGACTAGTGATAAAGCCCCCAAGATGTCAACTTCTGACTCGATGTTCACCTTACTGAACACATCAGCAAAGACATATAAAGGGCTTGTACCCAAATCACCATATACCACACCAAGCGTTTGAAAGGCCAATGCAAGAGTGCTCCACGTGGAGAGATCCTGGTGTATTAAAGTAATATATCTTAGCAATAGATTGATACCCTACTTCCTTACAATAGCCAGTGCTAAATCCTCGTACAGAAAATCATGCTAGTTGTACTCAAATCATTCAGAAGGATATCAAATACTTAATCAGTAGATGAGAGGTGCATAAAATGATTTATAGCAAACTCAGCTTCTCAATATAATATGATGGTTTCATCAATTCCCTACTTTCATAATTTGTTAGAATATTTGAAATAGAAAGCTCGAAGACATTTGAACTCTGCCTTTCCGAATCGTATGAACAATTTTAAAGTCTTGGATTCACAAATTGACAAAATATCTGAAGTAACATAACCCTATGCAAGGTACACAGATTCAAGGAATGGAAAAAAATGGATTTGTCCAACATGCCTCAAAGAGGCAAACATTTAAAAGGTGAAAATAATGATGATTGATAGTGATTACTAATATAGATAATACCTTAGAGTGATGGTCTTGAGCACCAGCAATTTCCATGGCTTCAACATCAAAAGAATCAACTCTCTTGGGCCTCTTCACTAGCCTCCTCCGAATAGATCCATAGCCATCTCTACTATCATTCTCTTCAAGCAAAGACCATGGAGGCGAGTCTGAATCCACTTCACTTCCATCCACCCACCTAGATTCGCCTCCTCCACTGCTAGCACTACCAAGCACTCTTACACTGCTCTCTTCAATCCGATCTCCTTCCATCTTTCTACGAAACCCCTGAAAACCCACTTCAAAGAAACTCAATCCTCGTGTCCAAAGACACCCACTTTGTAGCTAGAGTATCATCTCCATGGCCAGAGGCTTCGAGATCCTTGAAAATTATGAGGTGGGCAGAACAAAGTTTTCTTGCTCAGTGGCGTCTTCAGCCGGAGATATGAGGTGATATATAAATTGCAGATCCAACCAATAACAATCTCTCCTCAAGTTCAGTCAAATGAACGGCTAAAGATAATAAAACGCCAACATACCATGCTCAAATCGGACAACGACAAACAATCATCAAAGGCCAAAGATGAGAGTTTCCAATAATTGGCATTCTTTAGATATAAAGAAATAGAGTAAAGACGTGAACTTTCAATAATTGGCATTCTTTAGATATCAAAAAATAATGGGCATTCTAATATCTTGGGCTTTTGGCCATAACTGGCAGCCTATATCAGCAAAATCGCCAGCCTGTCCGCGGCCTCCACCTTCCTGTATACTTCGTTTTATTTTCCCCATTTTGATTTTGTACTAGTAGCCTTGCATTGTGTCTGAAATTTAAAAAAAAAATAGTTAAAAAATATAATTAGAAAAATATAAATACATCATTTTACTTTTAAAAAAAATAAAAAACTGATAATATAATATTTAGTTAATAGTTCAATTAATAAAAAAATTAAAAACATAATGAAAACATTTTGCATAACAATAGTATGTTTTGGAGCACAGAATTATAAAGGTAAAACTATTTTATAATATATAAAAAGTCCATGCCGGTTTGTCAATTCAGAATAATATTACTTAAATAGAAGCTCATTTTATGTCCCTTGCTCCCACCTTGACTCACTTCCTGCCTTTCTCTCCCTTCTTACTTTTTCTTAATGGTGCTAGGATTGAAGCCATGGTGCAATAGGCAGTGAAGCAGAGATAAATCTCACATCTCCTGCGTCCCATACTCCTACCCTTACTTTCCTCCTTCCTCTCTCTGCCCTTCTTGCTTCACCCCTAATTTTTCTTTCTTTAACTTCGAAGATGACGGTGCAGTGGCTAGTGTTGCAAAGAGAAAGTCAAAATGGTGCCATGATTGAAACCACAGTGCAGCGTGCAGTGAGGTAGAAAGAAGTTGCCCCTCTCCTGCGTCCCTTGATCCCACCCTGACTCTCATCCTTCATATTTCTGCCCTTCTTGCTTCGCCTTTAATTTCTCATTGATGGTGCCAGGATTGAAGCCACAGAACAGTGTGCAGTGAGACAGAGAGAAATCCCACCTCTCTTACGTCCCTTGCTCCCACCCTCACTTTCCTCCTCCCTTTCTCTGCCCCTTATGCTCTGCCCTTAATGTCTTCATTAACCTCGAAGACAACAGTGAAGTGGCCAGTGTTGCAGAGAGAAAATTAAAACGGTGCCCATTTAATGAGAACGCCGTCGTTTTTCAAGTGTAGGACTTCTAACAATAAGTTCAACAATGTGTATACATTAAAAATATAATTTTTTGAAAAATTAGTTTTCTTTTTTTTATGTATATACACATATTATTTTGTTACATATATATATAAATATTGTATTTATTGTTTATGATATTTAATAATTACTTTTTTTAAGAAAAATTCAATTGAAAATACTTTTTTTTTGTTATTCATAAATATAGTATAATATAAAAAGTATGAAACTGAATACTCTATCTAATAATTTAAAAATAAAAATAAAATTTTGGAATTATTTTTTAAAGCAATTTGTGTGGGATGTGTTAAGGGGTACGCTTTTTTTAGGGGTAGGCTATTTCTGCATTATTTTAACACTTTAAGGAGTTGATTGTGTAACACTTTTAAGTGGGACCCGTTGGGGTTTTCGTAGCTGAGAACTTTTGGGCAGTTTACACAGTTTTTACTACAGTAATAAACACCAAATTTAATGTATTAATATAATAGATTTTTCGCTGCTTTGGGTAATTAAATTTTTAAGAAGCTTGTTCGGATGAAAATGGTTAAATTAATTTTGTTTAACAAAAGATTTTGCAAAATAAGGAAAATAAGTTGAACTCTCCCAGTTTTGAAGATAAAATAAGCTAAGGACTTAAAGCCCCCTTTTATGATTTAAAGAATAGATAGGATTTAATTATTTAAAGCCTTTTTTTATAATCTATTTGCTAATATGATTTTATTAAACCTAATAAATGGATTGGATCCAACAAATTTAAATAGTTGGGTCATCCCAAAATTCCTTGCCTCCCTCCAAAACGATGCAGATATTGAGCAAAATAGTTGACAAATTGCATTTTTTTCCCTCTACAAAGAAAAAAATGAAAATTTTCAAACCAAAATGCATTGTTTTAATAGTAAAATTTTGAATTATTTAGGATAGATGCCTTGGAATTTATTTTTGAATTCCTATTGAAGAAAAAAAAACATGTAAATTTAGTTTTGTATTCAGAATTTTTTTCGTTCAATAGTGACGGTAGCCTTATAGCTAACGACTAACAGCCTAATAGCTGTTAATGGATAACAACATTAACCAACTGTTAATACTCAATTATAATATTCAACTATTCATAATTGATTTAAAGTTGTTTAGAATTCCACATTTGAAAATTAATTATAATTTATAAAATAATTATTGATAATTATATTATGTTATTGATATGATATATATATATATATATTAACATTTTATTTGTTCATAATGCATATAGTATAAAATATAAAAAAAATTAATAAAATATAAAAATATATAATTTTTAATCAATAAAAATAATTATAAATTTACCCCAAGTATAAATAAAAAAATATTTTAGATATTAAATATCTAAAAGTTAATTTTTTATATCAAAAAATAAAAATTACAGTTTTTAAATTAAAAAAATAATTTTAATAGAAATTCTAAAAACTTTTGGTTAATTTTCAATAGTTAGCTCTTACTTTTATTTAATTCAATATTCAATTTAGCTTTTGGGGTATTGACTTATTAAAAAGTGAACTAACTAAACATTTAGCTCAACTTTTTTTTTTTGTTAGATTGTCACTAGATATAAAAGTTAAATTGACCAGACAATAGGTTGATGAAACAATTGCAAATGATCTCATTAAGTTTTTATTGTTTCTTAATTGAATGATTTTTTTTTGTTAATCTCACAAAAATTTGACTCTACTTACTTTTTTGAAAGATGATTATGCTTTCTTAAAAAAAATATAGATGCATCATTGTTAATGTGTATGTATATTACGGGGTAAATTTCATAGATTGCCCTTTAACTTAATATTAATGCTCAATAGAATTTTTGAATTTTAATTTTTAATATTAATATTCTCCAATTTAAATTTATGTAACAAAAATATTTTCATTATTTATTTTTATATGATTACAAGTGGTGATTAAACATCACATCAACAATTATATAAAATGAACTTTGATAATTAGACATTGCATCATAATTTTAATGAAAATGGAATACACAATTCTTTTAAAATATTATGTACATACATATTTGTCCCCTCCAAACTTAACATGAAATGCTACTTTCAATCCTAAATTTATGAAATGGTTATTTATACCTTTCAACTAATTATAAGCGACACATTTGAGCACATGATATGTGAAAAAAAATACCACATTCTAAAAATTTGCCACCTCATGCCCCTGGATCATAAATTTTTAAATAAGTATTTAAAAAGATAAACTCATGCCTCCTCACTCCTCCTCTCTCATCAATCAACCCAGAAAATCCAAATTGAAATCTCTAATCTAAAATTCAGGAATAAAACCTAAATGCTTTTGATATTCATTGCATTCCTCTCTTTTCCTAGTCCTTTTTTATCCTATCCTCTTCATCTCCTCTCTTTTTTGTCTTTTAATTTAGATATATCTTTTAGCAAATAGGTCTGATTATAGGTGGATTTCGTTGTGTTTGGTTTCATATGCAATCTTGGCTAAGATGATGGATAGGAAGTGCAGTTAGCAGTGAAAAAATCCACACTGTTATTTTATGCAAGTTAAGCGAATTGGTTTCAATGCAAACAACAAAAAAGCCATCAAAATTTTTTGAAATCAAGAAAAATCAAAATAATAGAACTCACTGAAAATCCCTGGTGGTGAATTTCTAAAAATTAGTTGTGTTAAATTGAAATAGAATTATTGGTGAAATGGTTAAATCAAAAGTGTTATTATGGAAACAAATATTTAATTAAATGACCGTATTCATGAAGGTAAATTTGCATTTGAAAATTTTGTGATATTAGACGACCACTAATGTTAGATGTTTGTTGCAATTTGTTGGTTCTCGAGTTCAAATCAATTTTTTTTTGGGTTGTCTTTTTGATGCTTTGATAGTGAAATAGAGTGAGAAATAAGGTTGGAAATAAGCATAAAGCTTTAGGTTTAGATTGAAGTGAAGCATAAAAGAGAAACTAAGGGAAAGAGTGGTATTCTTTTTGTTGAATATATAGCAATGGTGAAATAAAAAGCAGATAAGAGAGAAAAAAAAATTAGTGAAGGAAATGAGTTGCAATGTCTATTGTCACGGACTTGGTCTTTTGCTACCAACGACCGCACGACACTAGCAAACTTCTCTTGATCGGATGATAGTCAGCCTCTCCTACGAATGCTAGATGAAACTAGCAAGTAAGCAAAGATGCAAAAGAACTTTAAGAAAGAAGAAGAACTTGGAGAATGCTAAAGAAAGCTTAGAATGCTTGTATTGTACAAAACTCTTGGATTGCTTAGAATGGTTACAAATTAGCTCTCCTACTCTATTTATAGACCTCCACCTCCTCAAAGGACGACCAAGATCGTTTTGATCTAACGGTCTACATTTGTGTTCTAGATTATTCTACTCAATTCTACACAAATCAGAAAACATCTCACATGTTCTACACATATCTACAATGTTCTAGAAAAATCTAGGACAATCTACACTATTCTTGAATATGGCGGAGAATTGTAAAAGGTTCTCTCGCGGTACGTGACATTCTCCCCCACTCAATATGGTGACACCCTCGTCGCATCCCTTTCTTTAAGCTTCGAACGCCTCTTTTTAGCTTCGACCCATTTCTTCCTCTTGGCCTTCACTTGGTGTGCTTGTGCCATGGTTGGCCTCTCATGTCCACCTTTGGCAAACTCGGCGGTGTTTGGAAACTTGTGATGTTCCTTAGTGAGCTCCCCACCTCTAAGCCAATTTTGGCGAGTCTTCCCACGACTTGCCAACTCCCTCGATCTCTTGGCTTGTGGGTCTTACTCCATTAATGAAATCCTCGGGCTTATGGCAGTAGCCTTTGATTTCCTCATTAATTCTTCAAACTCGGGAGGTACCATTATATTGGCAGTTACAACATAACTCATCTCAATCTTCTCATCCACCTCACCCTTGGGTGGTAGTCCCTTGGGCAATTCAGGAACTATCTCTTCCTTGATGATTTGCATGGACGATATCCGCTTGGCTTTCGGACTTGCTTCCCTTGCTAATGGCACCATGCAAGCATTGCCTTCATATAATATGCACATCATGTTGGTACAAGGCATGAGCATGGCCTTGACTTGATCTATGAACTCCATGCCCAACACGATAACATAATCATCCATTGGCACTACGGAAAAGTCCACTAAGCCATGCCATCCACCAAGGCTTACCTTTACTCCACGAGCAACTCCGAATGTGGCCTTGGCTTCGGAATTTACGGATTTGAGCCATCCTTTCTCGCCATCATATTTGATGCCTAACCGATCCGCTTCTTTTACTTCGAGGAAGTTATGGCTGACTCCCGTGTCTACCAATGCTTTCACGGTTTGTTGGCCAACTTGGGCTTCCACGAACAAACGTCCCTTCCTATCTGGCTTTGGCATCTCATCATTGCTCTTCATGGCATTGAGGAGTTGTAGGGATCCCACCCTCGTCTCCTCGTATCGCTCATGCTTCTCCCTTTCTTCCACAAGGGCGGATAACTTGGCCTTATTCGACATTCTCTTGCCTTATGTGGCCCATCACAAAAGAAACATTGGATAGGTGGCTTACCTCCACCTTTGTCATCCTTAATGCTCTTCCCCTTGTCGTACTTGTGGGAGCTCTCTTTACTTGGATGGTTGTCTCCCCCACTCTTTCCATTGTCACCATTGTCTCGATGGAACTTCGGCTTCTCGCTCCTTTTGAACTCAATAAGGGATTCGGCAATGGAAATTGCAGTGGCTAGATCTTGGGCACCACGTCTCTCGATCTCTAACTTAGCCCAATGTTGCAAGCCATCCATGAAAGCAAAGAGTGCTTCCTTGTCAGGGTAATCGAGGATCTCCAAGAGCACTTCGGAAAACTCCTTCACATAGTCCCGTATGCTCCCCTCATGAGTGAGTCGCCTCAGCTTGGCTCTCGCCTCATGTTCCGCATTCATCGGGTAGAACTGCCTCTTGAGTTCCCTCTTGAAATCGTCCCATGTATTAATGGTGCAAGTTTCTCGCTCGATGTCGTCGCATCGCCTCCTCCACCATACCATTGCTGTGTCCACAAGGTATAGCGAGGCATGATCGACTTTCCTCCCATCATCAAGGCCAAGTGCCTTGAAGTATTGTTCCAAGATCCACAAGAAGTTGTCAATCTCCTTCACGTTCCTTGAACCATGATACGCCTTTGGCTTAGGAACATCCACCCTCGAAGGAGTAGTAGCAACCATGGGGTTGGCAACACCTTCCCCTTGTGCAATGGCCCTCTTGCAAAAGATCAACTCATCATTTGCATTGCCTAACTCCGCTACAACTCTAGCAATCTCCTCCTTGAGCCCCACAATCTCGGCACGAAGGGACTCCTCCAAGGCCTTCACTTGGTCTAGACATGTTGTAACGGCAACGTTCACGGCACCTTGCATCTCCCCTTGAAGCTCTTCTCTCCCCGTTTCGAGCTCCATGATGTGTTGGTCCGCCTCCTCGAACTTCTCTTGCCCTTCAACGATAGCAAACTCCACTTTCGCGAGCCTTGCATTCATGTCGACCAAAACATCTCTCGACCTTGATCTTCCCCTTTTGGATTGGTTGCTCTCATTGGTTGCCACCTTTGTGATCTCGCTCGATCCCGCCATCTTTGTTTGAACCCTTGGCTCTGATACCAACTGTAACGGGCTTGGTCTTTTGCTACCAACGACCGCGCGGCACTAGCAAACTTCTCTCGATCGGATGCTAGTCAGCCTTTCCTACGAATGCTAGATGAAACTAGCAAGTAAGCAAAGATGCAAAAGAACTTTAAGAAAAGAGAAGAACTTGGAGAATGCTAAAGAAAACTTAGAATGCTTGTATTGCACAAAACTCTTGATTGCTTAGAATGGTTACAAATGAGCTCTCCTACTCTATTTATAGGCCTCCACCTCTTCAATGGACGACCAATATCGTTTTGATCTAACGGTTTACATTTGTGTTTTAGATTATTCTACTCAACTCTACACAAATCAGGAAACATCTCACATGTTCTACACATATCTACAATGTTCTAGAAAAATGTAGGACAATTTACACTATTCTTGAATATGGCGGAGAATTGTAGAAGGTCCTCTCGCGGTACGTGACACTATGTATAGAAGCAAGGAAGAGGGAAAGGGGACAATGATAAGTGTTTCTTTGTGTTCCAAGAAAAAAAATGATTTTTTATTTTTGTTGTTTTTAATAATTGTCACATGGATTAATCTTGATCATTGATTGAAGTTATATATAAAGTAATTTGTGTGCAAATATGGAATGGATGATGCAAAATTATCACTTATGTGTAGTTGCTGGATATAAATAACCTGTTCATAAGTTTAAGGTAGACTTTTTTCTTCCCTAATTTGAAAGGTAAATATATATTTAGACATTTAAATTTTTGTATTTAAGTGATTTTGATATTATGATAATAATAACACAATACAATGGATTTAAAAAGAAAATCATCAAAGTACAATTTCATAAGTAACAAAAAAAAAATTAAGTACAATTTTAAAAAAATTTATATTATATATATATATATATATAGTAATATAGCGTTTGGTCACCAAGTGTATCAATATAGATGATAATGTGACATATAATTATAAAAAGTAATATGTAATTCTATAAAAAGAAGTAAATATTTTATTGTATGAATTACAATTGAGAAATGTTACTGTATATTAGTCTTAAGCTGAGGGATGAAAGGTAAAATTTAAGTATATGTTATAATTTTACCTACATAACGCATAAATTATAAAAAAATAAAAATATTTTATTATATATATATGTATACTAATTTAATTATTATTAAAAATATTTTAAGGTAATTTAATTATTATTAAAAATATTTTAATATCAGTTTAAAATCGAAACATCTTGCGAATGTGCGTGCATTATCAATTAATTGTTACCCAATGTGCCCTGATCTCAGAACGACAAGACGTGCAATTGGAAGCAAGAATGACATGCCGTCCAATCGGAAGCAACAATAAAGTTCGTCCATTAGTAAATCAGCTACTCCTTTGTCGTTGTCGTCGAGTTGGTCCAGTGAAAAAGCGCCACGTCAACTACCCTGCATAGCGGGCTTTAGGCTCACTTCTCAGAAAATCTCGAATCCAAACAAAGCCTAATCATACTGATTCGAGAGTATACGTAACAGAACGCACCGGCTTCTTTCTAGGGTTTAAGAGCTGTGCGACTCTCTGCAGAGAGATATTCTATTTCTCTCTCACTTCCCGGTGATCTCTCAGTCTTTGAAACCGGGAAATTTCCTCAAGGTAAGAAGTTTCATCTCCATTCTCATATTCTGATCGGTTTCCTGTTCTTGTTTTCATGATCTCCTTCGATGCAATTCTCATATCTTTTTTCTCTCTTGCAAATTTTTGATCGTTTTTTTTTTTGCTTTTATTTTGTGGATGAATAAACGTTATCTTTAGGAGCAATTGCGACTAAGAAACCGATTTCCTTTAGGTTGTGGAAATAGCTTTTGTCAGCGAAATTGACTTTTTTTTTTTGTGAAATGTGAATAATGTTTTTAGGTTGGTTCGTACTCTGGTTGAGATAATGGCTCGGGTTTACGTGGGGAATTTGGACCCCAGAGTCTCTGAGAGGGATCTTGAAGATGAATTCAGAATGTATGGTGTCCTTCGTAGGTAATCTTGCTAACGCATTATTTTTTGGGTCAAATTGCTAAATTTTAAATTCTTGTTTTTAATTTTTTTTATATGATCTAAGGTATTTTAATGATTAGCAAATAAATTGTTTTATTATTCAGATACCCATAGCATCTTCTACGCAAATTTTTTATTTTTGTGATATTCTTTACAATTTCTTTAGCTAGTTGCTACTGTCCATTGTAAATTAGGTTCCCAATTTGGGAATGCTAGTAGACGAATTTTCTAGGCTCTTTCACTTTAAATTTTGAGGCATAGAACCCTTGGGTATTAAGCCTTATTGTGAATTTTAAACTTATATCAAATATTCCACTGTGAATATTAAAAAAATTTTCTCCATTCAGCATCAGAACTAGGGTACGAATCAAGTTTTTGCTTTTGATGTTTGTTCAAAGTGAATTTTCATTTAATTTCAAGTATTCACATTCCTTTTGGGCCAGAGCCTTATAACAGAAGTACCCGTTGGTGACAGGACCACTCTGAAATGTATGATTGCCAGTCTATTCCTGTTATGTTTTTTCATACTAAGGGTTTAGCAGTGGGTTGTTTTGTGCTTGTATATGAAGAGGCTTTCTACTCATAATAATATAAAACGTGATTGGTTTGTTAATTGTAACAAAATTATGCAGTGTGTGGGTTGCACGAAGGCCACCAGGTTATGCATTTGTTGAGTTTGATGATCGCAGGGATGCTATGGATGCAATTCGTGCATTGGATGGTCAGTGTGTAAATTTTTTTTTCTGGCTTTATTGTTTATTCAATCATTTCTATGGCTTCTTTTTTTCCTTGACACTGGCCTGTGCTCCTCATCCTTTGTTCATTATAATGTTTTCTTTCTTCTCTCTTCAATGTTTAATTACTGGATCCGAGAGAATTTTTTTTTGCTTAGTTCTGTGTTGAATTTTTATTGCTTTTCTTGACTCATGCTTTATAGCAGGCTGAGAGTTGTATTAGAGGAGACTCAGTCCTGGATCACGAATCATTTTGGAGAATTCTGCTAAGACAGTAGTTGTTTTACAGGAAAGAATGGCTGGCGTGTAGAGCTTTCTCATAATTCTAAGGGTGGTGGAGGCCGAGGTGGTGGACGTGGACGTGGCAGTGAAGACCCGAAATGCTATGAATGTGGTGAACCTGGTCATTTTGCTCGAGAGTGTCGCCTACGTATTGGGTCACGAGGTTTGGGAAGTGGGCGTCGCCGAAGCCCCAGCCCTCGACGCCGTAGGAGTCCAAGTTATGGGTATGGGCGCAGGTGCGTCAAATGCATTTATTTGAAAAAGTGATTCAAGTAGTGCTTTTCTCCATTTGTTTGCTTGAGCATTTATGTGGAAGTTGTAAATCAATATTTATGTATCAAGTAAGGAGCTCGTATTGGAATTTTGATTACGTGGAAATGTTTACTACATATATATTTGTGTTAGTATTTTTATGAATGTGATGGCATGATGCAGATCTATGAATTTTGAGCGGGAAATGTTTTCTGAATATATGTTTATGATAGAAAAATGACTGGTAGTTAGTTTGATAAGGTAGGAAACATTAATATACGGTGTTTGCCTAACATCTTGAGCTGTGGTGCTGCATCCAACTATTTATTAGTCAGGGAAAGATATTTAGCAATGAGGAAGAATGGCAATTGCATTTCTTAATTTCATAAGTTCTATTTTGACAGGAGTTATAGCCCCCGTGGTAGAAGATCTCCAAGACGTCGCAGCACATCGCCTCGCCATGGTCGCAGTTACAGCAGATCGCCTCCATACCGGCATGCTCGTCGTGAATCACCTTATGCTAATGGGTATGCAGGGCTTCAACTTGTATTATTTTGTTGCAATGATATAATGCAGTATTGTCCAGCTAGCCTTGTGATGCCATTCATTAATAGTAGTTATGAAGTGCAAATGTAATATTTTTTAGTGCTAAAAATCAAAGCCCAGACATTTGAATTTGAATTAGATGATCATAAAAATTAAATCAAATAGGAATAGCTAGATGTATATATGTCCATGTTTTTGTGAATTGGCCTGAATTATTGGATTTTAGAAGACTAGAAGTATTGAACATAAAATTTGCTGAATGGATGAAAAGATGTAATCTTTGAAATACAATTACATATTTCCAGGCTTATATGCTTTGATTTGTCTTTTCAGAGATTAAGGCTGGAAGCTAAAGTGAAGCAAGAGTTGAAGGACATGGGGGGGCAATATCTGCGATAATATAGTTCTAGTAGGACCAGTTCATGTTAGTTATGTTCTTGTCATGACAATGGGGTGTATTAGAAACTTGGTTTTGGATGGCTTCTTCAAAGTGTTTCGGCTGCTAAAAGGATGCATGGAACTATTTGTTGGCTTGCAGTCTCAGCCACTTACTGAATCTTAGAGGTTTATTTCATACTTCCAATTGCAACCTTATTACTGTTTATAATACTTAATCTTGACTTGTTATGGCAGTGTATATCTTTTGAGGGTTACTGCTTCTAAAAGATTTGCATGTTTTGTTGGTGAGGTGTGGTTTTCGGCTAAAACGGCATCGTTTCCTCACTTTCCTGCATCTTAGTGCACATGGTTTTTCTCCATCTCTGCACATCATCTACTCCTCATCGCCCTGCATGTTATTCAGCTTGATTCACATTGAAAACAAATATTCGGAAATCTGGTTGTGTTCGACACTTTTTGCTGCACTCTTCTGCAACAAAGCTTCTGACCCACTTACGACTTTTACATTTCTGCTAGCTGCTTCAAGAAGGTGAAGCTGAATATATTGTTGTCCCCATCTCTGCACATCTGCACTTTGTCATTTCATTGTCTTGCTTAATGTTGCTTCTTTGAGTAGCATTGAACCTGAATCCATCCCAATCTGTTGGCATGGTTTGCATCATTGGTGTCATGATCTAGTGTAGATCCTTACTTTTCATCCATGTGTTCAAGTTGTAAATCACCCTTTGAGTATTCAGTTGCCAAGTACAGGTGAATGGCTCTAAGTGTTCAAGGAAGAAGTTCAAGTATATGGGATTTTCATGATCTTCTAGTACAAGATCAATGGCTGATCATGAGTTTTCAGGAAAAGAGAATATAGGCTTAGACATCCCTAAATTGGTCACATTGTTGCAAACTTCCAGAAAGTTCATTATTTGTTGCTTGATTATGTTATGACATAATTGCTACTTGATTCTGCTAAATCCTCACATGTTTTCAATGATTGGCTTGTCACCTTTTTGTATGGCTGCAACTCATGGCAGGTGCTTTCCTTAAATTTTCTATTGAGACTTGCGTCAGATTTATTGCAAAAGGCAACTTGTGGTGGTGTGTTCTTATTTCCTGTAGACTGTACCAACTTAATTGCTGCCTTGGAACATTGCACTGCTATTTTATTTTGTTTATTTTTTTCTCTCGTCCTTGAAGTTAAATTTACTTGTTCATGGTACAGCTTCGGAGAGTCCTTGTGTTTCTTGTATCCTATCTTTTCATGTCTTTTCACAAGGATATTTAGCAATATATTCAGTGGTATTTTTCTTAACATACTAACAGCAACTATGAAACAATGCTAGTAGGGATAGGACTTCAATTTCAACAAAGCCTGCGTTTATGGCATTATTAGAATTGTTGTCTTCATCCTCGTCCTTTTTATTACCTGGTTAAAACTTGTGCTAGCACTTCGTTTCCGAGGTGATTCCCTCTTTTATGCATTATGCTAGTACATAAACTACGATAGGCCTATAGATGGCAACTGACCTATAGGGCCTCTTTACTAGCCGATTTCTTATGACCGAGGTGAAGGATTCTGAAATGGGGGGTTAATTATTTCTCCTGCTGCTGTGTGTAAATTCTCTGGTATTTTACCCTCTAATGCTATATACCATGATTATAGGGCTTGAAAAAGGCGAGAAAATTAATTTGTTAGAAAGATAAGCCCATCAAGCTGAATGTTCCTCCAAGCACACCTAGTCATGTGTGTACGCTCAACGCTGCTTCAATCGGTGGAACAATGGGTTGTAACAAATTAGTATATGACCATCAGCAAGAATTTAAATAAAAATTTAAAATTATGAAGTGAATTTTTTAAAAAATGGTAATTTATTGGGATTGGATTTGCTAATTAAATTCTTCAAATTATTTCGTTTAGAATTTTGCACAAATGGTGGGAAAGGTGAATATATTCATATAGTTTCCATGCTAAATTTCATTTTGTACTTCGAAAAAAAGGCTGTTAAAAAACGAGAATTTTTCTAAATTTGATTTTCATAAGTAAACTAATGAAATGAATTTAAACTAATAAAATCCGTTAAAATTTTTGAAAAGCTAACAAATATTTTTTTTAAAAAAAAAGGAAACAAACTGAGCCCGGCCTACTTAGCAATACCCATATGCATATGATTATGAGCCAGCAGAAAAATACCATGATTGCCGATGCTCTATCGTTTTCTGCACGCCGATGTTTGGCTCTGGGCGCCTTATTTCTTCATCTACTACTAATAGTGAACAACATCGGCGCAGAAGGCAAAAAGGAGTGGTTTGTATGGCACCTGATGAAGAAAAATTCTATCGTACGTTTTTCTCTTCTCAACCTTTTAATTTGTGTTTTCGGAAGTGCTGTTTGTTAAATTATTGCTGCTTGGAGTGGTGCATTGCTAATCTATTTTATTCAATTTTAGTATTGAGTGGTGCTTCGTTAATCTATTATTTGAAATTTAATTTCTTGCGAGAGACCATGAAGTGTTCATTATCAGCGTAATGGCCTCAATAATTGGATAACAGTTAAAAACCCACTTGATCAATTTTGCACATAATCATATTTACAATTCTTTATTATCACATTCAATTGAAATAGTTCCTTAATTATTATGAACCAAAGGTCAAATATGAGACTCGTATTTACTTTTCAAAATCTACTTCTACATCTAAATTGAAGCAAATAAGCTTTCAAGAAAAATTTATGACAAATTGGCATCTAATTAATTTATAAAAAATATATATAAATTCTTTATTTATCTTTTAATAATATATTTATTTTTTAACATATAAATTAGATATTGTGCGCTTGGTTGGAAACAAAATGAACCTTTTTTTATTTATATAAAAGGTAATTTTAGTATTCAATATTTAAGTATTTAAAAAAAAAAGCTTCTAAGTTCATTGTTTCAACCAATTTTAAAGCAATATGGAAAAACAAAGATCTTTTCCTTTTCCACTTATTTTTCTTTGCATATGCGGTGTTAACCCTTCGGAAAATTAGACTCTTATGCTGCGGACCTCGTCGTGAAGGAAGGGGAGTCTGCTTGTGACTTCTGTCGGTACCCGTTTATGAATGCTTCAGGTGCTTTTACTGAAATTTAATTTGTTGTATTTTGATATCATCGTATATGGTTACGACGGTTCATGAAGTTTTAAGACTTAAATTTGACTTGAACATTTCTTGTCATTTCAGACCCGGGCCAGTCGTGTAGTTGCGAGTACTATTCGTGACCATCCTATTCATCTTTGGAATGCTAATTCTGGCCTGCTACTGCTTTCTTTTTTTGTTGTATTATTGTCATGTTTTTTTAGGTCCCAGACTCTAAATAGCACATGCCTATTGCATTATATATATATAAAAGCTAGGTTATTTTATTATTATTATTTTTTTGGCTTGCAAATATTGACACTCTATTAGTCTACATGCTCCTGTGATAGATCATGTAAATAGCTTTTGTTGGTCCATATTGTGCTTCTAATTGCAATTACGTTGCACATATCGTGCTTATGATGCTGTGGATGAAATTACTGCTGCCTTTTCAATTTGATTTAATCCTGCTAGGACTAGGTAAAGTAAAACATTTCTTTTGGTGTGGTATTACTTTTCCAGAAAATGCATGTTAAGTAAACTGAATCTGTGTGCAATTAATGAGAATATGATGTTTCTCATCGCAGTGGAACTATTTGGACCGTGTTGACATGAGAATTTTTGCAGGTAGTTGATGCTAGGGGTCTGGGCTGTGGGAGATTTGGATGGATGGAATGAAGATCACGCAGTTAACCTAGTTTAAGCAGGTTCTTTTCTGCATTTGCAGTTATTGAAGAAAATATTTTTAGCATTTTTAAGGTTATGCTTCTATTTGTTTGGCATTTAGTGTCTAGCTCCTTAGGGGGTGGTATTTTCTTTGGTAGGATTAAGTAGAGTTTTTTTATGAACTTGTTGTGTTTTGTGAGGTTTTCATGAGGTTTCCTTTTTGTTTTCTTGTTGCTCCTTTCTTTCTCTTCAGGCTGGAAGTATTCCATTGCCACCTATTTCTGTTGAAATTAGCTATGGTCTAGAGCGGATTCTCTTATTGCATCAGGTCAATTCACCATCATTTCTTTTCCTTTTATTTTCTTTGCTTTTGTTTGATGTCTCACCTTATTTAACTTCGTAACTAATTGATAAGGAGTTGATCATTTTAAGAAAATTTAATTTTCTGATGGGATTACATATGGATAGTCGTTATTAGAAAATGAGTAAGACATTGTTTTAATGTGAATGCATGTTATTTTTCAATTTTCTTCCAAAAAATCAGGAATGTACGCTAGTCATTAGAGTTACTGTTCTCTAATTTCTTTTCTTTTCTAGCCTTTTATTATTATTAATTTTGCATGAACTTTATGCTCATATCCACCTTAGTTTTTTAGTATCAGTTTTTTTTAATGATGTTTTTGGCAATTTTTTTACCTTTTAGAAAAAACTATTTTATGCATATATCTACAACAATTTGCTAATTCCCAATCCATTACAAATCCATTATATAGAACAGGTTCCTGAGGCATAGTGAGTGGGTTTCATTGACCCAACTCAATTTAAAGGAAAACAAAAAATTGTACTTTATTTCAAATTGACTCCACTAAATTTTCTTAATCCATTACCCGCTTAGCCTTTTTTTTTTTTTTTATCACTAGAGTAGATAATATTTTTTGATCACTAGATTACTGTTATAATTATGATGATATTTTTTATGTTGCATGATTAATTGATAATGCTTTTTTTATTGAATTAATGAACAAAAATATAAATCAGGTTAAAGATATGAGAGATAAATTTAAGTTGAATTACCCTTGCTTTATAAATTATAACAGTAAAGAAAACTCTAAGTTCCAAACATGACCTTATCTAATCAAATCATACATATTCTATGGCCCTCCCAACTATCTCTTAACATGCCAATCGAGAACCTTTGACAGTAGCAAACTGGATCCAAAAAAACTTGGAAATCTCTCTTATAAAACCCTAAAGAAGTAGCTTCTCCCTCTTCAGCCTCCTGCGGGCCAAATCCTTGCTATGCATCCTCAGTCGTGGCCACTTCACATGCCATACAGTTCAGCAACATTTGTCAGTTGGCCCAAACAAAAAGCCTCAACAAAGCTTCCATCCCTACATTTCAACAAGCTATTCAGCGACCTCAGGTGAAATCTCTTGTTGCATTGCATTTATTCAATAATTCTCTATTTTTTTTAAATGTGTAATGAGGGACTGCCTACTCTAAAGGAGTATTGGACGTTGGTAACTCTTTCGTGCTTGCTTTCATGACTTATGATGGAAATTTTTGTCCCTCCCTTGTGTGTTATTTTTTTAAGTCTCTAGCTATGTTGTTTAGGTTGGAGCTGGGACAATGAATCCTTTTCACTCTGGAACCATGGACTGTGGCGTTGGTATTGGTTAGATACAAATTTATGAAACTTTACATCATCAGTCATTTACACATGATAATTTCTCGGTACTAATTTTCAAGAATCACTGGTTAACCACTTAGAAACAACAACATTTTGTTCTGATGCCTAGATCATTTGTTGCAATAACTGTTCAATTAGATAATATAATGAACTAGTCTCAATTTCAGTTGTTTCTGTTCATTTTCGGTGCATTTGATTTTTCTTTTCTTTTCTTTTTTTTTTTGTCCTGAGGTTTGCTGTATAACTGTTTTTTTATGGTTGCAGCTAGGTGCCTAGATGACATTCGTTCTGGATAAAACCCTACCAGGAAATCACACTCAATTCCAAGTTTAGATGGGTTTGATTGGCAAATCGTTATTTTATTTTTTAAATTGAATTTGTGATTTAGATCTTCAGTTGTTGTTTATTGCAGGTTATACTCAAACTTGATTCTGGAAAGTCAAAAGATCTCATTCATAGCCTAGCAGCTCAAGGTAGTCATTTTCACCTGTGCTCAATATGACTTCAAATACATTATAGTTTTTGTCCCTGGTTGTGTGTTCATTTCTGAAAAGCCTGGTGTAACACAAGGTATAAGTTTAGTAAGAATGTGAGCAAGCAACCATGAATTTAAAAGTGTGATAGATCGCATGTAATATATTATATCAGTCGTATGTTTGGTGTAGGTTCTTGATGTTGCACCGAATACCTCTGTGGTGCGGTTGCACTTAAATTATCACCTTTTTTTTTAAACGACCAAATCGTTTCAAATTGATTATTTCGTTTTTCATTTAATAGGCATGCTGATTAACAATTGTGTATTGAGCTCTACTGGATCCATGTCAATAGCTTCTCATTGTTAATCATTTTATATAATTCCCTACTGACACATTTTCATATAAGTTCAATATTTAGTGGTGTTATCTTATCATTTTAGATGAGCTAATGGGCCATGTGGATACTGTCTACTTTCTTTGCATAAATCTGTGGACCAGAATTCAGATTAATTCCAACACTCCTTTCCATAGACACCATATTTGTATGTGTAGGCCACCTTCGCATGATTCTATATATGTTGTGGCTCTAAAATTATTAGAAATGACAAATCAATAAGTTATCAATTGGCTATTCTGTTTAGCTGTTATCTAGTTCAAACTAAGATGTGAAGATCTCTTCTGCATGCATTTGTAGCCTTTTTTGTTTTTATTTTGAATTGGTGCTTGATCTGTTAATCATTTATTTACTTTATTCTTCACAGGTATTGATGTTAGCAAACATAATATATGATTTGTGGAGGACAACTGGGAGTGCCCAGTAACATATCATTTTTTTTACAGATGATTCAATTTGATATGCTCTCCTGCAATGTTTTTTAATGCCAATTTACTGATATGCTGAATGTTGTTGAATGAGAATTTTTGTAGGTACTTGATGCTTGGGATTTGGGCTGGGGGGATTTGGATGGATGGGATGAAAATCACGCAGTTCACCTAGTTTCTGCAGGCTCTTTTCTCCATTTGCAGTTTGGGGTGGTATTTTCTCTGGTTGATTAAGTAGAGTTTTTAGATGTACTTTCATGGTTTGTGTAGTCTTCATGATGTTTCCTTTTTGTTTTCTGGTTGTTCCCTTCTTTCTCTTTAGGTTGAAAATTTTGTTCCTTCTTCAAATGCTAGATTTCCTGCATTCAAATTATTAGTTATACCCATACATATAACAAATGATAATCTTGGAGTCAATAGATAATAAAATTGAAGCACTTTGATATGTTCTGCCTTCACCATTGAAGGCTTAAATATTTGTATTCATCTTGCTAATTTGCAAAAGTTTTAGTATTGATTACCTCGTATTTTATATTGGTGTCTCGCATTGTCTTTTATTTATTTATTTTCCTTAGGATTTAACTTATGTGAAAATTGTAATTATCATAAGTGCCTCTGTAAGGCAACTTTTTTAATAATTATTTTTGACTGCTTCATTATGTTAGAATTGTGTTATATCTACATCTAACTTGTATGTAGTTTTCCTTTTTCACTATAGTGTTATTCTATTAGTCGTATGTTTAGTGAAAAGAACAAATGACTGCAGATGTTCAATTTTCTTTTTCCTTTATTTTCAGAACCATCATTTTGGGTGTACAGGTAGCAAATTGTTTCTCCTCAGTTGTAATTTACTGGTGCATTTTTTTAATATTGTGTTTAACACTCATATGCATTGCATTTTGAATCAGTCCATTGAGCTGGTATTTGTTATTTTCTCATTTTATGATGTTTTTATTATACTAACTAATTGATTATTTTCTCATTTTCTCATTTTATGATGTTTTTATTATTTTATTTTTCTATTTGTTTGAAACTCCCATTTGGCAAAAGATTATTCACTTGAAACGGAAAAAAAAAAAAGGAAAGTGAGAGAGAATATTCATAATTCCATATTTTATTTTCATTGCACAAAAAAGCAGCATTTATTACCAAGTAGAAGCTGTTTCTACTTACATAAGAGAACATCTGCAGTCTCTTTTATTCCTACATTATCTATACTTGTTTACTTACACATACTCGAAAAAACCACAACCCAAAAAGAAAAAAAAGAAGAAAAGGCCAAGTGCCTGTCTCTTCAATTCCATTTTTATCTTTTAAACAATTTTACTGCTTCTTAAGCATCAGCTCTCCTTCCTGTCTGAGACCTGGACACAGCAAAGGTTGTCTCGTCCCTTCCAAATTTGATTCTTCTAGCCTCTTCCACCGACACTCGATACGCGTTGGCTATAACCTCCACAGGCATGCCGCGAACGGCTGAGGTTCGGCCAGCGAGATCTGAGGTCATCGCGTTATCGTTGGTCTTGAAGGCAACGTATTCGAATCTGTCACTCTCCGCTCGTTTCACCACCACAAAGTTCTGCGGCACCGTCAGCACCTGTCCTTCCTTTAATGTTCCGTCAAACACGCTGTTTCCATTTTCATCCACCACCTGAACCCTGGCTTGGCCGTCACACGCGTATACTACGCTATGAGCGTTCAAGTGCCAGTGGGGTAATCTCACTGCATCCTACAAATCAACGACATATAAATTAGCATAAATTTTTAATTAATATGCCTGAAAGCGCGTTTGTTGACGCGCCAGCCAGAACGAATCCCCAAGCAAGGGAAGTGTGTATAAATTGACTAATTACATTGCGGAGAACGACGTGGGAAGCGCTCATTTGTAGCCACTCGAGAATAGGGAGGTTGTGGCTGTTGACGGTGCTGAGACGGCCAACATCAGGGACGAAAACATCGGCGCGTGAAGGATCGGCGATGTTCTCTTTCATCCTCATGCTGCAGAAAGTCTCCTCGACGCCGTTATCACGGCTTCCACGTCGTCTGCTTCGCTCTTGCTCTCTCTCTTGTCTCTCTTGTTGAGTCCTTGGTGGCCTCACTATCTGAAGTTCACCTTCCACTCTGACAATGCTGCCTCTGAAGTCATTCTCGCTCTGGAGTCTCCTGGCCAACTGTTCGTCGATATTGAAAGCTTCAGCTAACATCCTCGAGTCTAATCCACAGAACATATTATTGCAAGATCGCTGTCCACGCTGGCCATGGCGTCGGGTATATTCATACCGGCCACGCTCGCTCCGGCGTTCCGATTGTTGCTGCTGCTGGAACTCGTCTTCTGGGTTACCGGCCAGATAGAAGTGCTGTCAAACATGCATAATTTATTAGCTGGGTATTTTTTTTTATTTTAAACACACTCGTGTGTATATATATAATTAATTGAGAAGCAGCCATTTTAATTTTGTTTACTCTGGGATTGTTATCTAGCTGGTTGTTAACGTTGGTGGTGTCAAGGACAGTGACGGTAACAACAGGCTCATTGCCATCATTGTAGCACCAATGGGCAACTCCAGCAGGCAAAGCAATCACATCTCCACGGCGGAAATGACGAATCTTCTGGTGCTGATCTTGAACACGGCTGCTTCCACCCGCTTCTTGAGATTCTTGGTATGTTTCAGGACATCCAGGGAACAAGGCACCAGTCATACCCCTACCTGTTCATGTATGAAATAATCTGAATTAGATATATAATTAATTAATTAAACACAAACATAGAAATAAACTACTTCGAAAGAGGATGGAATTTTAACCTTGAACGATGTAAATTAGTTGAGGAGAATTGCTGTAGGAGGGTAATAAAAGGCCATTGGGCTCAATGGTACGCCTAACAACAGCAACACCAGCGCATTGGAATTGGTCGCGGTTAGGATCCCATGACTCGATCACACCAGCTTCGCATTGAATGCGGTTATCGGGTTCGAGGGCATTAATACTTTCGAGCTGGCACTCATCTCGCTGCTCTAAATTGGGGCGAGCTAGGCAGCCATTGAAGAGAAAAACAAGGCAAAGAGAAAAGGAGAGCAGTAAAATCTTACTCATGGTAGTAGAGGAAGGATATTGGCAGTGGAGTTGAGGAGTGGATGGGACGGGAGTAGTATTTATAGAGAGGTGATTTGGAATATTCCTCGGCTTGCATGGCTACATAGTCTATTGTCTTACACGTAATAAGGCCACTAAAGGCAGGTGTCCTCAAACTTCACCCGAGATTACAAACTACAATGTGTCCATTCAAAGGTTTTATCTTCCTAATTAGAGATTTTCAATTTAGGTTCTGATTTTTTTTTTAATGACAATAATAAAGTGAGTGAATATGAAGCATTACTTCTTTTTGCTATTTCTTTATGCACTAGAATTGCATGGATCTATGCACGGAGAATTTCAAATTTTTATTTCAACTAAATTTATTATATAGCTTATAACAAAACCACATTTTATATACATATAATTATATAGATAAATTTGTGATCTTAATTATGATCATCATCTTCAAAGTTTATAGAAGGTAAGATAAATATTTATTAGTTTAATGCGTGTTATGTATTGCATGATAAATCGAAAATGCATATTTCGAATTGAACTTGATATGAACTTAATTAAGTTAGTTGCTGAATGCGATTCAAACAATACAAATTTATTTGATGTATTTTATCAGTGAAGAATTTGTTTCACAGTAGTGAAAGGCTTATTGTGGAATCCTATTTCTGGGATCTGAAACCAAATTTCTACGAGGACAATAAACGGGGCAATTCTTATTAATGATTTAATCATATGACGTTTTCCTCTTTTCAACTATTAATGTTGAGAAAAGAAACAAGGAGGATGAAGGGTTTGTAAGGATGGCACTGACCACTTGTGATGGGGAAGAAAAACAAAACAGTTTTGCAGTGTCTGTTCGTCGCGCCACCTACTCTACCCGTCACGTGGGATAACCTCACTTGATTTGTCTCTTTGTAAGAACCCAGTGATAAGTGCTTGTAACTTGTAAGAAGCACAATGAATTATTTATTATTAACATTATTTTTTGGGTAAAGAAAGCACAATGAATTATTTAATATTAATATTAAGTTTTTTGGTTTAAAAAAAATTACAATGAATTATTAATTGTAAGCTAGAACGCACAATTTGGTCAGTATGTTTAAGTGCTTTTCCTTTTTTAGCTGTTATATTTATCAAGCTGAGGGGAAGTTTTCATGAAAAAAAAAAAAAAAAGAAAAACAAAGGATTTCATTATCATATGATACGTATATGCTGCACTTCTTTCTAATATTTAATTAACCAATATGTTTCGTCAAATTATTTATAAGAATCAATAAGACTCGTTTATATTATCTTTATAAATGAATTAATTAATGAAGAATACATGATAAACAAGCATCTTGCAGGATACGTACAATGCTGCAGAAAAACATAAGTTCCTTTTTTTTTTGGAGGTTAAATATATAGCAGACTGGATATTATTAACTTTAGGTTCACAATTAGCTCTCATTATAATAAATTTTATTATTTTAGCATCATATAAAATCAAAATCATGAATTATAATCAACACGCTATGTCTTCTCTCCCTGTGCATGCACATTTTTGGTGGTTTTGATTTGACAGAAACATTGAGACAGGTGCGAAGTGGAGTGAGTGATGTGTAAGATGAGAAGGCCAAGTAGCCATGCAAAGCGAAGAGTGTGTAATCAGCACATGCCCACTTTCTCTTATGTGTCATCCCCTCATCGTCCTCTTTCTTCTATAAATATCACACCCACTTAGCCTTCTCCTCCTCGTAGCTTAGCTATAACAATAGTAGTAATAGTAATAATAATAATAATATGGGTAAGGCTAAGTGTGTGGTTCTGTGTCTGTGTGCGCTAGTTATGTTAGATGGGTGCGTAGGAAAACGGCAGCAATTTGAGGAGGAAGACGAGTGCCGACTGGAGAGGCTGAATGCAATTGAACCAGATGAGCGAATCGAAAGCGAAGCTGGTTTGGTGGAGACGTGGATTCCTAATAACCACCCTCAGTTGAGGTGTGCTGGTGTTGCTGTTGTTCGCCGTACCATTCAACCTAGGGGTCTTTTGTTGCCTTTCTACTCCAATTCTCCCCGCCTCGTCTACATTGTCCAAGGTAATTTTTTTTTTTAATTTTAAACTTTTTTTTTTGCTTTCAGAAATTGAAACAGTTTATTAATGATGAATTTTGGTATAATTTAATTTGTATGCATGCAGGTAGGGGTATATCAGGGGAATTATTCCCTGGATGCCCTGAGACGTTCCAGGAATCTCAAGAATCAGCAGGTAGAGCCGCAGAAGATCAGCACCAGAAAATTCGTCACTTCCGGAGAGGCGATGTGGTTGCCTTCCCTGCCGGAGTGGCCTCCTGGTCCTACAACGATGGCAATGAACCTGTTGTTGCTGTTACTGTCCTCGACATTTCCAACACCGAAAACCAGCTCGACAATAACCCTAGGGTATTTCAAAATATTAATTAATTTTATCTGAGATTAATATGTGTGATTGATGCACTGTTTGATGTGCGTACGTGCTACAGTCCTTCTATCTGGCTGGTAACCCAGAAGATGAATTTCGGCAACAATATCAACCCCGCGGTGAACGTGGTGGCCGCAGGGAACCCTATTCCAGACGCCGTGAACCATATTCCCCCCGCCGTGAACAGGAATCTTGCAACAATATGTTCTGTGGACTGGACTCGAAGTTGTTAGCTGAAGCTTTCAATAACAGTTGGCCAGGAGACTCCAGAGCGAGAATGACTTCAGGGGCAGCATTGTGAGAGTGGAAGGTGAACTTGAGGTGGTGAGGCCTCCGAGGACCCAACAAGAGATACAAGAGAGAGAGCGAGAACGAACCAGACGACGTGGAGGCCGTTCCAACGGCGTCGAGGAGACTTTCTGCACCATGAGGATGAAAGAGAACATCGCCGATCCTTCACGAGCCGACATCTTCGTCCCCGAAGTTGGCCGTGTTAGTACCGTCAATAGCCATAACCTCCCTATTCTTCGGTGGCTACAAATGAGCGCTTCCCACGTCGTTCTCCGCGGTGTAAGTCTATGTTACCCCCTTCCTTGGTCCATTCACGGCGCCGCGTCAAGTTCACGCTTTTCCACTGTTTCCAATATCATAATCAATATTAATTGAATATAATATAAATACATACATATATATATATATGTTGTTGGCAGGATGCTGTGAGATTACCCCATTGGCATTTGAACGCTCACAGCATAATTTACGTGGTGGACGGCCAAGCTAGAGTTCAGGTGGCTGATGAAAACGGAAACAATGTGTTCGATGGAACAGTAAGGGAAGGGCAGGTGCTGACGGTGCCGCAGAACTTCGTGGTTGTGAAACGAGCGGAGAGTGAGAGATTCGAGTATGTTGCATTCAAGACCAACGATAATGCAATGACCAACGATCTTGCTGGCCGGACCTCCGCCCTTCGAGGCATGCCGGTGGAGGTATTAGCCAACGCATATCAGATTTCGGTGGAGGATGCTAGGAGGATAAAGTTTGAAAGGGAAGAGACGACATTGGGTCTGTCAAGATCACGGTCTGGAAGGTGGCCTGCTGCTGCCACTATCGCCGCTATCGCCTAAGAAGTTTCTAGAAAATAATAATGTAGTATAACGGAATGAGGGGATCGAATAGGCAGTTAGCCTTTTTTTTTTTTTCTTTTCATGTGTACTTAGTTAAGGAGAAGACTTTGTAACGGTAAATGCATGCGGCAATAAAACATGGCCATGGCCCTAATAAATTACCTCCTCCTCCTCCTCCTCCTTTACCAGTAAGCAAATTTTTTTTTATTGTTAAGTGTTTGAAAAATTTTAAGAGTTCTTAATCAATTGAAAACCTGAAGCAATTAATTACAATTGGACATAAAATTTGGAAAAGAAAGCAGAAACTGAATGCTATTTGTTATTAAGAATATAAGTGGTTACATATGGTTTGGTCTTAGATCTATAATAAGCTCTTCTCTTCTTAAGAGATGTATTATCAATGGTGATGACTAATTTGCCAGGTTCATATATATAAAAAGAATTCCTAATGCTTTCTCCCATTCTCTTTTCCTTATATTTTCGTAGCAAAACTCTGTAGGAGCCTTCATCATCTGGAATGAACTCTTCTTTGCATGCCACTTCCCATCCCACCACAGTAAAATCCCATGCAATTGTTACTCCAGCCTAATATATACACAAAAACCACCAAAATATAATTTAATGCAAATCAAACTATATAATATAAAATTAATAATATATATAATTAAGGCAAACTATATATATATATATATATATATATATGTACCTCGGATACAGGAATTCTGATGCAGGCTGATGAATTTGCTCTCACAATTAGCTCTGAAGCATTGTCCTCCGACGAAAATTCAACGTCATTCTCTCTTCTTAGACCTCCATATTCAACTGGAAGATTTTCTGCTGATATGTACCTTCATGCGTTCAACCCAAATTTTTAACAAAATTTTCAAGACAAAACTATCATATAAATATATGTTAATTAGCTAATTAAGGTTCTTACTTTAAAAGGGTGCGAGTGACTTTTGAGCCCCTGGTAACAATGAATTTACTTTTAAGTCTGGGGCTCATGAACTTGCTGGCTACTAAATGGGATGTGTAAAACCAGAATGGAACATTTATCAATATCTGAAAAACAGTAACATTAATTACTATATCCCAAAAACTTAATTAATTACTAAATAATTGCATAATTAACAAAAAGTTTGTACTTACATTCTTGTGAATAATCTCAGGATAATTAGCTGAGAGAAGGCAGAAAACCTTCCTGACAACAGAACGTAGCTCTTTCATTTCAGGACCTGGACTGTTCTTGAAATCTGTTATCTGAAGAATAGAGTCAGCCCCTCCTGCTTTGAACGAAAGTTTCTTCATGATTTTCTCCATGTATTGGACTCTCCATCTCAAGAAATTTTCTCTATCTGCTTCTGTTCCTAGTACTCTTCTATACAATCCCTTATCTTTGAATGCACCATAAATAGCAAAATCCAAAGGGTGCCCTTGTTTGTCTACGCCATTCATGAACAAAACATTTTCAAGATCAAGATCAAGATGCAATTTCTCTTCAAGTATGGCATCGGTCTTGTATTCTTTTCTCCAAGTTAAAGTTTTTCTAAGCATGTCAAAAGCTTCTTGAACTTTAAATTCTTTGGCTTTCAAGAATTTTAATAGCACGGTATCTGTGCCTTCATGGCCTTTACTTGGTAATAGAGGGATACCCCATAGGGTAATATCTCTTAATTCTTCTCTCTTTTTTTCTATTTCATCGCCTGATATGGGTTTTTCAAGAATAAATTTGTCAAGAATTGCATCTTCTACCTTGCACCTGAATTCTAACAAGGCTTTCTTCTTTCTTAGCTTCATTTCAGAGTCAGCCGTTGTTTCAATTTCTTGAGATATTGAATGATCAATATCTAAACAATGGACGCATTTCTTCTCATTGCCTTCATGCCATGTGAAGGACATTTCCCTTTCTTCTTCCTCTTCATTGCATTCCGCTTCATCTTCACAATTTTGATGGCTCTTCTCATTTATCTCCTTCATTGTTCTCAGATTTCGGAAAATGAAGTGCTTGGGGTCAAGAATTTAATAACTGCAAGAGAAAAAAAAGAAAGGGAAATTTTCTGTAAGAAAAAAATTAATCTTTTTTTTTTGGGTACTTTATGATTAATATAAACAACTCAAAAATATTCTTATTTCGACAAAAGAAGGTTTTGGGGTTTTGGACTCAAAAGCTAAGATGAGTTTTCAATTGCAACCACTGTCATCAAGTGCCAAATTTAGGTTGATTGCTATTAAGTGACAGGTGATATTTTGTGGAATCATTTACTTTTGGTTGTCCTCATGATCGTTTTTACAGGCTGGAATTTATGGATATTCTAATTCTAGAGAATTTTAGCTTCTTCAAGTTAATTTTAGAGTTTTTTGTTGGACTGTGCAGGTAAAAAAAAAAAAACGCCAATTAGTATTAAGTATCAAACTTTAAAATTAACTTCTCCCCATTCTAAGAAAATGAAAGTTAAAATTCTTCTCCTCGTAATTAAAATTTATGAAAACAAAAAGTATAAAAGAAAATTCAGTTAAAGAAGAGCCAATTTTCCGTTCGTACTCATTTAGCGAGTGATAGAAATCGACAGTCACAATAAGTCACTTCGATTAACATAAGAAAATGCAAAGGTTCAAATTGATTAATGTCAACTTCGTAATATTCTCAAAAGAATTTGAAAGTTGATGCATAACGTTATTTTAACGTTATTAGTCCTATAAGAATGTAAAATAAATAAATAAATAAATAAAACAGCTAATGGATACTGTTCCTTCATCAGTTACTGAAACCTAAAAATTAATTAGTAATTATGCCTCCCTCTAATTTAAGAAAAGAAAATTACCTTTTTTTTTTATCAAAGAAAATCACCATATTTTTTGAATTGAATCACCAGATTAACGTGATTTATGAGCATTCCAATTTAAAGACCATCAGTTGATGCATCTACATCCAGCTGCAGTTCACACAGCTTTAAAGGAATAAGAATTCAATTGTTGGGTGGAGGAGAAGAGGTATATCTAATATAAGCTTTGGTACTTTATAACACTGCCTAATACATTCATGAAACATGCATACAACTCCAATTATAACACTGCCTAATACATTCATGAAACATGCATACAACTCCAATTATAACACCCCTAATATATTCATGAAACATGCTTTGATACAATGATGTTTCCGTATTTACAACCTCTAATTGTAAGGATGTTAGCAACTGAGGTATTCACAAACATAGCAAATTAAGCTGCACTATATAATCTGAGATTGAGTCCTCAAGATTGCCGATATCCAGATAAATCGAATGTCAGAGTTCTTGAGCAACTGCAGGAAAATAAAAATATTGGAACAGAAGAAAATACAATCGGACCTTTAAGCGAATAAGAAAACAAACCCAAAACTATAAATGATAAAAAATCTCACCTTCTCTCTGAGTCCCTGTAAACCCCAACCAATGCTTCAGCCTTGTCATAAAAGCTATCCTTCAAAGATATTACAATACTCTGAAAACCACAGCCACCATCAGCATCCTGATTACTCCAGCCTCCCTCACATGATTTTGAGCGAATAAATCCGGCAACCTTTGCAACATTTAAATTATCCAATGCAGCATCAACCTCATCCAGTATGAAAAATGGCGAAGGCCTATAGCTGAAATCACCCAAAAAATGACACAATAAGTGCTATTAAACTCGCTATTCTACTCCTTGATCCCTACCATGAATAGCTTGCTTTATCTGAAAATAGTTGGATGATTGATCCTCATGCATGAAATTATGCACAAATTGAAAAGTATATTTTCACAAGCAAAACTGCTAAGCTCAGAGTGGGAAAAAACCATTGTCATAGGAAAGCAGGATGAAATCCTAAGGGCAAGTGATCACCATATAGGTTGGGCGATGTGCTATTCTTCTACTTACCAATGAGTATATAACAGAAATCCAAAACTACACACCAAAAACCTCATTACCGGTTAATGCGGCTGTATATTTGTTAAATTTATAAGAAAGAAAGGAACCTCAAGTAAATAGTATAGATTTTTGCATTAAAGACATTGCTTGCAACAAAAGATCCAACAAAATCACAACAGAGATCCAGAAGTAATAAAAACATGCAATGCTTCCGAGCAGAAAACAGAGCTCTCATGCAGACAGCTGACTCTTTTTCATTATAAATAAATATAGAGACCAACCCAGCTGTCTGGTCAATCTCAGAGTTTGATTATACAAGCAATTCATCTAACTATAAAGGCATACCTATGGATAGAGAAGAGTAATGCCAGTGCTGCAACAGTCTTCTCCCCACCAGACAGCTGTTCCATATCGCGGAAACGCTTTGTTGGAGGCATAGCTGTATATTTGATACCATGTAAGAAAGGGTCATCCTCATTTTCCAAGTTCAAATAGGCTGTCCCACCCAGTGGGTGTGTGTTACTCTTTGTTAATTGTTTGTAGATCTTGTCAATGTTACTTGATATGTGGTTAAAAGCTTCCATAAACAACTCATATCTGTATAAACCAGAATGAAGTCAAGAAGAATTATTAATGACAGCGCAACAGTTGCTTGCATTTTGGCGTAAACAACAATAAACAATGATAAATATGCACAAACACAGAAAAAAAGATTAACATCAATAACAAAATGGGTGCTAGAGCCACCCACGGAAATGACAAGCTTTACAAATATACACTTAACCCTTGAAAAAATTATAACAGTTTGTACTCAAAAGTTCATCCACTAAACAATTTCCAATTATCCATAAATGCAAAATATGCATTTTTCTCTTTGCTTCTGTCTGTAGACGTTCACACACCATGAAAAGCCCTCAAATAACACATAACTTCTCAACAATATAGCAGAAAAGATGGCATTCAAGAACCCCTTAAACCCGGAGCCACAATGAGAGGCCCTCAAAGTTTTTTTTTATTTATATCTACAATGACCACATATACGTAAACTATTCTGAAGATCTCTTGATAAATATTTAAAAAAAAAAAAAGCAATCACAATAGATAAACAAATATTTTGTTCATTCTGATTTTTTTTTTTTAAGTTTACTTCCATTAACCAAGCAATGGCTTTCATCAAATTATCTAGACAGACATTTCCTTCCCAAAGAGGCTCCCGAGTACCCACTTGAAAAATAAATATGATTATAATTGGAAAAGGACAAAAATTGAGTTGGGCAAGAAAATATAGATTGAGATCAACAACCTCCGCTGTGTTAGCTACTGAAGGCATTAGAAAAATGTTGTTCCTGCTGTGAATACCCTTAGGAGTAAATATAATAACTAACTAAAATGAAAGGACAGTTCATTACACAGCATTCATATTTCCATATTCATGTTTGGTTAACAGTAAGGTTCAGATGGTTTGACAAGTTGACAAGCTGGTAAAATCTTGTTCTCCTCCCCAACCTCTCCTCTCATCTCCCAGAACAAGAAAGGAAAAGAAATAGAAGCAAGAGGGAAGAAGAAACGAGCATATGACCAAAACCCATTTGATTCACCAACTCTTTAATTATTAGATGCGCATTGTCACGGGTTTGGTCTTTTGATGCCAACAACCGAGCGGCACTAGCAAACTTTCCTCGATTGGATGCTAGTTAGCCTCTCCTTCGAATGCTAGATGAAACTAGCAAGTAAGCAAAGATGCTAAGAACAGAAACAAAAGAGGAGAACTTGGAGAATGCTTTAAGAAAGCTTATAATGCTTGTATTGCACAAAACTCTTGGATGGTTACAAATGAACTCAACTAAGCTATTTATAGGCATCCACCTACTCAATGGACGGCCAAGATCATTTTAATCTAACGGTGTACATTAATCTTCTAGATTATTCTACTCAATTCTACATAATTAAAGAAATATCTAGATTTATGTACACATCTCTACAAGGTTCTAGAAGGATTCTAGAACATTCCACATGCTTCTTGATTTGGGTGGAGGATTGTAGAAGAATCTCTTGCGGTGCGTGACAACATGCATTTGAGCTTCTTTTTTTTTCCTTTTGTGGAGATTAAAATGCATTACAATCATATAGCAGTGATACATTATGCAAAAAATTATTTGAATTCAATATCAGGTATGCTCTTCTCTTTTCCTTTATAAATCATATATATATATATATATATATATATATATATAGGTGATTGTTGTATGCCAGATCACCAGGTACCTCATACCTCTATCCCAGTATGCATAAAATAAAATACTCTCTTTTCCCTTTCTCGAATATAATAGCTAGTTGCATAAGGTTAGCAGCATCAACATAAAATGGCAATTTAGCAAGAAGATTCCAGGAAGCTGTTCTAGTATTAACATTTCTATCATAAAAAACAAAATGTTAGTGCACCTAGCAATATGGAGTCCTAGAAGTGATATTCTAACCTTATTTTCCAATCTCTTTCTATTTGTCAAAATTTTCCTGACAAAAACTCTATAATGCCATTCTATCAATAAGCTCCAGAACAGGAAAGAAAAATGCATTATTACCTTCTCTGTTTAACTGAATTGTAAGCATCAGCTATTTGTTTCTCCTCCTTTCTTGCTAATTCAAATTCTTCAGTTACTGCTCTTTCCTTCTCTAGCAAAGCCTCATACTGATCCAAAGCCTTCAAATTTGGAGCAGTTTTTTCAATTTCTGAGATTATGGCATCCATTTTTTGCTTAAAATCTTCCTCAATCTTTTCCCTGTCAGAAGGTCTCTTATCCTGAAGAAGAGATCTATTCAGTTGACTAAAATCAAAATATGGGCCTGGAGTCAAAGAGTCAATTTCCATAGGATCTGGAACAGTGGGAAGGTTGATATGTTCTAATTCACACTTCTCCACTATATCCTGCTTCCGAGATAATAGTTGCTCAATCTGTCCCTCCTGTAAAGCCAGGGAAAGGGATCTTAAAAGCAGTTTGATAAACTAGATTTCAATTATCTTCTTCCTTGCCACTCAAAGAATCTTGCAGTGAGGAAATTCTGGGGGAAGAAATTAATCCTGACCTTTGAGTTTATCTGGCGGTTAAGCTTTGATATGCTTGTTGCAGCTGCAGAAGCCTGCTTCTTCCATTCAAGCATCTCCTTCTCACACTCTTCAGACTTGGATTTCCACTCTAAGAGTTAAACAGAAAAATGATAGAATACAACACAATAAATTATTGAGGATTCTGAGGCATATTTAAGTGCCTAAGCATTCTCAAGTCTCACTGATCTGGGACATGCTCTACATTATCATATAAGTCAACACAAACCTCAACCAAGAACCCTCATGGAAACCATAATTACACAATTAATGACACAATAAAATAATAAATAAAGAAACATCAAAGAGCATGAACCATGGAATTCTTGTCAAAACTTTTTTCCTTTTTTTCTGAAAGAATAATTAGAATGTCATTTCTTCTTCACACGACAGAAGGATCAAAACAACCCCTTTAACTTTTTTCTTGATGTCCAAATTACCCTGGTAAGTTTTTTAATTTTTGGGCCGATTAAACTCATAACTGTTTGTTTAGCACCAAAATTACCCCAATTTTTTTTTTATTTCTTAACATTGAAGTCTGAAAATTTTCCTTTAAACACATAAAACTTTTAGCAAGAAATTGGCAGCCATCATCACTCAATTATGAAATGAAGTCAATCGTGAAGGATTGTTAAATCTGAACTTTCTGTTTGACCTCCCATATTGTTTATTTTAATGTTTAGGAGGTTTAGGAATAAAAAATACCTCAAGGATTTTTATCCTAAAAAAGGGCAAAAAGTTTAAAAGCCATTAGCTATGTCTGGGGTAGCTATTCCAAATAGTCAAAAGTCTGAGCATTAAAAGGAAATTTTCTAGGACTCAATGTTAGGAAAGTTAAAAACTGGGCAATTTGACCACCACATAAAAGTTCCAAGGGCCATCTGTTATTTCTTCGGCAACTAAACTGAATTAAGCCTACAGTACAGTTTCAGAAAAGTTCAATTTGACTCCATAAATTCTTTTCTCCTTTTTCTTTTGCTATGCTGTCCATAAGCATATAATATACCTAGCATTTTACACTCTGAAAAGCATTTTAGCCTGATATGTACTGATTCCAAAATCCGACATTGATTATATGGGAAATTTGATGCAGGTAGATAAAGCCTCATGCCAAAAGCAATCCTATGCACACAGCTAAGTAGCTAACACTCTGAAAGAGCTATATGGGCCAAATTATAACAATCAACTTATGGGCAGGCTATGTTATCAGGGCCAAAGTTAATAGAACAAGGCAATGAGGGCATCAACTACAGAAGCATGATGATACATTATGATCCGTGTATTCCATAAGAGCTGCCAAAGCATGATGGTTTGCTACAATCCCAATATCCCTTACCAGTTACACAAGGAACATAATACTATAGATAAGGCTTTGTGCTCTCCCACCCTAATCATTAGCTTTTAGAGGGAAAATCTCAGAAGGTGTGGAAGGAGTCATCTATGCTTCTACGAAATAGTTTATAAGGGAAAAAATTATTTGAGGTGCTCATAATTATATTTAGGGCTATGATAAGAGCCTGTTAGTTTAATATTCAAGGAATGGATTTGGTGATGGTGCCTTTTTCAAGTACAAAACATTCATCTAATGTGGTACCATGAGAACACGGTTTTTGTTACATCAGAAAATTAGTAATAAATCCCTCATGGTATCCTTGAGCATTTAAAGTGCATTTTTATTTAAGACTTAATTAAGCCAAAAACAAAGAAGAATACTGCATATCTTGTTTAATTAAGTCCCGTTTTCAAGATTTTCCCGAAGTACTGATTTCTATAAGTACTCCAAAAACCATAATTTTTTACAACTTTTTACCAGGAATGATCTTTGTGAGTTTTCCAAAACAATAATCTAGCTAAATAATAGTACTAACAGTCAACTGGGGAATCCAAGCAAATGATGCCATTATATTGTTGAGTATGGTACACATTAATGAAGCATGTTAACATAATGAATTTTCAGTTCATTGTTCTATAGATTTTTTTATTCACATTTTAACAGACAAGCTCTTAATTCATTATTCAATCATAATGTTGTGTATGACTTATATACACAGTTAGTGGAAAGATATACGACTTATATATATATATATATTGTAACCAAAGTTTTACATATCTAATAAGAAAACCTAGCCGCTATGCTCCCGAGAACGTAGGCACATTGCCAAACTTCGATAAATCTGTGTTCTTTTGTTTTCTTCTATTTTTCTTGCTGTTTTTCGTTATTTCTCAACACATAACTCAATTTGAGTGTTCTTAAATTTCACGTAATTATCTAAAATGAAACCACTATGTTAACAAAAGTCTACCAGAGGTTTCAACATAGCAAAACATCAGGACTAAATACTCTAGAAGGGAAACTCAGCTTTCACTGAACAAATGAAGAACCAAAGCATACCTCGCACTTCTTCCTTCCATCTATCAACGTCACCAGTAGCTTTCTCTGTTCCTAATTTTACCTCAGCCTCTTTTTTCTGAACTTGTTTTAGTTCATTTTCTAAAGAACTGATAGAAGTTTCCAACTTCTTAATTCGTGATTCCATGTCCCGTTTTTGCTCATACTCCAACCTGAAGAAAAAGAAAGGAGGTGGCAGAGAAAAATTATGCACCATAGAAATGTCAAAGTACCATGAACAGACGCTGGAGAGGCTCCCTTCAAGTTATAGAAAGAGAACAGGACAAAAATAATAATAGCAGACCAAATTCAGCACCATGTCACCAATATGATATTCGTAGATAAATCCAGTCAACCACTAAACATCCACAATAAACATGGAACCTCTCCATTCTATAAACACCAAAATCAAGACTTGAACAAGGAACAAGATGTAAAATTCACCCCCAACCCACCCCGTCTCTCTCCATCCCAACCTTATCTCCAATGCAGAATCCCTGGGATTCTAGACTCTGTTTATCAAAATCAAGTGATTACATGTGGCACACAAAAAGTACGTACAAACAGTTGTAAATGCTAACTGGAAGAACACAATTTGGTTCAGAAAAATCACATTCAATAGAAAGTCAGATTGATAATACAGAACTAAGAAGACAATATCTGTTACTCACATACCATATATTCTCCCCAAACACTGGTGATATTCACACTTGCATCCCAACTTTTTCAAAACTCAATTGAACTGTCTTTGACATTTAAGTCCATCAATAATGTAGTCCTTCCATTAGGATTTTATTTAAAAATCATAGATCAAATTACTGAAACTCCCAAAATATTAGGTGATATTCACACTTATGTCCCTACCTATTTCAATTAAGCATTTACTCCAAGAACCAGCTCAAAACTAAGCCTTGGACATCATAGTCAATCGAAGGTGAATTTGCAACTTTATATGGATGACTCATCTCCAAGGATATTAAAATCCATGATGGTTAGTCTTGAAATAGAAAACCAAGAAAAAACAACTAGATTGCAGGTCCAAAATTGTAGGCTCACAGATAATTCAAGGTTTTCCTCTTATTCATTTAAAAATCATCAGTAAATGATTGGCAAGGCTGCAAAAAAGAGACTGTTGGTCCCTTTTTCCAAACAGAAGTGTTACTAGAACAATCAGCATGCTGATAAAAAATACAGAATCTGTAACCACGAGACAAAGATATAGACAATAGGCAACAGAAAAAGAAACATACTGGTACTTCAACTTTGCCAGCTGATTACTCAAGTTAAGCCTTTCTTCAGCAACATGTTGGGCAGCCTTGACATGATTTTCCTCATACTCACGGATATTTACTACTCCAACAGTCTTACTAAAATCTTTGTAAATTCGATCAACAATCTCATTGATTCTCTTCTCCAACTTCCTGATTTCAGCGGCCCTCTTATCAACAGCCTCTTTTAACTGCAAGCAGTAACGGGTGTGAACATAATTGTATCAATAGGTATAGCGAAATAATGTAGGTGACAAGCAGAGTCATGATCATTCATTACCTTACGAAGTTCGGGTTTCATATGATCAATTTCCTCTTTAATAATCTCCTTTTCCCTTTTCAAGTTCTCAAGCTTATCCTTGATACTTCGCTGCAACAAAATCAGCAGAAGCAGAATCAGTCAACGGAAGCACAGTGAAGTAACAAGGAAAAAAATGTTGGAAATTATCTGGACAGGCAAATTATCACATCCTCATACTATTCATTTGGGACATTTGGGACCAGCAACAGGTTTTCTATATTGTTTTATCTGTCTGCCTCCTGTATCAAAAATACTGTTACGTCCAATACAATCAGCATGAACCCCTTGATCTCTTATTCACATACCTAAAAATTCAATTGAGAGCTGGCACATTGTGATTTTATTAGTTACCACTTCATATATCTCAAACAAATTTGCTTGCGAGCTGTTTCCTGGACTGCTAATCAATGAAGCTGGAGCATGTAATGCCCAAAAAACCTCAAATATACCTTTTAAAGATGAATTTCAAATCCAAGGATGGGTACATATTCAAACAAGAAAGAACTTAACTACAATTTCTTCCAGGGGGAAAAAAATACCCTACCTTCTCAATCTCTGCATACTGAATCTTCTTTTCTAGTCCACTAATCTTCCCAGATGCTTCAGACTCTTTTAGATGCATCTCCCTGATTGACCCAAGCTCTTCCAACTCTTTCTCAAGCTGTTCCTTCTTCTTTTTTAGTTCTATAAAGCATCAATGGTTAGAATCGCAAACAGTGATGTTGAGACAGAGAACGAAATAGTGAGTTACTGAGTTTACTCAGAATAGATTCTTCAATTTTTTTATCATCCCACTGTTTTGACCTTGCTTCCATTCCACCACTTGTGCCACCAGTCATTGTGCCAGACTTTGTGAGTAGAATCCCATCAACAGTTACAACTATCGTAAATATGCAAAGGAAAAAATAAGGTAATAAATTCAATTGTATAAGAAGGCATTGAAAAGATGCAGAGCATACAGAACTGAAAAAGGCAGTATTTACCTTTGAATCTCTCCCCACTCCAGCTAAGAATCTTGGCTTCATCTAGATCGTCACAAACTAGAGTATTCCCAACAGCAAAGAGAATTGCCTTCTCCAATAATGGATCAAATGTGCAATTGTTAAGCCTCACAAAATTAACCCATATTATTTCATTTCTGCCTTAACCTCCTTTAGTTCATACAAAAAGTAAATAATGCAATTTTTTTTCCAGAATTTCTATTTGTTACTATTTTTCTTGATTAGCAAAGGAGGAGGAGGACAAAACTGCTGAAGGGAACAGAATAAAACAAAATAGCAAATCATAATACAGAGAAATACAAATCAGAATATAGATTCTACTCATCAGATTCTACTATCCCCATATTTACATCAACAAAAGGAGATTAAGTGCAAAACACAATGCAATTCACAAGTGTTAAGAATAAGATAGAAATGATTATAATTCACTTAAAACTATCATTCAAGTTCTCTCATTACTAGCTACAACCCGATCCACAAAGAGGCACAGGTCATAAGAGATGATCAGATGAATCTAGGATAAACAAATGCCATACCATTGAGTTGCTGTGTATTAAGTTCCTTATGAGTTGAAATTCCACCAGTTCCCATATCAACACAAAACTCCCAACTTGAAAGCTATTATTACTATTAAAGCCACTAAAAAGTTAAGTCATAGCCATAGAAACAGGTAGAAGGCAAACATAATATAGAAAAAGCAAATGCACAAATGTTTTCTGCCTAAAGCTCACAACATAAATCTAATCTAGATGTCTAACAAATTTATCCTTAGGAATGATTAAACTGATTTCCCAATATACAATTTCTCACTTTATGCAGTTAAAGGCAACTTACAAAGGAACAAGAAACAGGAGAATCTGGACTAAAATATTAAGCATTTTCACCACAATAAGAACAAAACGAGGAATAAGAGGTTTCAAATACATTCTACCTAATTTTGCTTGAAGTCTGTCATTTATTAGCTTAAAGCGTCAGATCGACTTCAAAATTTATTAAACTGAGAGGCTGAATTTCAGCAACAAGCTTTTTGACAGCTTGATGCTAAGAAGATATTAGAAAAAAAGACCCACGGTAGTCTACCTTAATTGGCCAGATCAAGAGCTATAAAAATGACACTATTTACAAACAGTTCAAAGGTGACCATGAACAGAATTAAACCACATCAAGAAGGCATTATGCTGCAACAATTATTTCCTTAATGCTAGAATGGATTCAATAAGTACACCTGGACAAAACTCCACAGGTTCAAACCCAAACCCTTCCCCAATGACAATGACAATAACAAAAAAAAAAAACTTCACTTTGTAATTATACAAGGTAATTGCGGGAGTGTACACATTCTATTTAACTTGACAACCTCATTAAGAAAGTGACAGTAACAAACAGGCACCTTCACAAAATCATAAGATTGATAACAGTCAACATACAATCCAGTAGTTCTTGAAGTTATAATTAACCACCCCAGTAGCATTATTTCTAAAGCTTGCTAAAATCCATACCATATAAGGACATTTAAAGATGATAAGATTCATGTAATAAGATTGGGATTGAATGAAAAATTCATCATTAAATAAATGTAAAGCAAACACCATCTAGTTGAACATTTATATTGAATGAATTTAAAACAATAGAGTACTCAAATGACTGGAAACAAAGGAAATGAAGTATTGAAATTTGCACATGCAAAATATTCCATAATCCAGCAGGAAACAGCCAAACTGAATTATTTATTTAAGCAAGCATGATTTTTTCCTTTTTTTTTCAAATCATAACCATATATGAAAATAATCAAATGTTGCAAAGGATATTGGATCACATCATATACCAACTTTGCAGTACCACCTAAGGTACGCAACCTTTCAATGATTGGCTTTACACGAACTGACTGAAGAGGTATAAACGTCTGAGGGGGCAGCCTTTGTTCTTTCAAATACTGCACAAAAGAAATTGAACCAATACATGTATTACATTCAAAGGAACTAGTCTCAAACCGTACCAATCAAAATTATACAGTGATCAGGAATTCAATAATATATAATACAAGTAAGAAACAAATACATGAACATAAATAAATAAATTTAGACAACCATGCTAAAACATTAGCAGCCTATGTACTACCTTGATACACTCTTTTCCAGTATTTTCATCTTCAACCACTACTGCATCCATGAATCTGCCCATAGCTACAGTAACAGCAAGATTGTACTTCTTCTGGGTTGGCCTACAAAGATCAGTCATCCGCCCATGAACTCCTGGAAACAGGCGTTTTAGAGTCTCAACTGCTTGAGACAACCGAGCATCCCTCTCATTCTCATATCTATCAGCTTTCACTTCACGTAATTGGATTTCCACTTCACCAATTCTAGACTTCAGGTTTTCATATTTATTCCTGATCATAGAAATAATCTCTGGTCAAGATAACACACAATTTTGAATTTACAGATTCTAAGTAATGAAACAACTTATTCAAATAAATCTAAATAAATGAAGACAAGAGAACCAGTTGTCACAAAAAAACCAACATATCTACACCTAAGACAATACATGAATGTTGATGAGGCGAAATTCTTGAACTCTCAGCTAAGCCTTAACCCAAAATTAGTTAGGATAGGCTAATCGATACGTATTCACCATTCCACTTGATTTAGCACTAAAGATCTAAGGCTATAAATCCTTTCTCACTACTTCCCCCACATCATTCCACATCCACTTCTGTTCATTAGAGAGGAGCAGAGACTGCCCTATCTTGATGATTCCTCTTCTTCTGAATTAACTCACTTTTTATCATCCCACAACTTCAATAGAGGTGCATTTACTAGTCTATAATGTGTGTCATGAAAAAGACACGAAAAAAGTATCACATATCAACTAAACAAGTAATTTAAATACCTGGAATCCCGGTGTTTATCTTGCATCTCTCGTAATTCCTTTTTCAAATCTGCCAGTTCCTTCTTATTCTTTGTGGAAGTATCATGTATTTTTTCTTGTCTCGCTCGCAATTGTGCCTCCTGTGCATCTAGTTCGCTCTCCCGATTTTTCAATTGTTGGAGGTTTTCTTCCAAATTTTTTTGAGCTTCCATGTCCGCATGCTGTTGCCTATCCAGTACCTCTTTTTCATCCCTTAGTTTGACAGTTTTCATACCAGCATCCTCCTTACTAAAGCATTAGTATCTCAATTAGAAAGGGGAGCAGAGGAAGCTTAGGATGTAATAGCAAGATTGACAAAGGCATCATTAGTTGATGTCTTCTCTATTTAATCTTAACTTATCAAGCTTCCACAAACTAATTTATGACAATTTATAATGTTAGCTAGCATAGTTTAATGACAGCTTATAACTTCCATAACCATCACAAACCAATTGTATTATTCAACATGACAACGATATGGACCTCGAATGGCAATCACAGCTGTGTATTTGAACCTCAATAAATATAATTGGGGATAAAACTTGGAAATCAGAAATGCTGAACTAGGAAAAACTTGATATTATTTGAAACTGCCCAGAACATATCATTTTCGTAAATCAACACATAGGCACATTCCTAGAAATGTGGAAAATATAATAAGTTAGTCAAGTTGAATTCGAATTCATTTCAAACTCATCCACAACCAGTTAATCAAAGCAACAGTCTACTTTTTTGACTTTCTTTGTTTGCTTTGAATTTGATACATGTATCATTTCAAGATTCATTAATTCTAATATTTCTATTATGGTCACTTCAGTTTTTTAGTTTTTCAATATTGATGCAGAATAAATTGATATTGCTCTCATCTAAATGAGACAGTTCACACATTGTTTCAATTAGGTTTATATTTTAATAAAAATCTGTCTTTCTAGAAGAAACTTACATCCGAAAATATTCAGTTAACTGACTATCAACCAAGGGGAGTTTTTCACAACCATCTCGACTTTTTTCATGCAGATCTTCTAGTTTCGCAGTCAGATCCTGGATGCCCTTCTGTAGTTCATCTATCTCATCAGCATGGTTCCTCCTTTCTTCTCTTTTTCTGTCAAGCTCTTTACGGCTACTCTTAAGTTTTGAATTTATGCGTGACATTGCCTCATTTAATTTCATAAGCTCAGGTTGCTGTGAACAGGAAAGAAGAGAACAAATTACATGTCTATGAAGATAATGCACAATTATGCAATGGTTTACGAATAACAATGTAACATTAGACTTTTTCAGTTAAAAATTAATGAAGAAACAAGAATAGAAGTACAAGGATAAAAAGTTCTTCAGAAATCTTACACCAATATCCCCAGTAATTATTAAAAGCATCAAAGAAATTGCCAATTAAAAGTTCCAAAAAATGCCTTCAAGCATCTTGCAAATAAATATTTCTTCCTCAAGGAGAAACTCTTTTATACAGAACTTAATAATGGCCCTCTTTCTTTATGGACTGCATCAAAATTGCATGACTGAAATTTTACGCATATTTCCAAACAAACAATGGTTTGCGAATCGTTAGTCCCAATTTAACTAGACAAAGCTGTAATCCCATCTCACCTAGGATAAGCTGTGACCCACATAACATCTGAATACGTGCATCACAAGCACATATGTCCCACCCTGCTTAAGATAGGTTCTATTCCATGTCCTCAAACTAAAACTCTGTGTTCAAAACTCTAAAGACTAAGCGGTGAAAAGCATTAAAAACAACAACTGTTGTTAACAAAACAAATGCCAGAAAAACTCACATTCTTGTCAAGTTTAGAACTTCTATCTGAAATCTTCTTCTCCAACTGTGCAATCTCTTTCAGGTATTTGGCTTGTTCTTTCTTTTTCTTACTTGCTTCAAATTCAAACTTCTCTAGCTCCTGCATAACACCTTCACGATTTTTCCTTTCACCTTCAAGGTCATCATTTGTTTTTGTAATGTCCTTATCTATAATATATAATTGCCATAAGAAGTGTTCTTTCTTTAAAGTTTTCTGCAGATAAAATTAAAACAAAGATAACAAAAGCAATTACTATAATGAAAAGAAAAATAAGTTATTCACATAATTCGAGGACAAATTCAACATCTTATTATAAAAAATGGCACGATAATCAGCATGAAAATGTTCCAGTTTATACCAGTTGATCTTGCATGCGGAGATGCTTTTCTGCTTCTTCCTTCTGCTCCTTTTTTTGCTTCCTCTCCATAACAACTGTTCTTTTTTTCTGATAAGCTAGAGCTGATTTTTCTTCAGCACTGGCTTTCTTTTCTTCCAGATCCTCATATTCTCTCTTGAGCTCCTCAGACCCAGAAATTTGCTCAAGCAGTGCAGTCAGTTCTTTTGGGTTTTTAGATGCAATAGACTCCACATCACCCTACATAAAAAAAAATATTAATCAAAAGTAAGCTTCAAGTCTAGAAAATTCAGTTATCACAGCCATCAGCTGGCTAAATAAGAATTCTAGGTGTTCATTGCAATCAAGTTAACAACTTACTGAACCTGACCAGATGAATTATGCTTTGTTTAGGGTATTTTATAAGACCAGGTAACTCTTTTACATTAACGTAGATACAAGAAAATGATGTAAACCCAAAATATCAAAGTCCCAATAGCACACAGCATGAAAATATATGTAAATATTGGACAAGATAATGTAAAAACAACATTTTGGGCAAGAAAACCTAAGAAAAACCAATTGCAAAACACCAAAAATGTAATTACAAGATACTCAAAATGAGAAGAATAAAAACAAAAACAATCACTGGAGTAGGGGCTCTGAAAAAGCCAAGTCAATAGAGTGCACACTCAAGGTCGATTCAACTTGAGAACACAAAACTCCACTCAAACTCAATGAAACTTTCAATTTCTAAATATAAATTCAGCCTGATAAGATTTATAAAATACTCAAACACGACTTCATTATCATTATAGATTCAAACAAAAATTTTCCCAATCTCAAATTAAAGTTCAAAAATTCTCAAGCTTGAGTTAGAACTTGATAAGTTTAAGATAACTAATTAATACTTGATAAGTTTAAGATAACTAATTAATCATTGCAATAATGGAAGTAATATACACAACCAAGAAATTGAGAAACACAAAAAGCACATAAGCCACACCTACAGTATATAGCACCAGATAAAATCGCTGAAAATAGCAGAAACTTAACGCATCATAAGTACACTGAATAAAATCCAAAACAAAAGACATTCAAAAAAATTAGAAATTAATCACCTGAAACACTAAAAAATTCCTGGCCTTAACAAGAATTCCCAGCGACCTTAATCTCCCATTATACTCGTCCCAATTAACTATCTTCCCATCAATCCGGTACTCACTACTTCCGGCACTTGTAATAGTGCGAGTGAAGTGAAGTTCAGAGCCATTAGCCAACAAATAAACCAATCGCACAAAAGCTCTACGACCTTTCTGCTCCTTCTCACGGTCATCATAGGCATAGATAAGATCCTTAAGCTGAGCTCCACGAAGCTGACCCGTACGAACGCCAAGAACGAAGCTGATTGCGTCCATTAAATTGGACTTACCAGCTCCATTAGGGCCAATTATGGCGGTGAAGTCCTTAAAAGGACCAATTGTCTGAAGGCCCTTGTAAGACTTGAAATTCTCCATCTCTAATTTGAGAATTTTGCCCGACGAAATCATCGACGGCATGATTTTTTGAAACAGAAGGCGATAATTAGGGTTTTCCTTGAGAGTGAAAAAAATAAAATAATTGAGGAGATATTGAAAGAGGATAAGGAAGCTAGGGTTTATTAGAGCAGAAATGTGGAATTTCGCTGCTGTTAGTGAAGAAGAGTCGGTTAAGAGAGGGAATTGGCGGGAGTAAATTTTTCTCTTTGGAAGATTTTTGGAGAGTGGGCTGCCATTGAACTGACGAGAAGAACTGAAATTTTCTGTTTTGGGCTTTTCTTTTTCTTTTTCTTTCTAATCCATGGGTTCACCAGTTTTACAACTTTGCCCCTGAACTCCTTTAGTTGACTAACTAGTTCTTCCGACCGATTAGCCCTTGGCCAAAAACTATCGAAATAAAATAATAAATATATAAAATATAATAATAATAATTCCTATGCTGCTAATTTTGAGATAAATTATTATTTGACAAATAATAAATAAAAAAATGGGAACAATGTGGAAAATTTTGAAGAAAAAAAGTAATTTACAGTATTATACTTTTATATTTCAATTATTTCGTTTTATTCTTCACGATTTAAATTCTTTAACTTTCCTTTAGCAGCATTTTTATGCTTAATCAGTTGTCTTTTGGATTATTGGTTCGTAATAAACTTTCGATGAGATTTGATGGATGTCATTTTAGAATTAGATTTTTTCAATAATTTCACATCATTTAGCATCATATTTCCTCCTCCCTTAAATGTAAAAATTTTGTATGGCTGCTGGTACGAGTCAAGAAAAAATAATTTAAAATCGTTTAGCATCCATCTAAATAATATAGACCCGATTCACATATAAATATATTTATTGTAGTTTTCTAATGATATAACTAGGATAATAATTTTTATAGATTAAATTTCAGTATATTATGAATTCAAAGGATTTGTGGATAGAATCGTATGAATATTTGCATAAATCATTGCATTGTCAATTTGTTTTATGCAAATGTTATAGTGTAAAAGAAATTAACAGCGACAATGTATTATCTTATGCATTGCCATTTCCTTTGATATAAATGTCATATTATTAGAAGATTTTTTTTAAAAAAAATAACATTCTCTCTCTCAGAAAAAAAAGGGTTTAAATATTAAAATGCTTGTAAAAAAAGATCATAATTTAATAGACTTGCTAAAATGAGGAACTTGCAGCAAAAATATAGAAACAAATAAATAACACAAAAATCCTTCTAAAAAAATAATAATAATTGCTGCAGGCGAAAATAGATAATCTTAATCAAATAGAGAAAAAAATTAGGGATTAAAAGAAGTACAAAACACCCATATGAAAATGACTTGCAAACATGATACAACCCTCCAAATCATAACTTTTCATTCATCATCTCTCTTGCAGCTGCTAGATTCGTCTCTCTTATTGTTGCTAGATTCATCAATACTCAATCCTTTCAAGGAACCTTCTGGCTTCACCTCATTATCATGTCCAGCCTTAACAGGCAAATTATTTTGGCTAGTATTAGCATTCTCAGGCAGCTGCTCTCTGGATTTTAGGCCAGCTTCCAGCTCCTCATATCTGGAGACCACATGTTGAAGCTCATCATTGAGATGGAGTGCTTCAAACAGCATTGCCTCATCGTTAGTCGTGCTTTCTATGATTCTCTGTATGACGGGTTGTGATTGCTTACACTTCTCCAGTAAGCTCACTGTCAGATCCTCCTGCAGCCATTCATTTCATAGTTGCAGTCATTTATCCTCATGCAACTTTTTAACAATTCAACTTTCCTACGCATCTATAAATATGACAATGTGGATAAAAGATCATAATGCATAGAATTGCATGGTTGGCTCTTGAGGTAGGAAGGAGAGTGATTGGCAAGAAGTAGGACCCAATACTTACGATTTCAAGTAGCACAATCAGCAAATAATGAGTTCTTGCTAACACATACATGAATATGGATGCAATTTGCAAATAATTTTATTACATGACACTGACAGAAAGATTGAAATTTGTAAATGAGAGATGTTTGTCCTGTGTTCCAATGGTAAAACCATTAATAATTTTGCATGGCAGATTTCAATAATATTGCTAAGAAAATCAATTTTCTTTAAGAAAAAGAGATGAAATTTTCTACGTTCAGGTATATCAAAAGGAGCAAACCACAGATTAGAAACAGGTACAAACTGCAAAGGAACAGTATATCTCCAAAGAATGCTACAACATATATACACATATGTATATGTGTGTGTGTGTGTGTGTGTGTACACACAGACATATAGAGGAACGCCAAGAATATAAATTACCTTAATTGGCTTTGGTTCAGTTTCAGCATTCAAAATGCTAGAGAGAAGTTCAATGCTGTTCCTCGTTGTTACAAGGCATTCATTCTTTTCTGCAACAGATAGGCTCCCATAGTTATATCGTAAACCAGTATCGTTGAATTCTGTTTCAGGGATAGGATATCTGTCAGGAGGAGAAAGTGGTTGCTGGTGAATATATGATTCCAAGGAATGTTGTATGGGGGGCGAATTCCCATCTTGCACTACTTGAGGCACCATTCTTCCTTGCAAACTCTGCCATGATGACAAAAGAAGATTGATAAACAGGGGGAGTCAACTGAGGGATTAGTGCCTTTCAAGATTTTTTTTTTTCAAAAGAAGTACTTCAGTAATTAGTGCATCACAACAGATACTGATAGCACCTGAGGAGAATACTAATCAATGTTGGGATAGTCAGAATTCAAGGTATTAGCATGTCTTTATTGATTGATAGAAATAGCAAAACTACCATCACAGTATATTTCTAGCATGATTTTATCCTCTAAGCCTCCACCGAGGGAAGAGGAGAAAAGTACACAAAATCATCAATTGAAAAGGACTATGAAAGAACCAAGTACACAAAATCGTCAATTGAAAAGGACTATGAAAGAACCATTATACCCCTCGGTGAGGAAGGATGCCAAGAGGTACTTCTTTGACACTTTTGTTTTCTTTAAAAGATCCGTAAGGTCAGAAATATGGTTCAGGACTGCGTTTCTAATTTTTATGTCATGCTAGAATTTAACGTGAACTTTTTTTTCCTCAAGGAAAACATAACTGCTGCAAAGATTGAGCACCACTTCACACTGACTTTGCAGCATAAGAAAAGCCAGAGCTACAGTTGAATGATGGAATAGTGGTTCAATCGAAAATTTATTGCAACATTCATGCATATTGCAAAACATAGACAATAAGCTTATTGGTTATCAGGTATTACGCCAAATAGCCTATTGTAGAGCAATGGAAGCGGATATATAAGGGAGAGATATACCATATATGTTTGGCGAAAGACTGGCAGATACCCAAGATCCACAGATTGTCCCCAAGCTCTAATCAATTGTGCAGCCCTATCTGCATTTCCTTGATTTGTTTGTGGATTCTCAATCATCTTAACCATTTCATCCAACACCTTCTCCGATGCCACCTCTGAGAACACCTTCTCACAATTCATAGTACATGCCTCCAATAGATCAAGACTCAGTCTCTGGCTCACCCAACTCTTGCCTGCAAGCTTCCTTTTTATGGCCCTCACTACCTCAGTGCCATTAAACTCTTTACTATTGATCATTGCACATATCCTCAAACTCATACCCCAGTTCGGTTCCTCTAGAGTCTCTGCCGTGGCCTCATCGACCATCTTACATTCAGGTGTAGGGGTTTGTAGCATTTCCTTCACCTTATCACTTACAAGCCGACTCATTTGAGCCCCACCTGTCTTCAAGCGTTCGCCCCATTGAGATATTTTCGACTTGTCCATTCGTTTAATAGGTCCGAAACACAAACTTCACAAGCAATAGCAAACCCTAATTCAATTATAAACAACCACAGATTGAGCTTCCATCAAGTGAAATAATTAAAACTGCAGACAGTATAAATTAGAATACACCGCATAAAATCAACTTTGGCACAGAACTGATTTTTTCGCAGTTTCAAAGAAAAGAACAAACGCAACTAGAAAATAATTTGTTGTTGTTTCTTGAGAAAGCGATTAATAGGAAGTAAGCTAGCTCATTACCTTATAACTTTTCCTTGAAAACCAAATCAGCGGCAGCTATACACTTTACCTCGCCTTTTGGGAGCTGCAATTAGACAGTAAGTGTGAACCGATGTTTTGAGTGGAGGTGTCAGTTGCTAGCACTTAGCCGGTGATGGCTACAGGAAAAGAGAGAGGGAGAGAGGGAGAGAGGGGGGGAGAGTAGTCAAAGACTGAGATACGCGTGGCTTAATTAACGGCCACGTAGCGAAAGTGGATCCCACTGACTCTGTATATGCGCCGGCCCATGATAACAAAAGTCTATTCCCCAAGCTGCTGCACGCCTCACAAAGAGATCGATACTATGGATTATGCATCGCCTCTCGCTGTCCAGCGAACGTGGGCCATCTTGTACTGGGAAATTATTTTTATCGGACCATTATCCGTAATTTTATTTATTTATAAATCATATTTTTATAGTTTTTTAATTTTATTTATAAGATAAATCAATGATTTATTATTATAATTAAAAACGTAATTTATATAATTAATTTTTTTTAATTTTTTCATAATAATATATTACTAATTTAATAAATACATAAACATAATATAAATGAAAATATTTCCATTTAACTGATTCATCTTATGTTTAATATTTTATATAAAAGACTGAATTATCATATTAATAAATTAATATTGTGTGGAAAGAAAGTCATTTACATTATGGATGTTTATATATTTATTTATAAATCAACTAAATAATATAAGTTATGATTAATTTAGTTTTTTTAAACTTTTTATCAATTTTTTTATTTATTTTAAATTAATATTTAGAATTTTGATACTTTCAAAATGAGTCTGTTTTATTTTAGAATAGTAAATTACTCTCGTTTAGTCAATAAACAAAATAAATAATATATTGAAGAATTATATTTTAGCATATACAAATGCAATAGTTATTAACATAAATATATATAATAAAAATAAAAATTTATTTTTATAATCCCTTTCACGCTCATGCCCATTGTGGTGTACAATAACACTGGGGGATCACAAAGTTTATTTTTTCATGATATATAAATTTTGTTAAAATTTCATTAAAAACAAAAAGGGAATTTTATTCAAAATTAAGTGGGACATACCAAAGTCTAAATTTGACTGAGGCAATATAAGAGATAATAATAGCAAATTTATTTTTGAATGGAAAAATACAAAATTAAATCCGGACCAAAATTAGAGCAATTAAATTAATTAGTAGAGTATTTAATGGAGCATTTATTAGAGTATGTTATTGGAAAAAATAATTTAATTTGGTACTTAAATTAGAGAAAATAAAATTATTTTATATATTAAAATGAAAATGGACAAAAATTTTAGTGGTCAATTATTGAAAAATAGAAAAAATGAGAGCCAATAGAGATATTTTGCAATAAAAATATTTTATTAATTAAATTAAGTTAAATAATAAATTTTTAAAATTAATCAAATGCACAGGTGTGTTATGTGTCTAACACCACATGCTAATCAATCGCTAATTAAAGGAATAAAAAAGGAAAAAATAACATCACAGTGGGTCATTCATTTATTTTGTTCTTTCATTTTCTTTTTTTTCCTTAGTCATATTTCACTTTGAGTATGTCACTTCCATTAATTTAGATCTCAACCGATATATATATTTTATGTTCAAAAATTATGTGTTGGCTTTTGAAATTGGACTGATGTGATATAAGTCCAAATTAGTACTAGAAAATAAGAATTTTAATTTTTAATTTAGAAATTATTAAGTAAAATTAAAAATTCAGACTAAATCGAGTATCAACAAAATTTAATTTGTAGTGAAATTGGAGCAATTAAATTAGTTGATTTATAAAAAATTTAATAAAGAAATTAATAAGGTATATAATTGGAGACAATTATTTAATTAGATGCTTGAATTAGGAGAAAAAAATTATTTTATGGACTGCATTGAAAATAACCAAAATTTATGGAGTTAAATTATGGAAATTAAAAAATTAATTAATTAATTAAAAAATTGTCAAATTATTAAATAAATCAATAGATTGTTGCACATCCAAAGTCAATGCATGTTCAGCTTTGGTTTAATATTTTAATTAGCAATTTATAATTAATATAAATAGGAAAAAGCAGTACAGTTTGACATATTCCACAAAATTCTAAATTTTTCAATACTTAATTCCATTTTCTTAACATAACTGAACTATTACCCTTCAACTTATAATTTCTAATTGGCCATAACGCTCATTCAAATTTAACTTGTTTCAAGTTTTTATTATCAAAAGGCAAATAAATCATAGTTCATAAAAAAAGGAGATTGAAAAGGGGAGTATAAAAGGTAAAAGAACGAGAAGAGAGCTCTCCTTCCACCAAAACCATCTCCCACCCTAAGCCATTCTCTCTAAAATCTATGTGGAGGTATTGGCCTTAAAGAAAAATGCTATGAAAAATGACCATTTTGGCATGAATAAATGATTACCATGAAAAACTAAGCCTAAAGAAGAAAGGGGAAACCTCCTATTCAGTGAAATTAATGAAGAAGAACTCAAGCAGTATGATGGCAGCAATCCTAAAGAGCTTTTGATCATGGTTATTAAGGGTTAGATCTATGATATATCCCATCACTATGTATAAATTATCGGGATTTTAGTATTTATTATGTCAAGTGATAGTCTTTTTCGAGTTCCAATTTTCTTGGTTAATATATTTATAGGTTTGCTATTATGAAAGATGATATGTTGAATTTAAAGATTTAATTTTTATCTACTTCTTTACTTTTCGATGTTCATAATTTTGTCTTTGCTCCCCAATGAAGAAGTTCGATAAAGGAATAATTCTAATGCGATGTCTTTTGCAGTATTGGTTTTGTATACTTGGACGGAAGTGTTTTACCTATGGAAGTATATGGGACAATTTTGAAATATTACTGTAATGACTACAGCAATTGAGTGAAAAATGCTTTTTATATCGATAGACAAGTTTATTTGGCTTATAAATTGAAATAAATACTTACCAATAAATATTTTAGAGATGACAATTGGACTCGCCCTTACAGTATCTCATTTCGAATGATATTTTTTTTATGATTTTATCTTCCGCCCCAATTTCGAAATTTTTTGTAACCGGATCAGGGCATACATCATCCGTTTAAATTCATGTCCCGACCCTAATCCTATATATATTTTAACATAATTAATATTTTTAAAAATAATAAAATATAATATAATATTAATTTAAAGTAAAAAATATTTTTTTATTTAAATAAATAAATAAATAATTAATTAATTAAAATAAAAAATATTTTAAATATTTAAATTAAATAAAATAATTTGAATAAAAATTGGGATCATGAATCTCCATCACTTATGTTGCGGGGACATGATTAAAAAATTTTATCCAGCTGAAAATGGAGCAGAGTTTTAGAATTGGAGACATAAAAAAAAATATTCGCCGTGAAATTGCCCTATTTCCATTCATAAAATATTTCAAGTGCTCCTTCTCAAATCAGTTCACTTAAAATTTTTTTGTCTATTATAAATTCGATTATAATTATCCATTTGTATCCATCTTGTCACGCTATTCTTTATTATCTATACATATACAATTATTTGTTTAACTAAATAAATCTAATTTTAATAATTAAATATCAAGTATATTATAGTAAAAATTATAAAATAATAATTTTACAAATTGTAAAATTAAATAAATATCAAAATAGAGCTATATAACTAAAGTTTAACCTAAATAAAACCAACTAAACTTGAACACTATATAATAAAATTTAATATTATAAATTAAAATTAAAAAAATTATATAATTATATAGATATCTGAAAAACTAAAGACATACCCTGTCAAAATCTATCATGGATAATAAAATTAATTTCATAAAAAAATCCTATATGTTTTCATCCTTAATTTTACCAATCTCTTGTATACACTAAAACTAAAAGTCTAATAGTTTGCGTTATTTGAAAAACAAATAATTTTAAAATTCATTGTAACTAAAAGTCAATTATCTAAATAATAATAAATTTTTTATATAAATTATTTTTTTCAAATATTAATTTATTAATATAAATAAAAATATATATTTTTCGATATCAGTTGTTTATAACAACATAAAATGTATGTAAAAATTTTAAAATTAGATTATATGTATTAACTTTTAACTTTTAAGTTTATATATTTTAAAATCAGTTGTAAAATCAATTTTAATATCCAAATCAATTTGAATATATATTAAAATTTTAAAAATTGATTTGGATATTAAAATTACATTATATATATATATATATATATATATATATATCCAAATCAATATCCAAACTAATATTGATTTTAAAAATTACATTATATATTAAAATTCAATTTTAAAATCAGTTAACTTTTATGTTTATATTGATTTTTAATTATAAATTATATTATTTGTAATCATCACAGCTTCATATAAATATAAATAAAAAATATCGGTTTGGATATTAAAATTAAATATACAAAAGTTAAGTTTTAAATTTAAATCATTAAACTTTAAACTTTTTAATTTGTTTAAAAATATTAAATTAAATATTAGTTTTTACTTTAATATTGGTTTGGGTTCACGTTGAATATTGACTCAGTACTGCTATTATGGCTGAATGCTGGACATTATATCATGGTTTATTTAACAAATTAAAGAAAATTTTTATCTGATTTTAACAAATTAGAATAAAAAATAAATTATTAAAAAACTAACAGTTTGCACCATATCTTTTGAGATAATGCTCATTTATTTAATTGTAATATAATATAATATGTAATTTTTTTATATTTGAGATATTTTTATGTGAAATTTTAAAGTTTTATATGCAGTTTAATGACTTTTTATAAGAGTTTAAGAATTATATTTATTATTAACAACGACTGTAATCGTAAAGTAAACAATATATTTAAGTTATAATTTTTCTAATTATTATGTCAAATAATATTTTTATTAAATAACAGGCAATAAATTGTTAATTTTTTTTAAAAAATTTTTGATGGTAATTTATTAAATTTTATGTGAGTTTTTTTGGTTTAATACTTGGTCGGAAAAAAAGATTTCGTAGAGTTATTTTAGAGATTGAGTCTATGGTAGTGGATAATTGACTGACATCGATTGATAACTGCTCTCTCCCCTGCTGAAATTTAATTGAGACTTGCCATGATTTTTTTTGCAGAGAAAGTGGATTATTCGAGTGCAATATATTTATTGTGAGGGTAACCAACTAGCAGACAGATTTGCATTTTTTGTTCTTTTCCATGCGCGGGACGTTCAAGCGATGACGACTTATCACAATTTGATTGCTGATGCAATGAGAATTTTTTGGCCAAAACTGATATGGAGTCTTTGATTTATTTTTGGCTGTTTTTGTTTTATTGTAGGCGTTTTCCCTTCCCTTTTCATTAAAAAAAAAATATTTATCAGCAGTTTAGTACCATCAAATATTCAATTGTCACGTGGGTCGTGGGTGATTTTTGTTTTTGTTTTATTTTTTTTCTGCAAAAACTTAACCAAATTGGACTCATGCAAATGAACAACCAAAGCCAATGACCAAAAACAATGTCCTTCCGACCCGAACCGGATCCATAACAGACTGCAAGAGGGGTTAACTAAGTAACGAAGTTGAAATTTGGAAATACCGCCGCGGAGCGGGCCCGGCAGGGTAAAAATTAAAAATAACAGCATAAAGGAGGAAACTTGCGTGCTCTCTCTCTCCTGGGGTTTAAGAGAAAAGCGGATGCTGGGCGTGGCAATCTGCATAATATAAGCGTTGTTAGTAGGTCCAAATGATTTCTCTCTCGACTTGGTTCCGATACTTAGGCCACAAAGTCGACTACTCCTTTTCTGTCACCCGGAAGGTTCTTTTCCTTTCTCTCTTTCTCCTCTCCATCTCTATGTCTCTTCTTATTCAGCAACTGGTTGTTTATCCCCCTTTGTTTTTCTTTTAAGTAATAAATGATCAATATTTTGCCCCAATTTCGCGGATTCCTTGTACCCAGATAATATTAATACAAAGGATCTTGTGTTAATGGGGTGTTTGAGAAATTTTGACTCTGGAAATTTCTTTAGGGCTTGTCATTTAGTATTGGTTTAGGCCTATGCTTGTGTAAATGATTCAATTTTCTTACAACAATAATATTTTTTTGGATTGGGATTTTTGGTTACGAGCAATGCTAGTCAAGTGACTGGACAACACGTTAGTGAGTGTTTATTGGGAGAGATTTTTGGTGTTTCCTGTCTCCTGGTAAACACTCACCAATCAATCAAATATTGAGCGTTGGGCAGTCACTCGGCATTCCCTTTTCGGGTGTTGATGTCTCTGTTTATATTAGTGATTCAATTTAGGATGATTTTTTTTGCTGTTGCTTCGCATAGGACTTTTCAGTTTATTTATGTTTTGTACTTTTAAGGAGCAATGCTTTTGTTACTGGATGTAATGGGGGACAGCGGATATATTTTGGTGTTCCTTGTGGTATCATTTGTCAGAGATATAAGCACTGTGCCGGTTTAATAATTGCTAGCTGGCAATTCTTCTTGTTTTTAAGAGAATAGCATAGATAAATTACAGATGATTGCTTGCAGCCTTGATATTTTGTATGATTTATATCTGCTTTTGGTAAGATGTCAGACTTTTAGTCCTCGACTAATTATTAGAAAGAGTATAGGAAGTTCTATGATGCATAAACAACTTTAATCTTATAAAATTTCTTAATAAATTACTGTGATCACCCTTGTGGTTTCCTTATGTGACATAAAGCAACCTTCTACTTGCAACACTATCATGCAGATAGTTTATTCTGCAAACTAAAATTTAGGGATAATACTGTAATTTTCAATCTGAAAGGCATGGTTTCCATAATTTAATTTTAGCATTTTCCAATTGAACATAAGCAGTTGTTATCAAATGAAGTTTTAAGTTCTCAAATTCAAACTAGAACGCACATAAACTTTTAATGAGTTTCCTTAGATTCGTTGGCTCTTGTTCAATGCCTAAGGTTCACCAATCTTGTATATTTACTTTGTTGCTTAATATTGAGACTGATGAGATAATTAATGTGTTAGCTGTAGTTTGCTGCTTTTTGTATGCCCTTAATTGAGGTAAGTGATGCGCAGAGGCTTTGTCAAATTGATTGTTTTGGCATGAGTTTTGTTCTCCAATGTGGTGCAGAGCCATCTGCATGGTCAAATCAGTCTAAGAGAAGCTTATGATGCAATTTGGAAACATCTATTCCTGGGGAGGTTGACATATTTACACTGGATTAAAGGACCAGAAATGGCACCAACGATAGGAAACGAACAGGCAACTCTTCTCGTTCGGAAATTACCAGTTGATGATCCAAGGTAACTTTATTGCTCCCTTTCTAAATGAAACACTTCTATGCTGTCTTCAGTTAATTGGGCTTACTTTGATTTATCAATTATTGCAGAGAACCTTATTGTTTGATTAATGTTGTGGTTCACAGTAGGAATGAGATTTTTTGCCTTGTTAATTAATTTGATTAATGCTACTTCCGTTTCTTCTTCTTTTCAGTGCAATCTTGTGTCTCTCTCGGTCTATCTGTTTATTTTGAAGATACTTGCTACTTTGTGTATGAAAGGTTGAACTCAAGGCTGACAATTTTGATGAACAGTTTTCCTCCACTATTTTGCAAGCCAGTCTTTACTCTTTAGCATCTATAATAGTTACATGGCAAACTCTAGCATTAGCATTTGTTGGATTTCCTTTCATAATTGCTTTTTGAGGAAAGGCGTGCCCTGGCTTTTACAATTTTAGAAAATGTTGTGACCCATTTTCCTGCCTACCTTCTGGGAGTGAGACTTCTTATACATTATGGCATCAAGTCTAATTTCTTTCAGGCTGCTTTTCAGCAATTACATCTGCAAGGCTTACATCACATTTAACATGTCAAATCTAAATGCAATTTTTTCATAATGGTGTGGCTTTCTATTGATTCCTACTTAATCATGGGTCTAGAGCTTCTATTCTAAAAGCTCAAGTTAGTAGGTGGAGAGGTCTAATACCATGCAAAAACATGCTTAATTTTTCATACAAGCAGCGACAATTAGGTTGTTTATGATTATAGAAAATAGAACTAGAACATGGGACAGCTACATAATAGCAAAACAAATCTAGTGGTGGTCTTGGTACATGTTTCCATATATAAAAGGTGTCCCAGTGCATAACACTTATTGCATTGTGGGCTCTAGTGTGACTCCAGGTTATTGGATCATGTAGTAGCATTCAGTACAAAGCTCTTATTGTTAGGTTTGGAGGCCGCACCAAACCTTATAAGCAACCAATGTGGTTTATTAACAGTAGGTGATTGATGTGCTCATAGTTTTTGTTTTGTTTGCAGTTTTCTGCTATGTCCTGATTGTTAGGGAATTCTTTTTGGTTCTCAATACATCCTTAGATACATGTTTTGATCAATTGTCAAATATTTATAGCTTTTGGGCAGGCAAATAAAGGAAAGGGAACAGGGACAACAAGGTATCAATTTGTCTCACTCAGATCTATTATTTTAGTGTTCTTATTAATCTATTGCTGCAGTGCAAAATTTAAGATAAAGGCATACCGCTACCTTTTTCCTTAACAAAAACAAGTTTCACATGTTTCAGGTTCTTTGTTGTGATGTTCTTGTTCACTGCAAGCTGAGATCCCTTTGTGTGCTTAATTTGTTTTTGACTATCTCAATAATATCCATGTTTTAATATTTCTCAATATTCTATTACTTTTGGCAATAAAAATTATGACTTCTAACTACATGATAATACCTTGATAGGCGTGTTTTTGTTGGAGACGTAGTGGTTTTGAAGGATCCTGAGAATTCAGATAACTATTTAGTCAGAAGAGTAGCTGCTACGCAAGGGCATGAAATGGTGTCTACTAATGAAAAAGACGAAATTTTTGTTCTTGAGAATAATCAATGTTGGGTTTTGGCTGACAATGAGAAGTTGAAGCCAAAGGTAACTGTTTTGCAAATACCGGATCCAATAAGTTAATGGAGGCATGTCTTTATTAAATCCATTTCATTTTTATGCTTTTTTTTAAACAAAAGTTTACTAAATCCACAGTAGCCAATTTTGACATTCTATTCCCAAAATGTGTGAGCATTAATGTGTTTGATTTTTAGTGCCATTTTGTAATGTTACTGTTTTCACCATATAGTCTCTCAACATCATTAAATTCTGTGGCCTTACAATGAGGAGGAATAGTGGATTTATGAATTTGCTTGAAATTGGTTTCAAAAGAAATTGAATGTTTAAGAAAATCCAGTTTATTTTCATGGCAGATAGCATTTTAGCTTTCAGGACACGCTGTTCTGTTCTTGTTACGGACGCACTTTGTATTGTTTAGATTCTTTGTTTCAGTTTTAACAAATTAACTTAATATCTTTCTTATTTCTAGAGAAAAGAGAGAATAAATAAAACAACTAAGGAGTTCTTTTTGATACAAGTGTTGATTCTGGATTCTTATGTCATTTTTTTTACTTTAGTTGATATTTGAAGGTAAAAATGACTTCCAAGTTGAAAAGTTCAAAGATCAAATATTATTTGGATGATTTTTTTTCATTCTGTACAAGTGGAGGCTTCTTTGTGTTTTCAATGTTCAGTCAGATTGTATTCATTTCTGGAACACCTTATCTTTTTTGATTATGCATTTCGCTTGTGATTCATCTATCTTGTCATTCTATTTATAGGTAGTCTTTTCCCTCAAGGGTATATTCTGTCATTCCTTAGGAGAAAAAAAAGTGATTGTAGGATAACCTCCCTTTCCCTTCTCCAGATCAAAGGTAGTAGTATGTAGTAAAATTGGGTTCACAAATCCCATGTTTTCTTGTTGCAAATGTCATTCTTTGGGTGTAGGTCCTGCGTTTCTCCTTGATGTGCATCAAAGTGCATTGCATGTGTTTATTTGTATTTTTGAATGTGGGCAGTTTCAGTTGCCTATGTATTATGAAAGCTCTATATAAATTTTATGTAGCTCTTATTGTTGTACGAACCAAATTCAAGGATTAATGGGCATCTACTTTTCATAATCATTATGTAAATAATAGTTCTAGATAATTAAAATTGGTTGTTAGTTGGCACAGGGTCCACTCATTCAAAAGCTAAGCAAAGACTGATTTATTTTTACTTCTGTTTTTGGTTGCACAGGAAGCCAATGACAGTAGAACATTTGGTCCGGTTCCTATGTCGGATATGGTTGGGCGAGTAATATACTGTCTGCAAACTGCTCTGGATCATGGTCCTGTTCAGAACAGGTGTGCTGCTGGACTTCAGTTGATATGTAACTGTTTTCTGCTGTAAAATAGGTGATATCTGAAATGGAACTGAATTCTTATTCCTTGAGTAGTGATTTCAGCATGGAGAAGGATTCTTCGGTGTTGGAAGTGGAACTGGATGTGACCGAGTTGGCAAAAAATCACAAAGCATAGGCTATGCACATTCAAAGCTCCAACTAACTTTGGTTGGTATGTCTTTTTTTGTTTTCTCTTTCCACATTTTCTTCACCAGATGATTTCTTTCCAAGAAGAAAAATAAGCTTTAGATCAGCATGATTACGGTTATTGTTGTGGCAACTGATAACGGGTCTTTCTTCCCAACCTACAGGCGACTGGTAACCGGATCTTTCTTGGCAGCTGAAAAGCTCAGATTAGTTGGTTACATCCTCATTTGATAATGTAGAACAGGAAAAGAAGACTGCTGCCTATTTGTTGATGCCGTGTTGGAGTTCTCATTGCCATATATGAACTTGGTCAGATTATGAAGGATTAGTTTAACATTTCGAGTGTTTCTCTTTTCTATATCTTTGGTTTTAAAATCCACCGTTTATTTATATTGTAGTTTTCATGGCAATAAATACTTTATCCGTTCCACTCTAACTATGGTGTCACAAAAATTAAAAATACTATTTAATATACATAATTATACATATAAAATGATTCTATTACTCTCTTTTAGAAAAGTTAAAAGTAATAATGAATTAAAATTATTCTAGTAAAATTCATTTTTCCAAAATCAAAACATGAATAAAGCTAGAATGATAAAGTTTATTATTTTTATTGATAATTTAAAATGTTGGTTGGAGTATAATAAATTTTATTTTTTTAAACAACTGTTTGAGTATAATGAAATGAATAATTAGTTAGCCTAAAAATTATTCCCCATAAAGCACTTTAAATAATCTCTCAAACATATTGAGAGTATCTTTAAAAGAAACGAGAAATCATCAAAGTATAATTGGGAGAGCAACATACCAATGCAAGTTCTTAATTGCTTCAGCTAATTCCGCTCATTCTATTGAACATATTGATTTAAATTCAAATAATAAAAAATATTAATTTAACAAATACAGCAATACTAATAGCCGTCACTTAAAAAGGAATTGTTTATATATTTATAAAAACATAACTAATTATTTTTTCTTCTCCTTTATCGATCGATGAGAGAAAAGATGATTGAACATAAAGAGTGAATATGACTATCAATTTTCCTAAAAAATAATAAATCAATCGGTTCATTTGTCCATGAAAAGCCAAAAGGGGTCCGTAGTAAACGATGAGAAATTAAGTAACTAATGGACAAGTTGGAATTTGGAAATGCCACCTTGGGAGAGTAAAAAGCTATAAAGCAAAGACTGGATAAAAAAGGAGGAAACTTGTGTACTCTCTCTCGCTAGTGGTTGAAGGAAAAAGAGGATGCTGGGCGTGGCAAACTGCACACTACAAGCGTTATTAAAGTGTTAGTTGCAAATGGTTTCCTTTTCGACTAGGTTCCGATACTTCGGCCACAAATTGTTGTACTTCGCCTCTGCGGGCCGCAAGGTTAATGTCTTTTTCTTTTTCCCTTGCCCATCCCTATTTCCCTTCTCATTCAGCAACTCGTTGTTTATCCATTTGTAGTTTTTTTCTTTATTTTTTCTCTAAAAGTAACATATGAGCAATAATTTGGGCCTAATTTCGCTGATTACTTGCACCCAGATAGGATTAATACACAGGGTTTTGTCACTGGATTTTTTGGGTGATTTTGACTCTGTAATTTGCTTTTGGGGTTTATACAACTGTAAATGCTTCGACTTTCTTACATAATTACATGTTTTGGGATTTGGGATTTTCAGGTATTGGTGATTCAATTGATGATGATTTCTCTGCTGTTGATTCAATTGAAGATGATTTCTCTGCCGTTTTGTTGCTTTTGATAGGAAAATTTTCAGTTCAGTTATTGTTAATGGAATTTTCCGACCACATTTATGATTTTCATCTCTATTTGAAAGACGTGGTAGTTTAAGGAACAATGAGTTGTTACTGGATGTAATGGGGGACATCAGATATATTTGCTGTTCCTCGTGGTGTTATTTGTCAGAGATATAAGCTCGTGCCTTTTTAATAATTGCTAGCTGGCAATCCTCAGATTAGAAGGGAATGATCTGACTCATCGTGTTTTTACAGGATAGCATAGATCCACTATAGAATTCCAAAAAGGCGTCAGAGTTTATTGAATTCCAATTGTTTGCATCCCTGATATTTTATACGAATTATATCTCCTTTAGGTTAGATGTCAGACTTTTAGTCCTTGACTAATTATTAGAAAGAGTGTGGGAAGTCCCATGTTCCATAAACGACTTCAGATCTTATGCAATTTCACAATAAATTACTGTGAGCACTCTTCTTGTTTCCTTGAGTTACATATAGCAACCATCTAATGTAATGAATAACATAAATTATTGTCGATATGTATTTTATAATCTGACATTTGCTTGTTCATCTCAATAAAATCTGGTTGGACTGTGTTTTTTTTTTGGCTGCAGCAGCTTGCAATACAATCACGCAGATAGTTTTGTCTGTACTATAAAATTCAGTCTTGGATAATTTTCAATTTTTAAATTAGAAGGCGTGGTTTGCGTAATCTAATTTTAAGAAGTTATTATTTCCAAATTGTAAGCAGTCAGTTGCTTTTAAATGAAGTTTAACTTTTCATATTCGAACTAGAACAAGCAAAATTTTTTAATGAGTTTCCTTAGAGTTGTTGGCTTGTGTTCAATGCCTGATGTTAACCTGTCTTGTAAATCTTTTTTGTGATTTAATGTTCAAAGATTTGAGATGATTAATGTGGCTGCATTATGCTGCTTTTTATGTGCCCGCAATTGAGGTAAGTCATGTGCAGAGCTTTGTTAAATTGATTGTTCTGTAATAATTTTTGTTTTCCAATGTTGTGCAGAGCCAAGTGGTCAAATGACTCATGAGCAAGCTATTGATAGAGTTTGGAAACATGTATTCCAGGAGAGGTTGACATATTTACACTGGAATAAAGGACCAGAAATGGCGCCAACAATAGGAGAGGCATGGGCTACTCTTCTTGTCCGGAAATTACCGACAATGGTTGGTGAACCGATGTACTGCTACTGCTCACTTTCTAAACAAAACACTTCTATGTTTTAATTGGGCTTACTTTGATTTCTCAATTATCCAGAGAATGTTATTGTTTGATTAATGTTGCAGCTGACAGTAGGAATAAGATTTTTTTTTGTTAGTTAATTTGTACATGTTCATGAAGCCTTGTGAGCGGCTGGGCTGCCATTGGTGATATCCATTATTCAGATCTAGGACAAACTTTTGATGCTTTTATTGACTTCTGATTGTTGAACCTATGAGATCTGTGCCTCGTATAATGAAGATTAGGCAGTTTCTTGGACATCCAAAGTTCAGACAGAATAGTTTAGGCAAGGGATGCATATGATGCCTTATAGCATTGAGATGTGTGATGTCCTGTCTATGGATATTTGGACCTTGGTTAGGGGTGTGTATTTTTTGGAATAGTAGGATAAAAAAAATTTGAATACATTGGTTTTCATATTCAATTTTCTAAGTTATTTGATATGCGAGTGGTTGAGATACTTGTGGCATCTAGTAGCATTGAATGTTGGTCTTGGAAATTAAATGTTTGAGGAAATATTAGATGGACCCTATCATTTTAATGTGGCTCCATTATCTTTGTTAATACAAGGGCTGTTGAGTGTGTGGAGATCTATTTGGATAAGTTTTAAAGAGTAAGGTTTCATGCTTTTGCATTTTTTTGTTGACTAGATAATTTATTTTGGTCATTGTCCTTTTTTAGATTTTGCAGGTGCTCTTTTTTATTTTATTTTATACATGTAGAGTTTAGGTCCTGAAAGTTAAATTTATGCCAAAATCTGAAGGTTATTGGCAGTAGTCATGTTAATTGGGTCTGGTTGCTAGATGGGAGTTAAGGGGCCTGATTAAGAAAATGACCTAGTGCAGATGATATAAACATGGAAAGTCACAAAACTATCAGTTAATGTTTTCAGGTCTAGGGGTGCTGAATATGAATCGATCAACTCTCTGGTGGTTCTCTGAACATATCAATAGAATGATAACTTTGAACAGAGTGCAATTTGGATGCATGTGTTTTATAGATGAAATACAATTGAGGAAGTAGGTGGGTGCATAGGCTCTTTGTCTGAGGATCATATCCACAGGGTACATAGGCACTGGCCTTGTGTGATTGTGCGAGTTAGAAATCAACATCATGTGCAAAGATGCATGGAATGTTCCAGGGCTTTTGCTGAAGTGAAAGTTAATGTCTTTTAATTTATTTATTTTTAAATAGCTATGAATTCAGTATTATTGGACATGAAGAGCTTTGAGCCAGTGCTTTACACACCTCCTCATTCATATTTAAGTACAGTTGTTATTTGGTGCATGAGGTTGAACACCAATACATGGGAGCTTGAAAGTAAAAGCTGTTTCAATGTTTTTGTAACAATTATGACTTTGTTTGTCCTTTCAGTATGTTTGGCCATATGTTTGACAATCTTAATAATATTTTTTTTATAAAATATTTCTCAATATTCTATTTCTTTTGGTGTAAGGATTGATATGGTTGACTACATAATTCCTTCACAGGCCTGCTAATGTTGGAGATGTAGTGGTTTTGAGGGATCCTGGGAATTCGGACAACTACTTGGTCAGAAGAGTAGTTGGTACTAGCGGGAATGAAATGGTGTCTACTGATGAAAAAGATGAACCTTTTGTTCTTCAGAATGAGTGTTGGGTTTTGGCTGACAACGAGAAGTTGAAGCCCAAGGTTTGGGCTGTTTTGCAAATATCAGATCCAATCAGAAAATGCAAACATGTCTTTATTAAATCTGTTGCATTTTTAAGCATTTTTTTAAAGAAATTAACTAATCATATGTGACCTAAAATTTGAGTTCTATTAATGGTATTTTTTTTTGAATATGCCTTTTTGTAATACTGTTTTCACTGTATAATCTCCCAACTCTACAAAAATTTGTGCTGGTCTCACAATGAGGAGGAATAGAAGGTTCATAATTTTGCTCGATGAGAACTTGAAATTGGTTTCAGTTCTAGAAAATCCTGTTTATTTTCATGACCAATATGCATTTGAGCTTTTGGGACATCTATTTTGTTTTTGTTAAGGATGCAATTGACTTATTGAGATTCTTAGATTTTATTTGGACAGAATTTAATTTCATTCTTATTACTTGAGCAAGGGGTATAACAAAGACAACATCTGAGTAGTTCTTCTGCTAGATGCGTTGATCTTTGAAGGAAACAATGAGTTGCAAAATATCTGAATTGAAAAGTTCAATCACCCAATGTTATTTGGATGAGCTGAGGTTTTACTTTTGTGTTTCCGATTTTCAGTAAGATTGTAGTCATTTTTAGCATACCTTATCTTCTTCTGTTATGCTTCTTGCTCATGACTCATGTATCTTGTCATTCTATTTTAAGGTTATGCCTTTCCCCTTATGGTAAATTCTACTGTTCCTTGGTGGGAAAAAGGATGATAATTATAGGATAATACCCCTTGTTTTTCTTCTTCCTTTTCTTTCTTCGGACCAAAATTAGTAATATGTTGTAAAATGGGATTTGCAAATCCAGTCTTTTGGTTGTTGCAGATGTCATCCTTGCAAGCACATGAGAATTTGAGGCGTATGTCCTGATTTTCTCCTTGATGTAATCCAAAGTGCATTTATGTACATGTTTTTTTTTGTATTTTTGAATGTGGGCAGATTCAATTGCCTATTTATTATGAACAGCTTATATTGTATGTGCTCTTCTTTTCATAAAGTTTCATGAATAATCTTCTTCTTTTTTGTTCAGAATAATTAAGATTGGTTGCAGATTTGGTGTAGGATGCACTTTAGTTATTCAAAACCTACTATTATTTTTGTATGCAGGAAGCCAATGACAGTAGAACATTTGGTCCAGTTCCAGTGTCGGATATAGCTGGCCGAGCAATATATTGTCTACGAACTCCTGTGGATCATGGCCCTGTTCAGAACAGGTGAGCTGCTGGAGTCCAGCTTGTAGAAAATGTTTTTGCTGCAAAATATGTGATATGGGGAGTGGAACTGAATTGTTTTGTTCCTTGGCCAGTCATTTGAGCATGCACAGGGATTGGCCGGTGTTGGAGGTGGAACTGGATGTGGGAGAGTTGGCAAAAAATCACAAAACATAGATTATGCGCATCAAACGCTCCTACTAACTTTTGCTTGTATGTGTGTATTTTCTTCACCAAATGCTGTTTCCATTTGAATGCATAAGAAAAATAAAACAAGTGTTTAAATTTGCATGTTTATGGTTAGTACGGGAGGGCTGCATTTTTATGGATACTTTTGGCCAGGTACGGTGACTAGGAACTGAATCTTTCTTCGCAACTGAGAAGCTTGGAGGCGGTCCTAGTTCGATTGAGTTTCAACTTTATTTGACATTGTACCAGAACGTGATTGTAATCTGAAAATCTAGACAAGGAAAGAAGAAAATGGATTGTTTCTGCTGCCTGTCTGTGGAAGGCTGTGTTGGAGCATTGCGATATGCGAACTTATTCGGAAATGACTTTATAGTTTCAACACTAAAGCATTTTAAAGTGCATGCTTTATTTCAGCTATTAGAGACACATTTAGTGAGCAGGTTCAAAACTTGCCGTCAATGTTTTATGTATAGTCGTCTTGTTTCTGTTGAGTGATTGACATTTTAATGCAAATACCTGAAAGAAGTATTCATCTTTTGTAGCTTTGGTGGGTTTATCAAGTATCATTCTCCATGCAAAAGCTCTGCAACTTTTCTTCTTTCACCTTTACTGAAAAACACCCTAACAGTTTAACTGTTATCTTTTTCATTTTTATTTTTCAAATTTTGTGGAGAAATTAAGATTGCCTTTGTTGTTTTTTCCTTTAATTATAAAGTCTAGTTTTTTTTCCTATAATAAATAATAAATAATGTTTTATTGCATGATTAAAATTGGCAATGAAAATTTAAATTTAATTATAGGCAACTCCAAAGCTTTTTAAAAAGTTATAAAAATAACAGAAAACTACTAAAATCAATTGAACAAATTATTCAACTAAGCTGATACAACCATTCTCGAGTCCAACGTTACAATTAGTACCGGCCCGAAACGCCGCCGGCCCCGGCTTCATATATGCGGCTATTCCTCTTCCATATTTGCCCCCAACGCAATCTCATAATACCCCAAAGCTCCCTTATCATTGGCTGTATAATATTTGATTTAATTAGCAAAAACTTTTCGGAAAAGTTACTGCTTGAAAATTAAGACCCACAGAGAAAACTCTATAAAATGCTAAGGCGTCATTAATACCAGGCTGAAGCTCTTGAGCAATGTCGCAAGCAGTCCATCTCATCGCTGAAAATGTTCCAGATGCTAAGGCGCCATTAATACCAGGCTGAAGCTCTTGAGCAATGTCGCAAGCGGTCCATCTCATCACTAAAAATGTTCCAGGTATATTTTTATCTTCATTTCAATCCCATTTACGCTTCTTCCTGCAAATTCTTTTGGACTCTGTTTGGTTGCTGTGAAACCGAAGTGGAAAAGAAAAGAAAGCTTGGAGCTCTTTTGAGGTCCTTTCGAAATGAGTATCCAAAGTATCTATTTCTCTTTCGTCTTATCGTTTCTTGCAGTTCCTAGCTACCAAACCAATTTTAATTTTCAGTAATTCGAATGGAGCGGGCTTTGATTCTACATTTCTTGTATTCTTAGCTCGGAGGAGTTTTTGCAGATTGGTTTGCCTTATGCCCCCTTGGTGAACTGTTTTTAACTGGGCAGTAAAAATTTAGCTTTTTATTCAGTTAAAATGTTTCAAACATTTTTCAGAAGACTGTAGGGATGTATTTATTTCTTTGTTTTGTTTGTTTCTGCGGAAACTCCTTAAGTTTGCAGTTGTTTGGCTTGATACATGCATTTCCTGCAACTTCAGTGGTACTTTTCATTTTATTTATCCTCATAGTTCGTAAGCTTGTAGTACCCTCATTTTTTTTCATTAATTATATAATTGTTTTGGGACCTCAAATTTGTTAAAAGAAATAAGTATTCTATTTTATTGGATTTTGAACAGTATGACATTAGGCTAATTATGTGTGATTAATTAGCTGCTATATTGAAAATTGACTTAATTTTGTGGTTAAGTTCAACTTTTATTAGTTAAAGGACAAACTAATAGATTGACTTAAATACAGTTACTCTTGACTTTATATAATATCAAGATCGAGTAATTTGGCCATATTGTCTATTGAAAAAAAATTGCTTTCTAAACTTGAATATAAAACTTTAATTAGTGATTTTGCATCTCAAAAGGCAAGAAAAATAAAATTTGAATAACTTTAAAAATTTTGTTCATTAAAGGGATCCCTAATTAATTCTTGCCTAGAGCCACACAAATTCCTGAGTCGGATTGTTGCCCACTATCCATTTGATGAAATGCATTCACGTTCAGCATAGAATGAGAGCTCTTAAGTTGTTTGCTAGCTTGAGATTTTAAGTTGGTTTGTTTTATTTCAAAACTAACTATTCACTTCATGGCCACTGTCTTAATTGTATTGTTGCTTCTCTTGGTTTGACTGGCTTTCCTTTTTTGTTCAGCTTGCAGGTTTTGTGTTGTTTTTTAATATTCAACATGTATTTGATGGCTTCTTCTCTGAGTTGAAATCTTTCTTACTTTCATAGTACTATCTAGTTTACGGTTAATCCAACTGACTTGTGCTTCTGCCTCATTGATATTTGTATGTTCTGTGGGAATTAAATGAGTGTGTTGGGATGATTTCCTTGATAGTCCTTTATGGCTACTCTGTTGAGCTAACATCTCCTCTAATTTACCCATTATTTGACAAAAAGATGTGCATCTTAGAAATTGTGTTAGCGACTTACGTGATAGGTAATGCTGAAAACTGTACTAGTGAAAACAGGGCTGGAGCTAGACATGCTAACGTTTTGGTGAGATTTATTCTGACAAGCTCCAAGTAGTTGGCTGGTGGGGAGTTCCGTCTCAGGGACTCAAAGTAAAATAGACTATCAGAGGCTTCATTTATCAACAGATAACGTTTTTGTTACTTCCATTTTTGCAAGGGGCTGGAAGGGAAGAACACTATAAATTAAAGGTTGTGTTAATGGGGTTTGTAAGATGTAGATTAGTGGTAGCTTCATGATTACTATTCACACATTAATGGTGATGCTGTTCTTTTTATTTAATCTATTATAAGTTCAGAGAGTAGGTGGAATAATGTGTATGTGTGTGTCTCTGTCTCTCTCTCTATGTATATACTCTATGTGTGTGTGTGTGATTAGTAAAAAAAGGTATCTCTATGCATGCACCTTAAGAAGAGTGTAGGGTTGATGCTTGAAACAGATCTGCAAGATCAAGAGTATTTGTTTATATTTGCATGTAACATCTAATCGATTTTTTCTTTTACTTTTTATTTTATTTTATTTTTTTTGTTAATTCTCTTGGAGTGAGAGTCAAGTGCTTGATGGCTGATGCCCATAATTTTTTTTCTCATAGAATAAAAGGTTAAAAACAGCAAAATAAAACTACAAAATCTCAAATAATCCTTCTTTTTCGATGGATGGATAAATAACTCCTTGTAGGTTATGGACCTTCAGAAAGCAGGTGTCTCCTTCAATCTGGAATTTCCGTGAAATCAATAGCTGTATTGACTCGTTCTTCATGCAATAATAACAGAACTTACTCAAAGGTCAAGATTGGATCACTGAAATGTGCTTCTGGGGCAGCATCTTTTGTCTGCAGAGAAAGTTCTGGTGGCCCTAGACGAAACCCAGACTTTTCCAAGCAAAGCAGGCAGGGATTCTCTCGAAACAGCAACAGACACAATGAAGAGAGACAAATTTGAAAACCTTGATGAATCTGAATTGTTAACATCGAAGAACGGGCCATTACTCTACATCTCAAATACTCCAAAATTTCAGGCCACTGCAGCCCCAGGGCCACGAGAGAAGGAGATTGTTGAGCTATTCATTAAGGTACAAGCTCAACTGCGTGAAAGAGCTTCAGCCAAAGAAGAAAAGAAGGTTGAAACCTCTAAAGGAAAAGGGAAAGAGAGCGAAACTGTGGATTCTCTCCTTAAGTTGCTGAGGAAACAATCAATTGTGCAAGGTAAGAAAAAAGTGACTAGTGTCAGCAGTGGAGACTTTGCTTGGGACCAGCCAGAAGAGAATGGAACACGAAGTGAGGATAGAAGCACAAGTTTCCTCAATCCAAATAACAGAGAAAGAAGTGGCATTGCAGAACCCATCTCCACTTTTTTGAGTAGACCACCATCAAATTTCAGACGCAAATCTCCCATTGCTCAAGTGAAATTCCAGCCTATTCATTCAAGCGAGGACCCTGTTAATTCCACATCTTCTTTGGGTATTACTGGGGAGAAAAAGAAGCGATTTGGGGGTGCTGCCTGACAATGAGCAGCAGCCTGAATTGGAGACAGAGGAGCTAGAGTTGGAGTTGGAGCAGGAGCAGGAGCAGGAGTCATCCTCTTAACCTGAAGGCGATGTGTTTGATGAATTATCTGAAAGGGAATCTTCAGATATTGAGAACACTTATGAGGACAATGATAAACAACCAGAGATTGAACATGATGATTTGAGTTCCTTGAAGCTGCCAGAGCTAAGGGCACTAGCAAAGTGTGGTGGTGTAAAAGGGTTTTCAAAGATGAAGAAAGGTGAGCTAGTGGAGTTGCTAAGTAGCAGCTCGGCCTGATTACTGCACCAGCAAAAGAGCCATGATAGCAGGACTGATTTTAGATAGTTTCATTTTGAGATATGATAATTTGGTTTTGATGTCTTCTATTTAGACTATGGTTTTATGTTTTATTTAAACCCTTTTAATGCTCTCAGATGTTAAAGATTTTGTGGGAACCAAAAGAACAACCAAATCAGAAATTTTTTCCCCTTCTCTATAAAGACATTGAATTGATAAGTTTTCACTCAATAATTATGGAGTTGCTTAAAAAAATTATATGATTGCATGTTTGGAAACATGTAAAGAGTCATATATGAGTAATTGAATAGAGGGAGAATCTATCAATCGCGCTCTGAACCAAAAAAAAAAAAATTATATTTATAGAAAAAAGACTTTAAACTATACAAGTTTCTAATCCTAAACTGCCAAATGAGCTAACTACTGATTCCGAGGCTGGACATTAGGTGCGCGTTTCATATTGCAATTCAAATGATTTTCCATTTTTTTTTAGGTTAAGAACTACTGAACAAGTTTCTTTTGAAAGTTTAACAATCGCAATATCTGAGAAATTATATAGAATAAATATTCAAGATATGTTGGACTTATTCATGTGGACGGAATTCATATAAATTTTTGAAAATCTCATACAATCTTCCACGGTTCTCCAGCAACATAAATTTTCTGGTCAGAGTCTTGTGCTAATAAAAAATAGATAAATAAAAATAAAGAAGAAACCGGTTGTAATCCAAATTAAGTATGGTAGAGAAAAATTTATTATCAATTATTAATATGAATTATTGCTCTTTGTAACTCTAATATTATAAAATACTAATTATTAATTATCAACGTCTGACAGGAAATTTCCGCCGCGAAAAGCATTTGCCCTCCCTTAGTTGCTAAGATTTCATTCCAAACATTACGCTCTCTCTCTCTCTGACTCTCCGCATCTATAATCATAATTTAATTTATTGTGTACCATACCGCTTGAATTCTGCTTGCTTGATTTCCCTTAGCAGGGAAGAGAAGAAGAAGGGGTGAAAGAGCCTTGTAGTAATCATGGGCCAAAGTCTTGATGCAATGACCCAAAACCAATCCAAAGAAGAGTTGTTGTATCAGCTGGTTACTACTGCAAATGCGGAGGCCATTAAAGCCCTTTGCAGAGAAGGTGCCAATCTTGAGGTATATAGAACCGTATTCTTATTTTTATTTGTGCTTTTCCTCTATCTGATGCTTAAAAGTTTTTTGCGCTTTATTTTACTTTATTCAACGTTCTGGGTAAATTTACTTTTTGTTATTTATTATTGGGTAATGAGTAATTTGATTTTGCAATTAGAAATTTTGGATGCGTGAATGTTTTTCTCTGGAGAAAGTTGTGGACTTCATGTTCCTTTCTGGGTGCAGTGGATTGATAAAGAAGGGAAAACTCCTCTTATTGTGGCTTGCATGGATTCTGGGTTGTTCAATGTTGCTAAAACTTTGATTGAAATGGGAGCTTATGTTAATGCTTATCGTCCTGGTTTGTTTCTATGGCTTAGACTACATGGAAAGCTATTTTATGCTTGATTACTTCACATTTTGTTTTTTCAATTATTTATACAATGACTAGTGGTGCTGGGTGCTTTCGCTCCAACTAACAATGCAAATGCACTTTCCTAATCTGCAGGGCGTCACGCTGGAACTCCTTTACATCACGCAGCAAAACGAGGCCTGGAGCAAACTGTTCGTTTACTTCTATCTAGTGGAGGTATTTCTTTTGAGTTTTAACTCGTTTAAGTTTCCTTTGCTCCTCTGAACCTAGAATATTAGTTGTCTTCAATATTCCAGTATTGGCCTAGAATGTGATGAGTTTTAGTTCTTCTATTATATTTCAGCGAATGCTCTAGTGAGGAATGATGATTGTCACACTGCTTTGGATGTTGCTAGAATAAAGGGGCATACAAATGTTGTACGTGCTATTGAGGTATGCTTGATAAGTTCGAAAATTGCAAATTTACCTAGTTTTTCCATGGATACTAGAAGATGAATTTATTATGTAGCAAAACTTTTAATTATAATTTATATTCGTTTTCAGAATCATATTGGCTATTTCTTTGGGTGGCTGCGGGAGTTTCATGGTCCAAGCTTTCTAGAAGCATTAGCTTCTCAATTATTATCAAGAAAAATGTAAATGCATTTATGCTTATTGTTCTCTTTGGATCTTCCTTCTTAGTTAAATTTTATTCTTTTTATGTTGAAATAATAGCTTTTTCACTATCCAATTTTATGTTATCAAATTGCTACAGGGCTGAAACTTCATTTGTGGTGATTGCCTGATTGTATTTCTGATATGAACACCTCTTTTTTGAAGGCCTTAAATTGTGTAATTCTTTTTTTACCATTTCAAAGATTATCCAATTAATTATCTGACTAAGGTTCATTGCCGGCAGCTGGGTTGTTGTTGTACCTTGTGGTTCCAGTAATCCCATGAAACCTGTCAGGTTGGAGCTTGCCATTTATCCTACTTTGCAGGTCTGGTAAACTGTTTAATTCCTTGTAGCCTTATGGTCTAGATTTCTACAATCAATATCCTTTGTGCTCTTCTGTCTACGTATGGGCATTTATCTGTAAAATATTAAAGAAGATTCCCAAGCTTCTTATTTTGTGTTTCAGTAAACTGTGCTTTCATAGAAAATGCCATTTTGAGGCTTGGGCCCATCAAATTCTACCAGATAACCTCTTGCAAAAAAGTGAAAAAAATTACATGATATTTTGTAGCAATTGGTAAATTACTTTCATCGAAGGATGATGATTTTGTGAAAATATACATCTTCCACAATTTTTTTACAGTTCTTAGATTGATCAGTGGTTCTATTTGACATCCTATAGCAGCATATACTTGCATAATGGACAAAGTCAAGGTTCTGTGGTTGAGTTGCGACTTTTCTGCCCTGTTTGCAGCAATATATTCATAATGTTTCCCTGTGGTTCTGTAGACATGTTTATTCTATGATGTTGTTTTTGTACCTCTTTTGGGTGTTACATTGACTAGAATTAGACCCCAACTTTGGAGCAGCCACATGGACTAACAACCTACACTAGTTGATCTAGTCCAACAATTCTTTTTGTTTAATTGTGAACATAATGTAATTTTAACTTCTGTATTGACAAGACCAAATTATCTCATTTAATCAGTTATCTAAGTTCAATAATTTGTGAGTCTTTCAATCATAATCTTGATTGATAAACAGGATGCTCAACCTCGTACTGTCATTGCTCTTTGGAAGACAAAGATTGAGGAGCCCAAATTTCATCAATCAGATCCAGGACTCACTATATTTGACTATTCTACAAGTTAGTCATTCTGCTAATTTTCCACTTCATACTTATTGCTTAGTTCCTGAAATTCTTGTGATTATTTTGCTACATGATAGATGACCATAATTTTTGGATCTGGAGCTAAGCAAAATATACTTTTTCTACCATTTTCCATTTATGATTTCTTAATCTCAAACTTGTATCTTAGCCAAATTTTGTTATCTTGCAATGCCTAAGGAAGTTGAAGAGGGTGGTGGAGGGCTGGGGACAAGTACATCTAGCATGTGTGACATTCCTGTTTCATTTGGATAATTTTGTCTGTGCTTTCATGAAGAAAAAAATGCATTCCTCCACTATTATTAGTTTCTTTCAAACTTGTTCCTTTGGGTATCCCGAAAATATGATCCTATTGTAGTTGCTGTAGTTGCTGTACATTCATGCATTTGAGGATTACGTAAGTGAATATTGCAAGATATGAGAAAAGATATACTGTTTTTATAGAAAGGAGGAGATGGCTGCCCCTTAAAAAACTCTATTAACGAGCATGAACCTAAAAACAAGATAAAGAAGTGATGACCCTCATTCAAGTTTGATGATATTCAAAAAATCTTCTCTAAAAGCTGTGGAAGCGTGCTCCTGCATAGGAAAAACACAAACTTCTACCACAACAAAATTAAGAACAAATTGACTTTTGAAGCTGTGTACATTTTTCCATCTGAACACTTTATAACACACCAAAAATAGCATAGTTTTAATTTGGAGTATCTTTGCTGCCACCAAAACTTCTCCACTTTAAGCGAAAAAGGTAGAAAGTTGACTTGCCCAAAATTTCTCAATGATGCCAAGAATTGATTCCAAATTGCCCTTGCCATCTCATGAAGTAGGAACATGAGAATGAGTCTCATGGTAATTACAACAAATAACATACCAATGGGGAGATAAGGCCTTATTAGAATAAGACTGGAAGGTCTGCTGCCTGGCCATCTCAAGCTTATTAGCATGATCATCAATTACGCCGATTGGTTGTTGCTTGACTGCTGCTAATCAGGTTATGGTCCAGATAACAAGATACTACAGCTTGTGTGTTAAATGTTTTTGGAGAGCATTTCTGATCAGCATTTGGATAAAGTACTTGTTCTATTGAGACCTTTGCTTTTCTTTTATCTGTACAGAAAATTTGAATTCTCGGCTGACTATTGAAGTGATAATTCAACATATGAACAGTGGATCATATTCTATTACATGATGTATTTTTATGGTGGTGTCTCTCATGTGTCCTGTTTATATTAAATTTTCTGAGCTGAAGAATTTTTATTTCTGCTACAGAAACTAGATACAGATTTGCATCATCCGATGAGGGTGATAAACAGCAGCTTTGCAGGTTCTATGATGCATGCAGAGGAATTCCTCAGGTATACTACCATTCATTTTTTGCTGCCTATATGTTTTATGTGTTTGCATAGATCCTTAGAATTAGAATAGGTTTGTGCATAGATGATTATGGATTTGGAACAAAAAGAAAGTTATGCTTTCTCTCATTTGAAACATTACATAAAGTTTGGTAGTCACTAATTTGTATAAGATGATTTTAAATGAAACATATAATTCATCTTTATTAGCACTGAAGTAATTGAAATTTCAGTGTGCATGCATATAGTTTAATTGTGGGGCCTTTATTCACAAAGTAGAGCATAAAATGAGCATGCTGGTATTTGCAACTAGAGAGTATTAAGTAATAACCAAAACTGATTGTGCATTTATTTTGATTCAATGAGTTCTGATCGCGTACTGGTACCTGCTTTGACTTGGGAAAAGTAGAGAGTTGAGTATACCCATATCATAAGCTTGACTGTTTCGGGTTCTAAAGAGGGAGGCTTCAACTCTTTGTTATGGAAAAGGAAGTGTTCTGGGTTCCTACTTGAGTTGATATCTATTGTACCTGCGATTTACTCTTGTTAGTGCAGTTTCCTCCGAACTTTAAAGTTTCCTATAGCCAAAAGAAGAAATAAAAGATTGGCTATGGGTTCAATACCTAGACAGTTCATACCAAGAAATAGAAAGAAAAAGTTATTAAGGTGTGGTTTGGAAAATTGGTTTTGTATGTCTGACTCCAGTCAATGCATTTTTCCAAATAAATGGCATTTGCTCGCCATTCATGTTATATAATTTGCCATGCAACCACCACCTAATGTTCCATTGTCGTTGTTATCAGGTCGTGCCTCCACCAAATGATCATAATACTCAAACCACATCTCCACATATTACACAACAAACATCTGCAGAAGCTCTAGACCTGGCCATGGCAATTAGTGCTTCCATTCAGTCTGCAGCAGAAGAAAGGCCAGTTCTGAAAAATCAGCAGGGCTCTGAAACAATTAATGCGAATGGCTGGGGAAATTTTGCACATGGTGAAAGTCACAATGGATGGGGCCCAGCTGTTGCACCCACTCAATCAGAGGGAAGCAGCAGTGGACGGATGGGTAAGGAAGAAAAAGAAGACTATAATGGATGGGGAGTGCCTAACTCTTGGCCAATTGGCAAACAAGGCCGCATAGATACCCATGATAGTACTGTTGTTCAATCAAGTGGCGTAATCACAGGATTTGTTCCTTCAGCTCCATCAGCTCCCCCAATTCCTGAAGACGCTTTAGATGAAGGGCCAATCCACTATCCGTCAATTGACTTTAGTCTGGTGGATTCATCTGCTCCTCCTGTAGAGCATGGAGCTTCTGTAAAAAGTGATGTGAATGATGGAGGTGGCTCTTCCTCATGTATTATATGTTGGGAGGTTCCAGCTGAAGGTGCATGCATTCCCTGCGGTCACATGGCTGGTTGCATGGCTTGTTTGAATGAGATCAAAGGGAAGAAAGGTGTTTGCCCAGTTTGCCGAGCCAAAATAAACCAGGTTATAAGGGTCTATGCTGTCTGAAAAACCTGACTGTGCGAGACCTATGGTTGGTTTGTGAATATTTTGTTGACGTTACGTTCTTTTTAGCTTGACTTGCTCTACACATTGAAATGGGAACTTAATTAAGTGTGAAGATGCAAACTAGGTTGACATGCCTAGTTGACACAGAAGCAAGAAGAGCATCGACTTAGATGATTCAACAGTGATTATGAGGCCTTTTCTTTAAATTATTCCGCAACAACATGAAAATGAAGAAAGAATCTTATCACAAACAATGCAATCTAGCATCCCACGTGCTTAGAATCCCATATTTTGTATATTGCTGTTTTTTAGCTTGGAATCACTTCTTCAGAAAGTGTATTCCAGGTGAGTAAATACTGTAACATTCTATCATAAAATTGTCATGTTTGATTGATATTAAGAACTGTGAAAGGCAAGTTGAACGGACTGCATAATACTCTTATTATCACTGATGAATTAATTAAAAAGTTGTAAAAGAATATCATCAACATTGTCAACCTGAGAAAATTTGCATTGTAAAGAACCCTGTCATAGCCCACAAGGACCAAAATATTGCGGTATATTGTGATGGATTGCCCACCAAGCAAAAGAGCACATTCATATATATAGATGTTCAGCTTTATTCATGATGCTCTGCATGCAAACCTTACCTCTTCTTTTACCCTTTACAAGTTGGAAAAGCATTAGTCTTCACTTGTGCCCACCATTCCAACATAAGAAACCCTACCTTTTGTTCTTCTTGACAACAGAAGCTGGGACTAGCACGTGGCTATGCTTCTATATCTGCTTTCCACTATTCCTTAACGCTGCTGATCATCTATTTCTTGAATTTTATTTTTTCCTAATTGCTCTTTCACATGAGGCTTTAGCCCACCACTCAAAGCCATTAATCAAGAATATGTATTTTTTTCTTTTTCTTTTAAAAAAAATGTTGATGACCAACATAATATATACTAATCAGCCCTTGTAAAATTGGATTCGAGGGTGAACTAATTCTATCGGTTTATTTGATTTGTTTTTACAAAAGAATTTGTTCAAGTTTTAACAATCAAATTCAAGTTACTCCACTAAGGACTAAAGTTTTATATATATGTATATATAAATGGTATAATTGCTACTAAGAGAATATATATATATATATATATATATATATATATATATATATATATATAAGAAAATAAATTTGACAAATTAGACTATATCGACCCGAATTAATCATTAGAATAATTCCTGATTTAACGGATTCAACCGAATGAATATGAATTCTAAACTAATGCTAATAAAATAAGTGTAAAATATATATCTTTCGGTCCATAGATTTTTGGAATAAAATTTTTAACTTTAAACTTAATTAAAGAGATTACTAAATTAAAAATTCATTTAAGGGTATCAATAGAATAGAATAGAATGGATAAGGAGCATAGGAGATTCTGCTCCTGTGGTGGTCTCGGATTTTAAATGACATCACAGTTGAAGTGGTTAAAAATTGATAAAAAGGAAAAATCTACCAAAATTACTACAACATTGGACTCCAAATGCAGAGAGGGATCATCCACATCTTCTCCAAAACTCCATTCCCCACTTTAGGGGAGCAGTCCCATAATGAATCTGTCCTTTTTAACAGGCAACATGGCGTGCACGCCAAATAACATAACTGGCCAATATTAAAAATACAAATATATATATATATATATATATAGGATCTAAGAGGCACAGTTATTTGTTCAAAGTTATAGCCTCCAAGACAGTGTTTGACCTTTGTGTTGCAAAGTGCAAACTTGGAAAAGATAGTATATGGGTTGAAAGAACAGCCATCAAGATTCTGACCAAACCCTTACAAAATAAAATAAAGATAGTATAATATTGACATTACTGGAAATGGACATTGAAATTTACTTTTTCCATTACAAGAAATGAGGTATTTAGAGTTACAAAAAAGAAAATTTTAAAAGTAAATATAATTCAGTGATTTATTTATAAATCAAATTAATGATAAAATCATAAGTTATTGTATGTATAACATTAATTTGATTTATTAATAAATTTTTAAATGCAATTTAGATAACAAATTTTCAAAAAAAGAAAAAAGAAAAAAAAGGGGGATGGTGTAGACCCTCCTGACTAGCTTATCGCACAAGCACTTTTTAAGGGTGTTTATCACAAAGTAATGTCACTGTAATAATTTTAGGAGCTTTATTGAATTTTTGGTTGAAGAAAAGGAAAGTAATGCCCTTAAAAATGATGTGAAAAAGTCATGATGATGCAGCTTCAAGCCAGTTCACTCAATACTATTATTAATTTCTTGAAAAAACAATTAAAATTGGCTTATCCCTAAAATCATAATGTATATAGCTGGCATTTGATAACTACATTTAGAGAAAAGAGTAATGGGTTGTAATTAATTTAGGTAATAGGAGACAAGAAAAGTTGACCTATTTGGATATAACTATAGTATCCACATATATGTGTGCCCCATTTCCTATTAATTAGGAAAAATTATAGATAGATTGAGTTTATTATCTGTAAACTAATTTATTTAATTTGACAGTGATATATATTTACTTATTTTATTTATATTTATTGATGTAAATAAAATAATTAATAAATCTGTATGTAATTATCAAATTAGATTAATCTCATAGATCCAATCTATCTAAAAAAAATTTCAATTAATTAGTTATTACTCTACCTATTAATTAGGTACCTATTGTTCCCATTCTTTGGTTATTATTAGTTATTCCCATTACTTAGAATTATTAAACCAATTTATTCTCTCTTTACCTTATAAAGACACATTATTAGACTAGGTATAAGAATTCAATAAGAAATGGAAAAAAAGTGTTAGTATGAGAATAATTTTTTTCTTTTTATGTTAAAATTGGGTTGATATATAGATTTTTATTTATCTAAGTAGGCAAGGCAACCACCATATTAAGGGGGAATCTCATCTATTTATATAAAATATTTTTTGCTAGGGTTAGATGGGTTTTTGAAAATATAGAAAATGAAGACTGCTCAGTAGATGCTTTTGTTGGGGCCTGCATCTGCTAGCCCAATTTTGGAGGTTTATGCAATTTAGATTTATTGTATTCACTATACAAAAATATTATATATATATATATATGTATAAAATTAATAATTATAATCATGGTTAAATAGTTTGCTAAGTATTGTTGTCAAATTGTCATAGTTCTCATTTAGAAACATACCATCTTGGAAATGTGGGTAAGAAATAATTACAGAAAATTGTTTTCAATTTAATTATTCAAAAATCAAAAATTAATGTTCTCTTTTCTTTTTTTCCAGAGCTGACGTGTAGAGTCTTAATGATCTTTTTTTTTTAAGAAATGAAATTTGGTTTTGTCGTTGAGTTAAAAGCCCAAATTAATAAAATTATGGTTAAACATAAAGGCAATTGTGTGGGCCTTTTCTCCTTCGGTCTATTTAGTTGGTTCTGGATTATTTTTGTTGTTTTCTCTTAATATTTTTTAGTACCCAAAAAAGATACAAATTTCCTCAAATTTCTCTGATAAAACTATTATGTTTGATTGTTTGTCATCTCAATGAAAATTTTTTAGACCTTAAAGTATCATTTGTCCTTTTTCTTTCATATATTAAAATATGAAATGCTTTTGTTTGTTAGGTTAGGTATTATCTACTACACAATCCTAGCCATAAAAAGTTAAATTAATTCTTACATATATGGGCTTTATTCAAATTCAAGCTTTCTGATTAATCCACTCCTCTCCTCCATAATTAGTGAGAGATAGCATATTAATTATATCTCTTGATAATTAGAGTAAATTGAACTAGTAGAGTCAAATAATTATTTTATAATTCAAAACATAAATTAGAGGATTTGGTGTGCTATATATTATCTCCATTCTGAAAATCAAATGAGTAAAAGAGACTGTGAGAGAGGGTATATACTCATTTAGAAGGACATTGCCCAAATTTCTGCTCCAGTGTTCTCATAAAATATTTCGGGTTTAGACATACGAGAATTTATTTTTTATAAAATGTTTGGAATTCGAAAACTTGCTCCCCATAATGATATATGACAAAAAAAATAAATAAAAAATAGAAAATAAAAAACATTCAGATACATGGGGAGGAGATAAGAATCATAGTATTTCTCATGTAATCTATCTATCCTATTCCTAAATTTTCCTATGTGGATATCATTCCATGCCATCAGGGATTAGCTCATGTTAATATATAATAAAGTTCCCCTCTTTTAATCTAATATTATTGATTACTTTCTCTAATCTAAGCTTCTAAATTAATTTACCGCTGTCCATCCTAATTTTTAATTAATTTTTTTCCTCCCCCACGAACCCCAACAAATCTGCAACCAACCTTTACAAAAGGGCCCTACCATTTTTCTCCCATTATTTTATTTAATTATTTTCCTCAATTTTAATCATACTTCTTGTTATGCTCTTTCACTCTCTTCCATTTCCTCTCTCATGCAGCTATGTAATGAAAGCATGGCAGCAGTTTCTACACTTATTGTTAAAGGACAAATCTTTCATCAATTTTGCACAACTTTCATGTTAAATGTTCATCAAGATCTGTTCTTTTTGCCTTAACTCACCAGCTTGAGCCACCCATTTTGAGAGGTACGGTTTTGATTTTACAATTATGTTGTTTTGTTCATTCAATGTTAACTTTTTCTTTTTCTGATTCAATTTGTGTGTGTGTTTAATATCATAGTTTGATGGTAGAAAATGGTTTGTCCCTTTTTTTAATCTATTTTTGTTTTTTTAATGGAAGCTTTGTAACTCTTACGGGTGTGTGTGAAACTTTTTGAGGGTTTGATTTAACAAATGGGTTTAGTGATATCTGAAAGGGTGCTTCATGTGATCAATTCTCTTGAGGGTTGTTTTTGTAATACTGTAACGCAGTCTACTGAGTCCAAAAACTGGTTTATGTTGAGTGAACACGTACCATTTATTGGTGTTCTGAAGGAAACTGAGAAGAGAAGAATGCAAATTTGGATCTCATGTGGTTTTGGCTTTCCAAAAAATGAATAATGAATTCTGTTAGCTTGGCCACATGGTGGAATTGGATTTGTAAAACTGTAGTTTCTGTAATTAATGCTCTCAAATTCAAATTGTCAAAGATTTCAAAATTTTCCCTTCAACTTTTTGTAGCAAACAAGTGCATGGTGGAGAAGATTTATCCTCGAAACTGAATTTGGAATACTCAACTTTCTGGAATACTTATCTCTCTTTTGTTTTATTTTTGATAAACATGGAGTAGTCAGGATAAAATGATCTTCATTCTGAAGGATAGCGAACCAATTAATGTCTTTGTATATGGCGATATGTAATATGTTAATATATTTCTTTTTAAATGAGACATGCAAAATTCATACATGGTCTAATTCATACCCAAGTCTTTCTATCTTGTCCCTTAGTGAGTCTGAGCAACATGGCTTCACTGTGCCACTGATATTTTTTCAGAGGCACTGGGTCACATTGTATCTTAAAGAAGGATTAGATATGTAACAATTTCGTATATTAATAACTAATTTATTGACAAATTGGTTCTCTGGTTCTTTATCCACTTGTAAATTTATTCTGCGGATGGTCTACAAGGTCAACTAAACCATAGGATGCACTGTTAAGGAAGGTTCAAGACAACAAAAAACATCCTTGCACTAGATTTCCTTGGTTGGCATTGAGTTTGGAATAAACTCTCCCTTGTGTTTAATGATTGTCTTTCTTGAATCTTGACTTCATGGATTGATTGAAGTGTATGATGTCTGGGGGAATGCTTTTTCGGAGCTAGCTGAGGGTTAACAGTTTACCATCAAAGTGTTGTATTAGCTGCACAATACATGCCCATGAGCAGCCCTACCCAGCAGGATTTGAACTGAGTTCCCCACTCCTCCTCATGTAGGTTTCAGCCTTTATCACTGGGCTTAGCAATTCATTCCAGTATTATTAGCAAGGAAGATGCCTCATTGATTAGGGGGAAAACATCATTCTTTGTGATGCTTTTTTGAATAGGTCTTTTGCTTCCTGCTATTTGGTTTTTTGAACTGAAAAATTTGTGAGATTGGCTGTGTATTTTCATTGAAAATCTCTAGGAGCCAGTGTTTCTTCATCATTTTTAGAAACATTTGGCCTCATTAACCTTTATATGCTGCTCAGACACACCCATCAGGCTTGTTTGTATCATGGTAAGGTAACTGTTTATACACAGTTATCAGTATATTTGATATTCCTCCACTGTGTTCTGAAGTTCTACCTGTAGAAATATTCTAAGATGATTTCCTCTTTCATTCCATACTTGTTTTCGTGGAGGATTGTTTTAGCAGCAAGGAAATATTAGCTATACATTTTTGCATTATTGACGGTCCTTTGCTAACTATTAATGTAATCTTTAGTTTCTCCCATAACATATTGAGAATCTTTTAGATTAACATTTGGCTGTCATCTCCAGAAATGTGTGTTCCTTAATATCCTAAATCTTGCTATTCTAACTAACAAGTACTTGTCCTTTAGAACCTCAAACCTGCCATTTTGCTGATGAAAAATATTGTCTTTGACAGCTCTTAATTGTAATTTGTTTCTCACAATATATTTGAAGTATAATTTGCATTTTGATTTTTCTCATTTATTTCTGTTCTGAACAGTCTGATGGACACATCTGTAAGATGTCTTATCAACAGTATTTCTCGATTCATTCTTCTAGTTTCATGCCAGACCAGGAAACTTATGCCTATTCAAAAGGATTATAGGAACATGGTTACAGTTTTGAAACATTTGAAGCCAGTGCTTGATGAAATTGCAGACTACAATATAGCTACAGATGAAATCCTATATAAAGAATGTGAAGAACTGGATTTGGCTGTTAATGAAGCTCGAGAATTTATGGAGAACTGGTCTCCAAATATGAGCAAGATTTGTATTGTAAGTAAATCTTTAACTAGAACTTTTTGTTCACTGGATCTCATTTGCTTTGATGAAAACCTTTCTATGAAATTCCTCCAACCAAAAAAAAGGCTCCATAATTTTCACCAGTTTTTTTCACAGTGAAGATTGCATGTTTGCTTGGAGCACTATTTCATCATAACAGAAGTAGTGTTCTATTAGCAAATTTTGTTCTTAGTCTTAGTAATTTCCTTGCAACCCATGCTATAGAAACTCTATGAATTCCTTAAAAGTTTTTGTATGCTTGCGTTAGCTAATACTAACGCAAAGCCATAATACTTCTAGTGCCCCAGTTTTATGCCATAATTGAAGCATCATAAGATTTTGAACAAAATTAACATCTGAATTTCATTATTGTGATATGAGACTCTTAATTCACAGTTTTTCTTCCTATTTATAGGTTTGGCAGTGTGAAGGCCTGTTTATGAAAATCCGAACATCTTCTTTAAAGATTTGTCAAATATCATATGGCTTGCTCCAATCTTCTCCATCCACTTCAATCTTAACCAACATTCAGGTGTGTGCAAAGTTGGAATAGTTTCTGCAATCTCTGGTTTATCTAACTGTTCCTAATAATAAAGAGTTTTGATGCTTTATTTTATTCCTTGTGCATTTTCCAGTTTTCTTTCTAGTGTACTTTAATCTTCTTAAATCAATCTCTTCCTTAGTCTTTTACTTGACCATGTCCATGCCTATCTTGTGACTGATTTTTGATAGAATTTTTCAGCACTGTATTGAGGAGCTTCAATGTCTGGAACCAGAAATGATAACAGAACATATAGAGGAGGCAATAAGAAGTAAAAGAGATGGTGATGTCACTTTCACTGATCACCTCATGAAGATTATTGAATCACTAAGTTTGACATCAGGCAGGGAGTTCTTAAAAGAAAGTGTGGCTGTGGAGAAGGAGAGAATGAATAGTCAAGTTGCTAAAACAAAAGGGGACTTGGATCGGATCAACCGAATTGTGGATCTCATATCTGAAATACGTAGTTACTTGCTTAAAGTTGAGTGCTTTGAACTAAAGAGTGGGGTCCCAATTCCTTCATACTTCCGTTGTCCTTTGTCATTAGAACTCATGTTTGATCCTGTGATTGTGGCTTCTGGTCAAACTTATGAGAAGGCTTGCATTCAGAAATGGCTTGATAGTGGTTTAACCATTTGTCCAAAGACCCGACAAACACTTTCTCACACAAATCTCATTCCCAATTACACTGTAAAAGCTATGATAGCAAATTGGTGCGAGGAAAACCTTATAAAACTTTCCAGTACCACTAAGCTAACTAATCGTGCCTCAGCCCCAGATCATGCTTTATTGTGCTCTGATAATTTCCATATCTCTGTGCAAACTACCAATTCTACATCAAAATCATCTCTTGAGGTTGGAAATGAATCTGAGAAGCACAGGGTTGATTTTTCATCGAAATTAAATGAAGAAGATTCCAATGGATACGAAATCAGGCAGGTTGAAAGCTTTGAACACCAATCCCATGATCTCTCATATATCCATAGCAGGAGTGAATCAACCTCAAGTGCCATATCCAGTATTGAATATGTGCCTCCAGTGTCAAATGAGGTATCAATGTTATCCACCAAGCATGAAAAATTGAGTGACTTGTCAGGAGAGATCACATCTGAATGCCCAGCTGCTTTGCCAAATAAAGAATCGGGATTTTCTCCCTTGTTATCTGGAAATCAATTTCAAATTACTCAAGCAAAAGCAGATGGGGAAGGCAATAAAAACCATAACCACGGTAGAGTGCACTTGGTTCCCTTTTTGGACTCAGCTTCTGATGATTCAACCACAGCTTCTCTTGTCAAGAATTTGATTGAAGATCTTAAAAGCCAATCAAATTCTGTGCAGACAGCTGCTGCAGCTGAATTACGGCTTCTTGCAAAGAACAAGATGGAGAATCGCACAATTATAGGCCGTTGTGGTGCTATTGCACCATTGCTTTCACTGCTATACTCAGATGTGAAGCTAACTCAGGAGCATGCTGTTACAGCCCTGTTGAACCTGTCAATCAATGAAGAGATCAAAGCTATGATTGCTGAAGCTGGAGCTCTAGAACCACTTATTCATGTTTTAAAATTAGGAAATGATGGAGCCAAAGAGAATTCTGCAGCAGCCCTGTTTAGTCTCTCTGTCTTAGAAGAATACAAGGTGAAAATTGGCCGTTCTGGTGCAGTCAAAGCCTTGGTGGATCTTTTAGCCTCTGGGACCCTCAGAGGGAAAAAGGATGCTGCTACTGCTTTGTTTAACCTTTCAATCCTTCATGAAAACAAGGGTCGTATAGTTCAAGCTGGAGCTGTAAAGTATCTTGTTGAGTTGATGGATCCTTCCTCTGCCATGGTTGACAAGGCAGTTGCTCTTCTTGCAAACCTGTCAACAATTGGGGAAGGGCGCATGGCAATTGTCCGTGCTGGAGGCATTCCTTCACTAGTTGAGATTGTTGAATCGGGATCTCAGAGGGGAAAGGAAAATGCTGCTTCTGTATTGATGCAATTGTGCCTTAACAATCCCAAGTTTTGTACCCTTGTTTTGCAAGAAGGAGCAGTTCCTCCCCTTGTTGCCTTGTCCCAATCTGGTACACCAAGAGCGAAGGAAAAGGTATGTTTTTAATCTTATCTGCTATTTAAACAACATCCCCTAAGCCATAACAAATGCTGCTGGTGCCTTGAGCCCGGAAAGAGAGAAATTAAGATGGTTAAATACCACTGTGGATCATCTGTTCTGCAAATTGCAATATGCAGTTATTTTAATTGAGGGAAGAGCTTTATCCCGTACTCGAATATGGTATTTGGTGGAAAGCACTTCATGTGGCCAGAATGGCACATTTGTATTGCCTGAGAAAACGGGCTGCAGCTATTCATGTTTTTAATTTCTATTGCACAGTACCAAAACAAGAAAGCTTTTAGTGGAATTGAAGTGTGTTAGATCATATATAATTTCACATGTGTTTTGCTTTGCAGGCACAGCAGCTTCTGTGTCATTTCCGTAATCAAAGAAAAGGTTCCTCAGGAAAGAGTAAATCATGAAAAGGGAGATTTTTATTTTGATTGTCAAATTTTTTGATATGTTTGCTTCATCAAGGTGACTCGGAGCTTTTCTTTTCTATATATTTTTAGGTTTTAGTTATATTTATCTTGTCTTGATTTATATATAATTTTCTTAAGCAGGAATTAGTGAGCTCATTAGATTTTTAGTTTTGCCAAATATTTGAGTGCAGTCACTGGGGGGCATGTTCTTTTTCTTTTGGTGTCAGAATAGAAGAATGCTTAACTGCTTGGATGCTAAGTAATGTATATGATGTATATATTGTGTTTTTAACTCATGCAGTCCTATACAATAAAACAAAATGAATATAAAATGGTATCTATTGCATCATGTTGGAAGTTTTTATGATTTTTAATTTTTGATCATCCATTCTTTGATCATGGAATTTTTATATTTCATGTTTGATGCCAAATTCAGTGAATAATAAATTCTGCAAAATGGTCCTGTCATTCCATGAAGTGGAAACTGCAAGACAGAGAAACAACACAAAGGGGTATAGATATTCTGCAATTCTCATAAACGTATTATGGGATGAAAGTATTTTTGCTTATAATCATTGTCATTTTTTTGGGGTTCTTTTATCAGTTTAGTCCTCCAATTTTCAATTATTTCCAGACTTTCTTGAAATTTCAATTTCTGTGTGATTAATACCTTGCAGTTGCACTTGTTTTGCAATCAAGTCCTTCAGTATTTTTATCCAATTGAGCTAACTGAAACAACAGTTTTTTGCATGCCTGAGTAGGTGGTGGATTTATACCAAGTAACGAGACGTGGATACTATCTGGCTTTGTATTTGTATAGCATACACCATTTTTTATAAATATTAAGAATATTATTATTATTATTATTATAAAATTCAGAAACTCCAGATGAACATCCAGGGAAATATCTAAACGGGCACTAAATTAATTACTCATTCTTTTTTTTTTTCTATTTTTTATCAGAAATTAATTATTCATTCTAACATGTTCTGAGTAAAAGTAGGAAAAAATAGTGCTAGCAAAAATGCAATAAGGATGAATTAAGAATACATAAAATGCAATTTATATTTGTCCGAATTTTTTTCCAAAGACTGCCAATTAATTTACACATCGAAGTGGACGCATCCAAACACTGGCCTCGTATACAAGTCTTAAGTTTCTTTGTGCAGGATATTAAAAATAATTTTTTTTCCTGGTAGAATAAAGGTTGCCATCCATCTTTAGGGAGACAGGCTTTGGTCCACCACGAGAGAAGTAGAAATTAAAGGGGCCAGAAAACTCCCATATTCAATGTTTGCTTTTTCAAGTACGATAATGTATGTGCCTCTCACCAACCAAACCTCTTCAATTCTGCTGTTGTAACAGTTAGGACTTGGGAGCTCACTCCCTCTGTCTGCATCTTCCAATGGTTAATTGTATCAAATTAAAAGGTTAATATTACTTCTAATTTATTCCTTTTTTTAGATTTTAAAAATGTTACTACAAGTACAGTTTTGTATTAATTATGCACTTGATACTAATATTTGAAAATCAAGTAATTATAAAAACATAATTGCTTTCTCTAAATCTTATGGATCAAGATAATTCGATAATGAAATTATTTTTATACCTTCTTGATCAGATTATGGGTTGATTGGCAATTATATTAATTGCTCATGCTAATAAGTTTTAATTCAAATTTGTTATAAAAAGAATAATAAAGTTACAAGTAATTGAACAATTTTCCACATTCTAATATGGGTATTTATCATAGTTGAATTTAATTTCCTGAGGACAGAAAGAAATTTAAATAAAATGGGCATGTGGGGTTAGAACTAATAGTGTAGTGGAGCCAAGGCAGATAGCTCAGATGGTGCCTTTTAGTCTGGTTGGTCCATCTATATGCAGCATAGCATTTCATCTGCCTCAAGTCTGTCCAAAAATTGGATTCAATTTTTCATCTTTAATTGGGCCCTCATAAAATTATAAATCACATCACAGTTTTTTTTTCTTTTTAAAAAAAAAAGTTTAATGTGTCCATTCTTTTATGAAAAAAATGTATGTATATTTATTGTCAAGTAAATAACTCATTAAGCTTTGAAAATTATGACAAGAGAAAGAATACTGTTGAAATTAAGATGCACCTTCCACTTGATTATTCAAAAATCAAAGTCCTGTCGCTAAATTCATGATTCTTGTCTTTAGTGACGGTATTTATAGAATTAATTACAATGAATCTGAAAGTTCTGGTTTTAATTATAGTAGAACAAGATCGAATTGAGATTAATTCAAAATGCTCCTCAAGGCTTATTTCTCTTAGAAGTACTACAATTTACAAATAAATTTTAACTCAATTTTACTAATCAACTAAGTATGACTTCCATTGTTGGATCCCAAACATAATTATCTATTTCATTTATAATAAAAGTATATCTGTTATAATGATATAATTCAGACAAACAAATGAGAAGCATGCTCATTTATCAATTATGCTCACACATAAATTTCAATTGAGTGCTATATATATGCTCTACAAAAAAAAAATTATTACCTAAATTATATATGAATTTATCAAGTCAATTATTTGTGATGTCAGATATACAAGTAGTGAGCTCACACTTCTTCCGTTAAGGAAATACAGCAGCAGGCAAATTGACAAAATATGGTGCAAATACAGGAGTTAATTATTGGTGAACAGCATGATCAGATTTTTGTTTAAAATTGTTTTATTTTGCTTAGCCCTTTTTTCTAGATTGTGGAACTATATTGTATTTTGCTTTTTTTTTTGTTTAATAATACTTTTAATTCAGGAGTATGTGATGTGTGTATTATGTTTATACTAATATAGTTGGGATGATCTGATGTGTTTATGATTTTTTCACAATTTTTTAATAAAAAATTGAGTCAATTATTTGTTATTATGTAAAAAATATTAAAATGCAAATCATTCTTATTTATAAAACGAGAGTCAAAATTTTGTTACATAATAATTAATATGACATGCTTAATTTATAAATGAACACATATGTATAATTCAAATAAATTATTTTCATAGTTCAATGGATGGGGGGGCAGAAGCCCCATAATTCAATGTCATGTACTTTAGTTTTAATTATTATTTCAGCATATATTTTTTTATGAAATTTGAAATTGGGATATTTAATGAAATAAGTACCCTCAAAATTGCATCATAAATATATAAGCGATGGCAATTAAAGACATGCAGAGACCCAATGTTCAAAGCTACTCACATCACGAGTTCTAAAGAGAATAAAACTATCCAAATTACGTACACACCCTTTCCCTAAAATTAATTTATTTTAAAAGAAATAAAAGAAATACAAAAAATAATAGTTAATTTTTTTTTTTTACTTTGTAATATCATTGCAGAGGGTGGGCTCCAAAAAACTATGTGGGATGGACAGTGAACACAGGAGCTTATTCATGGGCTTTGGCATTATGTGCTAAAATTTGGACGCTTTGGGCATATGACTTGTTAATGCCAAAATTTAAGAAATTAATTAAATTGCAAATACTCTATTTCTGTTAATTAATTATTATAATGTATTCTTTATTATTATTTTATTACAAATTTTGTTTTAACAAGTTGATAAATTATGTAAAATTTAACTAATTCCTTTTGTGCTTTATATATAAATTTTTTTATATGATTTAAACTCATAATTTGGTAAAATTATTGAGACAAAACTAACTGGTGTTCAAAGTAATCTTTTTTTTTTTTCATAAAAGCATAAGACATCACTTGTATTTTTGTTTCACCATTTAACTCATAAAATATTTTTTTTCCTAGTTTACTTTCTAAATTCAGTTTTTTGCCCACTTTACCTCCTTATATTTTATAAAGAAATAAACTCTCATCCTAAATATTAATATGATACCATGTCATGTTAATATTTAACACGATAATAATACTGATATGATATGATTATATGTCAGTATTGAGGGTGATAAGTTATATCTTTCTAAAATGTAATGAGACAATATAGACTAAAAACTGAATTTAGAGGAAAAACTAAATAAAAAATTCTTTTAAATGGTGAAATTGCAAAACGGAGAAACAAAGGGTGGATATGACTTATCCATTTTTATGAAACAAAATCACTCTAATTAATAAGATTTACATATTTTTCTGGCATACTGTAGCCTTGAGGGAAAAAAAAAATCTTTTTTCTTGAGAATCCTAATTTTTGTTGTCTTGTGGAAAATTTAGCCCACTTCAATTTTTTTATAAATACAAACACCTGATTTTATATTTTATTATTTTTAAATATTTTTAATTAATATATATTAGGTAATATATTAATGTGATGCTGATAGTCCTTAGATATATTATTTATAATAATTACAAACCGTTAAATATCTGTCCAAAATTCCTTCTTGCTGCTATCATTATTATTAATATTGTTGTTGTTTAAGTATTATGCAAAAACAATTATTAAACTCAATCTCTATCCATCACCTTTTAATTTAATTCAAAGGAGAATATTATTAATGAAATTTGAATCTTAATGTGCCAATAGTGATTAGGATTTCAACTATTATGCATATGGTTTTAAATTCGACCCCAGCTTATAAAAATTGTTTTTCATATGAAAATAAAAAATATTAGCTTAATTGATATATAAAAAATGTGAATGTGGATAGGATCTGTGTAAGAAATATTTTTTTTTAAAAGATTAAGACAATGATTAAATAATGCGATTTTCCATTACGAAGTTAATGTGGGCCGACAAAAATGCATGATATAGAGTGGCAAGAAAACACAGCATCGAATTGTCATATCCCACGTAACAAAGAGGACAGACCACGCTCATTGTTTGCTGAACTGATAAGTTCCCATTAATGGCTGAGTATACCTATTTTTGGAAATAGAATATGTATGTCTAAATTAAAAATGTTTTTGTTTTGCCACATTTTTCTTAAACATTGAACATAAACTACCAATTCAATTCCAGACAGCCACTGGATTCTGTTTATATATACCTTATTCTTATAATTTATGTTTTTTCCTGCTTTTTTTAACACGTTAAAAAAAAAAGCCCTCAAATTAATTTTCACCAGCTTAATCATTGAGAGGTTCTTATACAAAAAGAGTATGCGTTTAAGGTAAATTTCATTCAAGCAACCAGCTTGATCCTACGTCTAGGATGTGCAAGATGATAATTTTTCAAAAATTCCTTAAATTCTAATATACATAATATATACTTGCTCTGTGTCTAAAGGATAGATTTACTTTTCTTTTTCATTTATCTACAAAATACAATCTATTTTCCTTTTAAAGGATATAATTTTCTGTTATGCCCATATTTTATTGTGCTTTATTACTTACCAATAAATATGAGATGGTATCATTTTTAATTTTTTTTAAAAAATGTTCCTATTTAATGTGTGGGTATATTACATAAAATACAATTTCAACTATAATAGCAACATTTTTTAATCTATATAAAAATAGAAGTAAAATATATCTTAATGAAATAGGGGAAGTGTATATATATATTGGTAAGCCCCATTCAGTGGGATCAATTTCACTTACATGGATTCAACTAATTCGATCGTATATCGATTTTAATAGATAAATTTTAGTGATTATTCCTTAACTTAATATTAATATATAATAATATTTTTTAATTTTAATTTATGATATAAACATCTTCCAATTTTAGTTTATATGACAAAAATAGTATTTTCACTTGTTTTCATAATTTTTACATGTTATCCTTAATAGCTAGTCACCGTGTTACCCCATTACATGAAACACACGCTGACTTATAATTATTGGACTTCTTTTTATAAACTGCGGAAATGTGCTTTACTGGTTTCTTTAAAAAAAAAAAAAAATACATCAGTAAGCAATACCCTTAAGCAAAAGATAAATAAATATAATTCTTTAAAAAAATTAATAAGAATTGATGAATATTTTATACAGAAAATCATGCAGTGTCTAGTAATTAAAGGTTATCAGTAAAATTTATAAAAATATATAAAAATAATATTTTTATTATACAAATTAAAATTAAATGATATTTCTGTTATACAGATTAAAATTAAAAAATATTTATATTATAAATTGAAGTTAAAAAATATTATTTAGTGTATTAATGATAAATTGAAAAACAATTCATAAAATTTATCCCCATTTTAATTATTTTACAGTCCAAAACAATTTGTCAATTTTTTTCCCACCTTAAAATTTGTAGAACCTTTTTTTTTAATTATTATAATATATTATTTATACTTTTTATGGGTACGCGAGCAAAACATGATTGGTTTTCCATTTTTAGGGAATATTCTTCCTTGATAGCTTACAAAAGAATTATTTGCCAATATTTGTGGCAAAATTACAAAATTTTCTCGAAATTTTTAAAAATATTCACTCAGGTTTACCTGTTCTAAAGAAACATGCAATATTAATTTATTTTTCTTGAACTTTAATTAACTTCACCTACATATATATACATATATGTGTTATATGAGAGCGTGGGGCAGAAAAATCAAACAAATTCAAGAATAATATAAAATAATAAGGGGACACTTGGTATTTTTCACTTTGGAAAAAAAAAATAGATTCTTATTCCAAATTTAAATTTAATAGTTAAAATATTTAGGAATGTAATTATAATTTTTGTATAAATTTTTTTAATATTTTAAATTTATTTGTATTTGAAATTTTTTTGATAGTTTTTATTTTAAATTTTTAAACATACTTTTAATAAAATCGTACCGAATATAAAAATAGAATTTAAATTTTCATTACACGAACATATCAAAAAAATATTAAAATCTCTCTACCAATATATAGAAATAACATTTTATTTCTCATAAAATTCTATTATTTTGGTATATAATAAAAAGAATTAGGTTTATATTTCATAAAATTTAATATATATGCATATCGTGTTTACTCTTATTAAATCTTATTACGTTTTTATAAGAGAAAAAAATAATAATTATTATTATTACTTTTTTTGGTGAGAAAATGAGCACTTTGTACGGGCAAATATTCCAAGTCATTTAAAGGATGAGATAGGGCTAAAAATCAAAATGTCAAAGACTGCATTTTAGAAAAATAGAAAAAAAAAAAAAGAGGAAATTTTCAGAAGGGTATTATGGTCATTAAGAAAGGAACTGTCATTCAAGAGTAGAGAAAATCAAAGAAAATTTATTCCCATAAAATTTTACCCTATTGAAAGCATTCCTGTCTCCATTACAACCTGCTTTTCCTAATCCTTTTCTTTTCTGTTTTTTGGTAGAAACTTTCCTAATCCTTTTCAGTTTTCCCCCATTCTCTGCAATCTCCTTCTTACATCTTCTATTATTATCACTAATAACTTGAAATTACCATAATAATACCCCCCCTCTCACTCTCCTACCACTTCAAGAATCAAGAATCAAGAATCAAGAATTGTATATATTTTTTTATATTATAATTTATATCTTCATCATCATCATCATCGTCATCAATAATATCCATTAATTAATCAGTCAGAGTTAAACTGTTCCATCTTTTTTAGGAAATAAACTGATCACTAAGCATTTTAGAAAAACTATATCCATATATATAAACAGTTATTGTTCATGCATTGCTGAAAAGAAAGTAAGAGTTATAACTCCAACATAGAGAAGGGGAAGAGTCCTCTCATCCTCTCCCATCAATGTCATCAACATCATCATCATCATCTCTCTCTCTCTCTTTCTTCCCTCTTTATTAATATATCCAACAATTGCAGCTCCATTTACAGCTCATTCTCTCTCCTCAAATATGGAAATTCTGTAATATCAGTAGTCAAGTATCGCTTTCTCTATAATCTATCCTTTTTGCCTTTGCCCTCTTTCTTCTCTTGGGTTTTTTTTCTCACACAGTTTGTTTTCCTCAAATTTATATATTAATAGTCATCATTCGCTAACTTTGCCCTTGATTGTTACTAATTTGCAAGAGATCTATTAGGTTTTCTGTCGCATTTTAATTCCCTGTAAAAAAATATTTCAGTTCAGAGCAAGTCAATAACCCTAGTTAAAAGAACCCATCTGAATTAGATCGATCAGAGAATCTCTTTCGAATAAGATCCATTTAAGTTCTGAATATGGATTCAATCCCTGAAATGGATAGCTCCAACTCTGAAAACACCAGCTTCAACAACATAAGCACCACCAGCAGCAACGCCACTACAACCGCCGTCTCAGTTGCAACTTCATCATCATCCCCATCATCCTCCTCCGCTCCCAGCCGCTACGAGAACCAAAAACGCCGGGACTGGAACACTTTCGGCCAGTACCTAAAGAACCACAGGCCACCACTCTCTCTGTCCAGATGCAGTGGAGCTCATGTCCTCGAATTCCTTCGCTACCTCGACCAATTCGGGAAAACTAAGGTGCACACACCAATCTGCCCTTTTTACGGACACCCGAATCCGCCAGCTCCGTGCCCTTGTCCTCTCCGGCAAGCCTGGGGGAGCCTGGACGCTCTCATCGGACGTCTCCGAGCAGCCTTTGAGGAAAATGGAGGCAAACCTGAAGCAAACCCTTTTGGGGCGCGTGCTGTTAGGCTTTATCTTCGAGAGGTTCGTGATTTGCAGTCCAAAGCCAGAGGGATTAGCTACGAGAAAAAGAAGCGAAAGCGTCCACCACAGCACCAAATCCAAGCTCTGCCGACGCCGCCATCAGGTGCAACTTAATTAATTAAATACCATTAATTATAAAACAAAAAACAAATTAAGTCTACTGCTACTCTTCTTCTTCTTCTTCTTCATATCCATTCACCTTCTATATATGGGTGATTTACTTTTAGTTTATGTTATGGTAATATTATTGAGTAATGATCAGTAGTATATTTTAGGGTTAGTTTTCTTTTCCCTTTCTTTTTTGTTTTTTTAATTTGGTTTCTGGGAATTTCTGTTTGCTTTGACAGAAACAATGGGTTAGATCTGAGGGATACACCTGGAATCTGCTTTTGATGCAAACAGTGATAGTAAGTAATTAGTGGGACTGGCAGTAATGGTACTATACAAGTGATTGTACTTGAAATTATAGTCTAAGTGGAACTAAGAGCATCTAATTGCTCATATATTATATATATATATATATATATATATATATATATATATATATATATCTGTATTGTACCTGAATATTCATGTATGTCAAGCCATAGATTTGCAGACCTTATTATGTTTCTTTTCTTTCTTGGACACATTACCCTTTTCCATTTTGAATTTATAATCTCAAAATTCTAATACCATCCCAATATCACTGAGCTTAATTATTTGTTTTCTTTAATTTCATTCTTTAAAAATATATGTTGGCAAATTTAGTGATGTAGGAGGTTAAAAGCTTGAAAGATCTTACCAAGTATCATATGCAGATACCTAAATAGTAGTATACACTTGTTCATTAGTTGGGGTTGCACACATAAAATTGGTCAGTTATTATTCATTTCTGCTGTAGTCTATATTTCTGACTGACTTTTTCAGCCACTTTTCAATTTCCCCCCCTATTCTGTTGCTGCTTTTTCTGCTTTACTGTCTATGATAACTATTGCAATATTAGGGTCATACACATATTGATCTTAGTACTTTATAAAATTCACTCTTTTTTTTAGCAATTGATTATGAATCTTGGGCTATAGGGGTTGATTATTAGTGCTGTCATTTCAATTCAAGGGGAAAAAACTACGAAATTATATAATGGCAGACAAATGAAACAATTCACGGCCTTAAAAGATCTTAATCCATAATGTTGATATTAGATTATTAAAGATTAATTAATTTCATGTCTCTATATTTAATAAAGTTTCTTGGCTTTATTCCATTTTCTTTATTTTCCATGTTAATTAGTATCAAATTTACCTCAAAGAAAAAAAAGATATAGCTAAGGAGAGGATAAATTAAGCAGCTGATTGAGGCAAATTAATTATACTCCAAGACCTATTTTTTAACAGTGGAATCTAGCTTGTTTGCAGTCTAATCAAAAGAAAATGATGGTTAATTATAATGACATATATAAAATTAGGAGAAAAGACAAAAAGTCTATATCTCAAAAAATTTCCGTTATTAATTCTAAATCACTATTACATGTGTGCTAATAGAATTAAATTGAGTTTGAATTAATATGACTAATGAAACTATGCATGGAGATTCGAGGAAAGTTTTGTTAATCAGTTTGGCCGACAGCAATTCACTAATTGGTTGATATTGGGTCCTCCCTATAGGTTATAATTTATGTTAAAAGTAGCAGACTTGCTTGCTTAAATGGAAAAATAACACTAATATTAGCATTTAGGTTATATAGAATCTAGCCCTAGAGTTTCTTCCTTTCCTTTTACCATTTTTTTTTTGTCTTACCTTTTTACCATTTTAGTGGATTAGAAATTTCCACTTCTCTGCACTACAAATAGTATATCTATATAGTCAGACCGATTAGGCTTTATCATTTGATGATAGCATAAACTTTTTTTACAAGTAATTAATAATAGTGGCAAACAAGATTCCTGTTGATCAAAGGCTCACTTTATATAGCTTAATTCCTCTATATGCAGGATATTTATATATATATATATATATAACTGATCATTTCATGCTCTTCTTTTTTTCATATTTCCATTCTCTTTTTCGCAATTTATTTCTCATTTGATATACGTACAGTATTTCTTTCCTGCATTTTCTTATCATTCCTTGATTGTGTTAGACACAAAAGTTGGATGTGCATTGTAAAATTATTTTGGTTTTTCTTTAGCAAAAATTCATCTTCTGATTTGCATATAAATGTTGAAATGAATGTCTAATTCTTAATGTTGATACTAAGTTAATGAACTTCTTAATTTTCTTTTAGAGTTTGTATGATGCTTTCATTCTGTGATTGAACTTAATTAACAGCATTGTCATTGTGTTAAATTGCTTCCTTTTGTCTCAACCTAATTCATCTTAAAAATTAAATTTGAAATGGAAAATTTTGAAGGTTTTCAGGTCTTGAATTCTATGCTTTCCCTTCATGGTTTCCCCTTCCTTTAAATTTGAATTTCTTAAAACTACATTTATTACTGTTCTTCATTGTGAAATATTTTCCTTTTACATACCAATTAACATATATGAACAAATTTGACTCCCGATTTCTATTTTTATTCATGTCCCTGACCATCCACACATACACATACACATACACATATAATCTCAATTTTTTACAAAGGAGAACTAGGTAAAAGAAACCTTAAATTTAGCTTAATTTCATTCATTTTTTTTTTTTATGTTAATTGTTTGTCTGTTTTAGGAATATCTGTCGAGTTTATGTAGTATATGGTTCATTTGTTCTATACTTCGATATTCCATTTTTTTTCTCTTAATTAATATGCGGAAGTGAATACATATGAAATAAAAAGATTTTTCCTTTGCTTTAGACATATGTGGATCAACTGTCTGATGATCCCATTTGCACTTTCTTTTTTTCTTTACGTTTACTAATATTAAGATTAAAAAATAAAATTTATTCTTGAATATCTAACATTGTTAATTTCATCGCACCTAAATTAGGGTTCAGGCATGCATTGAGCATTTAAGCTACATATTGCCTAATTATTGAGTCTCACGCATATAATTTCGATTTTTTTAAAAAAAATCTAAATCGAGTGCATGAATAAACTCATTATTAATTTAAATAAATATAGTTTTATATATCACTTTAAAGTGGGTAAAACTATTCCAGGGCATGAATGATGTCATCCACACTATTACAAAAGTGTATTGTAAGAAGAATAAGATTACCATTAGTGAGACGCTAAACGTGGAAAAAAATGAAAGTGGAAGAGAAATAACATTCTGTCTCAAATATTATTATCATCATAGTCAGATTCATGATCCGACAAAAGCTTCTAGATAGAGTTAATCAACCCTCTACGTAGATTAAAGAATCTTTGGAATGACAGGAGATTGGTAATTTAATCCAGTCAATGATGAAATTTTTCATTCTATATATGATTGTTCGATACTATATGCGTGGCCCTAAAAAGTTTGAAATTAGTATAACAAATAGAAATTAGGCAGGGGCCAACTTGAAAAAATAACCAATCCTTTTTTTTTTTTTTTTCTGTGTGCTTGACTGCAAAATGGAAATTAATTAATTGAATTTCATCCAACGAATTATTATTCGTGCGCAAAATTTATCTACGCTAAGCTTCTTCTTTTTTTTCATATCATTACATTAACAATTAAAAATTAAATTATAATATCCAATAACCTTTAGCTTAGGTGACCAAACATTTAAATCACGAGTTTGAATCTTTAATCAAATTTTTTGTATTAAAAAAATTATATTATAATGAAATTCCATAATAAATTCATTTTCAAAAATTGCATAAAAGGAAAGCGGCTGTTAAGATTTAAATAATGGAGCTCTTGTATTATGACTACACTACCAAACTAATGTTACTTTACGGCTCTTCTTACGTTATCGGTGGCTGTTAGATTTTGCAAAGTTCGAAAGAAATTATAACATATACCTGGGAAAATCAGAGACTCTAATTATATACTTTTTAAGATATAGCTTATAGTTATTTGTGTTTTAATAATACTAACTAAGAAACTGCGTATGGACAATGTATTTAACCATTTTTCTTGTAAGAATAGAGGTAAGCAGTACTTAACGTGATTAAGAGATAAAGATCGACAGATGAGAAAACTCTATTATAATTTATTTATATTAAAATCGTGAGAGATAATAATCATGTGACCTAAAATGTTTTCTAGACATCACCACTAAAAAAGAACAACTACGATTTTGGCTCTAATACCATGTGTTTTTCATAGTACAGAACAGAGGTATTTCTACAAGTACAAAGCGGTAGAATATAATTAGGAAACGAATACAGAGTAGAAAGATACCATTAGAATAATAGAACTGGAATAGTATCAGGACATTCTAATGACTGTAATTTCTTACAAAAAAAAATTTAATGAACGCAAATTTGGCTCTTAAGTTATGCCTTCTAATCCCGTTGCATGATAATCCAAAAATATTCAATGGGTGAGAAGAATCAAATTAATAAACTCACAACTTATTAATTGGTTTAGAACATATCACACATAAAATCCCCTTGAAATTTAACAAATTACATTTATAAGCAAACTTTTAAATAACTAACACTCTATCCACTGTTATTTGATAAAAATATTATTTGATACAATAATTAGAAAAATTGTGACTTAAATATATTTGTTATTCTGCTGTTATAGTCGTTGATAACAAATATAAATTTTAAATTCTTATAAAAAATTATTAGACTGTATATAAAAACCTAAAAAATTTATACAAAATTATCTCAAATATATAAAAACTATATGGTATATTGCACTGCAATGTTTAAAATTTACACAGTAACAAATGAATGGATATTATCTCAAACGATAGTGGGATAAACTGTTAATTTTTAAAAAATTTATTTTTTTTTATAATTTGTTGAAATCTCATATAGGTTTTCGTAATTTATTCATTGGTCTAATTTTGGAGATAAACGGATAAAACTTGAAAAAAAAAATATAGGATAAATAAATTGATAGTTTCCTTATACGGATTTCCCCAATCATAAACCTAATCACTTGAACTATATAATAATAAGACACCCCAAAATTGGAAAAAAAAAAACACTGGACACTTATCTACATTTACCATTGGTTCATCGACTGTACAGTGTCTACATTTCGCAGAAATACAGTAGCAGTCATATGATATGAACCAATTTTATTTTATTTTTTTAAATTAGATTTATTTACATTTGAATGGTGTGATTTTGGAATGAGTGTCCATTCATATCACAGGGGATAAATCTAATATCATGATGAATAAATATTGTTGGTCCATCATCAACAAAGGATTAGGAAGTGCATATGCATCTAACCCATGCAGGCAGGTTTAATAAAATTTTCTTGCAATTTTTTCAGGCATAATTTAATTTTAATAGTCTCTGTATTTTTCTGATGTTGAGGTTATTTTCAAGTTGGGGGTCTATAATGTATGGTTGTAGGTTTGTTTTTAAACTGAAATGTTTCTGTTAGCAATTATTTATGTTAAGAGACAAAGAAAGCGAATTTAGTAGCTAATTTCTTAATTAGAGCTGCAAATTCCTATGCCAGTCTTTATATTTGAGATCATTCTTCTGATTTCATTGTTCTTTTGTTATCTTGATGCTTAATATATCTTTCTTTTAAAGAAAAAAAAAACATTTTAGTAGTCCCTGAATTTCTAACTAATTGTGGATTATAGTTATTTATTTATTTTCGAAAGAAATTGAATTGATGAATGCCGAACGATGGAGATTTTGCAAATTAGCTTGAATAAGGTGAAAGAGTGAAGAAGTAAGAAAAAATTGATTGAGGTTTCAACATCCACTAAAACTCCAAGTACAACTAAATCAGATAATAACAGCCAAATTGGTTGTATTTCTCCACAAAATTTACCTTCCCAATGTGCTGTATGATCTAATTTCCAGGTTTTTGTATTTGTTTTTGTCTTTCTGTGGTATTTTCTCAGATAATAATAATAATAATAATAATAATAATAATAATAATAATAATAATAATAATAATAAAAAATTCTGCTTCTACAAGACTAACCACTGTCTAGCACGTTCTCAACTGCAGAAAATGTAATATAATTTTTTTTCTATAGGAAAATTTGTTTTTACAATTCTTTTGTAAAGGTATAAATTATATTAATCAAGCCCTTAATAGACAGAGCATAATTGTATATTGATCACAAATATATAATGTTTGCATATAGATAAAATTCAACTTCTTGTCAATATTTATTAAATAGATGAAAGGAATTTAGATTGTACAAAGTCCTTTAATAAAATAAAATCTGAAAATATTTGGTGATATTTGCACGTAAATCTTGTTTTCGATTAATTTGGTGAATTATCCTTCCATTTATTTAGTTATCAATAGATTCTGGTGCATACAATTTATAATTTTTTTTTCAAAAAAAAAATATATTTCAAGTTTGTAGTTTAATTCGTGCCTTGAATATAACATAGTTCCCTAAAAACAAAATAGAGTTTGGAGTTTATGATTTTAAAATTTATAGAATTTCAATATTCTTTATGATATATTAATATTTCATAAAAAAATCTTTTTTAGATAATAAATAAAATATTATATTTGCAAAAATAAATAATAAATAGTATATTATCCACCATTATAATTACAAAAAATTTGGTGTGACAAGCACTGTCTTGCGTAAGAAATTTTTTTTGCCTTAAATAAATCTATATTCCATATAAAATCAATAATATACCATCAGATATATACAAAAAATAATAATAATATTTAGTCTGTAAATATAAAATAAATTATAAAAAATATTTTTTCAAGAAATAAGAAAAGGAAAATGTTAAAGGATCAATTAATCAAAATTACTGTGCTAGCATCAGCAGATGTGATGGATATTGACTAATAAATAGAGCAGAAAATGACGTAACCCCAACTCTCACATATTTTTCTTGTAAAAGTGACCATTCCTACAAAAATGGAAAAAATTTACATGGAGTATAAATCAAGTTAAATTCGTAATATGTAAAAATTTTATAATTAATTATCTAAAAATTTCAATACTTTTATTTTTATTTAATGTCATCATAACTACATCAAATACAAAAATAATTCATTATAATCTTTTATTGTGAAGGAATACGTATCTCTGATTTTTCTCACACAAGTTTTATAGTATTTAAAATAAGATACATATTACTTATAGAATGAAGAGGATGATAGAAAAGCAAAATTTTAAGACTTTATTTGGAAACTTTCCTTTAAGGAGAGGAAAAATAAAAAAAAATAATGTTATTTTTTTTTTTTCATATTTAAATTGGAGTAAAATAATAAAAAAAAGAAAGTAAATAAAATTTATTTTTCTTTCTCATATTTGAATTGAAGTAAAATAAGGAGGGTGACGAAAAAATTAATATTATATATTTACTATTTTATCTTTTTTTATAGAATAATAAATATTTGATAGGAGAAAAAAGTAATTTTGCTTAGTACAATTTTCTTTCTAATTCCTTCCGTTTTCTCTTCATTTGAAACTTAAAAGAAAAAAGTAATGGATATTTTCCTTCTCTTTCGTATTTTTTTCTCCTTATCCACACAAGACAAGGTAAAGTCAAAATTCCCTATTACTTGACCTATTTTTTCCTCCCTTTATTTTCCCTTATGGGTAAAAATAGCTTAATTTGAATAGATCTGAAATTAAATTTAGTTAATATATGTAAATCATTGTTCTTGCAGTAATTAATGTTTCTTTGTTCATTTTTCAATGGCAATAAATAGCTTTATAAAAATTAAATTAACATATTTTAATTTTCTATTATTTTAAATAAAAAGTGAGCCTATAATTATTAAAAATAAAATATTATTATTTTTTTAAACTAGTATCTATAATTAAAAATAGAAGGATGTTAAAAATATTTTCCATTTTTCAATGCTTTCTAATAATAACTTCTTAATTGAGAAGTTAAAATAAAAAATTTTAAAAAATAACTTTTTTTATACCAACTAATTAAAAAATAAATATTAAAAAAATTTGAAAATTAGCGATGCTTTTTTTTTTTTTTTGCATTTCTGTTAAAAATAAACATTACTAACAATTTTAGAGAGGAGGAGAAGATAGTGATCCACTGAAATGCATAGCACTGACTGGTGCGAGAATCCTGGTTTTCTATGGTGAATCAATCAGATTAGACGTCAAGTGATAAATATATGGGACACACCATACGGACCCACATACAGTAGAAATCCCACGTGGATACCTGTTCTTCATGTCGGCTACAGTTTGACAAAAGAAAAAACTACCAGTTCACATTCATGCATTTCTCCACGTGTAATCTCCACAGAGGTAGGATCACTATTCCTGGATTGGCGTGTAACCGTACCGAAATGCTGTCGCGTCTCGATCACAGCCCTTCACATTTTCTTCTGCTGCAAGAGTGGGTCCCGCACTGGTCAAAACATTAGACGGGCGAGGCCTCCTGGGGCCCATGCCCCATGACCTTCTCCAATTTTAGCGGTTTAGATTAGGCTTTTTCTGTACGGACAAGTCATCTGAAGGAATTTTATATTTTTTAGAAAAAAAAAAATTGGTTAAATATATTTGTTTCCTCTGTCAGAATGTAGAATTATAATAAATAAAGAAATTTAAAAATCAGTAAATATTAGTATAATAGTAAGAAGGACTTGTCTTATCATTCTGAATGAACTGTAGATTTCTAACTCCGCTGAGATTCTGTTTTGGGTACCCACAATCATATTAATTTCCATCATGTGTGTGTTAAATGCATTATTATTACAGTGTCAAACCCATTTCCATACATAACCCCACATTTTTTATGAATCAAACTCATCCCTTCCATTTCTACTGTCTGTCCGTATAATAAAATAAAATAAAATCTATTTCACCTAATTTTGTAGATTATAAATAAAAAATTAATTTTTAATTTTCAATTTTATAAATAAAATTAATTATTTTGTATATAAACACAATATACCATTGGTAGTTTTCAAAGTCTTTTGATGTTATTGATTGCGTATTGTTTGTTCATATAAAAATTGTCAAATCACATTTTTTTTTTGCCGATGAAGTTGAATATGCTTCTCAAAGTGCATTGCAGACTAACCCACACTAGCGAATATTAGCTACTTGTCAAAAAAGGTGAATTTCCTTTGATATCATTCGGTGCATGACATATGTCCCACTCCCACATTAATATAGTTTTCTACCCTCGTATTTAGCATCAAGAAGCTTCAATTTGTACTTCTTCTGATTAATCATTACGTGCAGGAGGTGCTGTTGAACATAATTCCAAATCGGGAGTTCAAGGGGAGAGGAAAACTTATAATTGTGGATATAATAAAATTATTTTAAAATAATAGTAAATTTTTAACTGTTTAAATTAATTCAATTTAAATATAATATGAGATTCATGAAATAATTAACTGTTATGTGGATGAAATTTGAGATTCAAGAAGTAAAAAATTGAGTAAGCATATGAATTATAAAATAAGAAAAAATCCAAAAAAATAAAATAGTAGATTAAACAAATGATAACTGGAGATTTGATAAATACAAATTGACTCATAATTATCAAATTTAACTATTTAAATTTATTTAATTCTAATAGCTCCTTATATAGGTAGCATCATCGATTTTAGAAAAATTAATACCTCACTATATTAATTTACTTTAAGAAGAATGAACACCTCTGTGCATTAATTTATTTATCAGCAAAAGACTAGCTATAGCCAGTTAATCTGAAATTGTCCAAGTGTACAGTAGTAACCATCCCATTCAAGCAAGCACTTACATGACTAGATTCCAATATAAGACACCATCCTCAGAAAAAAAAACATATATGCAGATTCACAGGTTGAATAATTAAAAATTGTATCTTTTACACTTGATTACTTAGAAAACACATTATATATTTAATGGATCAAAACCAATGATCTGTTGTATAAGAAATGTGTTTTTCAATCAAACCTATTTTTTTTAAGCTGGTTTATTATTAGTTTGGTTTATGAAAAAATTAAGAAATTTAATTTTCCTTGGTCCAAACACATTGTTATACTTTCAATATGTAAAAACTTGATGTAGATCAATTGCACAGTTGCATCCCAAAAGTAATAATTGTGAGCTTTAGATGATGACACTACAAGGTACAATTATTTTGTTATATGTAATCAATTAGCACCAAACAAAGATTTCTTTCCTTCCAGAGGAGTGGTAGGGGGCCTCCCCTCTATTTGCCATTATATATATATATTGACAGACTACGAGAAGTTGAGATTTATGTTAAGTTGATGTAGATGGGGGCCTGCGGTATAACTAATGAGCACGTGTGCTATATTAGTTCTTCTTTTCTATATATAAAATAATGAAATACGGGTTTAATTATCTTCTTCTATAGTATCTGTACTAGTTGAGTTGTTGTTGTCAGGGTTAGAATTAATGCATGAAACAAATAGGAAGATTTGAAGAAGAAGAGGAAATATTTCTCCTTGTCTTAATTTGCAGCTTTGTTTCTCTTCTTCTGGTCTTAATTTACAGTGTTGTTTCTCTTTTTTTTTTTTGACTTGTTATTTTTTAAGACAAAGCCCTACCTACTTGGTATTTTGTTCGCATAACTTCATTGCTATATATTTTTTTAAGAATTCTAGCTAACTAGTAATGAACATGTTATTAACCTTATTAATTATTGATTTTAATTATATAAGAGCCTATACTAAGCAAAAATATGAATCAGTTAATCATACATATTCATTCTGTAAGTTTTTTTTACCTATGGTCATGACCTAGCTCTTTATATAAACTTTTTTTTTTTTGCACATTTATAAATTTAATATTTTAATTAATTGGGTTTGGTTAGTATTTTTTTTAAACTTCCAAAGTCTAATGTCATGTTGATTCAAAATAACTTAATGTTATTTGAATTTTTTTTTCTATTCCATAAATTTCTGGTGTCAGATTGTCTTTTAATTTTTTTTTTTCACTTTTAATTTTTTTAATTTCGTTCTCTCTCCTCCATAAATTTTAAGGCATTGTTTGACATGGCTTAGAAAGATTCTTCCCAAAAACATTCTCGTCAAAATTTTCCAGGTTTCTCATCTAAGACATTTTAAGGTAGTAATTTGTACACTTATTTTATATTCTATTCGAATATATTTTTTGATGGTCATGAATATTCAAATAATAGTAATAACTAAAATTTCTCTTCAGTATTCTTAACGAGACCGTGCAAATGGGACCAATTTTCTGTTTTGTTTCATTGGTATCGAAACATTCATTTGTTATTCTTAAGTGACATATGAAAAACTAAGCCTCAAAACTTTTCAGAAGAAATTCATAGTGATTTTGAGTCATAAAAAAAAAAAAACTCAATTAAATGCAGGTTAAACAACACAAATAAGTGTACTGATAAAATATAAATAGTTTAATATATGTTAGGCAAAAATTCGGATAAAAATAGTTGAGATAATTATTTTTTTTTAATTATCTCTCTGGTAGCTCTTTTATCCTCAATCACATGAGACTTATATTTCGTTGATAACTATAAAGCACACAAAATTTTATCCGAAATTGAAAGGCAGGCTCATGCATGGATTTGACTGCAAAGAAGAAAAAGGGTACGTGGTCGGTGGTCCTAAATCTACATAATTTTTAGGGTTTTTTCTCATCAAATTAAGATATAAGAATGGGCATAGAGGACCTCAACGAATATATGAAATTGAATTGAACCCCACCCCACTCAGTGTGGCTTTCTAATTACTAGCTGTAGTGTACGGTGTAAGTAGTAAATTAGGTCCAATTGCAAGGTGAATTCAACAGTGCAATCCCTGCTGAAAAGGCTCAATTTTTTCACCTGATTTTTTCATGAGTTACTGGCATAGGTCTGGTCCCAAAAACTCTACAAAAGACAAATGGATCTTTTAACCTTTTCTCTCTGCTTCAAAACCAATGGAAACAAGAGAGAGAGAGAGAGAGAGAGAGAGAGAGAGAGAGAGATAAACCCCAATCCAAACCCATATAATTTGGTTTTTCGATTTTTCAATTCAGATAATCTATTTGAAAACTTTGACTTTTTGGTTTAGTTCAGTTATTACTGTTGAAAAACAGAAGTTGAACTGCCCAAACTTTGACTTTTTAATATATAATATTAAAAAAATCAATTAATTAAAGCGAATAAGAAAATTTCAGTGTCAATTCATTATTTAATTTTCTAAGTTAATATTCAATTTGTTCAGTTTTGAGTGATTCGAAACCAAATGAAATCCACCGATTGCACAACCCCAATATTAACAAGCTAATCACAGCCTATCTATCTATGCATATACATGCGACATATTCTTACTTAGATTCAATTTATATCTTTTTTAATTTATTGTCAATGCAGCTTTTTTCCATGTTTTGTTTAAAAAATAGCAAAAAAAAAAGTTTTTTTTCTGATTAATTTCATATATTTTTATAAAATAAAAATCAAATGCTATATTATTACTAAATTAAACTGATTTATGACTGGACATATAAATTAAAAACAACATTGGTTATGACTTGTGAGATGAGAATAAATTGTCTTTGATTTTGTTTTTCAGGGAAAATTTTTCATTTTCCAAGAAAAAAATAATGGGCTCACTGTATATTAATTAAATTCCTAAGATTTTGGGTTGTGATTCTCAATTTCATGGGTCTTTATTATATACTTTTCTTGAAACTTGTTTAATGTACATTAAGTGTGCTGTAAATAAATAAATTCATCTGAATCCAGAAAAAGAAGCTCCAATGGATCAGTTAATTAAAATGATAAGAACAAAAATTTTAAGTCGGATCTAATCCGGTTCAAAAATTCGCATGGGCCAATCAAAAAACACTCAAACCCATACATGATTCGACTTGATATTATATTTTTATATTGAAAAAAACTTGGTATTTCACAATCTTTGATAATTTAAATTTATTCTGAATAAAATAGTTTTCTTTCTATATATCTAACACTATTTCCGTTCCTTTTTTATTATCATTTCAATTTTTTTTTTCATAGAAATTAAGAAAAATAATCCAAATTATTATTTAAATAGATTTATTTATTATAAAAATTAATAATTTATTGTTACATTAAAAATAATAATATTTATCATCTATTTTATAATTATAAATTAAAAAATAATTTTTGTATAACAATGTATTAATTGCTGGATGCTTACAAAACAGTAGAACTGTAGAATAGCAACATTGCATATATAAATTGGGCCTTAATTGTTTGGGTTGGCTACTCTTGAAAGCCCAAGTTGAGGGTTTTCTTTCCTGTGGATTTGGATGCTTCCCAAACCCAACTGTCCCACATTCAATTCAATTTCTTATTTGAACTATATTTCATAAATAATTTCATCTATATGACTATGTGAGTTTACTTTAGAGAAAATAATATTTTTAAATTATATCTTTTTTTTTTTATCAAAATAATATTTTTTAAATTGTTTAAATTATATCAAAGCTGTTATTTTAATCAATAAGTATAAAATAATTTTTTTTAAATATTTTTCAGTTTAACCAGAATTATTTAATTCAAATTCTGAACATACAGCTATATTAATATTTTTAAAATAAAAGTAAAATTAGTTTTAACAAGGAGGAAAAGAAAAATATATTTTGTGTTTTACTAATAATAATAATAATTATTATTATTATATTTAATAATTCTTATTTATCAATGTAAAATATAAATAAAATCGAGTCCACCGACAGAACTGGCCTCCTATTAATCAGTTTCTTACCGCTAAAAGTTAACAACGGGCGTCAGGCAGAAGATTGATGAATCACAGCTCCCGCGTTTATTATCGAAGACAGATATATCTCCTTCAATCATTTCAGATCTCCGCTTCTGGATCTCGCCGGTAATCGACAATGGGGTCACTGGGCTCGCCGTCTCCGATCTGTGACTCCAAATCTCAACACCCAATAGATAAAACAACTCTTCTCAACCTCTTCAAATCTCAACAAAATCACCTTAATTACTTCTTTCAAAATCTCGACCTCTCCCAGACCCTTTCCTTCACACAAATCCTCGTCAATTCGCGCGGCACTATCTTCTTTTCGGGCGTCGGCAAGTCCGGATTTGTCGCTAACAAGATTGCTCAAACCCTAATCTCGCTCGGAATTCGCGCTGGTTTTCTTTCCCCCCTCGATGCTCTCCACGGTGACATTGGCATCCTGATACCTGATGACATTCTTGTGCTCTTCAGTAAATCTGGAAATACCGAAGAGTTGTTGCGCCTGGTGCCCTGTGCTAAGGCGAAGGGAGCTTATCTTGTGTCGGTGACGTCGGTGGAGGGCAATGCGCTTGCTTCTGTTTGTGATATGAATGTGTATTTGCCTTTGGAGAGGGAATTATGCCCCTTCGATTTGGCTCCCGTCACATCCACTGCTATACAGATGGTTTTTGGGGATACGGTAGCGATTGCGCTTATGGGAGCTAGGAATTTGACCAAGGATGAGTATGCAGCTAACCATCCCGCCGGGAGGATCGGCAAGAGCTTGATTTTTAAGGTCTGTTTTAACTTTTAATACCTAGATTCCTTTTTTTTTTTAATTTTTTATTATCAGTAGATCCTGTTTCGGATGTGTATATTTGTTGCTTGTGTCTGATCTGATCGTGCTTTCAGAATCTAAGTTAATATATACATTTTTTTTAAATTGAAATTCTTAAAATTAGCCCAAGTATAGGTTCAATTCTGACAATACAAGTGCAAAAAATTTTGAGCAATTGTTTCCAATTCCATTTCCTGTTTCCTTCTCGATGGACAGTCCTTCTCTGTTGCATACTTTTGTTTGCGGCAATTCTGCGTGGACAGAACAATTCTCCCCTATTATGCCATATTTTGAAATTGTTGTTTTCAAGTCCAAAATCAAAAGTTTAAAGTAACGATATATGTGTAGGTGAAAGATGTAATGAAGAAGCAGGATGAGCTTCCAGTATGCAGGGAAGAAGATCTGATAATGGATCAGTTAGTTGAGCTAACAAGTAAAGGATGCGGTTGCTTGCTTGTCATAGATGAAGAGTATCACTTGATTGGAACATTTACAGATGGCGATCTTCGGCGCACACTCAAAGCTAGTGGAGAAGGCATCTTTAAGCTCACTGTGGGGGGGATGTGCAACAGGTAAAGGAAAACTTCTGAAAATTAAAATCTCACATTGATTTTGATTTCTTCTGTTGAATATTATTGTTAAAACTCAGGCTCCCTTAAAGTTTTTTCTTAAATAAGAAATGCTTGGCCCAAGTAACGTTTAACGCTGATCATAAGTCCCTTTTATTTCATCTCTGTGTCTAGTGTGTTGAATTATTATATATCTTAGGTATATGGTGATAGATAGAGGAGGAGAGGCGCAAGCAATGCATACTTTTAATTTTTTTAAGCACATTTGTCACTCTTTCAGGCACCCTAGAACGATCAACGCGGATGCGATGGCAGTGGAAGCCATGAAGAAGATGGAATCGCCGCCATCACCTGTGCAATTTTTGCCTGTAATTGATCATCAAAATGTTGTGATCGGCATTGTTACACTGCATGGATTAGTTTCAGCAGGTCTTTGATCTGTAAATTTTAATTATTTTTCCTGGTGATAGTGTACCAATTATTTTTCTTACGCTGATTCTTTGTAGCCATGAAACTTGAATTTACCCACAGGTGGGGATTTTTTGTACTATTATTACTCGTCATAAGATTACGGGTTATGCGTTTTTGTACCGCAGATGATTATATCCTTCAGTCGGGGCATTTTGTTCGGTGACAGAAAATTACAATTATTGCTATGAACTGTAGTGCTTGTAATATATGGGCTCATGATACTTCTTCTTCTTCTTCTTTTAATGGAAAATCTCTGTTAAAAAAAGATAAAGGAATCACATGGCCTGCCATTCCGAACTTCTGATTTTTCTCAATCAAAAAAATTAGTGAACAAGTTAAATTTCCTTAATAATAACTTTCTATAGGCATCTGGGCTAAAGCATTTGTGGTAGCCTTGAATTTTCCTTGCTCAGGAGAAAGGATAGGGACCAATTTCATCTTCAATCCTTTTCCTTTGCACGAGTGGAACATTGTCGAGATCTCATATAAAGCCATCACAATCAGTAAGTCGCATTATAAAAGATTCTTAAATTAATTGTGAAGTTGCCTCATCTTTCTTAAATCGAATGCCACCTATTAGGCACAGAAATGGGCGGAGGGTCCCCACAAATTATACAGTTTTCCTACTATTCAAGTGTGTTTTTCATTTATGCCATATTGAAATTGTTTTAGCCCACCTGCAAGTCACGAATTTTGAAAACCTATATATATATATATATATATATATATATATATATATATATATATATATATATATATATGGTAGGATGGTTGATGCAATATTAAAAAAAGAAAGAAAGAAGCCTGCTTAGCTCCTCTGCCATATCAAACGTCAGCTGTGTAAAGTAATTACAAGAAAGAGAGATAAATGTTCTTAATGTACTCAACCGGTCCTAAATGGCCAACTAAATTGTTGGAACTAAGAATTAACATGTTCTAGCAATTGGATTAACAAAAAGAGAAAGGAATAAGCATACAACATTAAGTAGTGATTTTACCACTTAAAGATCATTTCTATAAAGCTAATTTGCTTAATAATTTGAATTGGTTTAAGGTCGTTAATTGTGTCTGAGGTAACTTGTGGCTAATGAGATGGCATGACTTCTTTTGCAGGATAATGTGCAGGACTATGCAGATTGATGCGAAAGGACCATTCATTTTCCCAGAGCTACTTTCAAATATCAGATGTCTGAGATTCCAATGAACTTCAGATGCTTGTACTTTCAGACATTGATTCTAACAAAAGATCATATGCAGCTGAACTTGCGAGGAATGTACATCCTGCTGTGTTCTGCTTCGGTATTTGTACATTTAAAGATCTTGCCTTTTGCAGCCGTGCCTTTAATTCTTCCCTGATGATTGAAATAGTACTTCTGGATGCTGTTGGATGTTGTGATTTGTCCGCTCTCTCTTCTGAATTATTTAGGCAAGAATCCAGGCCACCTATATGCCTTGATGCTGGCAAACCATCTTCAGAGTAGGAGCTGATAAGAAACAGTTTTAGAACTTCTCTGGCCCATTTGTAGACTGCACTTAGTTCTCCCCCCAAGGCTTCAAGAAGTGTATTTTATTCACTAATTTCATGACGGAATAGGAAGATATTTTCACTCCAAGCACAGGAACATAGCTGTTTTGAATGATTAAGACACGAGTTTCTGTCAGAAGAACATTGACACCAAACTGCAGAGAGGTGTAAATCATAGAAACATATACAGCACTGCCTTTTGGTCGCGGCATCAAAGTCTTGGGCCATCCTCTGTGACGACAAAGAGTTGCAAAGGTATTTCCTTCTGTTGGCTTCCAACCGGATGCGTGACTGCACATTTCTTGGTCAAAATAAGAAGACTTAAAGCCATTAGATTCACCAAAGTTTAGAAAGGAAATATGAAGTTGCATTCATAAAATGAAAAGAACTAGGGAAGAGGAAAAGGAGAGAAATATATATATATAAGCTTAACATGAGTGCTTTTGCGAAGATACCATTCTTTCCACAGGCATCTTTCCATCTTAAATTATCTGAAGTATTTTCCTATATAGTGAATTTTCCCACTGCGGCTTTACAGCTTTGCAAGCTGCACCTATTAACAGCTTATCTTGGAAAATTGATGTCTTTCTACCCCGTTCACAGTAGAGTTCGACCACAAGCTGTTTATATGGAAACCACTCAATTGGAGCAACATTTACTGCTTCAGCACAATAAAAGGCACAATCAAATCCTGAATAATATGCTTCTGTAAGGACAAGAACAAACTCCCCAGGATACAGAATGCAACGATATATACGTATTCCCTCAGATTTTAATGTAGATTAGGATAATTTTGAGACCTGTAGCAGAAATAGATAAACAGAATTATGTTTTTCCTTTTTCCTGAAAGGTTTAACATTCGCCAAAAATGAGTAAAGATAGCTGTTAAAATAAAAATTTCACAGTAAATGACATGACTGAAATCAAAGAATACTTCCTTCCAACCTTTCTTCAAGATGCTTTTGTAGATATATTATTGCACAATAAGAAAACAGAGGCTCATGGCACACTGAAGTCTTTTTAGAAAGAAAACTAATTTCTCCAGCATGATGCATTCAACTAGAGGATTATCATTACATACCAACCTATTCCGCAACTTAGGCTCTTCCACTGAAAAATCTGGCAAGTTTTTCTTTGTGACAGCCTCAAAATCGATGTTGTATCTACCTGGGATGCCATTCCATATTTTAGGGGCAACCAAGTGCGTGTAACAGAGAGAGAACAAGTGGTGATCTTCAATTTTCTGTTTTTCAAAATTAAGTAAATGAACAAAATCACCATCACAAAGAACAAATGAAGCTGGTGGATCACTATATCTATAACTTAAAGAAGCACTGACAATATTGATAATTCAATGTAGATTAAAACTTCCAGCAGTTCCACACAAGTATATAGGAAAATAATAATCAGGCAATGAAAAATCTTGAATCTCACCCGACAAAAAGATGAGAAGCACATTCCTATTTTTAGTTTAGGCACAAAAACACCAGAAGTTGCAAAGTTTTAAAACAAAAGAAGAGAAGCCAGAAGATTAGGTGTGTTATTTTGAGTTCAAATATGTGGAGAACTGAATTTGGTAGGAAATTCACTGCCAAAAACTCCACTGTCCAGGTTCCCAACATAAAGCACCTACAATAGCACACTAAAATAAACAAAACATAAGAAAATCTACCAAAAGTTATTGGATGTGCTTAACTCATTTTCTTCAGTTAGATTCTTAATAATTCGATTATACTCGCACTCTATATCATCCAATGATGGTTCCCAACTCTACTGATGCATGGTGGCATTCACGTCCAAATCCCCATTATTACTTCTGGCAGAGAAGTATTGACTCTTGAAATCATCATCATATTTCTTGAATGTTTCAAGGGTAAATTCGGGACCAATTTCAGATTCAAAACCTTCACTACCAGAGCATCCAACTCCATCATGGTCAGTGGCGCACCCATTACCAACTCCATGCTCCAAATCCTTTCCGAAGCTGTTCTTACAGCTTCAATTTTCAAAAGTTCTAGCCATTTCACTCTTCACATAATGCTCTTGAAGCCCACCTATTCGTTGAATTTGTGTAACAAAAAAAAAGATGTTTCCCAAATGTTCTTTTCCCTAATAAGGCAAGGCAAGGCAGATCCCAGGAAGGAGGCGGAACAATACCACAAATTCCATATACCTCCACTTTAGGATGTATACTTGCAATATATTTTAATGTGTCTCCGAAGTCCTGCAGTTTAAATCTATGCTCCTTAAGAAATTGAAAATTTTCACTAAAGCATTCTGAAATGGACTAATATATCATGAACATACAAATGGGAGAGAACCAGAGAAATGCTAGAGTGTTTTTATTACAGTTAATTAAGAAATGACCTCTTCAGTCGGATGAAAAACAGGAGCCTCTTCAAGGATTTTCTTTCTTGCACTTTCAGGATGCCACCTTGCCATTACCTGTTCCAAGGCTCAACACCTCATTTAATCCAGAAATTTGAATATGCCTATATAAAAATGAATAGAGATTTAATAATTTATTTACTTAATGATTAGCGTGTTTGCTTTCTTTTTTATATTATATAAATTTTATAACATTAAAAATTAAAGCATGCATTTTTTTAATTATATATATTTTCTGCTTTCGATTTTGATCAAATCCGATGGAAAAACCATTATAGTTATATAGGACATGGGCTGTATTGAATTTTAAGGAAATTTTTAAAAAATGGAAGAAAATACTAAAATATTTTCAGATTTACCTACACTTAAAAGTTCTTTTAAAAATATTAAAATTAAATTTTAAACTTTCAAATCTACCAAAAAAAAAATAAAAATTTCTCTTAACAATTTATCCCAAACAAATTTAGCATGATTTATTTCATACATATACAAAAATATAATATTTTTTCATTATTATTCTCAAATTATTCACAATTTTCTTCAGAAAATTATTTTTTTATCTTTCAAAATCAATTTATGCATTTATATTCACCTTCTTACAAGAAACATCAACACTAAAAATCATAAACATATTGTTGTTTATATTTTTTTAAAAAAAAATCCATTTGATAAATTGTACATAAATAATGAGTAAATTTTTAATAAAGATTGAGTAAACCCAATATTTATTAAATTTTAACCCAAAGTTTACCAAAAGTTTATCCAAAATTTACTCAACTTTACCCAACATTTAACAGTTACACATACAAATACCGAATATTTAGTTTTTCTCCAATATTATATTGATAGAAAAATCGTCTATTAGCACAAGAGATATTAAAAATTCAATTTTTTATTATTCTTTTTAAACTTTTAATATACTGAAAGACAAATTTATAATTAATTCTTTATCAATCTATGTAAACCGACTCTAAATGTTATGATACGGTGTGACAAGTAAAATTAAATTTGAGAGTAAAAACCTGTAGCTAAAAGTTAAGAAATGGTAGCGAAAACCAAAATTTGTTGCTATATATATAAGGAGGGGATGAATACAAACTGTCGCCAAATAACTAACTATCTAGCTTCTCTTTTTGATATGTAAATAGTTAACCGCGCCCAGAGTCAATAAGTTGATATTTTAAATGAAACATTCTACGATTTTTGACAGAAAATTTTGAAATTATATCAATAGAATTGTCTCAGTGCGAAGCTATTAAGAATTTAAACTCTAATTAGATATTTATAAAAAAAAATAATGAAACACAAATTTTATATGAATCTAATAAGATTAAATAAATAATGGCGACAACATCTGAGATATTAAGAAAGTGAAAGAAAACAGTAACAAGGAAATGGCTACGAATAGAAAGCGTTACTAAATATATCCCTTAATGAAAAAGGAATTAATTAGATCAATGCGAGAAAACGAAAGAAAGAAAATAAAAGGCTTTGCATAAAATCAAGGGAAGAAGAGGGTGGTATGGAGATTGAAGAAAGAAAAATTATTACATTACTAATCCGATTACAAAAAAAAATAATATTACAGTACTTGGTAGTACTTAAAAAGAAATAAAAATAATAATAAAAAAATAACGAAAAATATTTATAAGGCTTTTGACTTAAAAGTAAAACTCTAATGGAAGGAAACGGTACGTTTAACTTTTTGAAGAAAAAAAAGACTAAGAAAGAAAATACAGGGTTTCAAAGGAAAAAAAAACAAGAAAATTCCTTCAATAAATCAAGCTTATATATTTATTTATTAATTCAGTTAATAATATATTTTCATGTAAAATTAATTTTTTATTAAAATAATTATATAAAATATTCCTTTAATATGTTATTAATTAAGTTATAATTAGATCTATTCATAAATGAAAATATGAATCAAATTTGAACATTGTAGTAATGAATTTACATACACAATGTTTTTCAAGTTCTAACAACAAAATTTATATTAATCTGAAATGTCTATTCATAAGAAAAAAAAGAATAATAATAAAAATAAAATTTTAATAACCGTATGTCCGTATCTATTACAAGTGTATGTATATGCATATATTGCAATTATGAGGTTTCAATGATTTGCATTTATTTTAATTTGTTGATTGACAATTAATGAAATAATTAAACAGATCAAACAAAAAAACCAGAAGTACAATACAATTTAAATTTAATAATATTATCGTTTACGATTTATAAATGGAATACCAAATTGCAAAATTAATAATCGATCAAATACAGTCAATTTAAAAATGGAAAATACTAAATTATATTAATTTGCCAAATAAAATAATCAACACAACCAATCAATTAATAATACAAATAAATCAACATCAACGAAATTAAACATGAGACCTTATTAAGTCTTTACCACAATCAAAATCTTATTGACACTCAAACCATTCATCTACGAGCATATATAATAACTAGTGATTTTTGATTATTACTAAATTCTAATATTTTCTAAAACTTTGAGAAGTTTATGATAATTTCCGATATTTATGTAAATAAAAAAAATACCCGGATAAAGAATCTATTTATATCTTTTTTTTTTTTGGGTATGATCAGTTTATCTTAAAATCAAAATTCGGATATTAGTATCAAATTTTCAACTCAACTTTTTTTATTGATTTAATTTATGAATAACCATATTATGGAAGAAACCCTCACTTTCTTTTTTGATTTTCTTGAGCTTAATATATCTCATACAAGTTTTTCTTTTAGAGAATATCTTCCATCAGGTGTACGGAGTGAACCTACTGGCTCAAGTTTAAAAGAATTATTCTGTGTTATTTCTTTTGTTATTGGTTAATGAAAGTTACCCTTCATAAAAAAAATCATATTCAATATGAACTGAGTATGGACAGAATTTTTCCTATTAATTTTGCACCACAGAATACTAACCAAAAGTAAATAATGCCACGTGGTTAGAGAACTCGAACAAAGAGTGCATTGATGCTAATAAAAAAAGAATAATATGTTTTATCAATATATGATACATAGTATATAAATTAACTTTGTACAAACGCCAAATATGTATTGTATAAAAAAAAATTTAAATAGACCCTAATAGCAGATACATTAGACTAATACAATCGTCCTAATCAAGTAATTAACAACATCTTTTTCCAATCAAACCTTGACTTGTTCCTCAAATCCAAACACCACAAATTAACTACATCATGATTTTAAATCAAGAAATCAATTAAGTAAACTTAATAAATATGAATTAATTAATTTCATAGGAAAACCATACTATTATTACCCATCTCAAATCTTATGTTCTCCAAGCTTGAAGCTCCTCCATCTTCCAAACTCATATCATCCCAGAGGAATCCATAGTCATCATCATGCTCCCCTTTTGTGCTGATATCAGTAATAGTGATTGGGGTATTATTGGAGTTGTTCGTTTCCTGGGATAGTTGAAGAAGATTCAGCAATGAGTTTTGATCGTGATGATGTTGATGGTGGGGTGGGGTTGGTGATGATGATGATAATGAGGTGATTTGGTGTTGATATCCACAATTAAGCACAGATTGTTGATCAGTCAATGAAGCACTCGCTGTGGTCTCATACATGAATTCTGTGCTGAACTTGTTGCTGTTGTTTAGATCTCCTTTGCTTTTGTGGAATACTCTGCATAATACCCAGTCCTCCTGTATATATATATAAATAGATCATCACGCACTATATCAGTAACTAGTGAGTTAAATATGTTCAATAGTAATGAAATAAATTGTCTAAATAAAACTTTATTTTTATCGGGTACATAGATCTATAGATTTGTTTTGTGATTGGAAGACTTTTAAAGTTTTCAACTAACTGGATTACAGGTAATTTCCACGTCAATAGATTTATTAAACTTTGATATCAATAATGCATTATTAGATTCGAGACAACAGAGGGACAATTGCCTTGCGAAGACGAAATTGTGCCAACATGATTAATCACTGCTCACTGAAAATGTCCACACTTATTGCTTTAAGTTTCCCCTGACATATACTTGCTCTTCTGCCTGTTTGCCTAATTAATTTTCTCTTACGATTTATTTGATAAATGCCTTTCTTTCTCATTCTCGTTTCTAATTACCATAAATTTTATGTAATTAATTTTATAAACTATAGTAATTAATCTAATTTATAAAATAATTTAAGAATGTTACAATTAATTAATTAAGAACTAACCTTAGGAGGCATATGTGGGGTCTCAAGGCGAAACTCGTGCATGATCCAACCAGTCTTAATACCATTAGGAGCTCTGTTCCTATAGAACACTAAGGTTTTTCTCATCCCTACGATCCCCCGAGTGGTGGGGTCGAGAACCGTACGATCTTTGCCTGTAGCTTTCCAATATCCAGATGTCGTGGCCCGATTGGTTCGGAATCCGGTGGCATACTTCCGGTCACGGAAGCTGAAGAAGAACCACTCATTTGCATTGAGCTTAGCCACCTCTGCGAATTATATTCCAAACACAAACAGTGAGTTAGATGAAACAAAGCTTTCATGAATATTACTCATGTCCCTTTGTGTACAAAGAGTTTTTAATTTTTGCATATGAAAGTTACGTATATCAACTTTAATTTGCTTTCATTCTATCTATTGAACTCAGCTCACACACATATAAAATATGTGTCGAATTATTATTAGTTTCCTTATCTGAATTATTATATATGAGCAGAATTAATGATGACGAGTCCATGTCATCTTAATTATGAGTTATTTTAAAGAAACTTAGCTATAAGATATCATTATTCCCTAACAAAATAAAGACAGGAAAGAAAAGTAAGGTTAAAAAGTATTTGAATGTGATGAGTTTAAACAATTAGATTTGATAATTGTACATTTATTATTATTTCAAAATAATTTAAGTCAATTTAAATTTAGTTTCACTGCAATTATAAGTTTTTCTTCAATCATTTTAAACTTTCCAATGTGAAATTTTTCTTAACATTATCTTTTAAGTACAATTAGTCCTGACCTAATTGTCACTTGGTTAATCCAATATTTTTATATGTCGTGGCTTTTCACCGCTCTTGAGCCACATATTATTCTTTAATTTAAATCTTTCTACTTTTTGGATCTCAAATTTTATTCATAGAATCTACAATCATATAAGGTTAGTATTTTAATGGCTCTAATATACTATATTAGAATTAAATGATCCTAAATAGTTGAACTTGATAATTATAGATTTACTGTTACTTCAAAATAATTTAAGTTAATATGAAGTTAGTTTCACCATAGTTATAAGTAATTTTTCTATCTTTTAAACTCCTGATATAAGATTCTTTTTAACACTAAGAAACTAGTTACGAGATAAATTAATTTAAAATTTAATATGTATAAAATTTTATAAAATTAAATTATAATTAATTTAATGAATTTAATTATCAAATTATATATAGTTAAAGGTTTTTTTTTTCTTTATATTCAATTACAAATTTCTTTTTTTCAATTTTATTTAGCTTAATTTAGAGCGAGAATTTACATTGTTAACTTATAAAGTAAATTACTTATTTAATTGTAAGAGAAATATTGTTCTTTTAAATGATAAAAGAAATTAAGATAATTGCAATTACTACGTGGATAATGGGTGGAAGACATGTAGTGGCCCATTGTTTGACTCCTGGGGTGATAAGAAAAGAAGTTACACGGATTAACAAAGTAATACTTGAAGCATAAGGTAGTGAAGTCACCTATATCAGGCTTCTCTTTACACATAACATAGCTATATACGATTTTATTATTTTATGATATTTTTTCTCTGTGAATTTCATTGCAAGCTATTAACAATCATTAACTAATAAAAAAATAAAAAGAAGGTTTCACCCGAAAAAGAAAGAAAATAGAAGTCAAGCTAAGAAGAAAAAAAGAGAAGAACTGAGAAGTTGTTGCCAAATCAAAATTGCCTAAGACCGTTTATGTCAACTTAATTATGTATATATGAAAACTCTTTTTCTCATGTAATCTTTGAAAGTTTACATTCTATCTTTAGAATTTCGAGTTTACATAAGGGTAGCACTTATAAAAATAAGCCTGGAAATTTTGAACATTATTATCCTTTATTCGCGTATATATATATGTAAGATACCACCTAACAAGTTCCATGTATCTACAGTTTCTAAGAGAATCTGTATTTATACATTGGGTTAATCCAACTATAATTTGTATTTTCTAAATGAATTTGTATATGAATTTAGGGGTAATTTAGGCGTTAGAGTTTGAATTTCACCAATAATATATGATCCTTCTCATTAATATACTATAAAAATATTTATATGGTATGACATACAAGCTTGTGAGATTTTGAGTTTAAACTCCAGTTAAACTGGTTGTAAGAAAAAAAATCTATAATGATGTTAAAAATAAATTATATATTTATAAAAAGATAAAATAAAAAAGAGACAGCATTCTAATTAAATTTAATGAGGAGAACGCGGTTTTGAGCATATGAGACTTGCCATGAAAGCAAATTCTTGATAGATGATCAGCATCTCAAAAAAGATGGTATGAACCACTCTAGTAGGAATCATGGAAAAAAAAAAAAGAAAATTCCTCTTTGATTTTTATTTTTTTAAAGAAGATGACATAAATATCCTCGTCCTTGATCATATAGATATTATTATAGAGATATACTACAAGGGCTAAAAAAAATAATAGGAGAAAAGAAAGATATATATTGATATATCATGCTCACTTTTCTAAAGAATAAACAAGAAGAAATACTAATTTGACGGCTGAGAAGACATTGATATAACTGTGAAAAAAAGAAACCTATTCCTAGGATATTGCCCTTAAATTAATTATTACCCATTCGAATGATTTCAGGTTTTCTTCATGACTGAAAGTCTGAAATTGTTAAGTAAAGTCCAAGAAATTAATTTGCCTTAATCTTGCAGTTTAAGAAACAAGAAACTAAGACAGAAAGAAAGAAAGAAATATTAATCAAGATTTCTAAATTCTAATACCAAGTTGTCTTGGTCTTGTATGGAGCAGAACTGCTAGAGAAGCAGACACACAAAGAAGAAATTAAGCTGGCATAATGGCATTACCATGTTATTGTTCTTTAATTCGGATGATAATATTTTTCTAAAAAAAAACAACTAGTGAAGATTAACCTAGTTAAGAATGAAGAACATGAAGATGGTAATCATGTTTAAGGGAAAAAGAAGGAAAAAGAAAAAAGAAAGAAAAGAAAACACATACCAGGAAGCTGCCATGGCTCACAAGTGTGCAAGTCAATTTCAACCAAAGTACCCTTAAGAACTTCCTCGTTAGTGATCTTCTTATAAAGATAATGGCAGACAAGTTCCTCATCACTTGGATAGAACCTAAACCCAGGAGGCAAAGTTGCTCCAATGTCTCTTAGACCCATTAATTCTTCTTGTTTTTAGGTGGAAAGCAATTGCAAGAAGAGATATATAAATTTGGAAAGAAAAAGTAAAATGTTTCAAGGTTTTTGTTGGTTTGGGTTATGAAAATAGAATATAGGAAGAAGAAAGGGTTGGTATCATATCTATTATATAGTAATTAGGCATGACAAGTAAGTCCGTGTGTGTGCGCGCGCGAGGCCCTTTGCTGGTTGGAATTATTACAATATTCTAGCAAGGGTCCATGCTTGTGTAACTAGTTATAATGGGGAAGTTTCAAGAAAAACCAAAGTTACAAGAAATCTTCTTGGGTGTTTGTGGAATTATTTTAAAAGCAATTGATGCAACATATATGGACAAAATTCCAAAAAAATTTATTGTAGAAACCTTCCAAAACACCCCTTTTTTATTTTTAATAATTTTCTAAGAAATTTCCATCCATGTAATTAATTCATTAACTAAAATTGGTAATATTCTTTTACCTAGATTCAGTCTTTAATTATTTTTATTCATACCTAAATCAAATTAATAATTTATTAATTTATCGAACAATAATTTTTACGATTAATTTTAAATTTACAAATATCCGAATAATTTTTTTATATATAATTATCAATTATTAGCTCAATATATATAAATAGAGAGATGAATATGCCATTTTATATTAATCAAGGTATAACCACAATTGTCTCATGGTCCGGACTCAGAAATAGAACTAAGGTTTCAGGAAAACTCATCAGAACATGGATTTGATTCTCAATGAAAACAGAAAGAGATTGTTGATCAAAGTGTAGCAATAAATATCTCATTGCTAAAGCTCAAATATATAATTAATTAAGTCATAATTAAATGTCATATATAAGCACTTATATGATATAAAATTAAAAGTAAAGCATTTTTATTACCGATTGATTTTTCGATAATTCAGTAAGCGCTCTAAGGTCCCACATTTGAACAATGAATTTGTATATGAATTTAGGGGTAATTTGTATCAACGTTCACGTGCTCTACACGTTGCCAATATTGAAAGAAAATAATTGATATATATCATCAAGCAATTATATATATATATATATATATATATATATATATATATATATATATATATATATATATATATATATCCAATGTGTATATTCTTCTATAGATTATATTGATTCACTTTTTCTTTTCTTTTCTTTTCCTTTTTTTTAAAAAAATATTATTGACCATTGTCTTTACTTTATGAAAGGCTTCATATTATTTTCCTCGCAAAGTCCTCTCTCCTTGCGTCATTATTTTATCTCAAATGTTAAATCAAAGGGAATCCCATGGCTCTTGCCTGGAACTAATAGTATGTAAAGCCTATATATGCTTTCTTCCAATATTGTTTTTTTTCAATAATTTATTTGATGGCATATAAAATATGCCAAATAACACTAATTTCTACTTTTAATAGTAGATTACGCGTACAAATGCTTGGTGGCTAGCTAATTATAGTTTATATATTAAATTAAACAATAATTTTGTAATAGGTCATTTTTGATGTGAGATTCTTTTCAACATTTCTCTCAAATTGTGGAACTGGTTGGTCCAGTTATCGCTTTTTTAATCTATCATTTTTATTTGTCAAAGTTTTTTATTTTTTTGTCTTAGCTATCCAGTTGGATTCATGTTGGGTATGCACATAAAGAGGATAAAATATTTTTTTTTATTAAGTTTTAAAAATGATTCATACTTAAATTTCGAATTCAAGACCTATCAAAAAATTTTATTCTTTCTTAAGTCATAAACTTACTTAATTTTTTTTATAGTTTTGATACTATATTAGAATTGAATAAGTCTAGATAATTGTGCTTAATAGTTATAAATTCACTATTATTTAAAAATAAATAAGTCAATTTGAAATTTGTATCACAATTATAATTTATTTTTTTATCCTTTAAATTTTCGACATGGAAACAGCCATATATTATTCATTTCATTTATTTCCTTTTATGTGGTCTGGGTATTTTAATTGTTCATTTTCTATTAAATGAAACTTGTTGAAATAAACAGTATGTAACTCATTTTGGAAAGTTAATTTATCAAAAAAGATTGCCTAGTCATAAGAACACTTTATTCGCATATTTACCCAATGGAGATGTTAACACACGTCCCTTACATCTAGGTCGGATTGGACATGTTTAATACTATATTGAAATGAATTGGATCTAACATAATTCTAATTTATGAAAAAAATTATCCCAATCATTATGACAAGGAGTACTTTAATTAATAAAATTAAGTTTTCCCTTATTGGTTATCACATCTCACTAGATAAATTTCGAAACCATCAATTAATAATACCGCAACTCATGAAAAAAATTTAAAAAATTATGTCAATACTGCTGTTCTTAAAAAGTTTAGAAATTCAGTGAGATAAAAACTGAATAAAATTATGAAAATAAAAAAATCCCTTATTGTTGGTGTATGAAAACTAACAAGAGTTTATTCATCTTTTAAATAATATATTTTTATAATACTATAAAATTTATACAAAAAAATTAAAAAATATGGGTCACTCAAATAATTATTTAAAACAATTATTCCAACTCAAGCTTACTTGTATGCGGGTTGATATTTCGAATTCACAACTCTGTTAAGCTAATAAAAATGTATAATGGGTTGAGATTTTACTATATTTAGTCCAGAGATTATTGAATATCTGGGTCATGATGGCTATACATTTTCTATGGGATTTAGGCCATATATTATTATAAGTGAAAGTTGTCACTAAGTCCAAGATCACAGTATATTAATTATATAAACTCATGTCGTATTAGTTAGTTTAACAAATAATTGGTTGGATCATTCCATCAATGGGGCCATGCCTTCAACAAAATTCCCAAGAACAAAATGTCCCAAGCACGTGAATATGGCCAGCTCAAGAAAAAAAATAAAAAGCTGGAAAACTAAGAAGAAAAAAAGATGAATTAAATTGAATATGTTAACCATGAACTGATCAATGTCCAGCTTGAGTCCCATCTGTTCATTTTTTGATCACAGAAGAGTTATATATCCTGGATTGATAAAAAAAAAAGTGGGCCATTCAGATGGTCTCTTAGATGTGGGGTCCACTAATGATGAAGAGGAAAAGGGCCCACCTATATCATCAATTAATTTCATTATTTCATTTTTTTTTGGATGAGTAATATAATGCTGCAAAGGCAATAATAATGGAAATATGGACAAAAGGGTATCTGTCAAAATATGTATCAATATGATGATAATAATTAGGATGCTATATAGTAGATGATGACTGGGACTGGGGTCACCTACATGGTCAGCCACACTGAAATAATAGAGCTCATCAATTTTCATTTTCACTTCTACTCGAATATATATAATGAAAAACTTTATTTTGTAATTTTTAAATATTAAGTCAATAATTTGTTATTTTTTTAAAAAAATTATTAACATCAAATTATATATGTTTATAAAAAATATTAATATTAATATTCAATTGATAAATGAGTATATGAATTTGATTAGACTTATTTAATATACTATTTGAAAAATACTAAACCATTTTATTTTTAAATACTTTTCAACATTTATTTTCTAATTTATTGATGGGAATGGATAAATTTTAAAAAATAATTTATTTTTTTCTCTTTACTTTTAGATTTTTCTATTTTTTCATCAACCAAAATATTGAAAATAGTTTGAAAAAAAAAGCCCTTAACATATGTATATATATATATATATAGTAAAGTATGTGTGTTATTTTTTTCTTAATCAAATTTACATGTAATGTCAACAGAAAGTCAAAAATGCCCTTTCAATTTCAACTAGGATACTTGCACAACATGTCAAGAAACTGAACTGTGCATGCCAGCAGACTCAGCACTCTCTTTCAAGATAATGGGTCATTTTCGCCATTATAATGATTAATAGAATATTATACCAATAGGAAGCGACAGTTATTAATTTAGTTGGTTATGATCTTGTCGGAAAAAAACACATAGAGTTAATGAGTAATTAAGAGGGTCTGTTATTAATTAACAAATTTAATTAACATGGTAGTCATAGTCATGACTCTTGAAAATATTCGGAGTTTAATTGGATATTGATTGAGATCATCAACCTCACATATAAATTTATATATACAAAGCAAAATTTCACATGTCAATGCATATATTTTCACGAGGAAAATATAAATGAAAATTACAACAAAGAAATGAAAAAAATTATGATGATATTTTTGGTTAAATATCATATCATTTTTGTAATTTAAATTAAATAGTCAAAACCAATAATTTAGCCATAGATTATATAACAAAAGAAGTAATTAAAAATAAACTATATATGTACACCCTTTTTTTTTCGGTTCTTTTAAATCAAAGTTCTTGATAGGTTATAAAAAAATTTCTAATAAAAAGAAAATTACAATAGAGAAATGTTATATATTTTTTAATTTTTTTGAATGATAAGTATTTCTATTTTTAATATTCTGACTCACATTTAGATTACGCGTGACTTAAAATATGATTTTAGTTATGTAAGATCACATTGATTTATAAGATAAGATTTCGAATTAAGAATATTAATCAATTTTTGATTAAGATTAATTAAGAAAATGAATTATGTTATAAATTATAATTGGAGCCTAAATTAGCGGGAGGCAAATGCGGCGCAAGACATGTGAGACCATAGAGAAAAGAACACGTCATAGGAAAGGTGACGTTTAAGAAAAAATTATTACAAAATCAAGACTATCCCAACCAAGAAACCTATACAAATGATTGTTAGTTTTTAGGCTTTAGGGTTTTTGCTAAGGTGGGGAATTTTTGTTAGCTCTTTGTGTTTAGATGTGGATTTTATCATTTTTGGTGTTATAGAAAGAGTGACGGCTTAATATTCTTCTTCCTCTTCTTCTTCTTTTCATTTTTCTCTCTCTATCTCTATTAAGAGAGAGAGATCAATATAATTTCATTATCATTTTCTAACCTTAATTATAAATAACAGTATTAGAACAAAGTGTGTGTCCTTTTTACTTAGTTTACTTCTTTAAGTTATGGGCTCTTAATGTGTCACACAAATTAAAATGCTATAGTTTCATCACCAATTAATCAAACATTTTTTTTTTCATTTTTTATTAATAAAAATGTTAAATAATTGAGCTCCAATAAAATGCATGATAAAAAAATTTCTTTTTTATTATATTGACTCGATTCATAAAAAAATTATAATTTGAGTTCCAATACGTGTTTGTCTTATATATAATTAGTACATGCAAACTTTACTATCATAGTATCCTTATTCTTATTTTTAAAGGTATGACATGATATTGAGTTTGTGATTTCTAATTTTTATTAAAAAAGAAAAAAAATAATAAGTGGGTTTTATGAGGTACGTAATTAATGTAGTACTGCCCAATCAAACCTTGCCAAATTAAAATGAGAATATAAGAAACACAGGTGGCATTCTTTAATGTTCTTTGGGAATTAATTGTTCTTTATTGGAAATGTTGTTATCCTAATCATTTATGCCATATGGTTATCCTAACCTATGATATGCCTAATAAGTTGACAATATATTTATTATAGCCATATTTTTATTTTTATTTTTCTTTTTGGGTACACATTTAAAGCCATATTTTATATTATTTCATTACTCACTATTAGAAATTTAACAATAATATAGAGAGAAATTAACGGTCTTCTTCTTCTTCTTCATTTATAATTATTTTTTTAAAAATTCTAATAAAATATATTATATATAATTAGTTAACAATGGAAGCTGCACAAGAAAGGAGTATTTATATTGTCTTCCCTCATCCTCCTTTTTTTTTAAATTTATTTATTTACCTAATCTCTTTCTCACTCATAGAAACAAGAAGGCTTCCATGAAAATACGCAAACATATTAATTTTCCCACGATTATAATAAATTAAATCAATGTAAAATGAATCTCAAGAAAATTAAGATTCCATAATCAAAGTGGAAGCCAAAGTGAAAAGAATTATTATATATAGATATACACACACGAGAGACAGATAAGGTTAAGAGAGGTTCGTGGAACTGCTTCAAAAGATGAAGCATGAAGAAGTGAAAGATTTCTTCAAGAAATAATAATATAAATAACTATTTTTGGACAAAGTAACTTTTATATTTCTATTTTATCATCATTGGAACCAGGCAACTTTTTTTTTAAAAAAATCTTAACATTGATTCCATATATAATTAAATTATATACGAACAGTAACCCTGTTCAAGGAAAAGTGTCCGACAAACTTTAACTGCACTTTTGAAATTTGTGTTATATGTGAAGGGATATTGTCCCTCTTTTTCAAACTTTTATCAGAAAAAGAAATTATACGTGTTCTTCATACGATTAAAAATAATATCAATATTTCCGGCTACATATATAATACATGTGAAAAAAGTTTTTTATTTTTATTTTTCATGGATTCTTTCTTTTGTTAACTTCAAAAAATTCAAAGGAAATGATGACTTTTTCCATTGGAATAAAGAAGAGATATGCATCTTCCATGCAAGTAATTTCATGCTAAATTTGTTACAAATTGTCATGAAGATAATGACATTAAATATTATAGATATCAAATCTTTTTTTTTAGGGGAGGGGGGGGGGGTGGGTAATATATATTATACATATCAAATCTTATATATATATATATATATATAGGTAAAATATAACTAAGATAGAAACTGGCCTCTTTGTCAACAAAGCTATGGCTATTAGCTACCATATAGTTAAGATTTAAACTAATTTGATTACAATGTTAGGCTATTCATTAACTAAAGCAGCAAACGAAAGGAATTTTACAACAGTACTGCATTTGAAAGCTGATTTGGAATAAAATGCCACACTCAAACTACGTGGAAACATTATTAGCCAGACACATTGCAAAATTAAAACTTTAAGTCATTTTCAAATTATTAAAATTAATTATTTTTTTTCCAAATCTAACAACATCAAAAGATTCGGTTTGATAGCTTGGGAACATAGGAAGTTGTTTACTACAAGTATAAGCATCCTTGATCATATATGCCGCATAAGTTGATATTTGATAAAATCTACAGTGATACATATATTTGTATAATTATATCCAAGTAACAAAAAGAAACCCTAATTTTTTTTCTAACAAAAAGTGTATTAATTTATATTTAAAATTAAAATTTTCATATATGTACATTTTAACATGCAAATTCTATAATGTTATTTTAATATATAAAAATATTAAATTAATTTTTATAAATCTATAAAATTAATTAATATCATTAGATTTATTTAATCATATGTCTCCCGAGATCGAACTGAGCATAAAATACTATTAAAATTTGAAAAAAAATATTTTATCTTTTCAATAGCCTATAGAGATTAATCTATTGTCTTTGTCTATATTGTCTTTGAATTATAGGATACTGATGGTTGATCGGGTAAGATCTAAAACATAATTTGGTTAAATAACTAAGAATTTGTGTCGGCTAAAGGCTGTATGGGAATTTTATAAAATTTTATAATTTTAATATAAGAGGTGGAAATAAAATGAAAAAGTAAAAAAAGGAGACAACAATGGGTGATATGGATATGACATGAAGAAGATAATACGTTACAAAATAGGGAAATGTAGAGGTGACAGCTGGCTTACTAATGACAAGTTATTTTGGCTTTGTTGAAGTTGTACAAAGAATTGCGTGTCTTGTTCCACGTTGAAGCCATTTTCATTCTATTCTATTATTAATATTAATTTATTATTACATATTTACAAATTTATTATTATTATATTTTAGATTATATATATATAATATTAATTTGCGCCGCAAATAGCATAAAAGAAAAGAGCCCACATTGACATACAGACACAAAAAGAATGGGAAAAAAACATTAAAAGAAAATAATTAAGATTGATTAATGATTATAGAAGTTCTTAACTGGAAACTAATCAAGATATTTAATTCCATGCATATTATTTTTTTCATTTTTTTAATGAAATTCTATGCATATTCATTCTTACTTAATAAAGCTTTTAATTAGATTGCATAAATTAATTTCTGTAGATTTTGGAGTTTAAGTTATAATTATAAATACTTCATTTCGGTTGTGTAAGAACACTATTGGGGGTTCAGTTATGTATTTTAATTAATTAAGCTCTAATTATTTTTTTTAATGCAATGCCCAACCTAATAATTTAGTTTCAATGTACTAAAATTAAAAAAAAAACATATTTTTCTTTTATTTTTCTCTAATGCTAACTTCTCATTCTCATATTTCTATTTTATTTAATTTATCCCTACTTAGTACATAACATTATTTTTATTTTTATTAATTAAGCTCTAACTATTCCTTCTTTTTTTTTTTTTTATCATTATTAACGTATTCATATTCTCTCTGTGATGGATTTGTATTATAAAAAAAAAGAGTCGTATACAAGTAAGGCGTAATTTATTTCTGTCTCTTAATAAATAGAATAGGATAAAAAAATAATTTTCGAACATGCAAGTGACTTAATACAAACAAATATTCAATTAAAGTAATAAAATGAAAAATACATACATGACAATCACATGAGGGATTTATAGGCAAAATTATTCAATAAAGACCCACAATCTTGTCAGTCGATGAATGATAATTGATAGGCTATTATATAGATATAGGCATTGTACAGCTTGGCCAAATTGGCAATATTTACGTGGATCTACATTTTTCCTTTCATTATTCTGCTTACTAATCCACAGATTTATTCATCAAACTAAATCACTACCCTTTAATAATAATAATAATAATAATAAATAACAATAATAATAGTCTTGTTTTTGTTTTTTGGCATAAATAATAATACATATCTCTGTTAATTATTTTTTCTTATTTTATAATATAAATATATGGTTGCTATCAAAATGATATATACTCCAAATATTCGTGATCTTTAAGCAAGGATGAGCTTGATCAACAATACTTCAAAAGAAAGTGAATCTAATTAGCATAAAATTAAGTAATAAAAACAATAGTATTAAGTAGATTCAATATTGTAGAATGCATATTTAATTTTTACTCGAAAACAAAAAGACGAGTATGGATCATTGTTTAGTTGTCAATAAATATTGAAGAATATTATGATGAAGTAATCAATCACAAGTTGGAATTGTGTATCAATCTAAGATTCTATAGAAATGGCCTACCGATAGATATAGAAATACAGGGTTGGGGCTCTGTGATGAATTTAATTAGTATAAAAAGGGGAGTGGAGTTGGCATATTAATGAATATTTATGTTTAATAATATGAACAAAAAAAAAGAAAAAAACAAGGGGATGGGATGCTGGATTCTGATTGGTGGAGTTGTGCTGGCGGGATCCAAATGTTGTAACCCAAAAACCAAATAATTAGGGAGCAACTTTTTTGTGTGGTGGGTAGCATCACAATTAGGAGAATTGGCCTTCCCACTGCCGTCTCTCGGGAGATAAAACAAACTCCTTTCCATGTCTAACATATCTTTACAAATTATATATAATCAATGCTTAAACTTAATTACATTATTTATATTTAAATTTGTTCCTCATTAAGGAGAATCTATGCATTTAAATGTTAATCATCATGTCCGCAGAAATTATTGTTATTATTATTATACCGAATTAGAATTGTATGGATTTAGAAAATTGGAGAAAAAATATATTTTTTCTTTTCTGCGCCCTATAAAGAAAATAATTTGTTGAAAGTGAACAAGATATTAAGAAATTGTCCATTATACATAAATTCAGAATTTTTAATACATGTCTTTTGTGTGTAAAAAGGAAATCTTTTGTTACAATAGAAGCAAAATTAATGTAGATTATTTGAGAATCAAAGTTGATTCATTCATTATTTTTTTAAAATAACTTAAATTAATCTAAAATTAATCTCACTACAGTTATAAGTCATTATTTTATCCTTTAAACTTTTGACGTGGGATTATCTCTAATAAGAATGTGGATATATATATATATATATATATATATATATATATATATATATATATATATTGTTAAGAGAAGATTACTGTTGAATCGTAATACTGAATTCAAGGAGCAAATTGGAGACTGATTATGTGGAATCACATGCTGCCTATGATAATAATTAAATAGAAATAAAGATAAATTAGGGCTTGTTCTTATACTGTTGTATTATGCCAATGGATTCTCAAATTAAAATAATAATAATAATATATGAGAAATAAACAATATATTGCTGTATATCCATCGTTATCAAATGTAAAATGGTGGCAACAATATGTGCAATCACATGCTGTAGATGCTAATACTAGTATACTACCCTATAAACAATATTAATGATATAGGGTTTGTTTTTGCACTGTTGTTACTTTCCCAACTGAAATTCTATAACATTTAGTTGAAAGCGTTTGAGTTTAGTTGATTGTGCCAAAGGTTTGTATTTTGTGTTTAATTCTCTCTCTCTCTCCCTCTCTTTTTTAATTTGATATCTTTGGAAATTTTATTTTTTTAGAAATTTTATTTTTAAATTTTTTGAGTTTTGAAAATAATTTTTTTTAAAAAAAGTAAATAAATATTTTTTTATAAGCTATAAAAAATTAAAAAAATTAATTAATTTAATTAAAAAAAATTTCAACCTATTTTTTTTGTATCCAACACCGTATAAAGATTGTTTGAGTCGGTAGTCAAATTTGAGAGTAGAATTTTCTCTTGAAACTCAGTGTTCATATTTAAATTTTAGATAAATATTACATATAGTATATGCATAATAATTGATATCACCATTAAATTTTGAATATATAAATGAATATATATTGCAGATCTATCTTGTAGTGCAGTTAGAAGCTGAACTGTGGGCTACCATTGAAGGGCTCAATTTGGCCTAGTCTAAGGGTTACAGAAAACTCATCACTGGGACTGATTTTCTGTTGGTGTCTAACTGGATTAATAGTCAATCCACTCTTAGATTGTTTCTGTCAAACTTAATCCATGTTTGTAGGGGACTTGTTAATCAAGATTGGAAAGTTCGTGTCAATCATATTTACAGGGAAATGAATCGGGTGACTAACTTTTTAGCAGATAAAGCAGTTAATCATGATCGAGGTTTGTGAGAGCATGATCAAGGTTTGTGAGTCTTGCAAGAACCTCTCGCTAGTCTAATTCCGCTTCTTCGTGATGACTCTGTTGGGGTTGCTTGGCCGCAATGAATTTCTCATGTCAATGAGTAATTTCCTTTGTTGTTTGGACCCATTCAGTGGGTGATCCCCTCCTTAGTAGCAAAAAGAAAAGAAAGAAAAGAATATATAAGTGAATAAAATTTACGAATAGATATATTTGCTGAATATAATAGAATTTTGATTTATCTTCTTTTTCCATCAATAAAATTGAAGCTTTGGCTAATATATTAAAAATTTTCACCATAAAATTAAATCATTTGCATTGTATGAGCTTTGATAACATACATTCTAGATCAAATTGCACGGCACTATAATTTGAGAAGAGCACAAATAATTTGTTAGAGGAAAAAGATTCATGTATTAATGAACAAATATAAATTATTTTGTTGAAGGAAAAAAAATCATGTAATGAACTTAAGTTTATATACATGAAGGTTATGTTAAGAGGAAAATCATTTATTTATTTTTAATGAGCCTATCATAGCCAAAAGTGCAGTCTACATCATCGCTGAGCTCCAACTTGTAAAATGATGTCAGTCTGCTTAACTTTAATGGGCACACATGTGTGAAGCTTATTTTAATTTGCTGGTTGATAAACAAACCATAATCTAAAATCTGCTAAGATGTTTGAGTCCAAAACTAGATCTCCTAACAAATCATTTGCTTAAAGGGAAATCACATGCCAGGCAAACAATGGCTGTCCACCCGTTTGTTTTCTTCTGCTGAATTCGTATAATTAAGAGCTTAATTACTTGCAAATATGCATGACAGATTATGGAAAGAGAAATGATATATGAGGTTTTTTGTAGTTACATTACTTAAAAAACACAGTCCTTAACACAGAAGAAATAATATAATAAAAATATAAAAACAAATACATGTCACTAACAATGCTATTTCTATCAATTGATATTTAGTATCCAATAATATATATTCTTTTGTAAGTAGAAAACATAATGTATTTTTTTTCCTTGTATGACTAATTTTGCTAATTAAATAAGGGGTATTAAGATTAACAGAAAACTTGGACATGGGTTTAATTCACTGTTGATTGCTATTGCAATGAGTTCATACTAATTCTGATTGATTGTGATGCATTCTAAATTATTTTTTTAAGCCCTTAAAGAAACCTTAATTTAATATTGTTAGAATATTATGTATAATATAAATGATGTAAAAGGTCTTAATTACTTTATTAAAATCTCATATAATCATTCAATAGAAGGGGCACCAAGTCCTGTCATCCCAGTTGAGTGGCATATTCTTATTGATGCTTCTTTAAATATCACTTTCAGAGATTCCTCTACTCCATCTCCTGATGTATTAGTTCTTCATTTATTTTTCTTTTCTATTTTCATATCCTTAGGCCTACAAAAAAAGTATTATTGGCTTAATTTAATAGAAATAAAATTATCAGAAAACAAAGGCAATTTTTAATTGCACAAGAACATTATTTTTTACAAATATTTCATTAAGTTTTTTCCAAAATTATAAAAACCAAAAGAAAAAAGAGAGAAATAAAGAAAGAACTTGCTATGTTACCATATTTTAGAGAATACAAAACTTTTTTTTTTCTTACACAAAAAAAAGTAAAATAAAAATTAAATTATGCAGTATTTTGAAGTTTTTCTATCTTCCACTGATAATATTCATGCCAATTGCTCTCAGAAAATAAATTTAACAATTTCATTACTCATCTCTCTATCTCGTATTTACTTACAAATTGCAACTTACCCAAATATCCAAACAATCAGTAGACTCTATTCTTTTTTCTTAAGGTTTCAGGAACTAATTGCTAAATTTGAATTTCACGTATTCAAAATCATAGGTATAAATTAAAATTCTCAAGAGAAACTACATATATATTGTTGGAAAAATCAAACACAGGATAATTTAGCATCAATCAACCCAGCAAATCTTGAAAAAGTATTGCTTTCATTTATATAAGTGGTTTGGACCTATTAAGGAAAAAAAACCCTTAGATTCGATCATTCCTAAATATGGTCAGATTATCCCCAACATTAAAAAAAAAAAGGTTTATCTATGTCTCCATATTAGAGGGAAAGAGTGATGACAAGAAGAATCAGGATGCCCTATCCTAGTGTAAATATATACCCACAAGAAACACAGCAACTGTTATCCTACGAACCTATCAACAACTAACGCCCTATTAATTTAAATTATAATTTAGGAACTTTAATTTTGTTTTGGTTGCTAGAGATTGAACAGATAATAGCTATACTAGAAGACAGAACCAAACAGCACTTAACCTAATTGGTCCACGAAACGAAACAGCAGAATTGAATGATATCCATGTTCAAACAGGACAAGGACACTATTGTCATGCCAAACATTTTACAAGGGAAAAAGGCTTGCCAACTTTCCTAATAAATAGAAAATTATTTTAAGAGGGACTAGTCATGTATATTTCCTGTCCATTCTACGTACTGTTAAGCTTTTGGTAAAAAACCAATGTTCAGCTTTAATCTATTCAAAGTTGGGATAGAATAGAAGTGCATTTAACAGATATGAGCTTTGTAAATGCATTTAGAAGGAAAAATAAATATTATTAAAGATAAAACTATGGGCATTTTTTGGTGGTTTAAATTCAAATGCTTTGGTTAATTTTCATTATATTATCACATAATCACTTTCTTGCTGAGTAAAAATAAAATAACATTTAATCCTTAATACCTTGAAGGCATGTAATTTTCAATCTTTTGAGGTAAACTATTGTGACCGGTGGTTTGCACTGGCCTTCCTAATCTTAGTGCTGATAGATAGACATAAATTTAAATATATATGGATTTGGATTAATCAGATATGTGTCCTAAATATATAAATACGAGTTCGACCTGCCTAATATGCTATAATCCGATTAAATACATTTAAAAATATATAAAACATCTAATAATTAAAATATTCAATTATATATCAATATTTTTAAATATGTATAAATAAATTTACAATATATTCTATTAGAATTAATTATATTAATATATATGAATAAACAAATTAGTAATATAATTTGTATTAGTAATAATTAGATATTTAAATTTTATTATGGTGCATATATACATATTTGTATATATATTTATATACATATTATATTATTCTAAATTATTAATATATTATAAAATTAATATATATACTTATGAAACATTAATTTTAGTTATATATAGTTATATAATTATATATATTTATAAACATATTAAACGATTAAATGACACGATACATTTATATTCAATATATATAATGATTTATACGACATTGACAAATTATCAGCCCACACTTAATCTACAATTTTTACTCATAACTAATAGCAGAACCAAACCATGATATACAGCATGTGAATGCTAACTTGAGCCTTTTGTTTAGGGCATTCCATACATTTACAAAGCCCAATGGCGACATGGGCCCAGATAATTTATACTTCACTCAGGTGCTAGCTGATAAAGAACTAGCTTACAAAAACAGCTGACAGTTGATATGTCATACGGGAATATGACAAATTTATGTGCAAAATCATTTGAAACTGAAATTGGCATGACCTCTTGCCTAAGACGAATGACAAATCCTATAGTCATTGCAATCATCAATTTAAAACATATTTGTCAAAAACTTAAATGAAATATCAAATGAATTAGCGATGTTGACAAATTTCAGTACCCACATTTTCTACCTTCGCAATATGTAAAACTCCAGATGTCGAGGAAGGCCAAATTCATTTAACCCACCAAAGCTTTGAATTGTGATGTAGAAAATGGTAAAAAGCGATGAATAAGCATTAGGGAAAAGAAACGAATTAAATTATGTAGAACCTAAGGAGAAAAACAAAATATTAGAAGAAAAAGTATGTCTCAGAGCATGCGATCTCAAAGAAATTTTGACTGTTCTCTTTTTCAGAGTTCAATGAAGGAAAGTAGAGATATTTTGAGGCAAGTCATCAAGATTTCACCACAAAAGTTATCTACTCCCTGAAGAATCAAATTATAATTTACATTGATTAATAAATGATTGAAGAAATTGTGATGCCGTGGATAACATGTGACTGAAAATACAGACCTGGTGGAGAAGACAAGCACACATCTTGCATTCATTCAAGCCGATGCCTGTGATATGCAATTGCCAAATCCTTCCTTTGTTTTTACTGCTAACCTGGTTGCATTCTTATTCATGACACTGAGAAATGATAACAACATAAAAGCATTAAAAAAACTCAGGAACTTATGAATAAGACAATGGAACCTGTTGCTGACAATTGACAACAGATATAAGAGTTACAAGTGTCATATGAATCCACTTGTGTTTGAAAGTTAGAATTTTTTTCAATCCTTTGCAACCCGAACAACTAGGCCAATTGGAGAATTGACAGTTTGGAGGTGACCTGAACCAATCAATTCATGAAGATGAAATCTCATATCAAGTGGACACTGTCGAAGACGCTTCTTCTCCACAGGAGCCAACTTTATTTCCTTATATCTCCTGCGTTTGAAAAGAGAAAACAGCTCCTTTCTACCCTGCAAATACACAGCTTAAAATCAATTTCTACTTCTCAATGATTTAAATTTTGGATATTCTTTAAACCACAATAATATTTCAAAACCTTCAACAAACAAACCACTAATATTACTTATTTGACTGCCTCCTTGAGTCTCCAGTTCAATGTATATTAAATAATTAAAAAAAAAACAAATCCCAGAATTTTAGTTTCAATATAAGGCATTTCTGATAAAATTCTTTGGATCAAATTTAAATATATGTGAGGTCTTGAGTATTACTTTGGAGGAAAATTTTTACCAAGACAGACCCATACATTCGTTCAAGGACCAAGCCAATAATTCATTGCCATTATTAAAACATGTAATTTTTATGATCAGATGCATGTTTGCAAAAGGAGAATCAGTTTTCTTATATTGCAGTTTACTATTAGCTCAGTCCAAGAATGGAGATATGTACGTGATTTAGACAAGAAACTTCCTAATTTGGATTTACCTACTAGAAGGTGTAAATATAATCATACTCTAAACTGTATAGATCGACTGAGATTTGTTTTGAAAAAAAGAAAAAGAAAAAATAAATTCTTCCCTCTTAACCAATAATTTCGCACATTGAACTTGAAGCTCGATTTAAAATCCTTCAAATATTGAATTCTTTATCAAACAAAACTAATGATTCCTGGTCATATGACTTCACATAAGATCAAGGTAAAATTAACAAAATAGTCAGATTTCTTAGAACCAAAAGGGATTCATTATAAGATTTCCGTACCTGAGAAAGGCCCTTAAGTACTGAACCCATGTTTGGAATTGCAAACCAGTACATGTTTGGATCTTTCAGTTGCTGAGTCAAAAAGACCAACATCCAAGTTAGAATGGAGTTGGATGAACCAGAAACTTCTACAAACAGACAACTGGAAAAAGACAGAATTCCACAAGTATAATGTAAGAAAAAATGAAAGAAAAAAAAAAGAAAAAAAGACTTCAGTTTCACTATTCTAAGCAGTATCAACTGTAGGAGTATCAAGGGCGTCATGATCTTCGTAGAGATGGGGCACGAAGGATTTAAATTGTTGAAACAAAATGTAGATTGCACATCCTGTTAAACAATTCTTAGCAGTACCAATATCTCATATGTCCATTCACCTACTCAACAAACTGCAAGAAAAGAAAGGATAAATGAACATTCAAAATTTGCTTACAAGGACACCAGCATTGATCAAAATGGAGACGTGTTTATCCTTCACCTTTACACCATGGGATAAGAGTAAGCACTGCATAGAAAGTAGTAAAGTTGATTGAAAGTAAGTGATGAATCAAAGATAAGAGTTGTGAATAGCCACATTCCAACACATGAAATGCATTATTGTAGTTTAGTATATCTACAATAGATCCAAAAACAATAATCATATCATATGCATCATAATTTACACACATACAAGAGAAAATGTGAAAAATTGCAAATTAAAATCACCTGGGTTCCCATTATCAACATCAACATTGACCACTATATTTTTCATGGCACCAAGGTGTACAAGACCTTTCTCATCTTATCCTAAAATAGAATCACATTATCAACATTGATGTTCACATTTAAGCTTGAGGGAATACGGCTGATAATGAAATGGTTCTTAACATATTGAACCTAGAAAGCAAAGACAACAGTAAACTAACAGTGTAGGTAGATTGACATTCATAAGTCACAACACTTACAAGCTCTTGATGGTCAATGCCAGATTCTAGTTTCACATCAATAACATGAGTTCTAAACCACACAAAAACTTCAAGATCACCTCGCTTTTTTTCTTCCATTCTTTTAACAACATGATCCATCTGCACATAGAGCATTTGTGAGAGAAGTTGACTCATAAAGAGGCAGAATTTTAAAAAAGGAGTATGGTGTAATCACACTTTTATTGAACAATAGAATTAGAGGCAAACAAATATAAAAAGAGGATATCCATTCAGCTGCAAAATGAAAACTAAAATTAAACAAATGCTTCAAAGTAAAATCACAATGCCTATATAAGGCATCCTACAAAATCTGGCTGATGTCAATAATGCAATAAACTATCCTGGCTCAGATAGTAATCCATAAACATTATAGCATGATCATCTTGCCCGCATTTAGTTTGAAAATACGCAATAGCTTCTCTCTCCTCAAAGACTGAAAAAAGGAATAAATCACAACGTAAATCAATTGCGAGGATGCACAATATTTAACTAAAACAACGAAGCAAAGGCACTAAAAGATTACATAGAAACAACCAAGCAAAGGAACTGGAGAACACAGAGTAAAATAGAAGAAATTGCAGTGAAAGCAAACAAAAGCAGAGAAGCATGTTAAATATAAACAGAAAGAAGCTCAGGTTTCAACCATATAACCATTTTGCATCATTTTGCTCTTGATAACTTATGAAACTCTTCATATATCATAGACAAGGAATCATACCTCTAATTCTCTATCTACTTGCGTTCTGTCCTTCACACAGCTATACAATTGTGAACGAAAAATGAATGGTTTAATCGAGACCTGAAATTACAATCAGCAGACAGAATAAAGATATCAAAGAACATCAAGTAGAAATTGCTTCATACGATACGGCAGCATTTGTGTTTCTACCGAAAATCAACTCAATTGAGCTAATTAAGCAAGCCGAATCCAACTTAGTCGAAAGATTGAAAACTCCAGGTTCGGCAGTAATTGATTTTTTTTTAAAAAATAATAACAATATATAATAAATTTAACAGAATACAAAGAAATAAACCTTGTTAATGTGGGCAAACTGAGCTCGCATTATGCGTAGAGCCACCAACGTATCACTGAATGTAACACTCTGTTCTTCATAGGTCTCCCCCAAAACTCAATTAGTTTAAAAGAAATAATCGCAAAATCCAATTGACATTATTTTAGATAACGAAAAAAAAAAGATTAGAAGTGAATCTACCAAGTGATAGATTTTTATCAGAGTCGCTAGTTTCAGTTCCTATCTCTTCTTCTTCTTCTTCATCTTCGCGAATGCGTTTTTACCTTTTGAATTTTGATGATTCTGAAACCTGTTTTAGCGTTTTCTATTCAACTTATTGCGCAAACGGAAATCCCTAATTTTATTAATAGATTCTGTTCGTTCGCGCCGCTATTATTATTATTATTATTATTAGTTAGCGTAGCAGTCAACACTTCTAACGACACGCCGTCGCATGGGTTCTGACTCGTATTGTCAAGTACTTTGTGAATCAAGTGTTTCAATTTTCAATATAATAATTTGCAATAAAATTTTCTTTCATGTTTGTTTATTGACTCGAAGATTTTTTGAATGAACCAAAATTATATTTATTTTTATTTGCTATATACTTGGGCTTTTAAAATAATCTTCTTTTACTTGTGAATTTTTTCTTTTATGAACTCTTTATCATTTGTTCAATTTGCAATGGCGAATAGTTTTATCTTAAACGGCTAAAAAATTAGTACATCACAAGAGAGAATGCATTTCAACAATCCAGCAAAAACACTACATTGCATTGTAGAAAACACTGAAGCATTTGATCGAGGAAAGCCCAATATGAGAATATAAGATTCCTCAGTACTTCGGAGGTGGCTGCTGGGTGGGCAACAATCCAAAGCGCTTCTTCAGAAGAGCTCTTTGCCTTGAGTATTTGTCATCTGGAGAGAACCGCGCTGCATCAAGGAACAAAAAAATAGAACAATTTCAATGTTTGACATGCAGAGACGATAGACAACCCACTAATAAGGGCCATAGCTACTTCTCAAACTAAAAGCATTTATAACAAGCAAGGAAGAATAGAAATAGTAAATTTCACAAAATGCCTGCTTAACCATTTAGTACCTAATCAGTCAAATGTACACAATCCAACCCCAAAAGGATAGATCAAATTTCGAATCACCAGTCAGGGCAAAGATATCCTTTAGATGTGAAAATTCTCACAAGAAGTTAAAAAAAAGATAGCAACAATGACAAACTGATTCAAGTTGAAAGAAACAACAGTAGAAGCAATATCAGGTTCAGGAAACCAAAAAGTAACGATTGGAATCAATAATAACTGTCGGTGAAGAAACACATTTCAAACTATCATTAGGAATGGTATTCAATACCAAGAAACAAAACAACTGCATTCTTCTTTTCAATTTCATTGTTAATGACATTCACAAAACAAGCAACAAAGATTGTAAAAGAAATGAACAGGCTAGATACCATTGCTAACTCTTCAACTTAAATAAAATACTAGAAAACTAAAGTTAACAGGGAAATATTTACACATAAGATGACATGATTTTTTCATTGCTACAAATAATGATGATACCCATTCCCATTGACAAAAGAGAAATAGGGATAACAATCATGAATAAGACATCAAAAATCAAAGTAAACAAGCACAAAGTAAAATTGACTAAGATGTAATACCTGGATGAGCAGATTGGGTGGCCAGCCCAAGTGGTGATTCCTTCTGCATGAAAAATAGCAATACAACATAAATAAAACAAAATTACAAGAAGAAAAACAACAGCATAAGCCTATTCAATATCATAGAAGCCAGCACAGGCTAAAAAGAAGATCCATCTTGCATATGCCACAAAATAATGGTTAAATATGTTTTGAAATGAAGCAAAGAAAGAAAAAGAAAGGGACAAGATTGAGAGACACAGAAAAGAAAACACAATCATCCAATGATAACAGATCAATTTTCTGGCATGAGCTATACTCCTCAGGGATAAATCGAACAAAATGAAAAACAGAATAGAATGGTCAACAATCCGTCAGTAAAAACATTGTGCCACATAAATCATCACAAAATTGAGCTCAATACACTGTCTTCAACAGAAAATAACGAATTTCCATGGATTTCAAAGGCCCCAGTAAAGCACTTAAAGAACCAAGAAAGCAAGTGCCTTGCCAAAATTTTCATTTCTCAATTCGGTTCAAATTATCAAACCGTCAAAATGACATCTTCTTAATTAAAGTCACATAACAAATTGAAACGACATACCTTGGTGGTGTACACCTTGTCACCGTTCTCGTTTATGTAAAACTGAAGATACATTGTAACTCTTCTTCAACCTGGTTAAATCAATAACCAACATCAAAAGTGCCAAACTTCAAATTCACAAGCTTCAATCAACTAAAAAGCGAAGAAAAGAAAAATCGAGCGCATGTTCACAGATTGAATATCATCGCAAAATCTTCAAAAATAAAAAATAAAAAAACTGAAGGAACCCAATAATTCCTACATCGAGGATATTAAAACCCCAATATAAAAACCTCAAATCTCAGTCGATAGCAAGAAAAATAAAATAAAAATTCTAATCTTGTACCACCTAGCTAAGAAGAAGAGTGCAAAAAGATTATTGTGAAGGAGATACGCCAGTACCGCAGCAGAGAGACGATAATGATCGGTGCAAAAGGGGTTAAAAGGAAGAAGAGTATGGTTTTTGCTTTTTCCTTTTATAGACTCGAGTAATAGCCTAGCCCAGATGTTACAGAACTAAAGGGCAAATCGGTAATTAAAACAAATATCTCTCCGTCATTACGGTTGACCAATCAATCAGCCTTCGAACCCACGTCTCTGCAATTCTCTCTTTCTTTCTCCGTCTCGCATCTTTCTTGTTCACATTTGATACAATGCCTTCACCTTCCAAAGTTTGAGAATTTTCCCTTACAAATCCAGCACAAGATTGTATAGATATCTCCACATTTGCCTCGCTTTCCTTGGTAATTCCGCTAGAAGGAAAATTATCGGAGGGAAACGACATGTCGTTTGAAGAGGATGAAGAATCCATGGAGCACACCCTTCTGGTGGTCCGTGAGGTTTCCGTCTACAAAATCCCTCCCCGTTCCACTTCCGGCGGCTACAAATGCGGGGAATGGTTACAATCCGACAAGATCTGGTCTGGTAGGCTTCGAGTTGTGTCGTGTAAGGATAGATGTGAGATCCGGCTGGAGGATCCTAACTCCGGGGAGCTGTTTGCGGCGTGTTTTGTTCATCCTGGTCAGCGGGAGAACTCAGTGGAGACAGTGCTCGACTCGTCCCGATACTTCGTGCTTAAGATCGAGGACGGGAGTGGGAAGCATGCATTTATCGGGTTGGGGTTTAATGAAAGAAATGAGGCGTTTGATTTCAATGTGGCGTTATCCGATCATGAGAAATACGTAAAGAGAGAGCATGAGAAGGAAAGTGGGGAAACCAGCGAGAGTGACGCACACATTGATATACATCCTGCTGTAAATCACAGATTGAAGGTATGCTTCTGTCTTTCTATTCTCTGTGGCCCGCATTGTTGAAACTGGAGTGTCTGGAGTTGCATTGGGTTGACAGATCAATAGCCGATTGATTGTATATCAGATTTAAACATATGGAGAATTGGAGATCTCTTGGTTATGAACTTTAGTTTCACTGATTTGTTGGGTTTTTGAGTTGAAATGGTGATGTGCAAATTGTACCCAAACAAGTCCTCTTCTTTCATTATTTTTTGCTGTTTACGTTTGTTTAATTGATGATCTGGAAGTTAAATGAATCTTTTGTTAGTATTTTATTTTGTTTGATACGCTGCTCTCCAATAGTCTATTAACTTCATCAGCTGGTGAATTTATATGGGTTTGAAATGCTAATTGTTTTCATATACAGGAAGGTGAAACCATCCGTATAAATGTGAAGCATAAACCATATAGTGGAACAGGAATGCTTTCAGCTGCAGGGCTGTCAGGGGGTGTTTCTGGAACCGGTAAGCCTAAAGCTTTAGGCATTGCCCCACCACCAAGCGGAGCAGGAAAGATAAGGTCACCCCTCCCACCCCCTCCAAATGATCCAGCTGCAGCACGAATGACTGCAACTAATCACAATGTCAGTAATAGAGGACCCAGAGAAAATGCAAAGCATCCATCTGATCCTTTATCAGATCTTTCTCCACTTCAGGTATGCTTCTTTAGTTTATAGCTTAATCTTGTCATTTATTTACTGCATAATATATTTAAATAACAGCTCGAACAATGACACTGCATTGCGTGATTGAACTATAAGGGATTTCATATATGCATGCATTCGGATTTCCATTTTCTGTTAGATAAATCCTTTCTTGGATGCTCTACATATATAGATGCTCATTGCTGTTGGAATTTGCAGAGGAATCTTCCTTCAGCAACATCAGGTTCAGCAAAGACTGCTGCATCAGGGTGGGCAGCCTTTTAGTTGTTTAAGGCATTGATTGAGCATGGAACCTGAGTTTTATTTTTTCTTTCTTTATTTTTTTTCAAAAGAAAAAATTGTGAAAACGAACAATGTAATTAAGAAAAGTAAGAAAACAAAACCAAATAAGTTCATGTGTGGAAAACAATGTGTAACGGAATATACTAATGCTTCCTTCTCTGACATGAACTCTGAAGGTTATTTTTATATATATGAGAAAAGTGAATTATGTTCTGTCTTCATTCTGGTTGGCCAATGTGTACCGAGTCTACTGACTTAAGTTGCCTACATTTTGCATGTGAGAAGCTATGCGTGTGGCGTGGTCCATTTTTTGGGTCTTATTTTCCTGTTGGCGCTTGAGCAGAAAGTTTGTATTTATGCCTGTTAATTTTAGACCATTCAATTATTTACCTCTTGTGATCCCGGAGTAGACTTATGAAGTTAACTGCAGATAACCAAGCATAAGGTGCAATTTTTAGATATTGTACTTGTATATTAAATAAATAATCACTTGCTTTAAGCTGGGTTCCCTGCTAAGACTGTAAATTTATATGACGAACAATTTTAGAATCTGAGTAGAACTCTGAAGTTAAACATATCTCATTGACATGTTTCTTGACGTTTTCACATCGAACTCATATGGTTGCAATAGATTGTCAAATGAGATGTACACTAATCTCAAGTAATCAATGGTTTTGATTTCATTCAAGTTTCACTAAGAGGCTAAAAGCTGTTCTCATTTGGTTCCCGTTATCAATGGAACAAATGATGGGTGGGAGACTAATTCATAAAACAAATGTTCTTTGCCCTGAAGCATGGTCTTCCCTACTGGCAACATTTCTCACCTGTTCAAAGGTGGATGAAACAGTCTCTATTTCGAATTCTACAGCCCTCAATCTATTATAGAGTTTTGCTTGGCTGGTAGGAGACGTATCTCAGTGTTCACTCCAGCCTCGCCATCATGCTCTTCATTGATTCTCAACTGACATACTTTTGTCAGATAGAAATTCTCCAATTAAAATATCAAGAACAAAGTCATATCTCAAAGTTCAGAGAGAAAAGCTCAACTTAAAATATAACAAGAGCAACATCAAGTTCACTTGGACCATCCTTCAATGCTCCTAGCAATTCACAAATTACTTAATTATAAGTTTGCCTAGCTCAATAGATCTTCTAACAGTGCTAAAAGAAATTTGTGCTGGGGACACCCATCCTCTAAACCCACTAACATGACCACGTCTGATTATCAAATATTAATGCAAACAATAAGACATCACTTATTAACAAGAATCCCATTTCATACCTCTGCTAATATATCACGTTCAATGTCTTCCGGATTGGCAGATGTTACACCCAAAGTACTGAGCAGAGCTTTGTCCTCGTCTTCCTCCATGGTCATAAATCACACAATAATGCCAAGATAAGCCAACTCCCAAAACGGTGGGGGAAATAATATAAAGGCGAAACAGATGATCAACTTTCCCTTTTTGTTAAAAAAAATGATTTTGCTTGTAACTAATGAAATTATCAACATACAGCAAGACAAAATAATGTATTATCCATGCGCACAAAGTAATTTACTCCTCCAAATAAATATACATTCTTCCTTTTTTTTGTTCTTTATTTTTTTGGGTGAGATCAAACACATTCTAAAACATGATTAGACTCTAATATCCCTAAACAAAATTTCCTCTTACCACCCCGCTTGGAATGAATGAATTAAGATTTTGGAATTCATTTGCAAACGAATTCTACTTGGACTTCATTTATTAATAAATTCTCATATTTGGAAGGATATAACTTAAAATATGGAATTCAATTGAATTCCATTTAATTGTGTTTGGAATAAATCGAGTATGGATATTCATTTACCTATTTTTCTGAAATACTCTTATAATAACTTTTAGAAAAAAAATGTAAATCTTTGTACAAATAAACTACTTCTATATAGACATATATTTGAATTAGATCTATGTAGAAATAAACTATTTCTTCATAGACATACACTTGCAATATTTAAAAATAAATCTCAAGCATAATTTGATAAAATTTATCGCAACAAGTGTTATTATACTACAAGGTAATAAAATGAATTTTCAACCAATATTAGTCAAATTTTATTTATTAACAAATAAGTCAAATAAAATAGCTAACATATACATTAAGCACATATATTAAACTATTAAGTTCCATATCTAAATAAGTAGCATTAAGCGCACTAATAATTATAAAAAATATATAATGTTATCAATATATACTAATAATTATAACATAATGTTTTGAAGAGGTAAGAAGATGAGAATAGAGAGAGAAAAGGAGGCAGCGTATTTGCGAAATGAGAAAGAGGAGACAGAAGTTGGGTTAGTTTTAAATCAATAAGGATAATTTTGTGAGGCTCATTTTTGTGGAATTCATTTGTAAATTCGACCAATTTTGCAAGAATTTGGTTTTATTTACAACCAATTCCATAAAATTCAGTTCCAATTCATTTATTCCAAACATACAAATACTAAAATTGCAAAAGTATTCCACAATTCCAAACGGGGTGTACACCACTGAGCTACAATTCATTATTCATTTGGAACAACTAACTTGGAAGCTAATCCTATAGCGCACAAAGTAAATATGAGGAAATGCTATGCTCCCAAGTCCAAATACCACGCATGATAAATCACAAATACACAGCGCACTCTTCTTGTTTGCTACGATTTTACAGAAACATGTCCAGATATTCAATTTTTCGAATTCAGTCAAGGATTTTACGATGTACGAAAAGAGAACAGAAACGTAATAAAAGAAGCTGCTTTATGATGAAATAATGAATACCAAACTCAATTTGACATACCTAAAGAAGTTCTGATTCTGCTTAAAAAATTGTGAGATTTCAACCCCCAGCTCCAATTTGTCGTACTTGGATTCATATCCCAAATATATGACTACAATATTCAATTACTCCAAGCCTAGATTCGCGGTTTTCCCTCATTCTTATGAGTCCATGGTTTTCAGCTCCAATTTGGTTATTTCTCTTCTTCTACCCTGCATCCGTTCCCCCGGCAATAACAAGGGAGCGATTAATCCGACATCGTTTCACCTCAAAAAAACAAAAATATTTTTTGCCAATTTCTTTACTTCCTACTTCCTTCCTGCACGGAGGACCGCGGCAGAGACTACGTGGCATTCTGGAGAATCACCCACCACGTGTTAAGAAAGTAAACCTTCACTCTACCAGTCCCCAACCTCACTGACGCGTCAAAAATCTACTGGCTAAATGGAAAGCCGGAAACAAGTATAAGGCCGCCGACGAAAAGTGTATCGGAACCATATGTAGGCGGAAGACAGGAGGAGGATAAGGACGAAAATGAAAAAGGAAACAGTATCAACGTGCGTGGATTGCAATTCGCGTACGAAATTCAGAATCCTCTCTTCTTCGATTTCAATCTCAAGATCTCTCCCGGATCTCGCTGCCTTCTCGTCGGCGCTAATGGATCTGATGATCCAGATTTTCCCACTTCATTTATAGAAGCTGTTTCCGTTTCCGCTTTATTTTTTTTTCTTAGTTTTTACAGTCGGTAGTTATCGGTGCAGGAAAGACCACTTTGTTGAAGATTCTGGCGAGTAAACATATGGTAGGAGGAAGAGATGTAGTGCAAGTGCTTAACCGTTCGGCTTTTCATGACACTCAACTGGTTTGTAAGGTGGTTATTGGAGTAAAACCGTCTGTTCTGCTGTGAGTTGTTGAGTTCTGTTTCTTACCCTACTCTTTAAACAATAATCGATTAGTTTTCTTCTTTTGAGTTAACGTATATGATAATCCTTGTTGCTTAATCATAGCTCAAAGTTAGTGAGGCTCTGTCTGCTTACTGAAACATTGGACTATGTTATTATCATTTTCATGGAATTTGATCAACAATATCAACATTAGATTATCTCTTCCAAGTTCGCTTACCAAATTAACAATTTATGATGTGGATTACTTTCACGGATATTGCGTCTCATATGAATAAAGTAAATGGCGTTATTATACGTGGTTCGGCAATCTGAATGTGATGATCACGTAAGGTTTGAATTTTTTTCATATACCTTTTGGTTGTAGTATATTCATTCATCAATTGAGGGAACTGAATGTATTATATTTATTGTTTTAAATTGCTATTTACTGCCACTGAAAGCTTATGCCTGATATTGCTATAACACTGGTATATTGTTGTCATATTTGTTACCTAGGATAGTGAAAAACAATACTCACACTGAACCATTATCTATTTAATTTATGAGTATCATAGCAATAGAAATAGCTTACACATATTGTCTTTTGCAATAATCATACAATGCAAGTGTCAGGATTTGCCTTGTGTTCATAAGTTTGTTGCACTTAAACTTGTATATTTTTGCAGTAATTTTGTCTGTTTTACTTTGGGGTTTCTTTCATATGTATATATGTGTCTACACAATTAGAACGTATCAAATAAATATTCATGAGTAGCATAATTTGAATTTATTCACAACAAAAATTGTCAGCCTGATTACAATAAAAGTTATAAAAAATAAACAGTCGGTTGATGTAAACTTATCACTCTTGAATACAATTTGGATGAAGTATGTGAGTTATTCTTCTCAGTGTTATTGTATAATCCAAAAAAATCTCAAGTTAGAATTTTCTAGTGATGATTTGTCGTTTCACATTTTTGTCTTCCTCCATCTAATGCGTTCTGAAGCTCTTAAATTTTTTCTAAATTGCAAACATCCAGGGTGAAATTCCGCTCCAGGGAGACTTTTCTGCTGAGCATATGATATTTGGGGGTAACTAATGAGCTGTTTTTGGTTTTTATATTTCTTTTCAGTTTGTGATTATGTTGCATTTTCTACCTCCATTTTTACTAACACCTATATTTCAAACAAATTGAAATTGTACCCTTTTTAATTTCCTTTTATGCTCAGTTGAAGGGATAGATCCTGCTAGGAGAAAAAAGTTGATTGACTTCATATTAATCTGCAATGGCGCATGCATAAGGTGTCTGATGGACAGCGACATCGGGTCCAGATCTGTATGGTTCTTCTTATTTCATTTAAGGTACTACAGAACTATGCAAGTTCCTTGATCCACTGATTCAGAGTCAATTCTCTGAAATTCAACAAGACCAAATCTGCTATCTAGGAGGGCAAGTTTTTCTTTTTTTCTTTTTTAAACATCTTATTCTAGGCCCTTTTTTCCTTTTCAAGCTGTTCACAGTAATGATACCTGCATTCAAAAAATAATTTCTACTCTCTGCTGGTTTGGCTATTTAATTTGGTAAGGGGTTCAACTTGCAAGTTTTGACTCATGTAATTCTGAAATTAGTTCATCTTGGGCATCAGCCAGTGCTATTCTAATCTAAGCAACGCAGATGCACATTTATGAGCTTTAATGTCTTATTTTGCTTGCTTCCTCATGTGACAATGGTGCTGCTGAATGGTCTTAGTATTTAAACTTTTTTACCTGAATAGGAACCAAAATTTTTGGATTTGCTGGAGTTCCTTAAGGAAGAATGTGATCAGGTACACATTCCTAATCTTATCACAGCATCCACATGATTGAAGGACCGGAGCACATCACTGTTGCAATTTGCATGAGATACCGCAAGATGTTCCTGTTTGGAATTTTAGCCAAGAAAGAGACATCATTGTCCTATGAAATGTTGAATTGTCAAATTTGAAATTTTTTTTCTGCTTTCGTAAGTAAACATCTATGATGGGGAGTTGTCACAATTTTCTTTGATTTAAACATTTTTATAGCACATGAAGTGCGTACATAGTTCAAGATTGCAATTCTGCATATTTTTGCTTTTTCTGTGATCATTACTGAGAAGTTCCTGATAGAAGCTATTATCATTCATGAATATGCAATTCATATGGCCTTGCTAATGCTATTGTATCGATTGCAGAGAGGAGCTACGATTGTGTATGCAACACATTTTTGACGGGTTGGAAACATGGGCAACGCATCTGGCATACATACAGGATGGTGAACTGCGGAGAGCTGAGAAGTTAACAGAGGTTAATGAGTTAAAAAGTTCTGCTAATCTGCTTTCAGTCGTTGAGTCGTGGCTTCGTTTCGAAATGAAGCGGGAGAAAAAGAAACCCACTAACTCGACTGCTCAAATCCAAAAGACCTCTCTGTCCAGTTCTCCTTTTATGTCATCCAGACAAATGGCATACTATCGATGGTCTTTCTCAACTTAATATTCTCTCACAACCAGTTTCAAAATCATAGCCAAGTACGCGAGTATACTGGGAAACAGAACAGTGAAAGCATCATTCCAAATTTTATTGAAAAACCAAATAAACCCGAGAAGCCAGGATCTCCCAATTTTATTGGAGAAAACTGTTGCTTCTCATTCATTTTTTATGCCTACTTGTATACTAATTGATTGTTCAAGTTTTTTTTGGGGACAAAATAGTTAAAATAAAAATACATATTTGAAAAAAAAAAAAGTCTGTTAGTTATCAATTGTGGTCTTTCATTTACATTCTTTGAATAGCTCCCACGTTAAAGTTCAATTAAGATGCGGCATTTGATTCAGAGTCATTACAAGAAAGGCAACAATTAACAACGCCTCCAATTTATTTCCCTCGAAAAAACGACGCTTGTAATTTACAGTAAGTGACTCTGTTTAGCGTCTTTAAATGTTAAAAAGTATTGGAAAGAATCCTTTTTCACCTTATAAATCGTCTACCAAGAACCATTGAACATTCTAAAGACAAAAATTTTCATATACGAAGTAAACAAATCGTTTGCTGTTGGTAGAGAGATATTTTGAAATTTACAACAGCAGGTCCACTGTTATAAAATGGTCAATTTTTGAGGTGACAAACATAACCAATAGAAATGGTTTAGCCATCTCCAAGTTAGGTAGGAGTAGGTAATAGGTATACTTCAACCTTTTTTTGAGTTCTTGAATTGCTTATACATACAACTTAAAACTTATAGTACAATCCCAATCTAAAGATTGAGTATAACACATATAGTTGCACAAAAAATACGATGGATTAAGCTCTAATAAAACTATTTGCAAGCATAAGAGCCAAGAAATGGGACAAAATTAATAGAGACCTTATGTTTTCTATCCAAACTATTTGTCCAAGTCACCTTTTCCTTGATGTCCATGTCTCTCAACTTAATTCCCACTCAACTACCCTATATACTTCAACATTTTCAAGAAGTCCCTTTCATTTTTCTTTTTGCTTTTTTCTTTTTATAAGAATATGGAGTTTATTAAATTTAAATTCTGATATTTTTTTGACATACTAAACAACAATAACATAAAAAAAAATATATGGCATTGATCTGCATATGTTAGAAGTTGATATAAAAATGCATTTGGACTTGCTATTCTCTCCTCTCTCTTATTTTTCCCCTTGAGAAATATTAACAACGTGGATTTAGAATATGTTGGATTCAATGGAAAGAGTAAGAATGAGACGATAGTAAGAGGAAGGAAACATTTTAACTTTATTTTTAATTAAATTTATACTTAGTGATGTTAGTGATAAATTCATTTTTCAGCTTAGGTCTACATATAAAATAAGGGGTTCTGTATGTATATTCATATTATTTTTTAATTTTTTTTTGAAGCATTCAATAATATACATGAATATCGGCATCAAACAGGTTTAATTAGAAAGAAATTTCTGTAGTATTTTGATAACTATCTTTTTGTTTTTATCTACGTTGTTGTTCACTCCATTCACCAACTACGGTCCCATAATGCCCTCATTGCAAGAAACCTCAACTTTGTGTGTTGCTAGAGTGTGTTGATGTGAATTAGATCTAATTAAACCCTAAAGTCAGGCTCATGAGGGAAGATTATCCTAAGATATTATAATTAATAAGCACTTCACTAATTTATTGTATACCCAATCGGCAGGGCAACATCATAAGTCCATTTCAACGTGACATAGTAGAGTCTGACTCGCATTTGATATTTTAATTAGACAACCGCAAATATCAAATTCTGCAAACTTAATGCTCCATATGCCATCAGTATGTTATATGAGTAAAGTGCTCCTTGCAATTCCCTCCATGGACTGGAGCTTTTTAAGGTTATATAAGCTTTGGTCCATTTCAACAAACTGAACTCATGATCGCTAGTTCAAAGTGATAAATGAATTTGCTAGGTATTTCACTAGGTTGTAAGATTAAGATGTACGATTTGGTGGCTTCAACCAAACTTTAGTTTTTCACTTTGAACTCTGTTTTAGAGGTGTTTCTTGAAGAGTTTGAGCCGTATCAGCCATGGAAGTCCATCTTCTTCCTCTGTTATTTTGCAAGTTAAAACTATTTGCCGATCCACTCCGATTCTACTATAATAAGTTTCGGCGTTGTTATTATTATTATTTATGATGTTTTTGGATTTGGGTAATATTTATTTCTTTTTGTTTTTTCTTTTTTAAAAATAACGGGTTATAATAATAATGTTAAATGAGTGATGAGTAGCGGATACTCTATTTGCAAATATACTCCTTAAAATCTTTTTATTTTTGGATTGAATTTTAATAGATCATGATTATGTAAGTGAATAATATTTAATTGTGTGGTATGTAATTTGAATTTTTATAAAATATTTTTATATGTTTGTTCTTTTCTAAAAAATTATTGTTGAACTAATATTTATATTACTATCAAGTGATATATAAATAGTGCTAATTATTATTATTATTATTATTATTATTATATAAACAAATTATAGATAATTTTCTTGATATTTTAATTTTGATAGTTAGAAATAAATATTTAAAAAACTAACAATGCATTTTATGTTATTAGATAAAAGTATAGTTTGAAATAATAATAAAGAAAGTTGGAACTTCAATATATTGACTGTGTAGTAGTTATAATCGATGTTAATGAATAAAAATTTTAAATTTTTATAAAAAATTATTAGATTATATATGAAATACTAAAAAATTCATATAAAATATTTTAAATATAAAAAAAATATGTAATATATTATATTATAATGGTTGAAATTCATACGATATCAGATGAACTAATATTATCTCAAACGACATGTATTATTAATTTTTTTAATAGCTTGCTTTGAGTCTAATTTATTAAAAATTTAGAAAATTTTTGTGTAAGCATAAATAAATTTAAAAAAATGGTCGGTGAAGTTGCGGAAACTCTTTTTTTTTTTTTTTTTGAAGAAAAGTCGTTAAAAGTAGGTATGTCATTCCATTTGATTTGAGGATGTGGAGTTCAACGAACGAAGAGGAGGAAGCAGCCGCCCAACAGATCTTATCGGATCAAAACCTTTATCCCCGTGATCCAATACAAGTGAAAGTATTCCTCTTTTTTTTTTTTTTAATTATTACTAACAATTTCACTAATATTACAAATAAAATAAATTTAGTATTCATTTAATTTTGTGGTAATACTTAATTATTAGCTATCAGAGCTATTATATTTTTTTAAGAATATTAAATTAATTATCTATTTAAATTTTTTAATTTATTAGACAATTAAAAATTAACAGACACTGCTAAATTAAATAAATATTTAATCAGACTAATAATTAATTGAAAAAAAAATGGAAAACCTAAATATAAAATGGAAGGGGCAGACAGCTGGTCCTGTGCCTGTGCCTGTAAGCTGAAACCTTCGCAAATTACATGAACCAGAGAGAGAATCACGCGCGCATCAACAAAACCAAATTTATTTAATAATAATCAATTAAATTTTGTCTTTTATAATCATATAATCATAATTCATAAATAGGAAACTCGCAAACCGAAATCCCCGCTCTTTCTTCTTCTTCTTTTTTTTTTTTAATAATTTCGCGGTAATCCCATTTCTCTGCTTTTTAATCTCTTCGTCTTCTTTCTTCCTTTGGGTTTTGTTTTATCCCCATTTTGTTCACTTTCTTCACCGTTTTTATTTATATTTTTTGCCTTCTCTTCACATTCCTTGAACTTGTTTCCATTTCGATTGGATTTTATTTTGGGGGATAGGGAGGGCGGAGATGGTGGATGGTAGCGGCTGAGGGAAGGAGGGAGGGAGGGAGGGAGGGAGGGAGATAGTGTCCTTTTTTAGGTTTTGAAATGGATTCGGCGAGGAGTTGGTTTCAAAAGTTTCAGCCTAGAGATAAAATGAGGTCTTATACTAGGAGGAAGGATCCCTCTGATGGCTCTAATGTTGAGGTCAAATCGCCTGAAGATGAATCCACGTCTAATACTACCAAGCAGAAAGTTGCAGCTGCCAAGCAGTACATTGAGAATCATTACAAAGAGCAAATGAAGAATCTCCAGGATAGGAAGGAGCGGTATGCTCGTCTGCATTTCTTCTTGAAAGATCATACATGCTATTTAACTTAATTTTTTGGTTTTGGTGGCATTTTGAATTTCAGTATGTTTTAGCATCGTTGGCTTGAATATTTTGTAGTTATTATGGGTGAAATAATTGTTTAACTTTTTTTTCAGACGACATATACTGGAAAAGAAGTTGGCTGATGCTGATGTGTCGGAGGAAGATCAGAACAATTTACTTAAATTTTTGGAGAAGAAGGAAACTGAATACATGCGCCTTCAGAGGCATAAAATGGGTGTTGATGACTTCGACTTATTGACAATGATAGGCAAGGGTGCATTTGGGGAGGTAACACTTTTCCCCCTTTGCTCTTACTGATGCATAATAGCGTTGTTTTTGTGTTACTGATCTTTCAGGTTTGATCATGTAATTAGAATTTGATCCCCTTTAGCTTAGTAATGCATGTTACGTATTGATCCTGTTGTGCTGTACTATTATTCTGTTTGTTCTGAAATTCTTTTAGTGAGGCTTATTGCGTAATTAATTCAGCCATGCGTCTGGAGCACTTTATGCTGTACCATCATGATAAATAATATCCTTTGTGTGCTCTGTAACAAGTCCATTACATATCTGCATTTCCTGATAGATTTATCTTGGAAAGAAACATAGAGTTCCTTACCTCATTTAAGTGTTTTTCTAACACCATATCTTTGATGCTTATGTCTCATAAATATGTTTGAATGTGGTGGGTAACTGTGATTCTGTAATTCATATTCTTCAAGCGCATCTGAGTGCTTTTACATAAAAATATGGTTAGATAATGCATAATTTGAGTGCTTTGCTTTTCCTTTTCCTAGTCTCTAGAAGTAGTAATGATATTGACTAGATCCAGGTTCACATTTTTTTCCCCCAACAATTTTGCAACCATTTTCTCTCTTTTCCCAATAGGTTTATGATTGATTTGAATTTTGCTTTCTGGGCAGGTTAGGGTTTGTAGGGAAAAGACAACAGGTCATGTGTACGCCATGAAGAAACTTAAAAAATCAGAGATGCTTCGCAGAGGCCAGGTATGCATTTATCTGCTCTGCCTGATGATACAACTCAAGTCTTGACAGGATATTCATCGCTAGAATATTTTGCAATCTTTTCTAGGTTGAGCATGTGAGAGCTGAGAGGAATCTGCTTGCAGAGGTTGACAGCAATTGCATTGTAAAATTATATTGTTCTTTCCAAGATGATGAGTTTCTGTACCTTATCATGGAATACTTGCCTGGTGGAGATATGATGACTTTGTTGATGAGAAAAGATACATTGACGGAAGATGAAGCTAGATTTTATGTTGCAGAAACAGTTTTAGCTATTGAATCTATCCATAAACACAATTACATTCACAGGTTTGTTTGTAAAAGTAATTTGTCAATGCTCTTTTTATTTGTTCTGCAAGATCATGATCATATTGGACTGCAAAATGTGGGTTCACTTTTTCTATGGTATTGTTTTTGTGTGGTCATGTATTGTAGGGATATCAAGCCAGACAACTTGCTACTTGATAGATATGGACACTTGCGGCTGTCTGATTTTGGGTTATGTAAACCATTAGACTGCAGCACCATCCAAGAAGGGGATTTTTCAGTAAACAATAGTTCTAACGGGATTGCACAAAATGAAGAACGCCCAGCAGCTCCAAAGCGCACACAACAAGAGCAACTACAACATTGGCAGAAGAACAGGAGAATGCTTGTAAGTTGTAGGCGGTCATGCATCTTAGTTCTTTGTGCATGTGTGCACTTGGAGCGCTTTTTCAAGCGTGCTTGTGTGTCCCTTAGTTGATATAGGGGCATCCATTTTAAATGGATGTTTTATTTCCCCTTAGTTTCATCATATTTTCGTAGATCATTTGAAGGACATGTCATCTGACAATGAAAAATGCATCATATTATTTATTAACAACGAATCAATTACCTATTTTTTGTGCTGGAAAAATTATAATGAGAATGGTTTGTCTTTTGATTGTTTAAAACGGAGCACTGGCTTCATTTGATGCACCCCTTCCCTCCTTTTTCCTTTGCTCTCTCCCTCTCTTTTCTTTTGGATAGTTGTTAAAATGTGACCACTGCAGGCTTATTCCACTGTTGGTACGCCTGACTATATTGCTCCAGAAGTACTGCTGAAGAAAGGTTATGGGATGGAGTGTGATTGGTGAGTGCTCATGCAAAGATACTGATGTGGCATTTGAATGTGACTTGTTACTTACTTGTATAGTAACTTTTTGTTTCAGTTGTATGTTTTACTACTAAATTCAGATGGATATGTTAGTGATATAATGAAATTTATGCTTCTAATGGTGCATTTGATTTTTCTCGAAAACAGAGTAGAATGATTCAAATATCTTATTTGTGATTGCTCTAATTTTGTTTTAAACAATGTGTACTGTAGGACTAATGGTTATAATGAATCACAGGTGGTCGCTTGGTGCTATTATGTATGAAATGCTTGTGGGGTACCCACCTTTTTATTCGGATGATCCAATGTCAACCTGTAGGAAGGTATATATGGACGTCATTCTAAATCTGTCCCCCTAAATCTTGTGACATTTTATTTAATTAGTGCAAGTTCACTAGCGCTTTGAATGTAAGGTGAAGGCTGTCTGCATTATTTTCTTCATGTTCGTTCCTCCTTTTATGCCCTTAAATACATTACAGATGTTATATAGTGGCTTTTGTCTTATCTAGATAAAACTTCAGATATGCATGAGTGCCTTGCTTTTTCTGCACTCCATCCCTGCCCCTTGTAAATTATGATTCACAAAAATGGAAAATCTAAAATGGAGATTGCACGGTTTAGTCTAAATAGATATTTCAATATTATTGCTTTTTATACAGATAGTAAATTGGAGAACTCATTTAAAATTTCCAGAAGAAGCAAAATTATCTCAAGAGGCAAAAGATCTGATTAGCAAACTCTTATGTAATGTTGCCCAAAGATTGGGAACAAATGGCGCTGATGAAATAAAGGTGTTGTATGGTGTGTCCTTTTCTGAATACTTGGATTTGGTAGATAAGCTAGTAGCAAATCTAAGGAATTACCTTCTGCTTTTCCTTTTGCAGGCTCATCCATGGTTTAAAGGTACTGAATGGGATAGGCTTTATCAGATGGAAGCTGCATTTATTCCTGAGGTCAAGGATGAGCTGGATACTCAAAATTTTGAAAAGTTTGAAGAGGTATCAACATTGATTATTTATAATTTTGTATGGTCACATGTTGCTCATTGTAACTGTTTTCTTTCTGCTTCTTTCCAGTCTGATATTAAAACTCAACCTACAACAAAGGCTGGTCCATGGAGAAAGGTCCATCTTCGTGTATCTATGTTGTTTTAGCTGTTGTCAACTTTTATGTAAAAATCTGCATTTTGTCTCATTCTATTGTTCACTTCAAGCTGCAAAGTATCATTGATCAGAACCCTATTCTTCCTTTCTGTGAGATCAATGGTTATATTGATGCTGAAGAATATAAAATGAAGTTACTGAGTGAGTTTCACTTCCAAGTTTTTAAAGACGTCTCTTTTGAGGGCAAGCAGTTCTGGTGAGGGGTGGTTGTTATATGTTACTGCTTACACTTTCTTTCACAGCCATGAGTAGGGCTTTAAGGTTCCCATTTTTTTCCCCTTTGTTTTGTTTATTTGTGTTTGGACATATGGGGAGGATGCAATATAAGAGTTACATAAGCATTTACATTTATAGCTTGGCATATTTGGTTAAACATATTTAAAGGAGCTTTCAGCACAAAATGTTGCTTAACTTTTGTGGTTATTGCATAATCTTGTTACTATTTGGTTTCTAAGAAGTCATGAGTTCTGACTTGTGCTTCAAAGTCTTCTTTTACCTCATTTGTTTATCATCTTACAGTGTAACCTCTTTTCTGCAGATGCTCTCATCTAAAGACTTAAATTTTGTTGGCTACACATATAAGAACTTTGAAATTGTGAATGATTATCAAGTGCCTGGAATGGGTAATTTTTCTCTCTGATGTGCCTATAAGAACATTTTTACGTATACATTTGGTTTTGTTTTCAGTTTTCTCTATAATATAATTATGTTTATTTCTTATTTATTATGCGCATGTTGAGTTTATGAGAGGAGATGGGGTATTCCCACTTGAACTTAGATCCTAGAGCATCCATCATTTTGAAAGGAGGAAAAACTTTACTAATCTTTATAGGAATAAAAAGCTTTAAGTGACCTGTGTTTGCTAGGTGGAGTCTTGATTGAACATATTATGTGCATAATGCACGTTAGAGAATTATATTCTGCCAAATTGAGCCTTCTATTTTATGGGTCATATTCAACTTATAAAATCATGCAATGGATACATTCTATATCCATGCTCATGCATCATGTTTTTACCATTTGTAGCTAAAGTTGCAGTGTTAATTTGGGATTTTAATTTCTGACTCAAACTGTTTTACTGCATGAACTTTCATATAACTGGGATGATAGCGTTCTCAACGTTAATGGATTGTGGGGCTGAATTTCTAGAAGTTTGAGATAAAAGAGCTCATGTGTTTGGTGTGCTTTCACATTGGCTTGTTAAAATGTGAGGTTAACTGTGCAAGTATTTAACAGAAGCAGTTCTCTATAGATTTTTGAAGCATTCTGACCCATGTTGTGTGTTCTGCCCTTTTGGAAACGGGAGAATGATTTGATCCAGTTCATGAAACAATTCTCTATATAGATTTTTTAAATTGGATGCATAAGTAGCGGCAGTTTCTTTATCACAAATCATACTTGTAAAGTGCTAGTCCTCAATATCAGCACTTCTCACTTGTCAGTTTTGCATAACTCGCTTAAACATGCAATGTCAACTTCCAAAGTGATAGCAAATACATGCATAACGTGTGGGACCTCACCAATTCAGAGAGCATGCTGCGTTGTCTAGAATCTTGATAGCTTTCTTCGTAGAAATCTCCCAAAATATTTCCAGAGGACTATATGTACATGTTTTTTTATGTACTTGTATAAATTTTCAAGTGCTTGGCAAAAGAGGATTAAGTACTAAGGAGAATCCACATGAAATACTTGCTCGATATGGAAGACTATGGTCTTATGTTGGTCTTTTTCCCCTTTTCTTAATTTTGATACTTAGCATTAGCTAATTTTTCGCTGCTTTACCATGTTTAGGTACTTCAGATTTAGATTTATATTTCATGATGATTGATTTCTCCTTTTCTTTTCCGCTTCAGCTGACTTGAAGAAGAAAAACACCAAATCAAAGAGGCCATCCGTCAAGACACTTTTTGGTAGGCCAAGTTCGCTATAATATTTCCTGAAAGCATTTATTAGTCTTTATTTACTTTGTCTATCATATTTGTGATGGGGATTTAACTACACATTTTGTATTTTGTTTCTTAAAACATTTTCTGGCTTCACTTAATGCAGAAGTAGAATCAGAGACATCAGAGTCATCAGATACAACTAGCGAGCAATCCGTTCAAGGGAGTTTTATAAACCTTTTGCCTCCCCAGCTAGAAGTTTCTGAAAAGCAGAAGGATTCCCTTTAGCCATGCAATCTCTTATGGTGTCGGATTACGAGCTGCATTCAGTTTGCCAACTGCATTTTGAGACCCAATTTTTAGATTTCGCTCCTAATGCTGCTTTTTCGCATTCGGATTTGTTGCTCTGCCGACATTTGTGCAAAAATTGAGAAGAGGAAGTGCTGGGTTTTGAAGCAACTATTAAGCTTAACCCTGGTGGTGGAATTGTTCTGCAAGTTTTATGGGATGTAGAAACAAAAACAAAGACAGGACAGAAAGAGTAGATAGGATTATAATACATTTACTGTTGGAATGTAAGTTATTGATGTGTAATCATTTTGTTGGCTTCAAAATGCTGTACAAATACACTCATAACTCATACCTTGTGTATGAATTCATGTGCTCAAACTTTCTTTTTCAATTTTTCTCGGGGAATTAGGATTCCTCAAGTTCACTTGAGCTTGATAGGTCATGTTGGGTGATCTCAACCATTTATTTGTAGTTGAATGTTTGATATCAATTTAAAATTTTTATAAGATTCAATTTCAATCCCTAACATGAAGTGAATTTAAGGGAATCCTAATCCTAATTAATAAAATTACACTGGCCCTTTGGTCTGTGTGGGATTTATATCATTCAAATATCTTCATTATTCTGTGATCTAATTATAGAAATCATAGAAATTTTAAATAGACTAATAAAATTTAATAGATATGTGAGGAGTTGACGTAAGAAATATATGCATAATACATATAAAAATGACAGGATAATTTTTCTTAAAAGCATATGGATAAAAATTTGTGTTTAGCCAACTTTATATTTTTACCAGGCAGTAGGAAGTTTTTCCCCTATTCCCCAAAATTGTTCTTCCGCTATAATATTAATATATATATATATATATACATCCAATAAGATGATGATGCCTTTTTTCCTTCTTTTTTTTTTAAAAAATCATAATGGAAAATAATTAATTTTATGAATTTGGAGTGTTGCCCGCAGCCTGGACTCAGTCATATGTTGCCCTATAAAGGCTCCATCTGTCAACAAATTAGGCATGTCCTTAGTCAATATCATTCATTCTTTTTTTTTTTTTTTTTTTGCAATCTGTAAGACGAGTTTGGACGAGGAATAATTAGTTCTTGAATCAACGTTGACGTTTGACCGGTAATTCTTACTTTGCATAATATGACTAGGAAATAGGTAGGAAAAGTATGAGAAGAATCCTTCAAACGACACACAAATGAACAAAACTGCTTTCTATGCTTCAGAAGAAAGTAGACTCCATTTTTGGTGAAGCCTCCATGAATTTAACTATACAAATTAATTATGGAAAGCCAGAAAAAAAAATTAAATAATTATGCAATAAGGACTGAAAAGCAAAGCAGGCCAACACTAATTAACTAATTATGACATTTTCTTTTGAGCAAGTTTTGAAGCTTTGACCCTTTTACTCCTTCAGCTACGCTTCCATATGTTGTAGTTTGTTCTGTTTTTTTATGCCAATATAAGTATGATGCTTGCTTTATATATATAATAATTATTCAGATAACAATTCAGATAAAAATAAAAATAAAAAAAATCTATTGTCCCTTATTCCAATCATTATTCCAAAAATCAGGTTTGAATCGTAATATATTTGATCCAATTTGAATCCATTGATAAATTAGATTATTAAATCTTTTAATAAAGTTTTTTGAATTAAAAATTTTAAAATTGTCATATTGACCAATATGATAATATATGATCTAGTTTGGAAATACATATATCGAGTATGCAAAATGAATCTCTCTCTCCATATATATATATCCATTTATAAATTTATAGATTCAATTTAAATAAAAAAATATATATTTCTTATGACTCGAGCCATTTGGTTCATAATTTTGAAAATTGAAACCAAAATTGGGAATATGATTCTAAATTATTTGGATTATGGAGTCCTAAAATTATAATCGTATATATTGCCATATTATTAGGTATTAAAATTTATATTTCACAATAATTTTTGTTTAACTAAATGATAGAATTAGAGTCAACTGATATCATATTTCATATATAAAATGGGCTTATTCACTTAATTCTTTTTTAAAAATGATTAATTTATTTTATAACGTTGATCTAAGTAGTATAAATGCAACTTTTAGGGTTAATTTACTTAATTTCACTTTCAAACACACCCTTTTTCCATGTAGCTTTTGTTTAGACCAATACACGTAGGATAACTTATAGAAGCAATTAGGCAAAGATATATTAATTATCAAGAAATAACTCAATAAGTAATGAGTGATTATTAGCAGAACTATGGCAGACATATGCCCTTATGTCATCAGTTAATCTATGTGTCTTCGTTAATATTGATCCAACTCATGAATGCGTCACATTGTCTTTTTATTGTAATTTTCTAGAAATTAATACATTTTGCATAGTTTAAAAGAAAAAAAAATGATATTATTTAATTCCTTATCTAGAAAACCAATATATACTTATCTTTCTATATTCACATTTTTCCAATAGGTTAAACATTAAATTAAATCAATCTTACCATTAATTTAATTTAGGAAACTTTGTTCTCACCCTCCCTACGATATTTTTCCATATTTTTAGTTATTTGGATTTGCATCAGATAAATTTATTAAAATGATAAAAAAAAAATTCAAAATTTAAATTTGTTATATATTCAATATTTGAACTCAAAATTTTTGGTTAATTAAGGGATAAATAACTCTTATCATAGTTTTTTTTTAAATTTATTGAAACTTCATTTCATATTTTCCATCTTTGTTGATTAATTAATTATAACTGTCATTTTGGAAAATAATGGAGGATGAAGATATGTTCCAACTTGAATAGCACCATTGCTTATACCTGTCAGTGTCAAAGAGACATCTTTGTCCCAATGACCTGTAAAACTGTCAAAGAGTAATTATTTTTTATTTTTTTATTTTTTTTAATGGAAATATCATTATACATGAAGAGCTTATCAACTGGTGCAATTACTCATCTTTTTCTTTGACTGATCAATCAATTAAAAAATGAAAAAGAAAAATTAAATAAATCATATCGTCTTAATTAAACATGCAGGCAAGGTCTTGAATGGGATTAATTAATTGTTATAATTAATTTAAATGAACACATAAATCAAATATATCCAGTTGTTTACAATTATTTCCACCAATACATTATGTTTTTATATTTTCAGTATATCAAATCAGCAAAATGCCGACGAAGTTTATGAAATGGTTTAAATCACATCGCACATTGGCAATGAAATACCACCAAAGACCAATAAGTTTATTTGAAAAAAAATGTTGAGGAACTTTAATTAACAGAAATTAACGAGCAAGTGTTAACAAAGAAAAAATTATAGACTGTATATATTGAGAACTCCCAATGAAATTTTTTTAAACCCTAAACCCTAAGTTATATTTTTATATATATATAAAAAAATCATAGTGTTTATTTTTCAAATGCATTAAGTCTCCTAATACACTAGTTAACAATTCTAATTTACAGAGTTATATGGGCCACCTACCATTTAATCACCAATTGTTTTTCTAATATTTTATATATGTGAGTAGTTGTTCTTTCTCCATCTTTCTAATTCTATTTACAAAATTATGTTTGGAGTCTTGTCTCCATGTATTACTTTTATTCTACTTTGGTTTAAATCAAGAGGGTTTAATTAATTAAGACTTTGAATAGTAATAATAATGGAAATCAATCCCCTTAATTAAATTCTAAATGTAAATTAATAAATAATAGTGGAAAATCAAATCACTACCAAACTGACGTGTGTTTGGCTCCAAGTAACTCAACTTTATGCATATGTCCGGCTATGCCGGCCATGCTACTGTATTAAACTAAACGAAAATAATATTTTTCTGTTAATTATATCATAATAATAAAGACCATTTCTTTGCTCCTCTTTGCATATAAAAGTCATCCTTCCCTCTCATTAACACCCTCCTCCTATTTCCACCATTGATTGATCTTTGTGTTAAATTCTATCTATCTTTCAATATTATCATATTTTCATTTATATATATTGCTATAATTCTATATAGTTGAATTAAAGATGAAAGGAGGATATGAAGTGTTTCATGGTGCAATTGATATGATTCAACCCCATGAACCGTGGGATTATGCCTCTTTAGGGTTTCAAGGTCCAAATTCTAACTCTTTCCCTAAGCCACATGTGAATTTGGAGAGGAACCATGAGCTCTCTGAATGGGTCGAACATGTCACCAAGCAACTTATTGATGACTTGCCCGATACTGCTGCCACTGATCAAAGCTTGCAAGCTGACCCAACAATGGTCTCCCACCCATCACTCTTCGCGGGGGATTTTCGACCCAGAAAAGTAATAAAGAGCCCAGAATTTCATTGGAGCAATCCATCAAACATCTGTGATGAAGACGGTAGTAGTAGCAGTAGTAGTAATGATAGAGGGTTGAGTAGGTTAGATGAACATGGTTTGAACTTAATAACCCTACTGTTAGAATGTGCAGTTGCTATATCGGTTGATAATCTGGGTGAAGCTCATAGAGTGTTGCTTGAGCTAACCCAAATGGCTTCTCCTTATGGCCCTTCTTGTGCAGAAAGAGTTGTTGCCTATTTTGCTAAAGCTATGGCGAGTAGGGTAATCAACTCGTGGTTAGGTATTTGTTCTCCTTTGATTAATCACAAGAGTATTCATTCTGCTTTTCAACTCTTCAACAACATCTCACCTTTCATCAAATTTGCTCACTTCACATCTAACCAAGCAATTCTTGAAGCCTTTCAACGCCGCGAAAGGGTTCACATAATAGACCTTGATATAATGCAAGGATTACAATGGCCAGCTCTCTTTCACATACTAGCTACAAGAATGGAAGGTCCACCCCATGTTAGAATGACAGGGATGGGCACTTCAATGGAGCTTTTGGTAGAGACAGGGAAGCAACTCTCCAGCTTTGCTAAGAGACTAGGCCTGCCATTTGAGTTCCACCCAGTTGCCAAAAAATTTGGTGAAATTGATGTGACAATGGTGCCCTTGAGGAGAGGAGAAACCATAGCTGTTCATTGGCTGCAACACTCACTCTATGATGCAACTGGCCCTGATTGGAAAACAATGAGACTACTAGAGCAACTAGCACCAAGAGTTGTGACCATTGTTGAGCAAGACATTTATCATTGTGGAACCTTCTTGGATCGCTTTGTAGGTTCTCTTCATTACTACTCAACATTGTTTGATTCACTTGGTGCATACTTAGCATGTGATGATACCAGCAGGCACAAAGTGGAGCATTGCCTGTTTTATAGAGAAATCAACAATGTGTTGGCCATAGGAGGTCCAGCAAGAAGTGGTGAAGACAAGTTCAGGAATTGGAGAAGTGAGCTAGCAACATCTACTTCATTTATGCAAGTACCCATGAGTGGGAATTCCATGGCTCAAGCACAATTGATATTGAACATGTTCCCTCCTGCCCATGGGTATACACTTGTCCCAGGAGATGGGACTTTGAAGCTTGGCTGGAAGGATACTAGCTTATTTACTGCTTCTGCTTGGACGTCTCTTGCTTCTAGATAGTTTTTAATGTTATCATTGAATTTTTTTTGGGGGGTTTGTGATATTGCATGTGGAATTAGTTCATAAGTAAGGGTATTATTAATTATATCATGTATTTAATTAATCCAACTAAAGAGATAGATAGATAAAGGAATGCGAAGAATATGTTCATGGATATTCACTTTATAGAGAATCTGCAGGGTTTCTTTTGTGATTCAATATCATATTCAAAACCTCTCTCAATCAAAACTATATATAACTATGAATCTACGTGATCAATATTCATATATATATTTTGATTTTTAATTTTAGTTTGTTCGAGTCAATTAGTAATATTGAAAATAATAGATTGAATAAAAAAATTTCAACTTAGTTGGATTCTATATGCAAGAATGATCATTTTTATAATTATATATAATATTAAAAAATAGATTGAATAAAAAAAATTCCATTTGGCTCAATACTATATGCAAGAGTAGTTGGAGTTGATTATTTAAATTTATAGAAAAATTCAATCTATAATCTATTTGGTTCATGTAAATTTAATTCAATTTAAAATTAAATCGATCCCAATTTGTGAACATATAATTTGATCACAGTTAGTTGTCTTTTGTCTTCACATATATTATAATTATTATTATTGATGTACTCATAAATTCATTAAGGAAATAATTAACTTTAAGAAAGGTATATGATAAAAGGGCGTTTTAAGTGAAGAGTGAATGATGAAATGTGAGACATTCATCCTAAATAGTAAAGGGAACAGTAAAATCATATGGGTATTAATTATGTGCTTTGTCTCACTGTCTCTGTCCTAATATAAACTGTCCTCATCCAAATCCATATAGCTTCAATTAATTACTAAACATCTTCCAAGTTTACAGTTGATACTTTGATATAAACATAACTAACTAATTACCAGAAATAGAACTGACAAATCTCATTCTGACCCCCCCAAAAAAAAACTGCCATAACCTGAAAAATCCTTTCATGTATTTTCTTTTCTTTTTCCTTTTCCTTTTCAATTCCAACATAATATAAAAAAAAAGTTATTACAATATTATGAACTTTCAAATTAGTAAACCCAAACTAAAATCCAAATACTAAAATTGAGGAGATAAATAGGTTAAGAAGAGATTCTCAACTTTATAAATAGAAGTTATGATATCATTTTAATAAATTAAAAACCAATTTGTATTTAAATTAGGATTATATTATTATTTATAAATGAAAAATAAGAGAAGGAAGAAAGAAGGGAGGAAGGCACATTTTATAAAAAGAAGAATATAAAAGGTAATTCCTATTTTTCAATGTTTATTTTTTTATTAATTGGTAAGAATAAAAATTTTTAAAAATAAAGATATATATTTTTTATTATTTATATATTAACTAATCAGAAAATAAATATGGAATGGTTTGAAAAAATATAATTATTCTTACCATTTTTCTTATAAAAATGAAATAAAAAAAGAAAAAAGGGAAAGCTGGCAGCCCAGACGTGTTAGGTCTGCGGGTAAATGGAGAAGGTCTTGCTTTACCTTTCAAAATATTTTATTTAATTTTATTTTTCTAAAAAAAATAAAATAAAAATTAATTTTATTTTATTTTTTAGATAAAATAAATATTATTAAAAAGAGAAGGAAAACAAATAAAATAAAAACTCTCTCACCAGCTCTTTTTTTTCTTCTCCTATCTATCTATATCTGTTCCTCGTTTTTCCCATAACTTTTCTTCTCATCAAACAACCACATTTCTCCTCTCTTTTCTCTCTATTTGCTTATTTCTTCTGGTCCCCCTCTTCCTTTCTTTTGTTTTTATTTTGGGTTAAATTTTTAATCAATCATAAAAGCGTGTTTCTCGATCTACAGAATATTCTTGGGTTTCTTTTTTTTTTTAATTATTTTTTAATGGTTTATGGTTTCCAGTTTCCATTTGCATTTTTTTTCTGGTCAATGTAGCTTGATTTTCGTTGAGATTAGGGTTTTGATTATCAATACGTTATTCAAGATAAGAAATATCTCTTCTTTCTTGTTTCTTTTAAATGAAAAGGAAGAAGCTCAATTTCTTGTTTGAAATTGAATTATATTTACGACTATTTTTATTTTTAAAGTCAGTTCGTCTTTTGGGTTTTCCAGTGAATGATATTTAAATGCGTAGATTATGAAGAACTAAACTTTTTCTTTTCCCCTTTATCAACCAGAGAAAAGAGAATCTGCGAACCGGACAATTTGGTAAATCGGTTAGTTTTGGGGTGAATGTTTAGTGGATAGGGGATTTATTTATGGGAAAAAATTAATCGGACATCAATCTAAATAAATATAACATATTAGCAATTTTCAGTTCTTGGGTGTAATTGTTTGAAAATGGAGAAATCAAAGATTGATCAGACTGTTGGGGGCAAGTTTAGGCTGGGAAGAAAAATTGGAAGTGGATCTTTTGGAGAGCTTTATCTGGGTATGCCTGATTTTCAATTTCTTCACTTTTTCATTTAATTTATTTCTTATTTTTTATCGTAGCAGTTCAGGAACAGCTTGTACTATTTTCCTTATTTTGTTAGTCTAAAAGTTTAATTATTGTTATTTGACTTGAAATTTCAGGTGTAAATGTGCAAACCGGAGAAGAGGTTGCTGTTAAGCTGGTATGTGAGCTAATTTCTCATAAGATGACTCAGGGATGCCGATTTGAATTTTATAGCAATTGTTATCGGTGATGATTTTTTTTTTCTGTGTTTTTGCATGCATATGACATGATGAGTAGTGTTTAAAGATTCAATTTCACGTGCTCTGTTTTTGTGATCACATTTATCTGTAGTTCATTCTTTATGTGGTGCTCCATCAATCTAGTTAGATAAATGAATCCTGTTCCTGTTTTTTTTTTCTATGAATGGCTGGTTATCTTTTTGGACATTGAATTGGATTATCTCTGAAGTTCATTCAAATATAACACTTTTAAGCATGCTTCTTGTTTAATTGATTACGACTTAATTCAAAGGTTTAGGTACCTCTTTGAAATTAGGACTAGTATAAAAACAAGATGCATCTGTCCCTTTTGAATGTGGCATATGTTCTATAAGAAAAATTGCTTCTGTCCAGTCTTAGTGTAAGAAGTGGGGATGTCCGTTTGGATGAGTTATTCATGAATAATTGTCTAGCCCTATGCAAAGTGCTATTGGTTGTCTACTCTGAAGATATTGCAAATGAAGATTATGAAACCAAGTCATTTTTGTTTTTGTCCAACAAGCAATTTTACACATTACAATTTCATATGTTTATGCTTTACATCTTCTTTATAAAGAACTTACTCATGATGCCACGATCCTCTTTGCTGATTTTTGACTTATTTTCTATTCCAAATTTCAGGAATCTGTGAAGACCAAGCATCCACAGCTTCACTATGAATCGAAGCTCTATATGCTTCTTCAAGGAGGGAGTAAGCCCCATCTCTTTCTCTCACACAGACATGCATACATGAACACATTTGAAAACCAAGTCATAAGATGTTTATAGTCACAGTTTGAAAATTTATTAAGAATATAATGTCTTTGTTTGGATGCCTCTCTCTGATTTTGTAAATTATAGCTCCTTTTAAGGTTATTGTCCCTCAAATATTCTTTAAAATTTCCTCTAAGACAACAAATGGGGAAAAAGGTCTAAAAGCATAATGTCATGTTTTCTTGCAAATAGTTTAATTTGCTTTTTCCTGATGAAGCTGGAATTCCACATCTCAAATGGTTTGGTGTCGAGGCTGACTATAATGTCATGGTTATTGATCTTCTCGGACCCAGTTTGGAAGATTTATTCAACTACTGCAACAGAAAGTTTACATTGAAAACAGTATTGATGCTTGCAGATCAACTTGTAAGATCACATAACTCTCTTTGTTAAGAGTATATCTCAAGCTATGAAAGTAATGTTTTTTTCTTTCCTTTTTTGATCTATAGATTAACAGGGTTGAGTACATGCATTCAAGAGGTTTTCTTCACCGTGACATTAAACCTGACAACTTTTTAATGGGCCTAGGTCGCAAAGCAAATCAGGTATTTATTCCTGTTCAATTATTTTCCTTATCTCAGTAAATTATAGCATATGTGCTTGCTTCTTGTAATCCTTCTACAGCTAAGAGTCTTTGGCTGACAAACTCTTGCAGGCTGTATAAAAAAGGATTCTACATATTGAAAAAGAATGTGTATTTGAACTGATATAGATTATGTCTTTGTAGTAAAATAATGATACTGATGATGTCTTAATAGTAAAATTGGCACATGTATGCTTCATAATGATTCAGTTTGTGTCATAGTGCATACTACATTAAATTCATTATCTTACTTTGTCATATTTGGCACTCTTCCTGGATCATTATTACCGTTTCTGTATGATAAATCTTTTCAACTTAAGAAAATTTGATTGGTTATCAGATGTTTATTAAGGAAAAAGTATATTTATTATTATTTTAACTTGTGTCAGCTTTAAACATCTTGGAATCTTTTTTTGTCACAGGTGTACGTCATTGATTTTGGCCTTGCAAAGAAGTATAGGGACCTTCAGACTCACAAACACATCCCATACAGGTAATTCACTAGTTTTGGCTCATTACAATAAATGCATTATGGTATACAATTGTCATATGCAGTATTATGTTATGCTTCTTTTTGCATAAACATTGTCTGTTGGGAGAGACCGGAGGTTTAATTTTGCCATAAGATTTTTCCACTTTGAAGAGGGAGGAAATTCAATTAGGTATGTGAAACATTTCTTTTCCATTGCGTATTAGGAAGAAAAATATGACTTTGATGTAAAATCATTGTGAAAACTCAATTATATTAAATAAACTTTTATGAAGCTGTATCAGAAAGGTGATTTCCATATAAACCTACTAACCAACAATATTTTAGAGTTTTACATTTATTTTTAAGAATAAAAGGAAGTTTGTTCCCAACATATACAGTCTTGAGATTTTACCCTACCTTCTACTGAATTTTTTTTCTTTCCAATGCTGTTGCTTTCCGCTCTTAAAAATATTAGTTATAATATCTGACAAAAAAGATTTGAAGAAAGATGCCGAGCTTCTGGTGTTTGCAGGTAAGCACCAGTGCAGCTGGGTATGGCTTTACATACATGTATGGATAATTGTGGAAAATTTATAAGATCTAGATGATCAAAGATTCAAACTTGAAACCTAGGCAACATGTTATGTCTTCCTTGGTATACAAACTGGTCTTCTTAGTTGCTTATGACGGTTGCCATCTGCTATCTAATTTGACTGGATGTGAATCCAATGAATATTTTCTCACCCTTCTGTTAGTTTCCACTTTTAGTTTCTTTCGTTTGCAGTTAAAGAAATAGATCTCGTTGACTATGCTATAATTAACATTCATGCCATGTTTATATGTTCTTTTCTCACTTGGATCGCACTTGATAAGGTCACTTTATTTCATAACTCATTTGTTTTTGCCCATGATGTCTCCCCCTTTCTGACCAACACATGTAGATTTTATTCAATTCCAACTTCTTTTGCTTTTTTTTTTCCTGTTTTTACTTATTTTTCCAAAGTTTACTGCCACTAGATTTTTTACTTTTTTTTCCATATGAAACTCAATAAGGTTTTTGTTTGCAGAGAAAACAAGAACCTCACAGGCACAGCTCGATATGCAAGTGTCAACACTCACCTTGGAGTTGGTGAGTGATTTTACATGTGTTGATGAGTTTTCAACTATTAAGTTGGAATTGGCTATGATATTCTTTTAATTAATTGTGCATCTCATGGAAATGTTCTTATTTCACTGGCAGAACAAAGCAGACGGGATGATTTGGAGTCTCTTGGTTATGTTCTTATGTATTTCCTAAGAGGAAGGTAGAGTATATAGTAGCATGGACATAATCTATTCTCTCTTGTCTTTTACTTTTCAGGCCTGGTATTTTCTGTCTAACGTTAAATTGTTCATACAGAACTTAGCCTGATTCAACTTGTACACTTTTTTTTTCAGTCTTCCCTGGCAGGGGTTAAAGGCTGGCACAAAAAAGCAAAAATATGACAAGATCAGTGAAAAGAAAGTTTCAACTCCCATAGAGGTATGATGAGTTCCTGCATGGCATGCCAACCTTTACACAATGTTATTCAGTGAGAAGCCTTGTAAAAAAGATTGAATATCTGCGGGGTTCAAAATTCGTTGCCCTTGTTAAACTGTTATGTGGACAGAAGAACTAATGGCATGCTAATTAGGCAAAAACATATTTGAATTCATTGGTTTGTGTTAATTCCAGATTGGCTGAACAGACCATATTCTTCATATAGCAATTGATTTTCGAATATTTGCAGAATGCAAGAACATATTTGTAAATATGTAGTTGGTCTTATTAGTGTGTGTTTGGAGATACATATTTTTTCCCTCATCCAATAATCTGCATTTTGTATTCCATCCTTAGATGATATAGAGGTACCCTGGCCTAAACTGGGTGAGTTCAGGGCAGCATTGGTCAGCGATTTTTCTTATGTCAACAGTTTGTACTTATTCACATTGCTGTCTTAGAATATAACTGCAAATTCACAACAGGTTCTTTGTAAATCATACCCTTCTGAGTTTGTGTCATACTTTCATTATTGCCGATCTTTGCGGTTTGAGGACAAACCAGACTATTCCTATTTGAAGAGGCTCTTTCGAGATTTATTTATTCGAGAAGGTAAACTGCCATGAGTCACAATTTCCTTGACATTTTCAAAAATATGTTATATTGATCATGTCTGAGTTCTGACATTCAGTATGAGCTTTTTTAACCTTTTCCTGGATACTTTTAAGCAGTTAACTGAGCAGATGTGTTATTAATACTTCAGATTTTGGCATTTGTTACATTTGCAGGGTATCAATTTGATTATGTTTTTGACTGGACAGTATTGAAGTACCCTCAGATTAGTTCTAGCTCTAGAGGACGGGTGAGTGCTGGTGAACTGCTAGGCTTAGTTTTCTGCCTCTCCAGAATGTGTTACTTACTTCACCATTTGACATTTTTTCAGCATTCCAGTGGGAAACCAGGTCCTGCAGGACCATCTGCAGAAAGACCCGTGGAGAAGGTCTCAGGTATTTATCTAAACAAGAGCAGATTTCAAATTTGTTATGGAGTTTATGTAACCTTCAATTATAATAAATTCAAAATGGGTAAAAAGATGAATTTTTACTCTAATTCATACTCGCACTGATACATAACATGGATGGCTATAATTTAGGAATATGTAACTTTATACTTTTTCTGTGGCTTACATCATGCACAAGCACTCACTTTTTGTCCAATTTATGTGTTTATTTCTCACATCTCTTTTTAACCATATTGATTTGTTTATTTTTCATAATTCTCTCAATGGTTAATACATGCTATACAACATTTTCATCCAGTTGGGAAAGAGATACGTGATAGATTGTCGGGTGCAGTTGAAGCATTTTCTACAAGAAAGGTCTCTGGCTCTAGTCCACATGATAACTTCCGAAACAGGTCTACAGATAATGTAAGCTCATGCTTGATGTGGTTAATTTCAAAGGAAAAGAAAACTGTTCAAAGTTGTCCATCTTCTGATATTGAAATTCTGGTAGACAAATTTTTTATTAGCATTTCAGCCAATAAAGCTCTTCAAAAGTCGGTCATACCATTTGGAGTCTACAACAATAATATTATTTTCTGGGTGTAAGTAAATATGAAGTTACCAATAAGTCCAGGTGAATAGGGGGGATGGGTGTAATTAGCCAATTTCATTCCTTGCTTGCACTACTTCAGGCTTGAAACTAATCTTTCAAGATGTTTATCAATTAAAAAGTCAAGATGATCTTCTACTTCAATATATAAGCTTTATCATTTTCCTGCATGGAAATCATTTCATTATTTTTTTCTAATCTTGTAAGTTGTTGAAAAATCATATTTTTGTAAATTATTATAATATACTATAGGCATATTTTAAACTTTGAGTACTGTTAGTGTTTGAGGAAGAAAGAATGACATTACATTATCCACAGTATACTTTTGAAACTGGGGAAAAATTAGGGTGGCACAGGGGGTGGAGTTGCCATATCTATTTAGTGATCTCAGGAAATTAAACCAGATAAATTTAGAACGTGTTTTTCTCTTGGTTATGGCACAAGGGCACGGCCTGTTCAATTTTTGCTCTCGTCGCAAATATTCATATTCAGGTCATGGCATTTGAACTTTTCTCTATTGACAAAATCCTTATCTAGGACTTCTTTTGACTAGCAGATGCAGCAACTGGATCTTGAGAAAGGGCGCAGCTCTTCGAGATATGGCAGTAACTCAAGAAAAGCTGTCATCTCAAGTAGTCGGCCAAGTTCCTCTGGTGAACCTAGCGAAGGTCGTTCTAGCAGATTACTCTCAAGCAGTGGCCGCCTGACTTCTTCTCAGAGAATCCAACCTGGGTATGAGCCCAAATCATCTCATACTCGTGTGGCTTCTAAAGGCACTCGTGAGGATACTTTCCGGAGCTTCGAGCTCCTCTCAATCAGGAAGTGATGAGAGAGTTTTGATGTTAGTGGGAAGATACTTGCTAAAGCATCGAACTGAAACCTACCTCTTAAATGCCAAACATTCTTTTGAATTTATAATATTGCATCTGTATATGGGATATCAATTTGATCACAGCCGTAGCTGACTGTTTCACGTCTTGAAAAACAATTATCTATCTTGTTCCTGCATCCTCTACTTTTTCTTCTTTTTCCTTTCTCCTCGCAAGAGTTTGACTGTTGTAACGTTTTAGAAAACATTCAAGAAGGGACTTTTTATCCTCCCTCCTATCTTCTTTATATGAAACTTGAGATGTCATTTCTTGGTCTCTTCATCAAGTCAAGCATGATTGTGTGCCACTATTATGAGGTTGTGCACCCATCCCTATTATTTGTCATCTTGTAAAACTATTTTGAAATGTTTGCAGAGAAAAATGAATTATTGGTGTGATAAACTGAAAGAAAAATTAGTATAATTTGTTTGTTATTGCATGTCATCCCTATTAATTATGTGTGAATTACCATCCAATTGCCCAGACAAAGCACAATGCAGTCTGATAATTTAGTGCAAAATCCTAGAAATCTGCTACGTTGATATTAAATGGGTTGACTTGTTTATGAGTTGAAATTAAAATCATTTGATTTGTTATTGTAAACTCAATTAACTACATATATAAATCAATTGATTAAAAGATCATAATTCCATTCAATTATTTTTATTGGATTCCTTGCATCTCAAACTTATTTCTCATTATTTTATTGGATTCTCCGAAGCTCAGCATCGTTGCAGCCCTAAGAACTAGGAAGTAATGTAGAATTTATTTCCCATAAAATGAATACCGATGCTCACTTCATTAGCCTGAACAATGTACTGTACTGTACTTGACAGGGGCAATGTGACGCCGCGTACAAATTTGATCCCAATGAAACAGTGGAGCCAAGCTTTAAAATTACAAATCTAAACATTTTAGGGAAACCAAATATGGAAAAGAAAATATCTACAGTAAAAAGGTTTCAAGAATTGACAGCGCTCTAACCAGTGAGAGAAAAGTCTACGATTTTCAGTCATCGGTTCAAGGGTTTCTCAGAGCCGCCAACCTCTTCTCGAGCTCATCAATGCCCGAACTGCAAGGAGAGAATTAAACATTGAGGTTAGCTCGGAAAGCAAGAGAAGAACCACGATTCTGATTTTGAATGTCATCACTCCCACTTAAAAATGGTGCATATTAGGCCCCTCTATGATGAGACCCAGATCCACCAGCACTCCATGAATAAGAGAGAGGAGGTACAAACTTCGCTTGTCAGCCAGTTATCAATTTATTGCAAACGTAGACGTATTTAAATCAGAAACCTACAAGATTGAAGAATACCTGCTGACATCTTCATTCTTCCCCGCAATTTTACCTTTTGGTGCTGCAGACAACTGCATGAATTTAACTAGTCAGCATTGCGTGAAAAAGAAATATAATCAACTGAAAAAAAAGTTAAAATAAATTACTCCTGACCTGTGAGGCAACATCAACACCAATTTCATCTAGCACCTGTGAAAATAATGATAAAAAAATTGCATCACTTGCTCTAAAATCCATCAAAATTTACGCACAGGTAATAATTCCAAATATTGTGCTCATGAAAACCATGGCTTTTCAGTTTTAACACTAGAACAGGAGACTTGAAATCATCAAGTCATCGCAAAAGTATAGAAACTGCATAAAGCATGGGCTAACAAACTTGTTCAGTAATTTCCATATTGCATCCTCAGTTACTATAAGAATTAAATCCTGAAAATGACAATGGTATTTTATATAGTGGAAAAGCTTAACATCATATAATGTAGTAATAGTAGGAGTCATAGAAGAAGAAGATGAAGAAGAAAAGAACTCAAGTAAAGTAGCATACTTGATTTGTCAACTCATCAGTCTCCTCTTCAGCCTCATCATCATCCAAGGCATCATCTATAGCTTCTGACATCATTTCCGTCTGCATGCACAAGTAGAAAACCAATAACCACCGCGGGTATGCAACCAAGATGGCAAGTTTAATCATAGGTGAATTATGATCTTACAGTCATATCCATCTGTGCTGACTGCTTCTGAAATTCCCTTATAACCTTTGCTTGCTTTGCAGGAGCCATTTGCTGCAATAAAGAGTATCAGCCTAATATGCAAAGATTAGCTAAAAACAAACCTGAACATATGTAATTTTAGCTTTATTTTTTAGAGTAACAAAATATATGTTAACTTCAAAAGAAATTGGCACTACCATCATGAAGCAATCAGTAATTACTCCAGCAGTTGAACTATTCTTATTTTATTTATCCAGTCTATACTATTTATATACCTTATCCATAGATGCCATTGCTTTTGTGGCACCTTTCAAACCAACAGCAACAGAAGATTGAGCGTGCATTGCCTGCACAAGGGGATCCATATAATAAGAGCACATTGCATATGAATTTACGAGAGAAACAGGAGAGAACAGAGAAAGTAGATGACCTCTCAGTAAATTTGAGTGCATACCTGTGTATGAGTTGCTATGCCTCTCATTTGAGCACGACTACCTTGTAAGCTAGCTATTTGTTGCCTAAGCCTGATTAGTTGCCGAGCAAGAATTTTAGTTGCTGCCTGTGGAATGCATGCAAAATTTAATGAAAAGAAAAAATGAAGAACAAAAAGAATAAGAAAGAAAGAGAGAGGAAAGAATTCAAAGGTGTAGTTGGAGGAGAATGCTGGGGTTCTGTGTGTGAATTCTAGTTGCTCCATAGAATGAGAAATTTTGTAATTGTGTTTCATTTTTTTCTTTGGAAACCAGTCAATAGGGATAATTTATTTTAGAAGGCAATGTAATGGCTGAATTCTGCTAATTCTATCAGGAGCAGGAACTAAGATCCACTATAAAGGTGAAGCACGCTAAGGGATGCCTAGACACTTACACATAGGAAACCTCAGATAAGACCACTAAAACCCTCAAGTAAACTTCAAGAGCTGCAGAAAACTTCAACATCTATATTGAATTGAAGGTACTGAATTGATTCACAGAGATTACTAGCCCTCATTTTCTTTTATTGGAGTTGGACTTCTACTAGGATCGTGGAGAAAATAATATGATAATTGAAATTCAAAAACCCTAGGCACCCACTAATCCTCTTACCCATTAATAAAGAAATTACAAAATACCAAATCCAAAAATTGGAAAGCAATGAATTTCCAGTGAATTTTACCCAAATAGGCATAGCTTAAGACTATTAGGACAAAAAATACTTTAAAACATCAATTAGCCCTTCACATTCAGGTGGTAGATACCTTCAACCCCAAACATAGAAAAGCTCTCAAAAAACTTAACTCTTCTATTCCAAAGCAACTCAATTTTTCTAGAGTTGACAACAATCCAACTTCAATCAAAATATACGATATACCTCATTTCCTGTCTTAGCTGTTCTTTTTATCTCGGCAACAAGCTTCTTTTCCTGAAGAGGTGATAAATCTATTACATTTAACAACAAACATTCAAAAACAGGACCATCATTGTTAACTATTGAAATACCTCCGTTTGCAGTGCCCCAATTTCCTTTTCTATACCTGAGTCAGGTGAAAACACAGTAAAAACATCAATATAAAATAAAAATGATTTTCTTTGAACCTAAATTTCAATAAAGGAAAAAGGGCTGGCATTAAGTGGTCCAGAATAAGCCAAAAAGTCAGGGGGAGATCTCTCAATCAAGATAATCCACATTAACAAGAGAAGTGCTCCAAAGGAGACTCCACAATTGTGAATCCTAAAATGCAAAGTAGTAAGTTGTAAAGGACTTGAGATGTGTTATGTTCTTTCTATTTATTGTCCAAGTTTGACAAGGCTGATATAACTCGACCAGGAGTATGGGAAAACAAGGACATGTTTTGATCCTCTGCCAAAGTCTTGGTTTCTTAGATACCTCTTCAAGCATACTAATACAAAAAAGAGTTCAAAACGCCAAAGGCTGAATTTTTGAGACATGTATATACGTTGTCCCAGCAAACACAGATTTCTTCTAAATACACAATTCAAATTGGAAGCACTTGTGACACATTCTCGCAATAAAAAAAGGCTTCTTTGAGCGTATGAACTATGAAGCATCAGGTTGACCTTACTCCCTTTGCATGAGTAATTCCTCAAGGACGAATTTTTTTCTCTGTTTGAGACACACCTTTCTGTGCATAACTACAAACCCATTTTACATAATTTCAAACTAACACAATATATTTACTGGTTCCCAAATCTAACCATTCAAGGTAACACCTTCGTCAACGGAAACGCATTTGATTTTTCTCATGCCACAGAAACATCTTATTAAGCTGTATATTAATAAAAACTAACCTAAGACTCTAAACTAAATATATACATAAATGTTTATCAACAATAAAACACTCTTTTCCTCTTTTTTTTCAATAAAAACACAGCACACACATACACACAGCAATATCAGAAATTAAAACAACTGCCAAATTAATATGATCTCAACGTACCCACTACAAAGAGAGATGCGAACTGGTCAAGTGTTCAATAATTCCAATGCAGAAAATCATATAAACTAAAAATAGATAATACCTCTAGTAGCATTTTGCATTTCCCTTTTACTCTCTCGAAGAGCCTCTGCAATCAAAATTGACCAGAAAATAGAAAAAAAAAACAACAACAACAACACAAACACAAAAAGTTAGCCGAAATTGAGGAAAGAAATATAAATTATTAGTCGAACGAACGCGAAAATCATAAATTTTATGACGAACGCAAGAGAATCGAAGAGAACATTATCCAAAAACAAAAGATAAAAACCGATAAATACGAATTTTGCATCGAAATTAAGAAACAGCCAAACCTCTGGGATTGGGTTTTTTGCTGAAGATATTCATGTTTTTTTTTTTTCCGAGCTCCGATTAGATAGTATACGATAATATAGTATAGATTCCTTAACGGAGTGGAAGAAAGAATCGGATACAGAAGAGAGATTTAGTAAGTTTTTGGCTCGAAAATAAGGGAGAAAGTGCAGAGAAAGTTCGCGGCTTCTTCCCCGATGTAAATATATTTTGTTGACTCCTGTATTTTTTTTTATTTTTTTAATAATTTCATTTTTGTAGACTATTGAATATTTCAATTCAATTTATTCGGTAAAATTTCTAATAAATAAAAGAAATTCAATTAAAAGACCCAACACCAACAGATATCAGTATAAAAATCAAAACAGAAAGATGTATTTTTGCATTTTGCTAGTTAATCCAAGCATTAGGGACTTCATTGTAAATATGAATTTACAGTCCTCGGATTTTACGACTAAAGCACAAACTTGTAAACTTCAAACACAAAGCTGTTTTATATATATATATATATATATATATATATATATATATATATATATATATATATATATATATATATAACGTGTTAGTTAATATCGTTAAAACTAATGGTTCATAGTATTAATTCCCGTTTTTGAAATTTTAATCAAAATTACGATTTGTTTTTTTTTCTTTTTTTAGAAATATTTCTTATTTTCAGTCTCTCAACTCTTCTCAATTTCACGTTATGGAAAAACATTAAGTTATCCCTATTATTAATTAAAAAAAATCAGTATGCCTTAAATATAAAGGGACTTTTTTTTTTTTTACATAGAAGGTGAGTCTAAACCTACGAACAAGCAAATAAACTAAAGAAAATAAGATCACGAGAAAATCAATGAAGAAGACCTTAAGGATAATCCATCAAACTTTAGCTGTAGATTTCTCTTCTTAATAAAAATATGTTTTTTTTATGTAAAAAAAAAAACGAGTGAAAATGGTTTGAATAGATCTGTGTAATCATCCCTATTGCGAATTATAACAATTTTTTTTATCTAAATTTGCTAGTACAACGTATGAATTAAAGTAAATATTAGACTTCAGTTTTTTTTTTCGAAAATAAAAGGTGTATAATGCATCGTTTGGCATTCAATTTAGCACGAAAAATCAGTGCAATTTCTGAAACTTTTAAAATGATTATGTAAATTTTTTTTTGTGAATTTTAAACACTTTTTCATTTTATTGATTTTTTTTTTCACTTGAATCACACTTATGTTGACTTGGCCTTTAATAAATAAACACTAAATGAAAATATTACAAATAACCATATTCCTTCTTTTCTTTTCTAACAGACAAAAGGGAGAAAATAAAGGAAAAAAATAATTATATTTTCTATCTTTATTTTTTTCTCCTCACTAACGTTTGTAAATTTTCTTATGGAAAAGTAAAATAAGAAGTAAAAATGAATTTTATTTTTCTTTCTATTTTTTGGTGATAGAAAACAGAAACACCTTTTTATTTTTCTTCCCCTATATTTTCCTTCCTCCTAAATATAGAATAAAAAAAGTTGTGTTAGGTCTAGTTTGCATTGACTATCGCATATGAAAATCGGTGTACAGTGTACACACCGATCTTGACATGAACCAGAACATACATTATGCAGATGATGAGGGAGTCAACATAAAGAAGCATGCCCAATTTGGTGGCGGAGATGGCGAGGAGGCTAAGGAGTTGGTGTTAAGCCAGTAAAATTGGCACTGTGAAAATGGACCCTGAATTGTTGGTGTTAAGCCAGGTTTTGAGGATCGTGTTTTGGAAGGAGAGTTCGGACACTACATGGCTAAGGCAAATGGGATTTGGAAGATGAGGGAATTGAGCATAAAGGATCGGACTTTAATTTCTTCAAGCTAAGTTCAACAAATCATATTTATTTTATCTTTTTTACCATTAAAGATAGATTATTTATTTTTTTTAAATAAATATTTAATATTTAATTTTGACGACAATTATGCAATGTTAAAGGAATTTCAATCTTAAAAGGGTACATGCTTTTTTTATTGCATGTTCAAAAAAAAAACGTAAATCCGAAGACCGCATATTTACAATGACTTATGGTCCCCCAATAAATTATTTATATTTTATGCAAATTGATGTATTAATTTTTTTAAGATAAAAAAAAAAAGGAAAAGGGAAAACCCCATCCATATATATGCCTTAGGTGGACCATGTAATCCTCGGTGTATAATTGGTATTCGTTACAGTTGCTGAGCGGCTTCTGCAGCATTTCGGGCAGTTTCGGTATTCGTTTTAATAAATGCCAAAAGTCAAATTACTTTATGATTTATATCCAAAATAACGTTTTAATATAAGTTTCTAAACTATTCTATTTTTAGTTTTTGAGAAAATTTGCTGTGTTAATTCAATTACCGATTATAAACTGATATATAACATAATTTTTTTTTAAATATAGCTGATAAAAATATTTTTTAATTTAGAATAAAAATTAAAAATTTCAGATTTAGAGTGTTTTGAAAATTATTTTTTATTTTAAGATAGAAAGTAATGAAGTGATAAATTGTCAACTTTTTCAAAAAATTGATAATTATTGTTCGTATACAGCCAAAATTAAAAAAAAAGAGTTATTCATTTTTTCAACATTTTTTAAAAAAAATGTTCACTTTTTTAAAAAGCAAACAACTTCTCTCATTGCCAGATTAAAAAAAATCACCCTAAAATAATAAATAATTTTTCAAAATATTCTAAAACTAGAATGTAAAGATTTCTTGCTTTTTAACTGGAATTTATTTGTCAAAAAACCTTAAAAATAGAAAAAACTCCACGTAATACCTTTTTAGCTCAAATTAAAACTATTTTTTATTTTTATAAAAAAATAAATTATATAAAAAATAGTTTTTTATAATGAAAATTTTAAAATAATCAGTATTAATAATGAATTTTAGCTAAAAATAATTTTTTGATTTTTTATTTGAACAAATTATATAAAATCTTTTGAAATGTTAACAAATTGCAACTATAAATAAATTTGTTTAAAACCAACAATTTATTCTCTTTTATTTGAGATGTTGCTCGTTCTTTTAATATTGTATGAATTTCAAATATCACAATACAATATACTTCATCATTTCTCTAATTTTGAGATATTTTTGTGTGAATTTATTTATTATTTTATATATAATCTAATGACATTTTATAAAAATTTAAAATTTTTGGTCGTTACCAATTACTGTAACGGCAAAACAATTAATATATTCAAGTTACAGTTTTTTTAATTATTTTATCAAATAATATTTTTATCCAAAAACAGTTAGATAAATTGTTATTTTTTTAAAAGTTTATTTATAGTTGTAATTTGTAAAAATTTCAAAAAAATTTCCTATAATTTATTCTTTTTATTTATTTTATTTCTTCTTGTTCTTTCCTAAATCTTTCTTTTCTCAACCTTTCAAAAGCCCTAAATCCAACACCATCTGGTGTCCCTTCTACTCCTATCAAATCTATTACTTTTCAATCTCAATAGTAATTTTTTAATATATTTAATCACATTATTTTTATTAAATATATCCAAATTATTGTCCAATTCATCCACAAAGTTTCAAAATCTGTTTTTTGTGAACTGCTGCCAATATTCAGTGAGCCTCTTCATTTCATCTATTTTGCAAATGACTATGATAATTGATTTTAGAGTTCAACTTAGCAAATGTCAATGTATAATTATGATCTCATCTATATCAGTTGTCAAACTCACTTCAATTTGAAAATTTTTCTTTCACTTAAGGAACAACTTGTGATCCTTAACACTCAAATAGTTGTTTGATAATATTTTGAATGCCAAGAAATCGCACAAAAGGAAATGAATATTAAAATCTATTTAATTTGGTCTAAGTATCGTTTAGTTTATATAATTTTTATTGTTCATTGTAAAAATTATGATTTTTTTCTTTGTACAACAATTGTTCAATATTTCATCCATGAACTTTAAAATTCTTGATAAGCTTACGCCCTGTTGATTATTTCTTCATCATAAATTGATCAAATATCGTCAACCACAATTACCGACTTATTTGTAGTCCATAATAGGAGCTATTTGAGATCAAAATTGTCTAAAACTCTCAAAAGATCGATATCGTTAAAGTTAAAATATTCAGCTGATGTTTTTTTTTTATAAATTTTATTATTATAAAAAAATAATTAAATTTTATTATAAAAAAAATATTTTTTAATAAAATTTATTTTTTTATAAAAATAGAAAGAAAAATAAATTTTACTTTGAGCTTAAAAAATGTCACATGTGAATTTGTGATTATTAGTTATATTAACTTAGCGAGTTTTGTTAAAAGGGATAAAAATGAAATAATTTAAGAGCTTTTTTATATCAAATTAAAATATGAAAGATTTAATTGTAATTAGTCAAAATTTATGTTTCAACTATTAGTTTTTAATATAGTGTAAGAACTAATTTGACTTTTTTGTTAAAAAAATGATGATATGTGTCAAATTTTTTATTGGTTTAAAGAAAAACATAATTAACTCTAACAGTTTTATTAAAAAGATAAATAATATTATAATTTATGAATTTAATTTTACCGATTTAAAATTTAAAATTTTTTATAGTTCTTAGTGGAATTTTAGGGTGTAATTGGTTTTTGTTTTTGTTTTTTTTTTAATTGATAGTTAATTTGACCCGATCGCCTTCAGTAGGTGTTTCTCTCGCTTTGCCCCTCTCTCTCTTCTATTCTACTCTGCCATAACTACTCTTTTCGTTCGACTTATCACAGAATTCAATTGTCTCCAGCAGCAAGGAGCAATTACTGTTTACAACTTCTTTGTTTCTTATCCAATCACCCTCCGTCTCTTCTCTCTCTCCAATTCAAAACTCTCTTTGTTATCACCTCTTTCTCCATTTCTTGGTCGTCGAAGCAATAGCAAGTCCTTAGAGGAAGCAGTTTTTCAAAACCTGTTTATGTCTTAGTATACATGCATATGATGTGGATGATTTTTTGTCCGAATTTATAGGGTTTTGAAGCAAGTATAATTGACCATTTTATTGAGCTTTTTCTCTTTGAGATTGGATTGGATTGTTCGTATATGCTTCTGTTGTGTTTTTCAGCGGCATTGAGAGATTTTTATTCAAAGAAAAAAATAAAATTAGACTAGAATGATTTTCAGGAAGCGTTGAAGCTCGGGTGGTTGCTTTATTTTTTTTGGCTTAAGGATTTCATTCTAATCATTGTTCGTGAACTTTCCCTAGGTGTTTTGAAGTGTGGTGTTTTATCTGATACAGAGTGACCAAAACTTCCCATGAGTGAGAGAAAGTGGTAGATTTGTGGGAATTCTGTTTTAGCTTATAGTAGATGATTTATTGAATACAAGGGTTTTAGAGGTGGTTCTTAATTCATCTTCAAAATCGGTAAGAGGGCTAAGTGCATGTGATGGATATTGATACAGTGAATGGTGGGGATGCACCTTATTTGGACCCTGAATTGTTGCAGCTTCCCGAAGTGTCTCCGTATGTGCTTAAAGCAAGTCCTCAGCTTGCTGAGGATTTGTTCTCTCAGTGGCTCTCACTTCAAAAAACCTGTCGACTGGTACTTTTCTTGTTTTCTTGTTTATGAAACTATCAACATCAGATAATTGACAGTATAAACTATTTGTTGGCTGTAGACAATTGATGATAATAAGTAATGAAATCGGGTATGAATTAAGTGATGCTGTTATAATGTGTGATTAATTAATGGGGTAGCTAATTTACAGAGTCAAAATGGTTTTATTCCCTGGTAACTACTTTATAAATGCAGTTTATTGTGACAGCCACAATTTATTCAGCAGGGACCTGGACGACTTGTTTCTTTTTTATTTATCTGTAACAACTGTTGTCATTTTAGCTATATTTTCAGCATTGTTAGCCTGTGTTTTCTGTTAGTCATTTCTCTTGCCCCAGCTCCATTGTCCACTTTGCTCTTCTCGTCCAAATTTTGATTGCTAGTCCCTTTCTAGTTTCTACACATGTATGGATACCTTCCACCCCTTATCCTGGCTTGAATCTGGGATATGTGGTGCAATGGCATAGTCTGCCAATTCATTGCATTTGATTTTGCATCTCTCTCTCTCTATCTGTGAGTGCGTGCACTCGCACATACCCAGATCCAGGAAAGAGCTCTCAGAGATCTTTTTTTTCTTTTGAAAGATACATGAGTGAAACAATCGACCTATTGACATTGGAAGAATCCAAATCTTTCCCTCAGTAATCTTTCAATGCATTGTGGTTTTAGTTTGAAGAATTGAAAAAATTGTGAGAATTCTCTAGCTATTATTAGTTGTTGACTCTAAATTGGAACTCTTTTTTTTTTTAATCTTTTTGGATGGTATCAGTTCCTTCTACTTCCATTTTGGCAAATGCGTTTGAGTATGTTTTATCTGATCTTGTTCTAAACTGTTTATACTTGAGTTTAGGTGAAATCCTTAATTAATGATGGAAAATTTGGCAACCCCATTTATGTATCTGGGATCTCTGGTAATGTGAATGGTGGAGGCCATTCTTTGCCTTCCGTGTTTCCTGCTGGCAGTGCACCTCCACTTTCACCAAGAAGTTCTTCAGGTTCTCCACACATGTCTAAGCAAAAGACAAATGCTTCTTCATTGGGTTCTCCAATGAAATTAGTTCATGAACCAGTACAAGAAGTTGTACCTCAGGTTGCACCTACTCCTGACAGTTGCTGTTGTAAGATACAGCTTTAATTGAGATTCAATTGCTGGATTGGAAATTCAAGTTTTTATGACTGATTAAGGCTAAGTATTAAATTCTCACAATGTTTACATATTCATGTACTTGCAGTTCTATTTTCAAAATGGTCGACTGCCACCAATTGAACTGAAAGAACAATGTTTCTCTAGAATTAATCAAATTTTCAGTAATCATCCGGATGGATTGAAGATAGATGGTTAGTACTGTAATCAATCTATGTATCTTATCTCCTTTTCTTATAATTATATATTTGCTTCGATACTAGGATAGAGGAGAACAGTACAGCATCTACAGAATACTTATATTTCTTCTTTTGTTATGTAGAATTTAAACCTGTGACAAAGGAACTCTGCAAGCTACCATCTTTTTTCTCCTCTGCACTTTTTAGAAAGATAGATATTGATTGCAGTGGGATAGTGACAAGGTATGCTCTTGTTTGTTTACTATCTGTGGTATATCATTAAGAACATTTTAATTTAGCATTATTTCTCATCTTTTGTTCAGCATTTGGCGATTATGATTGACCTTTTATGCTATTTAGCTTACTCTGGTTGTCTTTGTTTATTTCATGCTGATTTTATATTATAAATTCAGAGCTTCTGTTATATCTTCCAGAGCAGGTACACTTGGTTAGTTTTAAATTTACCATGTGCACCATAACTTCCTCAGAATTACATTTTTTGGATGGCTACAGGTTTATTTAAATCCTGTTATACCCAAAAATACAGTGAATACTGGAGTTTTACTCAGTAAATCACTAATAACTAAAAGATCATTTTGTTTAGAGCTGTTTCGTTTGAAGTGGATACCTCACTTGGAATTTGTCAAGCCCTCTTGTCTCATGATTTTGGTATTTTTTTTGGTCTTAGCTATAGAGTTTGGATTCCCGCCGGGCAGGCTTATTAAAGGGGTGAAGCACTTCCTCTCAAGTTTTAAAGGCGCTCCATACTTTCAAATTTGAGACCTCTAGTTAAAGGAAGAGAGACCCTTGTCATCTCATCTCACCTCACCCATTGAGGGTTATGATTTTGGTATTATGTTAACTGTATTGTAGTATTGCTTTGATGTGGGGTAGCAAGGTTAGGTTTATTCTTTGACAATATTTACTGCATTTTGGGAATGAACGATTACTTGTTTGCATATTTTGCGATCCTTCTAGTCCTTTTTTGAACATTTGAGTGAAAATTTGCTAGGTTTTCAGTTTTTTAGTTGTTTTCAGGGATGCATTCATCAAGTATTGGCTAGATGGCAATATGCTGGTGATGGATATAGCAACTTGCATAGTCAACATTTTAAAGCAGCCAGAAAGCAAATACCTTAGACAGGTTTGTCTTGCAATCTCCATAATTTTATTGGTTACGCATGTTGATGTTGGCATGTTATATTTTGCTTCCAGGCAGTCATGATTTAAAATATCGCTAGTTGTTTGCCAATTAATGGACATATTGTCATTTCCTTTTTGTGCTTTTGAGCAGGTCGACTTCAAGCCTGTTCTTCAAGAACTTTTGGCAACGCATCCAGGGTTAGAATTCTTGCAGAGCACACCTGAATTTCAAGAAAGATATGGTATGCTCCTATCAGGAGGCACTTCATTTTTTTCATTGGCTAAACTTGGATGTGATATTTAACACTTCAATTATGAAAGTGAAGTTTTTGGTCCTTAGTTAAATAGTTTCCTCCTTCCACAAATGTTCTGTTGTACAAAATTTAATTCTGTCTGTCTCTCTACTTGCCATGCACCTAACTAACCCATCTGCATCCATGTATGCACACATACATATTCTGAATTGTCAAAACATAGGTTTGATATGAGGAAGGATTTCTCAAACAGGGTTCAGGATGTAAGATGGGTGAACTGCCGTTTGAGGGAGGCTTTTATTGAATAATATGTTATGACAATTCCCAATTTTGGTTGACTGAAACAGACTGCCATTGTGCATGGGTCTTTCATCTTTCTGTGTTTATGTATCCAATGCAGAATTTTTTGTGTTTACTTTTCAGCATGGAATAATTTCATGGGATTTAGCTGCCTTACTAAAGGAAATGGTTTATGTCCTTTTGCATACCAGTAAGATATTGTAAATATAAATGACTTGTGAACTTTAGTCAGATAAACCTTGGAGATTCAGCTGGTGGAAAATTGTATATTCTTTCAACCACAAGTGTGATTGTAGGTTAATAGTTGATTGATCTCATATCTTGCCAGAGGCATATATAGTTTAGGGTATAGTTGAGATGAGCTATAATTGTCACATCCGTGAGTTAGACCCTGACCGTATACGTGTACTGCGGTCGTTTATACTGCAGTATAAAGGCGTACGATCGTAGTCTAAATACGGATAAATACATAAAAATTTAATTATATTAATATGATAAAATGAATAGGAATTTTATTAAATGGAACAATGCAATTTCGTGTTATGCATGCAAATCGAGATGACGGGCCGGACCGAAATTTGAGTTTTTTTGCTCGGTAGTGAAATTATAATTTAAGCATACCAAAATATGAAAAATATTATTTTAAAGTCATAGGTGGAGTTATAAGGTGAAATTTTAAGATTAAGGGTTTGAATTGTGGAAATAAGATCCTTAGTACAAGTTTGCAGCCTGATATTTGATATTTCAGATAAGGAGTTAGAGAAAGACGATTATGATCACAATGGAGTCGATGTGATCGAAATTTAATTTTAAGATTTTTAAAACTGATAAATTAGAAATCGAACGGCGGATGAATTTTTATGGGTGAAATTAAGAAAAATGATTAACCCGTAAAAACTCGATTTTTGCACCGGTGGTCATTTTGAAAAATCGAAGAGACCGTTTCGAAGAAAAAATTATTTTATAATTTTTGGAATATTTAATTTGATGAAATTGAATTATTTAGAGGTTGAATTTTGGAGAATTAAAATTAATTATGAAGAAAAATGAAGAAAATATTTGATTGGTTGGAAAATTTTTAAGTCAAAATTAATGGAAATGTGATTGGGCCATATGTCAATATTATGGGATAATTAATTGTGCTATTGGCCAATGAGGAGATGGATTAAGAAATTAATTAAGATTAATTAATTTAATTGAGTATAAATAGGACAAAAATCTACAAAATATCAAAAATCCATTTCTTCTTCTTCTTCTTGTGTGACCGTTCACCATGGGAGCTGGATTAAGCTTCTCCTTCACCTTAAGTTTACAAGATTACTAATAATCAAGTGTTTGGAGCAAGGAAAAATAATTGGTGGGTGAAGAAAATAAAGAAAATTTGGAAGAAAATTATTTCTTTGGCCAAAAAAATTCAAGAAAATTTGGAGGTAAGTTTTTATTCACTTTTTCTTCAAATTTATATGGATTTATGTTGGATTTGATGGTTGTTTAAATTAGAAATTGAAGTTGTGGTGTGTTGTTGGTTGAAATTGCTTGATGGAAAAATTAGGGTTTATGGAAAAAATCTTGAAAAATTAGAGAAAAATAGGAAATGAAGAGAATAAGGCTTGAGGATGATGGATTGGGTGAATAATTGATGAAAATAAATTTTAGGAATTTTTGTAGAATTTTTAGAGAATTTCCATAATTATGGTTAAATTTTGGAAAAATTATTTTGGAGGAATTTTGCCTTAAATTGAAGATAATGGAGTTAATTGGAGTGTATGGAAGTAGAAAATAAATTTTGGGATGGAAGAAAAATTTAATAGGATTTTTGGGGAATTTTTAGATTTTTAGCCAAATTATGGAAAAATTTATTGGAAGTTGTGGAATATTATTTTGGTGAAATTGATGATGGAAAATGAAAGAAAATGAGTTAAAGTGATGATAGAAATTTATTTGGAATTTTTAGAGTATTTATTGGATTAATAAAAATTCTTGAATTGGAAATGAACACTAGAAGAATAAAAGAAATACATGGAGAAAAATAGTTTTGGAGGCAGAAAAATAAAGGAAATAAATTATTATAAAATAAAATTAATATTTAAATTTTTTATCGCACCGGGAAGCGTGATAACGACCAAAACAGGAATTTATGCATTAAACATGCATAATAAGAAAATTTTTAATTATAGGATTTTGATATTCGTGAGAGCGAAAAATTTAAATTTTGCTAGATTTTAAGTCGTAAAGGGTTCAATAACTAATCAAAATTTTTTATCTTTAGGCGCGACGTTGGACCAGGCGCCAACCCGAGATAAAAGGAAAGAGCCGACGGATACCGGCAAAACGTAAAAAGGTTAGTGCAACTACCCTTATAATATTAGTCATATAAATATAATTTATGTGAAAATTGGAATTTTTGCAATTTTTGAGTTATATATATATTTTTGTATTCCAAAAAAATTTAAATGTTAAAAATTATCTATGATGATAATTATTTTGATATTGAAAGAATATTTATTCATTATCTGAAAAATGAAGTGAATTATGATTTTGAGAATTTTTCCCACATGTTAGCCTAGACGTGAACTAGGGTATTGTTGGCATGCCAATAGGGTAGAAATTATGGTCCTGTGCATTTATGTGGACCAATGAAATATTGTGATCCTGTGCATTTCTGTGGATCACCTGATATAATTGTCAGTCCTGTGCATTTCTGTGGGCTGAGTCATATTACATTTGGATCCTGTGCATTTCTGTGGATCCTAAGTTGGGAAGTAATATGATACCCCTTTGATTCCCTAGGAGCAAGTCTATGACGTTATAATATGTGGGTATATGAAAAATATATTATTAAGAATTCAGCGATGTTTGAATTATAAAAATATTGTATTGTGAGATTTACAGAAAAATGATGGAAATTTTGAATTGATTTTATTTTAAATACATGTTTTATTTTAATGATTATTATTATAAGAGTTTTTGCACCACTGAGTTATATACTCAGCGCGAGAGTTTGTTTTCTCTCGCGTAGGTTAACAAGGTAGCGGAGAGCGTCTTGATTTGTAGATAGAGACGTTGATTAGAGACTGCATTATGGAGCACAGCAGTAGCAGTGGTAGCCACCCAGAGCGGGTTGATATTTTTTATTATATTTTGATATGTATATATACAAGTTTTTAAATTTCATTACAGCATGTATATAAATAAAATAAAAAGGTGTGTCTATAATATTTTAGTATATATTTTAAATTTCTTATATTAAATATGTTTAAAATTAAAGAAGTATTTTTGGAGAGTTTTATTTTCTGTAGCACCTTTTATCCGTCCGGTATACGGATAGGTGTACGGAAGGGTAAGGGGTGTTACAATTATGCCTGAAATTTGAGATAAGAGTATAGTTGCACCAAGTACATGTTTGACTTACATTTCACTTGAATTTTTGAAATAGATTGCATTATGGTGAAAGGTTATGTATACTACCTTATTACTATTGTATGATTAATTCGCCAAAAACATATCAATAATGCAATTTTTTTTTATTCAAAATATAAATTGGATGTTTGAATTTTGGATGAAAGTTGATTGAGTTGATGGCTTAAGAAAGAGGCCAAACAATGCATTTGTAAATCCAAATAGGTCCTGGTCAAATAATAGTATTATAAAAAAGGTTGCATCATCCAGCTAGTCATTTTGGTTAGTCATCTTTATAGTTTTTTTTAATATTCTCTTTCATTCTCGTTATATTTGTCCACAAATTAATTTTCCCTTTAAATATTGATTTCTATGGCCGGCTGAAACCGTCATATTCCGAATATTCTACTACATTAATAGACAATTAGGGAGCTGAAACGTAGTGATCTCATTGCTTCCATGCAACATGCAGATGAGGAGGAGGACATTAACAAAGTCATAAGGTTGGTACTCCAGCAAACTCTTATATTAGTAGTATATGGAGTGTTAACTATTGACATTATATCCAACTTTAGTGAAGGGATTACATTTTGACTTCAATGTGACTACACTGCAAGTCTTCATTTGAGTATATAAACATCATTGCTGGAGCTGTAAAAAATTTATCTGGCTGCTAAATTTATTTGAGACTACTCAACTTAACATGGGACTTACTAATGCTGTAATTGCATTTTAAGAATATTATATTACAGTTCAAAATAACATGTTCTATTCTCATATGGTACATGGATATTTCCAAAAAACTTACAAGTGGAGTTATTGACATGTTTAAATCAATTAATTATTTATTAATGTGGTTTAGTTAATTTGTTCCCCTTTCATTTCAGGTACTTTTCTTATGAGCATTTCTATGTTATATATTGCAAGTTCTGGGAGCTGGATACGGACCATGATTTCTTGATTGACAAGGAGAACCTCATCAGATATGGTAACCATTCCCTTACCTACAGGATTGTTGATAGAATATATTCACAGGTTAGTTGTATTCATATATTGCCTCCATCTCTGAAGTTTGTGTCAATTTAACTTCTGTTTTCAAACTACGAGGGGCAATGACCTGAACAAGGTGCACACCATTGTCATATTTGTGCTCTAATTCCATTTCAGGTACCAAGAAAGTTTACTAGCAATATTGAAGGGAAGATGGGACATGAAGATTTTGTTTACTTTATGCTCTCAGAAGAAGACAAATCAGCTGAGCCTAGTCTTGAATATTGGTAGAGTTTGCTTTCCCTGTTCATTGTTAATCTTTTGTTTTCTTCTTGGAGATATGTAAATGTTTAAATAGATTATATTGCATGGCCATCTCCAATTTTAGTGCTTGCACTAGTTTGTTCAATTCCTGCAACTACCAAGAAAGGAAGCTCTTGATATTTGTTTTGGGTACTTTCGGTATGATCAGCCATTAAACGTTAGTGATTGATGTTTAGCCTGCAAGAGTGGTAGCAAATCCGTCTGTTGCTTTAGTTAGCCATGTTTTATGATCTCTTCTGTTGAAATGGTTAATGTTACTGGCTTCTGTTTGCTTTTGGCATTTGGGTGAAAGTAGCAATCATATGTAAATGTTTTACTTGAGCTTCCTTTGCCAAGGGTATGTCTTAGACTGATATCCTTATAATTATTCATGAGTTGTCTTTTGCATAATAGCATTGATGTTGATGTTTGATGTTTAATGTTAAGCCGCAAAATTGTCTTAATGTTCGACTATTCACATGGTATAATATCACTCAAAATTTCATTGGCATGGACAGACTTTCATGACTATTTTATTTGTAGCAGACATAATCCTTGTGTATTGCTTGAATTTCATGGTGATGACTTATGATTATGTTTATTCATTGGGTTACAAACTTAAGATACCTCCCAATTTTTAATGGATCTGGTGCTATCCCCAAAAAATCAATGGTTGCTCTTACTATATTGAGGCATGCCATTTTTTTTTGTCAAATAACCCCTTCTAGGAATCCCAAACAATGCAAGAATTGCCATATCACTCCTTTTTTTTTGGTCTTACTATACCTACCAATTTTTAATAAATGGTTCTATTCTGAATGAAACAATGGTTGCTCATACTATTCTGAGGCATGTCATTTTCTGCCAAATCACTCCTTTCAGGAATCCCAAAGAAAGTGCAAGTGTTAGCATTTGAAGACATATGCCTTTGATGACTATTCCAATCATTAAATTAACTATTGCATTGCAGTAAATTTGTTCCTCTAATGAAAAGTGAACTTGTACTCCATGACCAAGTTTGCAATCTCTTATCCCGGGATCATTGAGTTCTTTATCGACATCAGGGTGCTGTTCTCCTTCATCAATTACTTGGTTTAGTCATTTGAGAAATTGATAACAATAAAAAAACCCTAGAATCAAGGCCTACACCAAAGGATCACTTTGAGATGGGGAATTTGTTTCTGATTGGATGACCTGTGCATGTTTTATCTCATCAAGTTGCTTTAGCAGGTTCAAGTGCATAGATTTGGATGGCAATGGTGTTTTAACACCCAATGAAATGCAGTTCTTCTTTGAGGAGCAGCTGCACCGTATGGAATGCATGGCCCAGGAGCCTCTTCTATTTGAGGATATCTTGTGTCAAATAGTTGATATGATTGCACCAGAGGTGAAAACTTATTTCATTCAGATACTCTAGAATCTTCTGTTTCTGTATGATTTAGCTGAATTGATGTGGTTTTATTTGCAGAGAGAAAATTTCATCACACTGCGTGACTTGAAATGCAGCAAGCATTCAGGAAATGTTTTCAATATTCTTTTCAATCTTAATAAATTTGTAGCTTTTGAAAGCCATGATCCATTTTTAATTCACCAGGTATATTGAGTGCTCTGTTGATGTTTAGTTTCTGATCAAGTGGGGAGGAGGGGGTGGTTGAGGAGTGATAACTTGTATGAATTTGCATTATTTTGGTTTGAACAGGAGCGTGAGGATCCAACTTTGACAGAGTGGGATCGCTTTGCACATAGGGAGTACATCAGACTTTCAATTGAAGAAGATGTGGAGGATGTCTCAAATGGAAGTGCAGATGTTTGGGATGAATCACTTGTGGGTACTTTTTGACTTGATGAGGTAAATTTCATTTGGAGGTCAAGAATGACATGTGGACTTCCTTCAAGAGAAAGACGGTTACAATTCTGAGTTTTTTTTTTTTTTTGTGTCAAATGGGTTTTCTGAAATATCAATTTTTGAATTTTTAAGTTTTTTGCAATTGATTTAATGGATGTTAAATATGTTATAGAAGTTTTCACAATGTGTTGTAATGTTTTCTGCAATTTGAGCTCAATTTTTATAATCCTTTTGTTTTTGCAGCTGTCCATGACAGTGCCTCTTGTTGATTTATCGCACTTTAGCATTAAAGGAAGATTGCTCCTTTGTGCATAGCTCATCAAGATATATGCAAGATTGGCTATATATTTCAAGGTTGGACATGACTTCGACATATTGCTCAAACAGGCAAATGAATTGCAATCAAATTTAGCAGCACTCCAAATTTTGGCAATCTTAATTTCAGGAATTGCTTTGTAATTGCAATTGAATTAAGCTGCATTTCTGAAGGGAAAGACAGCTGCTTTCTGGTGATTGATCATCACCCAGGTAAAGCAAGTCCATCACAGTTGCCATCGATTAGCTATGTTATCAAGTACATTTTTGGTTGATTTTTTTTTTTTCCCTTTGTGCTTCTTTATGGGAAAGGTAGCTGTTGTCCTTGCCCTGCTCCTCTAAGCTTGGTGTGGCTAATTTTGTTCATCAAATAATGATCTACACCATCCTCATCCTTCTATTTTCTTCAGTTTTTCCGGTTTCTATGCACAGTTAATGTCTATATGTTCTGCTTGTGGATTTATGACCAACAAGCGGTAATTGTAAAAAATAGGAGGTGAAAAACATGCTTTTTCTGATCTGATGGTTGTTTGAATAGGCTGGTACACCCTATATATCTTGCATTTTCAGTTATCTGGGGGTAAAAATGTACAAGAGGAAATGGCATTCACGAAGATGACATTGTTGGAAAGTGGAAACACATTAGATATATCGGTTCAGAAATTTACCAATCTTCATGAGAAGTTAAGCTCACTATGCATTTTAGGTGATTCCCAGTTTTTCATTAAAATACACTGTTCATTCTTAGGGAAATCTTCTGTGGAAGTGTAATATTGTATTTATTTCAAGAGCCACATAGCTTAATTCTATGCATAAACTTAGGCTTCAGAAGGTTTTGTGCGATCCAACTTGATGCTTTGTTTTTCTATTTCTCCTAGTACTTTAGGGTTAGGTTGTTAGTGAGGATCAATTGCTATAGAGCTGTGGATTGCTAACCAAATCTTAGTCCAAATATTGATTAATATTCATATTACACCTGCCTCCTAGGGGGCTTCGAAAAACATAAAGAAGAAACAATAAGCCTATAATGTGATAATGGGTGATACCTTGATTGAAACTGCCCTACGTTCGACCGATGCTTTAAGAAACATAAAGATATAACCCATAATGTTCTTGATTATCAAACATAAGAACAAAATCTTATTTGTGCATTTACTTACTAAAAGCTAAGAACTGAATCGGTGTCACTGCGTTATGTTAGGAGAGGGCCCATCACATGTCTACGACGACTTGATGTGCTTCCTCCCTTGGAACATATGCTTGTTACTTTCTTTTTCTTTTTTGGCATTTGTCCTAAACTATAATTTATTTTTCTTAGAAAAGGATCGTCTATTTTTTTCAATATGCCCCTAACTAATTTTCAAAAATGTAAGTGAATTCTAACTAATATTCAAATATGCAAGTGCATTTAGAATTCAAACTACATTAATTAAACTTTCTTATTCTTTATAAAAATAAACGTTACAACCATTATGGGACGAAGAAAATAATTTTTGTAAATTTTCCCATGAAAACACTTCCCTGCGAACCATGAGTAGAAGCGCTCGACCATGAATAGAAAAATCTTATCCAATGTTTCTCTCAGGGCCTCAGTTGCATTTGACGTAACAACCCCTATCCACAAATTTTTCTTGTTTCTACTCAAATCTTCCAAAGGATGATCGAATCAACTTGTTAAATTCATCCAAGTCACTTTATGCTTTATATTAGAGTGTTTGAGATTGTTATTAGGTGTCCAAAAAATATATTTAAAATTTTTTAATTTAATTAACTGATTTTTTTAATTTTTTATAAACTGGTTTCTCAAATTTACTTTTGAGAAAAATATCTATTTACTTGTTTCTTTCCAAAACAGTTTTTAAAATTCAAAAAAATTAAAAATAAATTTTTTTCTACCGATCTTAAAAAAGTCTCTCTCCCTAAGATATTTGGAAAAGAATGTCACTACGAAAACCAAATCCTCCACTCTCCTGGAACTCTCACATTTAATATCGCATAAGTCTATTTAAAGAATCGATGGCTCATATGATTATTTTCACAAGAATAGGACTCAAAAATTTTGGTCTATTAACTATCATTGATTCCTTCCGAAAGGGTCAATGATAATTGGTTTCCATAACTAACTAGCACAAATGAAAATACAAAAATATACTGAAACGTAATTCATGACAAAAAAAAAAAATGGACAGGTACACAAACAAATTCTAAGCTGTCTCCTTTTCAAGTTTTGCAAGTTCCTGCCTGATGATGCCTCCCCTCTGCAGAAACAATTGTGACCCATTAAGCTTGGAAACACATAATGGTTTGCAAAGTTCTTTTCGCTATTGCAAATATTAAATTTTCATGAATTTTCATAAAGTAGATCTACTTAGATACTCTTATTCACAGCTGTGAGCATTTCTAACACCACCCTTAAGAAACAGCCAAGCACTGTGCTAAGACTCAGAAACCCTGTGATGTCAGGCAAGTGATGCCCAAACTAAAAAGTTTGATGTGTATGTCAGATGGAGCAATTGCCTCTAAAAGCATCGCGCTCAATGCAAAAAAATCTGAACCTAAACATTTATGGTCCTTAAAAAACTACAAATAGAACGTTGAATAAAGCAAAAGTTTTGCATACCTTGATCTTTGCCAACATGAGCTTGAACCTATCAAAATCGTTACGTTAGGCCCTCCTCTTCTGCACAATGAGCTTCCTTCCCCACGAACTGTTCTCCCACTTGTTCTTCACATCTGTCATAAACGATAAAAAATCTTTTAAATCATAGGACTTGTCCGTATCAAAAACAAGACAAATTTAAACTACTTGACAAGAACCAGCTTTCTCCAAGGCTTCAATTAAAGCTTTCTTCTTAGGAACTCTTTTAATGTCAATCTTGATATCGGTGATTGATAGCCTCTTGAAGTTCATTTGACTCCTAACCATATCAGGAGCGTCAACAAGAGCCTACATAACAAAAAATATTTTACACATGAATCATAACACGTAAAATGTTGACTATCAAAATAACAGTCACGTTGGTTGTATTTATAATAAATTACAATAAAAAGATCACGAAGTAAAACAATGAAAAGGCTTGCAAAGAATGAGAGAAAAGGCGCCTTGTGCATGCGACTTTCAAATAACTCCGACAGTAAAGATTATTCTGGCAAAAATAAATCAGCCCAACAAAACCAGGTTGGCTTCTAAAACTGAAGAAGCATGCTAAAGAGCTTTCTAAACTCATCTCAAATGTCCCCACTGCATAACAGTAACTATCGTTTAAGATGAAATGACCTGATTATTAGGCTACACAACTGCTCCAAGGAAAATAGCAATTAACTGAACTGAAAGCTAGACTTGCAAAGGTAATTGCAGCCTGAAAAAATCTGTGAGAAGAAGTTCAAAAACCAACAGAACATTGAGAAAAAAAGAGGTACTTGATTTTTTTTTTCCCGCCATTTTCTCAGGGGGTAGGAGCTATTAATGAGAATGAAAGTGTTGCATTCCAAAATAAACCATCTAAGCATGCCTTCACGCTAAAATCACTAAAATAGCTAACCACATGAAATCTAAGCTAAAATTATTTCAGAGAGAATGATTCAGAATGTATTGTTTCTTGAAATTTAGGCAGTAAAATGAGGCAATGAGAAGAAACACGGGCAAGAACAAGTAAAGGCAGAAAAACCAATATGATAAAGCAAACGAATTAAGTAAATAGCCTCTTCTGATCGATAACATCGACGATGACGACAAGTTTCCCGTATTCTTTGCCATAGTTAACCAGAGCCACTCTCCCAATCTCCACGTTCCTCTTGAACGGCTGCACTCAAAAAATAAAACAGATATATAAAATAAAAAATGGCGATAATATTGACATAGCAAATAAAGAAGAATTACGTTGACGGAGAAAATAAAACGAGAGAATCAAAGAAACAGAGCAATGGCATAGGCAACCAAACATAATAATTGGATCATATTCTCACCATTTTCGGCCGATTAACTGTGGAAAGAGGAGACAATGGGAAAGAGGCGCAACTAGGACTCACATGCGAGGTTTTGCCAACACAAGAAATACTAACTGGTAGCTAGAGTTTCGTCCTCCGATCTTGGACACGTGTCATGTTTCTATTGGATATAATTTATTTTTTCTTTTTCAATTTTTTTTGTGAATCAATTTTAGACAATAAATAAATCATTAAGAAAAACCATTTAAATAATAGTAAGAGAAATGTGAGAAAAAAAAAAATAAGTCTCTCGTGTAGATATCATCCCTCTGATACTAATTAATAATAAAAAAAAATTGGTGTGGAGAAGAAAACCAATTTAGCATAATACTAGGTCACAAAATATAACAGAGAAACCTCTTTATTTGCTCGACCTGTATCGTTTTTCTCTCAATATAAAAGAATTATTATGTGCTCTGCAATCGATGGCACTACCAAAGGTTGAAATAGATATGATGTGTTTAACACATTATAATGGAATCATTGATTGTCTCTTGCCATGGCATTGATGATGGGAATAGTTATCTGAATTTTTGTTTTCCAATTTGATTTTTTTTAATTCGATAAAACAAGTTATTCAAAAAAAAAAAAAAAAATTGCTCAATTCAGATTCTTTGAAATCAATCTCATGGCAAGCTAATTTGGCTACTTTGCTCTTCACCTCCGTATCCCCACAAGCTTTTGCCTTAGACAACGCCCCTCCACCTACGCCATCACCGGTAGTTGATAACCTTCGTAGACCGGATGTGTTCAACTCCTATCTTTAGCTGTCTCTCTAGCTGTTTTAGTCCTTTAGTACTCAGTACTGATATATCTTCTCCAGCAAAATGCCTTAAAAAAAATTCCAACTTGAGTGAAGAGGACATAACAAATAATCCCAGTAATTAATTAATAATTACTTGAGTTTTGTTTCCAATGGTATCTACTGTTCTCTTTAACTCTTGAATCTCGTTTCCTGACCATGTACATGAATCTCCCTAATTTTTATTCTGTTTTGTTTTCAATTTTTATTTTGGTTTGATTTTGAAAAAATAGGTTAGGGATGTATGGTTAAGTAATCAGAATCAGATTGAATTTAACATGATTTTAAGGTGGTATTTACTTTCTAATCTTAAATTTAGTATTGAAATTTCATCTCTTGCATATAATCCAGACAATAGCAACAAGGCAGACAGAGAGATGAGAAGAGGAGAAGAAGAAAAGAGAGGAGAGAGGAAAAAGGGTAAGAAAAAGAGAGAGGAGAGAAAGAGAAAATATATAAAATAAAATATTTTATCGTTTTAATTGTTTCCTAACAAAAATGGTAAATCGGCAATGTTTTATAGTTTTAATTTTTTCCATTAAATGATAGTTGAGAAAAAAAAAAAACAGATACTATGGTGATATGAAAATCAGCATTGAATGTAGTTTATGTTGATAGGAATATAAATAACATTAATAGAAGAAAGAACAAAAAAAATTCAATTTTTCAGTCAAATAATCTTGAAAATTTTAGATAAGGGTATATGAGATAATTTTCAAGCTTGAAATGACTGATACGTACTGATTTGGCCATCTTGACTAATATAAGTTTGGCGGTTTAACGGCTCCTAATGATAAATGATAAATATGCTATGATGCGCTTCCTTCTCTCGTCCTTTTCTCCCTATTTATGTCATCCTTCCCCACGTTTCCAATGCAATGCTTTCTTTTGAAAACATGAAGCTCCTCCCTGGAAGATAAAATTTTGATTCTCTTACTTGATTATCTACGTCATTCGTTAATAAGGTATATAGAGTTTTAATCTTTTCTGAATTCTTATGACAGATTCTAGAAAGTGAAGATCTTTATTTAACTTTTAAAATATTTTCCTATGTTATGGTTCATTATCAGAAAGTTTTGTTCGAAAATTTTTCTGGGTTTCGTAATTTGATCATTTTTTTGATTTTCCATTGCCAAAATTCTGGGTCAGTTATAGCAAATGAATGTTATATGTTGATCGGAATAGGAACTACTTCTGTTATCCTTTTTTAACAAATGCCCATTTCAACTGATGAAATTCTTTAGCAACACGTAATCAATTTGACTGATTGGCTGTGGGGCATTGGAAAGTGTTTTTATGAAGAAATCAAAAGGATGTGAAGATATCGAGGCTTTCTATCCAATCAGACCCGAATGCCAAGCTGATGTTCCTAAGGCTCGTTTCAAGCCTAGGGTAATCTCCCTTTTTTTTTTTCGCTCTTTCTCTCCTTCATGCTTTCTTATTTTTTATCATTTATGATGTGATCTGGGCTAATGTCATATTTTGTTGTAATTAATTTATCGACCTTGGATTCTAGGTTGATTTTTCTGTCATTTTATCTCTTGATATTTTAATTCCTGTAATGGAGAAGAATGGAGACAAAAAAAAAATCTTGTGGTTCGAAATGAAAGCGCTCTTCTTTGCTTTATGATGTCCGACATAGTACTTACTGCCTAGCGTTTTAAGAGCTGTCGGGACTTATTTTATCATTTGTTGGTGGCTCAATAGCTAAATTCTAGTTAATATGAGCTTGTGATTTCACCCTTCCTCATGCTTTGATAGATAGAGGGTTTTTCAAACTGTACTTTTGTTCTTGTTTAAAATAGCCTACCTTTACAGGCTGGAAAAACTCTTAGTGCAAGAAGGTGGCATGCTGCATTCTCTGAAGATGGTCGTTTAAATATCGCAAAAGTTCTTAGACGGATCCAAAGAGGGGTATGCTTATTGTTGCCATTTTATATTCTTGTCCTAAATCGACAAATGCATTATGATGTGATTTTTCTTCTTATTCTTATTATTTTTTAAAGTTAGAATCCATGCACTCAAGGCGGAACTTTTTATCTTTAAATTGTATTTTAATGTTAGGGTGTTCATCCTACAATTAAAGGGTTAGTCTGGGAGTTCTTGTTAGGATGTTATGATCCTAATAGCACATTTGAGGAACGGAATCAGCTGAGGCAACACAGGAGGTAATGTTTTCCTTTGCACTGTGTCTAACGTATTCATATATAGTAAACTGGTTTATCCAAGTATTTTTTATTCTACTATAAAAAATGATGTTTTTCTTATAAGTGTATTATGTGTGAATATTTATGTCTTCACATCATATTAGATAACTTCTAAGTAGGTATTTATATATTGGCCAATGTTCTTTCCTTCCTATTTCTTCTTCTTCTTCTTCTTCGTCTCGCTCTATTATCTTTTGGGCTTAAACTTTGATTTGTTTTGTTATTGGCAGTGCATTTATATGATAGCGATACATGTTCAACATGAAAGCAATTCCAAATTTATTTATCATAACTTTTATATCAACTTCTTGTAGAAAGGGCCTTTAACCCATTTATTTAAAATTGTGGTTCTTGTATAGTGTATCAAATTATTCCTCTTATAATTTCATCCAAAACAAATGGTTGTTTCAACTTTGGGCATATCGATATTATTGAATTTGAGTCATTTTGCTAATTTCAGAAAAAGAAAAAAAAAACCCAGTTTATACAGTTTGATTCCACATCAAATACTGTTACTTAAAACCCTTTTTGCAAGTTAAAAATCTACACACTGCAGATCCAAAATATATTTAATTATAAGGAACTTTTCTTTGCTCTCTCTAACATACAATTTTTCTCATAAAGCATGTGTTTTGTCTATCATAAATCAGAGCTAGTTTACCCCTGAAATTGATTGCGTTGTAAGAGTTACTCCCATAGTTTTAAGTATAGAAGCATAGTCTCCGAGAAGACATTAAGTTATCTTGATCTCTCCTTATGGCTTTAGGTTGATTTAGTTAATCCCACTGGCACCTAGCATCTTGTTTGTTGATACTGCCTTGTTTCCAATTATGAACAGTTTAGATAACTTTTTTATTTTGAGAAAAAAAAACTTATATTCTTAATTCAAACAAATGTTTATTTGATCACGTTGGGTCTTAGGGAGCAGTATTACAGATGGAAAGCTGAATGTCAAAAAATGGTTCCAGTCATTGGTAGTGGAAAGTTTATCACGACACCTCTTATTACTGATGATGGACAACCAATTATTGATTCTATGGAAAACAATGATCAAGGAGGGCATTTAAGTAATGCTATTTCAGATAAGAAAGTGATTCGTGTTGAAATATGACAATCCCACATCGGAAAGAGATGATTTTTCTACCATAGCATTAGGCTATAAAAGGATTTCATCCCCTCTTAACAATTCATCCCAAAAACACCAATCCATCTACTTCTAAGATTGGTTGTTTTTCCTCTCTCTCTTGTAATATTTCACTTTGTAATATTTCTTTGAAATAGTGAAATATTATTTTAGTAGTGTCCGAGGACGTAGGCATAATTGGCCGAACCTCGTTAAATTCTGGTGTTCTTTTTATTTCTATTTAATAGCTATTGTCGGGTCTTGTACTTTGTGATATATTGTGCTTTAAATTATCTTAGAAAAATTCTGTCACCAAGACTCAAGAGTCTAAGGAAGTTGGTTTTAAGGGAGACCATTTGTGACTCCACCAACTACCTGGGAATTTTTCTTTGTCTTAATTTTTGGCACAATTACTCATTTTGGTGGAAACTAACCCGATTTCCACAACAATTGGTATCAGAGCCAAGGTTACTGAGTTATATGCTCTGTGGTTGCGGCGTAAGCTGATCTTCCACATCAGAAAGGTTTCCTTGGATTCTTGGGTATTCCGCATTTGAAAGCTATTAAATAGTCTTAAAAAGGAAATGGCAAGAGACGGACAAAAATCCACAATGGACACAACAGCTTCTACTTCATCAATTTTGGCGAGAACTGCTGTGGCAAATACGAGAATTGCAGTGGAGATTTTTGATGGTACAGGCCATTTCGGCATGTGGCAAGGTGAAGTTCTAGACGCCTTATTTCAGCAAGGCTTAGACATTGCCATTGAGGGAGAAAAGCCAGAAGGTGCAGATGAGAAGGAATGGAAGACAATCAATCGTTTGGCATGTGGTACAATTCGATCGTGCCTGTCCAGAGAGCAGAAGTATGCCTTTTGTAAAGAAACTTCTACAAGTAAATTGTGGAAGGCACTGGAGGAAAAATTCTTGAAAAAGAGCAGTCAAAATAAGCTTCATATGAAGAAAAGACTGTTCAGATTCACATATATTCCTGGTATCACGATGAATGATCACATCACCAATTTCAATCAACTTGTAGCAGATCTGATGAACTTGGATGTGACATTTGAAGATGAAGATTTGACCCTAATGCTGTTAGGATCCCTTCCTGAGGAGTTTGAGTTTCTAGAAACTACTCTACTCCATGGGAAAGCTGAGGTGTCTCTTAGTGAAGTATGTGCTGCACTATACAACTATGAATTGAGGAGAAAAGACAAGAAGGATAGCACCAGTGGAGCAGCTGAAGCTTTGATAGTAAGAGGCCGTTCGAAAAATAAGAACAGGGGAAAGAAAGACAGATCAAAGTCCAAAGTGGGCAAAGATGAATGTGTCTTTTGTCGAGAAAATGGGCACTGGAAGAAAGATTGTCCTAAGTTGAGAAGCAAATCTGGCAAAGGCAAGGCTGTTGCAGATTCAAATGTAGCTGAATGTGATGATTCAGATTTTTCATTAGCATTGATGCCATCAATAAGCAGTTCGACTGCTTGGATCCTGGATTCAGGCTGTAGCCACCATATGTGTCCCAATCGGGAATGGTTTTTCGATTTTAAAGAAATTGAAGGTGGAGTTGTCTATACAACAAATGACAGCCCTTGCAAAACAACTGGAATTGGTTCAATCTAATTGAGGAATCGTGATGGATCAATCAGAACTCTGACAGACGTAAGATATGTGCCCAGTCTGACGAAAAACCTTATTTCTATGGGAATCCTTGGGAGAAAGGGTTTCACTATAATCATTAAAAATGAAGTAATGAAAGTTATATCTGGAGCACTTGTGGTGATGAGAGGAGTTCAAAGGAGCAACAACTTGTATTACTATGAAGGCAATACAGTTGTTGGAACAACAACAGCAGTTTCTAGTGATGACCATGAGCTAGAAATAACCAGATTGTGGCATATGCGCTTGGGGCATGCAGGCGAAAAATCCTTGAAACTTCTGGCGAATCAAGGATTATTGCAAGGAGTGCGAACCTGCAAATTAGACTTCTGTGAGCATTGCATCAAAGGGAAGCAGACGAGAGTGAAGTTTGGCACTGCAATCCATGATACCAAGGGTATTCTGGATTATGTTCACTCAGATGTATGGGGTCCTTCCAAAACTGCTTCAATGGGAGGTAAACACTACTATGTTACCTTTGTTGATGATTGTTCAAGAAGGGTATGGGTGTATACAATGAAGACAAAGGATGAAGTGTTGGAAGCTGTTCTCATCTAGAAGAAGATGGTAGAAACTCAGACGGGCAGAAAGATCAAGTGTCTTCGAACAGACAATGGCGGAGAGTACACAAGTGATCCCTTCATGAAAGTTTGCAGAAATGAAGGAATTGTTCGACATTTCACTGTCAGAAATACACCACAACAGAATGGGGTGGCTGAACGCATGAACCGAACTCTACTGGAGAAAGTTCGGTGTATGTTGTCTAATGCTGGATTAGGCAGACAGTTTTGGGCTGAGGCTGTAACATACGCATGTCATCTCATTAATCGTTTGCCATCAACTGCTATCAATGGCAAAACACCTTTGGAGGTGTGGTATGGAAAACCTGCTACAGATTATAATTCCTTACATGTGTTTGGTTCCACTGCATACTATCATGTTAAGGAATCAAAGTTAGATCCAAGGGCAAAGAAAACTATCTTTATGGGGATATCATCTGGTATCAAAGGATATCGACTATGGTGCCCAGAGACGAAGAAAATAATCTTTAGTAGAGATGTTACCTTTGATGAGTCTACCATGTTAAAGGTAACAAAGGAGCAGACGGATGGTTCTCCACAGCAGGTGGAGGAAACTCCCAAACAGGTGGAGTTTGATAGAAGAAGAATTGTTGATCCAGCAATTGTAGAGTCTGATAAAATTACTCCTACGGAAGAAGAGGAGATAATGGTAGAAAATGGATCAGATGAGGAAGCAGAGGTTTCAGCACAAGAACCTCCTCAGCAACTTGAGCCAATTGCACTACGAAAGCCGAAAAGGAAGATTAAGAAACCTGCTCGACTTGAAGATATGACTAATTATACATCTTCAGTAGATGATGAGATTCCTTCCACTTATTGTGAAGCTATTCAAAGCTCAGAAGAAGAAAAGTGGAGAAAGGCTATGGAAGAAGAGATGCAGTCCCTTGAAAAGAATCAGACATGGAAGCTAGCAAGTCTGCCAAAGGAAAAGAAAGCGATTGGCTGTAAATGGGTTTATGCAAAGAAAGACGGATTTCCTGATAAGAATGATATCCGCTACAAGGCAAGATTGGTAGCTAAAGGCTACGCTCAGAAGGAGGGAATTGATTATAATGAAGTGTTTTCTCCAGTTGTAAAACATTCCTCCATAAGAATACTGCTGGCTTTGGTAGCACAATTTGATCTGGAACTAGTTCAGCTGGATGTAAAAACTGCATTTTTACATGGAGACTTAGAAGAAGAAATCTACATGACTCAGCCAGAAGGATTTAAAGTTGCTGGAAAAGAAAATTTGGCGTGCAAGTTGAGCAAATCGTTGTATGGATTGAAGCAATCTCCAAGACAGTGGTACAAACGATTTGACAAGTTTATGATAAGGCAGAAATACACAAGAAGCAAATATGATCATTGTGTATATTTACGCAAGCTACGGGATGGTTCCTTTATCTATCTTCTCCTTTATGTTGATGATATGCTGATAGCTTCGAAAGATGAAGGAGAGATTCAGAAGTTAAAAGCTCAACTAAATCAGGAATTTGAAATGAAGGATTTAGGGGAAGCTAAGAAGATTCTCGGTATGGAGATATGCAGAGACAGAAAATTGGGGAGACTTTGTTTGACTCAGAAACAATATCTGAGAAAAGTACTAAAGCGTTTTGGGATAAATGAGAATACAAAACCAGTTAGTACTCCACTTGCTCCTCATTTTAAGCTCAGTGCATCTTTATCTCCGAAAAGTGATGAAGAACGAGAATATATGTCAAAGGTTCCATATGCAAATGTTGTTGGTAGCTTGATGTATGCAATGGTGTGTACGAGGCCTGACATTTCACAAGCAGTTGGAGTTGTGAGCAGGTACATGCATGATCCTGGCAAAGGACATTGGCAAGCTGTGAAATGGATTCTACGGTATATTCAGAATACTGTAGATGTTGGTATAATGTTTGAGCGGGATGAGAAAAGTGGTCAATATATAGTTGGATATTGTGATTCCGACTATGCAGGTGATTTAGACAAACGTCGATCTACTACCGGTTATGTGTTCACACTTGCAAAGGCACCGGTTAGTTGGAAGTCCACCTTACAGTCAACAGTTGCTTTGTCTACAACAGAGGCAGAGTACATGGCAGTTTCAGAAGTTGTTAAGGAGGCAATTTGGCTTCAGGGGTTGTTGAATGACTTGGGAATTGGTCAGAAGCATGTCAAAGTGCATTGTGACAGTCAAAGTGCTATTTGTTTAGCAAAGAATCAAGTTTATCATACAAGGACGAAGCATATCGATGTTCGATATCATTTTGTACAGGAAATTCTTGAAGATGGTGGGATACTTCTTCATAAGATTTTGACTGCTGAAAATCCTGCAGATATGGCAACGAAAGTTGTGACAGGTGTCAAGTTCCAACATTGTTTGGACTTGATAAATGTTATTAGAATTTGAAATTGGGCGCTTTGAAGCGCATTTGGAGACATTACTGAAATTTGTAATATAAGAGTTTAGAGGATGTTTGTTTGGAATTGTGAGATTGTCAAGGTGGAGATTTGTTGAAATATGACAATCCCACATCGGAAAGAGATGATTTTTCTACCATAGCATTAGGCTATAAAAGGACTTCATCCCCTCTTAACAATTCATCCCAAAAACACCAATCCATCTACTTCTAAGATTGGTTGTTTTTCCTCTCTCTCTTGTAATATTTCACTTTGTAATATTTCTTTGAAATAGTGAAATATTATTTTAGTAGTGTTCGAGGACGTAGGCATAATTGGCCGAACCTCGTTAAATTCTGGTGTTCTTTTTATTTCTATTTAATAGCTATTGTCGGGTCTTTTACTTTGTGATATATTGTGCTTTAAATTATCTTAGAAAAATTCTGTCACCAAGACTCAAGAGTCTAAGGAAGTTGGTTTTTAAGGGAGACCATTTGTGACTCCACCAACTACCTGGGAATTTTTCTTTGTCTTAATTTTTGGCACAATTACTCATTTTGGTGGAAACTAACCCGATTTCCACAACAATTCGGTGGATGCTTGCTTTGCATCAAATTGGTATGAAAATGTTGCAAACTATGTTACGAAGTAGATTCTCTGTTTCTTTCGACTGGTTTTTTAAGGAAGTTGATTTATATTTTATACCTTTATGCTGGCCCCCCTCCTCTGTGATTATCATATGTCTTTGGTCACAAATTGGAGGCAAGTAGTCTACTTATGAAGGTAGTACTTCTTGTTGCCTTGCTGTTGTAGGAGAAACCAATTTGGGATTTGCTTGGTAACAAAACATAGAATTTTTTTATACTGACACGCTTTGCCAGGGCTGCTAAGGCTTTAATTCCTAAAACAGTCTGGCATGGAAAACATGCTAAACCGAAAGTGAATTTGTCACATAGCCTTGCACTATATGTCTATTTTCTTCAGTTTGTTAAGTATTTTTTGGGGTCAATTTACTATATCTTCTTCTGAATAGCCTAATGCAAGTGAAATTTTTCCTTGAAGGTTTGGATGTTGTTCGCACAGATCGAACACTTGTCTTTTATGAGAAAGAGAGTAACCACGCAAAACTTTGGGATATCCTTGCAATTTATACATGGGTGGATAATGATATTGGTTACGTCCAAGGTGAAGTGCAGTGTTTTGTATGATTTTGCTGTCAAACTGAAGTAATTTTGATGCTTACACATGTATATTTCCGAAGCAGGAATGAATGATATTTGTTCTCCAATTGTAATTCTTCTTGAAAATGAAGCAGATGCCTTTTGGTGCTTTGATCGTGCAATGCGGAAACTGGTATGCATTTTTTCACAGTGAATTGGAAGCAATTGTAGATATAAGAGCAATCACCTGCTGGTGGCTTCGTTTATACTTTGTCATGGTATTAATTTATATTGATGTTGTGCAGAACAGAAATTGCAATTTTTGAGTACCTTATTGTCTTGCATAATCAATTAACCGTGTACGTATTGGAATGTGGAGTAAAGCTTCATTTCAATTTCCAAAACTGCCTTAAAGGTGACCCATTCATGTGGAACTGAAGTAGTCAAAGGACATGGTTAAGAATTAGGATTCAGTTGATTGGGACCTTGGGATAGATGATTTGCAAGATAGGAGTGTATTAGAAAATATGTTATATGAGAAGATGTTGTAGTCTTCCTCCTTTGCTCAAGAGGATAAGGCAAGGGAAGCAAGGTTTTAAAATCCGGTGGCTTGCACCATAGGAAAAGATGACCACCGGGCTACTATCCTAGTGGCAAACGTTAGAATATGCATGGCATTATGCATCCGAAAATTTCTTTTATATAATTAATGAAATTCTCAACTATTCAGATAATTTATGATTTCTGTGCTCAATTTCCTGGGTTTGTTAACAAGTGCCCCTTTACTTTTCTAATATGTCAAATACCAAAATAAAGATATTTTTTTATCATAATTTTTGTGCATGTTTATTCATGCAATTAGCATCCAAAGTACAGTTGCACTATTACCTTTTTTTGTTTTTCTTTTTCCTTCATTTGCATCTGTTATTTTGTTATCCTCTTTCTTCTGTTTGATAACAGAGAGAAAACTTCAGGAGCAGTTCAGCTTCAATGGGGGTTCAAACTCAGTTTAGTACACTCTCACAAGTAATTAAAACTGTTGATCCAAAGCTTCATCAACACCTCGGTACTTGTTCCACTTCCTAAATTTTTTGATTGTTTGAGGCTTTATTTGTTGTATAACTCTTTGGCACAATAAATTTTGCTGTTTTATTCGATACTAGTTACTTTTATAAACTATATCATCTGAGAGAGTTGACCGGACGAATATTGTGGTCTATTAGAAGCTTGAATTGAATGGAATATGCTGAAATTACAACTAGAATATTGTGGCTTATTTAATAACGTGGCAGAACACATGCATCTGAGTTAAAAGATGTCTTCATCAATAAACTAAAATCGTATTTTTACTATGGCAGAGGAGCTTGATGCTGGCGAATATCTGTTTGCATTTCGAATGTTGATGGTACTTTTCCGTAGAGAGTTAACCTTTGCGGATGCATTGTATCTTTGGGAGGTAAGGAAGGAATTATTGTATTCAGTTGATGTTCTCCTACAAATTCATTATGGGCCAGTTCTTTTGAGGAATTCAAGGGAAGGAATTAAAATTCATGCATCTTTTAAGTATGTTGTTAGAATCAAGCGTTTAAGACTGCTGTAAATAAAGTCCACGTGTCTTGTTTAGTTTCTGATTTAGTCAAGTTGTTCCAAATTTTGTGAAGTTAGTTTTTGATTTTTTGTTTCAATCATGGCTTAATCTTAGGACCATGATTTTAGTGATTTGACTTTATATTTATTTGTAATTCTTTGTTGTCAATAATAAGATTCAGTTCTTCCATTTTCTGCTTCACGTTTTCTGTCTTTGGGTTTTATTCTTTTCTCCTCTCTAAACAATTAATAGTGGTATCAGAGTCATTTTCTTAAAAGACCTGTATTTACTTGTTGAACCATAAAGGCTGAGCAAGTTTCTCTGCCATTACTCTATCTGTTTTTTATGAAACTAATTATCAAATGTGGGCAATACGTATGAAGACATACTTGGAAGCTATGGATCTCTAGGAAGCTGTGGAAGAGGACTACGAAATTCCTGTGTTTCCAGCAAATCCCACCATGACACAACTGAAAACCCACAGAAAGAAGAAGACAAAGAAATCAAAGGCAAAGGTTTCATTGTTTGCAGCTGTCACTCCAAATATTTTTACCAGAATCATGTCTTTTAGGACAACAAAAGAGATATGGGATTACCTCAAAAGGGAATATGAAGGTGATGAAAGAATAAATAGCATGCAAGTGTTAAATCTCATTAGGGAGTTTGAGCTGCAAAGAATGAAAGAGATAGAATCAATCAAAAAGTATTCAGACAAGTTGCTTGGAATTGCCAACAAGGTAAGACTTCTGGGAACTGAATTCAAAGACATTAGAATTGTTGAAAAAATTTTAGTTACTGTCCTTAAAAGGTATGAGGCAACAATTAATGCGCTTGATAACACAAAGGACCTGTCAAGGATCTCTCTAGCAGAACTATTGAATGTTCTTCAAGCGCAAGATCAAAGAAGATTTATGAGAGAAATTACACCCATAGAAGGAGCTTTTACTGTCAAATATCAATCTTCAAGCAGAAATAAGTAGAAGTTCAAAAGGAAGGACAATAAAGGAAAAGGCACCAGTACAGAACCAACAACCGAAAAAGGGAAAAAGGATGGCCAAAAGAAGTCATATGCACCATGTAAGCATTGCAATAGAAAAGGTCACTCATCTTTCAAATGTTGGAGAAGACCAGATGCTAAATGCTCGAAGTGTCAATAGATGGGGCATGAAGCAATTATTTGCAAAGGCAAGAAACAACAAAATGAAGAAGAGGCACAAACAGTAGATCAAAAGGAAGAAGATCATTTGTTTGTGGCCACATGTTTCACTAGCTTAGACTCTCCTAAATGTTGACTAATAGACAGTGGTTGCACTAATCACATAACCCACAATAAAGACCTTTTCAGAGAGTTGGGTGAAAGCTGTTCATCAAAGGTTAGAGTTGGAAATGGAAAGTACATAACAGTCAAAGGAAAATGTACAATAGTTATTCCTACTTATTTTGGCATTAAGTTAATCACTGATGTTCTATATGTGCCAGACATAGACCAAAATTTATTACGTGTGGGTTAGCTAGTTGAAAAGGGGTACACAATAGTGCTTTATGAGAATTCCTGTCTTATTAAATATATAAATAATGATGATTTGTTCAAAGTCAAGATGAATGGAAAGAGTTTTGTATTGAATCCATTGAAGGAGGAGCAATATGCTTTTCTAATAAGTGAAAATATTGTTGAGCTATGGCACAAAAGGCTGGGTCACTATCATTATCAAGGTCTACTTCAAATGACAGCTAAAGAACTTGTGACTAGACTTCCAGAAATTGATGTCAAAGCCATTCATTACAAGACCTGTCAATTAGGCAAGTAGACAACAAGCAAACTAGAAAGTCATTTCCCAAGTCTGTTTGGAGAGCAACCAAGAAACTTCAACTGGTGCACACTGATGTTGTTGGTCCATAAAGAACTGCCTCACTTAATGGCAATGTCTACTATGTCATCTTCATAGATGATTTTACTCGAATGTGTTGGATCTTCTTCGTGAAGAACAAGTCAGAAGTGGCACAAATTTTCAAAAGATTTAAGGCACAAGTTGAAAATGAATGTTGCTATAAGATTCAAATCATTAGATCAGATAATGGCAAGGAATATACCTCTACTACTATCAATCAAATTTGTGAAGAATCTGGCATAAATCACCGACAGCTCCTTACATTCCTTAACAAAATGGGGTCAGTGAGAGGAGGAATCAATATATCTTGGAAATGGAAAAATGTATGCTACATGAAAGGAATCTCCCAAAACAATTATGGGCAGAGGCAACAAGTACAACTGTCTTTCTACAAAACAGACTTCCCACAAGAGTTGTTGAGGGCAAAACTCCATTTGAAACATGGTATGACCTTAAACCATCTTTAAAGTTCCTTAAAGTATTTGGTTGCTTGTGTTACTTACATGTGCCACAAATCAAAAAAGACAAGCTGGATGAAAAAGTTATTCCAAGAATTTTCATTGGCTATAGCTTGACTGCTAAAGCCTATAAGATCTATCAACCACAGTCTACTAAGGTAATTATCAGCAAAGATGTACATTTTGTTGAAAATCAAGAATGGAATTGGGAAATAAGTGTACAAGAAAGGCTAAGTTGTAAAAAACTAAAGCCTACTGAATTCATAACACTAGGTCAGGAACTTGAGAAGTGGGAAACAAAAATGGTAGATGACAGATCCATTAGAGGAACTAGATCATTAGCTGACATCTACCAAAGGAGTAATGTAGCTATCAATGAACCCAATAGCTATGAAGAGGCAAATTAAAGTCAGAAATGGAGAGTTCTAATGGAAATGAGCTGCATATGATTGAGAAGAACAAAACTTGGGAATTGGATAGTAGACCTACAAATAGACATGTAATTGGAGTTAAATGGATTTATAGAACCAAGCTGAATGCTAATGGATTTGTAAACAAACACAAAGCCAAACTCGTGATGAAAGGCTTTGCTCAAATACCAAGTGTTGAATTTTTTGACACATTTGCTCCAGTAGCCAGAATTAAAGTGATTAGACTACTCTTGGCAATTGCAGCTTAATTAAGCTGGAAGGTATACCAACTTGATATAAAATCTGCTTTTTTGAATGGCTACTTACAAGAGAAAATCTTTGTTAAGCAGCCAGAAGGTTTTGTGAAGCCAGGAGAGGAAGATCATGTTTATTTACTTAAGAAGGCTATTTATGGCCTAAAACAGGCACCTAGGGCCTAATACAACAAAATTGATGAGTATTTACAGAAGCCAGGGTTCAGTAAAAGTCTTTCAAAGTCCACTTTATATGTTAAGCTAAGTGGAGTAGATGTTCTTATCATCTCATTATATGTGGATGATTTACTGGTCACTAGAAACAAGGAATGCTTAATTGAAGAATTTAAGTTAAAGATGATGAAGAACTTTGAGATGATAGATTTGGGGCTAATGACTTATTTTCTTGGTATGGAGATTAGACAAAAATGAAATGAAATTTTTATATGTCAACAGAAGTATGCTAAGAAAATTTTGAAAAAGTTCAAGCTGGATGAATGTAAAGGAATGTGAACTCCTATGAATGCAAAGGAGAAACTTAGCAAGAATGATGGTGCAAAACAATTTGATCAAGGTTAGTTTAGAAGCATGATTGGTTGCTTGATGTATCTCACAACAACCATACTAGATATTTTGAATGTTGTGAGTGTGCTATCTAGATTCATGCATTGTGCAAGTGAATTGCACTTTAAAACTACCAAGAGGGTCCTTAGATTTGTCAAAAAGACTATTGATTTTGGGATCAAGTATCAAAGAAGCAAAGGATTGAAATTGATTGGTTTTTCAGATAGTGATTTGGGAGGCTCCGTTGATGATATGAAGAGCACTTCTAGCTATTACTTCACTCTTGGTTCTGGTATCTTCTCATGGTGTTCAAAGAAGCAGGAAATTGTAGCTCAATCCACAACAAATGCAGAATTTATTGCTACCACCTTAGCTGCAAATCAAGCTATCTAGTTGAGGAAAGTCTTAAGTGATCTCAAGATATAACAAAAGGAAAGTATAGAGATTAATGTGGATAATCAAGTTGCTATTGCTATATCTAAAAATCTTGTATTCCATGGCAAGACAAAACATTTCATTATTAAACTCTTCTTTCTAAGGGAAGTGCAACAGGAATGTGATATTTTGCTGGCTTATTGTTGTTCAGAGGAATAACTTGCTGATTTATTTACCAAGCCACTTTTAGCAAGTAGATTTGAAGCTCTAAGAGACAAGTTTGAAGTTTGCAGCTCCTAAACAAGGAGTGTTAGAATTAAGTGTTTAGGACTGCTGTAAATAAAGTCCACGTGTCTTGTTTAGTTTTTGATTTAGTCAAGTTATTCCAGATTTTATGAAGTTAGTTTTTGATTTTTTGTTTCAATCATGGCTTAATCTTAGGACCATAATTTTAGTGATTTGGTTTTATATTTATTTGTAATTCTTTGATGTCAATAATAAGATTCAGTTTTTCCATTTTCTGCTTTACGATTTCTGTCTTTGGGTTTTATTCTTTTCTCTTCTCTAAACAACTAACATATTTGAGATGAGATTTAAAATTCCATAACAAATTAAAAATTTGGAAAGATAGGGCTTAAGGTCTTATACTAAAATTGGTAGTTTTAATTGACAGGCATAGAGATGAGAATCAATTATCCATATCCGTGTCTACTGAACAAGTGAATAAGCTTTCATGGTGTCCTAAACTCTTGCTTGTAATTATGTATTCATAGCATATCCTTGCTTTGTACTGCATATGCTGCCTTTTATTAATTGTTTTGTTATTAAATATTACTAAGTTTGTGCTGATAATTTTAATGTCTTTGGTAAATATTTAAATCAATTATCTGAGCTTGTGTAATCTTATATTATTTCATATCTAGGAAGTGGAAGTTTGAATTCTTAAGCAATAAAGATGTGAAATATAAAATCCTAAGGCATAAAACAAAGCATTAGTAAGTTTGAGATTTCAAAATCTCCACAGAAGAAAATCACTGCTTGCTGTAATTTCTCTAACAATTTATGGCGTCAATCCATTGTCATTGATCTGCTGAATTGTATTTTATCACCTTAGTGGTCAATCTTATTTTAAGACAGTAATATAGATCTGTTACAGCTGATGTTTGCTATGGAGTATAACCCCAAAATCTTCTCCGAACACGAGGAACCTAGTACTACCTTAGGTAAGACTGGTGCACCTAAGTTTAATGACAAGCTGTTGAAGCAGTGTGGCAAATTTGAGAGGAAAAATGTGAAGACTGGAGGTGCAGATCAACAGACTGCACTTGCGATATTTCTTGTTGCGAGCATTCTTGAGACTAAGAACAAGCGAATTTTAAAGGAAGCTAAGGGTCTAGATGATGTTGTCCAGGTCATCTCTCTCTCTCTCTCTCTCTCTCTCCATGTCTATGCTATACTTTACAAAAGAAAGATAAGACTATATGTATGTGCCTTCATCTTACAAGGAGTTTTTTTCTTCAGATATTGGCAGATATTACTGGAAATTTGGATGCTAAAAAGGTTTGTAAGGAGGCATTGAAGATTCATGAAAAGTACCTGAGCAAGGTATGGCTATATTATTTATGACCTCTATCTCTCTCCATCTTTATATGAAGACATGCATTCAATTCAGTTCTTGAAAACAAGAAACATGAAGTGAATGAAACATGTTACACATATAAAGACATAATTGAGATCATTCTGCACTGGTGTATACAACTAATAGATGGCTGCTTCTGCTTGCAGGCCAAGAAGTCATAGAATACTGATCGGTGGGGAATACTGAACTCTGTAGTCAATATTTTCTGGCATCTGCAACACAAGCGATTGGCTGAGGAAGTCTAATTTTTCTCAAGACTGTGTCTTTCTTTTTCTCCTATTCGTAGTGCCGCTCTCCCTCTCCCTCTCTCTCTCAAGCTCTCATTTATTTTCTTCTAATTAATTATTTCTCTCCTTTCTTAAATATGAAGGTGATCACAATGTATAGCTTTTGAGTATGGAATGGTGCTTTGCAGCAATGGGAGCAAATGTAGTTTTCTTGTGAATAAGCCTATACAGTCTCTTGCATTTGTCTAAAATTTTATCCCTCAGTATTGCCATCCTATGTTAAATTTCCATGCTGGAGATTGATATGTTTTCATGTCTGGAGAGTAGGTATAAATTGTAATGGAATCTAATCTCAAATAATTTTTTTATTAAAAAAATCATTTTTCATCAAACCTGCCGTCTGGGTAGCATTCCCATTTTGACCAAATAATTTGGGATGGCAGGTGTTGGGCTATGAAGGTATTTGCATAGGTGTTGATCACTTGATATGATATCAGCAATTGTCTTAAGCAGACTTAATTCAGAATATCAAAATTGCTTTCAAAAAGTACTAAATTATAAATTCAAATTTGATTAATTAAACTTATGAACAGAACAAGTAATAAAAATTGGCGAAATTACCCAACTGCGAATTGCTAACTTTCAAAAAGTGAGACCAAAAAAGCACCATGTTTTCTAAAAAAATTTTAGCCTTTATATATTTAAGAGGGTAAATTACAATTTCTTAATGCATTTTCTTATTAGTTTCTAATTATTATAAAACTCGACAAATTTTTTTTAAATAGAACCCTTAATTTCCAGCGTTTTTTTGCCACAAAAATACTAATCCAATAATATATAATAAAATTTTTATTTGTTTAGAAACCAACTAGAAAAGTAAAATATTTAATGATAATTATTAATTAGAGGAATGAATTTTTCCCGACAAGAAAATAAATGAAATCGTTAAGGAGATTTAATATATAATTTTTTTGTTAACATTGTCAACGAGACAACGAGGTATACGGGTATTTAGTTAACACTTAAACTAACACATGGCGCATACGTTGTCGTTTTGGTTATTTCTACAACACCAAGAAACTGAAAAATATTCTTTAACTAATTAAAAATAAACAACACCGATTTTGTTTTCCTCTTTTCATTCTATTTTGTGCACAGAATTTTCATCTCTCTCCTTCCCAGGTTCTTCTCAATTCTATCTCTAGCATTTTGATGTTCTTGAATGAAATTTGTGGGATATTATCTTTATGTAATAAAATTATATTAAAGAAGATTTGATGTTTATAGGTTGCTTGCAGTAAAGTGCAAGAATGGAGGGAACTGTTTTTACTGCACCTCTTGAAGGGATTCAACATGTTAAATCTCAAGACGGAGAAATTCTAACGAAACCTTTCTTGGATTTGTGCAAAACAATATTGCCTGTTTTAGGTTGATCAGTTTTTTAATTTCTTTATTGTGATTTCTTTGATATTTAAGATCATGGTGAATTAACTAATGTACATCATGTTTCTTCTTGTTTTGTTTATATGATTTTTCAGATAAATTTGGATCAGCCATGTCAATCGTAAAATCTGATATTGGGGGCAATGTATCGGTAAGTTGATCTAATTGGTTCTATGTATTATACACACGCATGCCCTACAAAAGAATAGCGCTTAACACCGCATCTATGTACATCTAGCAACAATTGTTAGGTTTCCTAAAATTTCAGATGTTTTCTAAAGCATCGCCACTTGTGTTGTTAAAGTCTTGTTGATGCTATTGACGACATTTTTATAAAAGCATAGTGATATAAGCCAATGGCGGATCTATATTGAAAAGAGTGGGATCATTGGACTCCACTATTTTTTTCAAAGTTATTGTTATAGTTAGAATATAAATAAAATGGATTCCATTATTTTTAACAAGGGATCCCAATAAAATTTAAAAAATAATTTTTTTAATTGATACCATATATATGGATTACACTGCACAAGGTTTTTGGATTTGCTGCTGGTACAAGCGACATATCATTTCAATTCATTTAAAAACATAATGTGTAGATACGGCGACGCTTGTTCAATTTAGCTACACATAATGCATTCTTAATTGGCTAAACCATGGATGCATAGTGTGTTAAATGGCAACACTTTCAATATAAACGTTCCACATTTGGCAGCATTTACAAGGTTTTCCTCAAATCACAGATTGCTAACTACATTATGTATTAAGCTTGCGAGAAATAAATAAATAAAAGCATTTTGGAATAAGAAAACTAATATTAGTTTAGTTGTGTAGAGATTGGAGAACAAGTATGCATCCAACCCTTCACAATTTAATCTCCTACATAATATAGTAAGGTCTGAGATTGATGCTAAAACAGCAAAAGGTTCATCAAGCTGCACAAATGCTCTACTATGGTTAACAAGGTAAGCAACTGTTGTCACCATTTTTTTTTTTTTTTGGTTAAGATCGGGTCTATATATATATTTGTTTATAAATCGAACTAATAACACACGGTAAGGTAAAAAAAAAAAATTAATTAAGAATATGAACTGATTGTAAATATTATTTTGAAATAGGGCAAATGACTTCTTGGTGGAAGTGTTTGACAACTTATCGAAACATCCTGATTGGACAATGTCACAGGTTTGCAATGATTCATACAACAAGACCTTAAAGAAATGGCATAGCTGGCTAGCTAGTTCAAGCTTTTCTGTAAGATAAAGACGCAAAACTTTCAAATCAGTCTCTCCATATATTTCTTCATTTATTTATCAAATTGAATAGGAAATTTAATGTAGATGGCCATGAAGTTTGCACCTGATAGGAAGAAATTTATGGAGGTAATAGGTGGGAACGATGGTGTTAATTCCGACATGCAAAAGTTCTGCAGTAGCTTCTCACCTTTTCTGCAAGAGAATCACAAATTCTTGGTGAGAGTTTTATGCATGTAATTGGCTAAATTATTGAAGAAAACTAGGCATAGATTCAGAATATATATATCTAAGTTTTTTTTTTCTCCCTTTTCTGATGTGTTGAGTATTTTCAAATGTTTGCAGGCTAGTGTTGGACTGGACAACATGAAAGCCTGATCAACTGCTGCTAATTGCTAAATTGTTGAATTTTTGGAAACATTATGCCCTCCTTTATTTATTTTTTTATTTTTTTGGTATGTGTGTGTTTTTTATTCCTTTAATCTGTTTGTTGACCGAATAAGCAGAGATAATATCTATGAAAAATCTCGAGTCATCTTCCAAAAGTCAGAAATTTTTTTAAAAAGATTTAACTATCTCAAGATGTGAATGAATCATAGCATATATCATGTTATATATATATATATATATATATATATATATATATATATATATATATATATATATATCCATTCAGTTTTTTTTTTTGAAAAATTATATATTAATCCATTCCCTATTGAATAGAAGGTGTGTTAAAATAAAAATATTGTTTAGAATTATAAGCTACTTTCGAGGATTTATATGAATGGTAGTATTTTTTTTTTAATTAGAGATTTTAATGTTGAACTCTACATACATATGGAGTATTTTTAATATTTGGAAAATAGTATTTTACTCCTTAATAAATAGGAATGTAAATTAATTTATAATTTAATAAATTATAAAATACTCAATGATCTAAATATATCTTGTTAATAACAAATTCAAATTAATTTGTAATGTAGTAGGCTAATGGCATTGAAAAAAAAAACTGTGGTTTATCTATTAACTTAACAAATAAACATGCGTCATAATTGTTTTTACTTTAGGGTTGCATTTACACAGCCTTGGGACTTGGGAATGAACACTAAACAAAAATAAACACTAAATCAGTGTGATTCAATTATCCACGCATTGTCGTCCTGTCATATAATTGCTCAATTTGTTTTCTGATCAATCATAATCAATGCATTCAATAATTCAAACACTTACTGTTTCCTGAATCACTGACATAAATATAATACAATCAACCATTGATAACTTTTATTCAACGAAATCTTACACAATTTATATTTTAAATTGGAAAAGAAAAAGAAAAAAGAGAGAGAGAAATTATGAGATGGGTGAATGAATTGATCAGTGAAAGAAATTTTATTAGAATTAAAGTAAAAAAAGAGAGAAAGAAGAAGATGCGAGATGGTGGAGGTGGCGGAGGCAGAAAAATGAGGAATGAGAGAGTGAATACTAATTACATATATTAAGAAAATTGTTATAATCTAAACAAATTAAGGTTTTATAGTTCATTCGAAATTTTGCTTAAAAAAATTCTATCTCCGTCAGATTTGGACCATAATTTTCGTTGAACAGTTTCAATCTCGAGTTCTAATTTGTAAAGAAGAAAAAATTCCTAAATGTTTAACAAACTGTCCATTTGTTATAAGCAAAATAAAAACATAATTATATTAGAAATGTTTGATATCACTAACTTGCTAATTTTTCCATGCCATTTGGAGGCCTGCAAGAACAAGTTTAATGGAGGATTATTGCTCCTCGTAGTTAATAAATTTAAAAAATAATTAAATAAAAATTACAGAAAAAATGTTTTTATAAATAGATTATATAGAATATATAATGGGCACCATTAAGTCCAGAATTATAAAATAGAAAAAGAAAAAAAAAGACCTGTTAAATGGTTGCTAAATTTAGGCATATGGACAATTATACATATCCCACACCGGAAAATTCGATCCATTTTTGGTTTTCTAATTAATGTCCATCGAATTTACGTGAGTTTTGCTTTAAACAACAATTTCCTTGCTAATTCATCCCTTTTCTCATCACGACCGACCTTTTCCCATTTCTATCAAAAACTATCACATGTTTTTGATCTTACATTCTTTTTCGTCTTCTTTCTTCGAATTTTAATCATTGCATCTTCAGAGTTTAATAAAACCCAAAAAGAAAAATGACAATAGTCAAATTAATTAGCTTGGTTTATCAAGAAAAATTAATTAATATAGTCTGAAATTTTCAGGCTATATATTGGCAATTTCTCTTACCAAAAAAAAAAACAGGTTTTGTTCTACATTTAATTTTCTGATTTTTCAATTTTCAGTATTGACTTTTGAAAGTTAATAAACCCTTTTCTTGTTTTTATCTTGTCTCAGAATTAATCGAAGTTCAATTTATCAAATTCCCACTTGCATAAAAGGGATAATTAAGTTTTCTGCAATAAAGCCAAGCATATATTTATCTATTATTAGAAAAATGTCGAACAACAAGATGAAGGGCCTTTTAAAAGGCCTACGATACATTTCCCAAATTTTTGGTATGAAATTCTTTTTTAGAACTTCTAAAAAAAAAAGTCTTAAAATTTCCCTTTTATTTATTTGTTTTTAATATCATATTGTTCATATAGATATTCTTATGAGTTTACATTGCAGACAATGAGAAAGAGGCTGAAATGCAGATTGGGTATCCCACGGATGTAAAGCATGTTGCCCACATAGGATGGGATGGCCCCTCAGTGAATTCCCCAAGCTGGGTAAGCAATTTTTATTTTTTTCTTCTTAATTACATGATTAAAATCAGATAATAAATAATCATTATGAACATGAAAATTTTACATGTTCATTCAATTTTTCAAAAGAAATGAGCAAAAAGACTCAGTGGGATATCATAATAATTTATGTAGATGAACGAGTTTAAATCATCATCAGCTCCTTTAAACTTCAAGGGAGAACCTCAAGAGGATAATGCATTAACATGGGTTTCTGAAGGTATGAATTTACATATGTAATGCTTTTTTTTTCTTTTTCTTTTGAATTCCAACTTTTGTTCTATGTAAAAATTAAGTTCATCTTTTATTAGATGAAATTAAGTTATAAGAATATATATATAATTTAAGAAATGGAACGCATGATAGATTCGTCGAGCAGAAGAAATTCAAGGTCGAGCAGAGTAGATGGGGACATATCAGAATTGCCAAAATCATCAAGAAGGAACTCAATAAGCGAAACACCAACAAAGGAAAAATTGGAAAAGCCAAGGCGATCAACAAGAAGCTCAGCAGTGAAAGAATTGGGAGAAGGAAAATCAAGTAGGCAAAAGGATAAAGATTCAACCCAAGGCAGAGGCGAGTCATCATCATCATCATCAAACCCGGCCTCTGTTTTACCAAAGAAGAGCAGAAGAAAGAAGTCAAAAGACATTTCAAACTCCAGAGCATCCCGATCCAAATCGCATGCCATAGATGATTCTGATTCTGGCTCAGTTGCCCAATCAGATAACGGTTCCAGTTTAAGTGCTAATTTGAGTGGACTAGAAGAAGAAGAAGAAGCAGAATATTTCAAAAACAAAGCAGCAGCCGCAGAAAACGGAATTTCTTGAGATAATATTAAAAATGATTCCCCTGTTTTTGTTCAATTATTATAACTGTTAGCTAGAATCTTTCGCTCAACTCCAGTCCAGAGAGTTCACTCTTATTATTATTATTATTGTTGTTGTTGTTCTTTATGTATTTACCTTTATTTTTTTAAAAAAATGGAATATTTATAACATCCTTATATATGGTACATGTGCCTGTAGGTATCATATCATTTTGCTGTAAAAAAAGAGTTTTTATAATTAATCCCATCCATGAAATATCTTCCTTTCTTTTTTTTTTTTTTCTTTTAAGAAAAAGGTTTGGGATTGAGGCCAATCTAGTTTTGAACATAGCAATTTCGAGACTGAAATTTTATATAGCAGACTATATCTTAGTCTAATATAAAATTAAAATAATAAACCTTTTGGCTGATATGACATGGATAGTTTTGATAATTATAAAATGATTGAATACGAAGATATAACTACCACACTGACTGTAACCAAAAAAAAAAAAAGGACCAGTTCAGAGGATATGGCATTGTCTTTAGCTTTCATGTTTTGTTTTGTACCATAAGAAAAGAAAAGAAAAAAATCAACGAGCTGCAGTAGTCCCTAGTCACCCATCCCCCATGCCTTATTTGAGACTGCAAACAGCTAACCTTTCAAATTCACTAGCCCTCTCTCATATCATTGGTAAAATCACAATTTCACATTCTATCCCATTGTACTTTAATTACATTTCACTTAAAATAGAAATTTTTCAGAAGAGCCAAAACCCAGAAATAAAAAATAAATCAATTAAGAGCATGTATGAAATGAATAAATTAACTCTTTGCATACATTAGAAGTTTAAAGGCAACCACAATTGACAGTATATGAGAATAACATGTGGGTCAATTAATTGAAGATATTAGAAATCTCTTAAAACAATCTAATTCGAATATCACTCTTCCCTCTCCCAACATGAATCTAATTAAAAAATAATTAACAGTATATATAACTTAAAGTTTCATTAACAAAAGTCATAATATTTTCTGTTTGCCATTTTAAGTTTTTAACTGTCCGAGCCAAATTACCAAAAGCAAAAACAAGCAGAAACCCAAAATCATCAACCCATATGAAGAAGATATACCAAAAGCCAAGACATGGAGAAACCCCAAATCATGAACCAATATGAAGAAGATAAAACCGGCTCCGGTGATGAAGAGGAAACAGAATTACCCTCTTTGAAAAGGACACGATTGGTCATCTCTGATTTACTGCAAGGCTTCAATTTTCCAAAGTTACCCTCATTGTTACTATCCATGCATAGCCTTGAATTGCCATTTAACTTCAGCTTTTCACCAATCTTAGCAGTAAAATTAGCAGAGAAGGGAATTTTACCGCTCAAATTGTTGTTCTCCAAATTGATCTCACTGACAAACTCCAAAAACCCTAACTCCGCTGGCACTTTCCCTTCAAGCGCGTTGTTATCAAGCCTCATATGACATAAATTTTTCAAATATACCCCTATGGAAGATGGGATTTTACCAACCAGACCCATTTTGGAAAATCCTATTCCTGAAATACCCCCAAGTTTTTCCCATATTTCTGGAATTTGCCCTCCTAGTAAATTCCCACTCAAATACACTTCTCTCAATCTAGGCATTTCTCCAAGAAACAAGGGGATCCCAAAATTGGCAAAGCGATTAAAACTCAAATCCAAAAACTCCAAGCTCTGTAAATTAATTAAACTCTCTGGAATTCTACCGGAAAACCCATTAGAGCTCAAATCAAGCTTCAAAATCTGATGTAAATTACCTATGGACTCCGGGACATTTCCGTCAAAGTGGTTTTGACTCAAATCAAGAACTTTCAGCTTCTTCAGTTTGGCAAGACTCACTGGAATCTCACCTGTGAACTGGTTTCTTGAAAGAGTAATCTCTTCCATACTGACCAAATCACCAATCCAATTCGGCACATTTCCATCAACACCATTTCCGGTCAAAACGAGCCTCCTTAAATTAGTGAAATTACCGATGATGCCACTGAGAGACCCAAACAGAGCTGGGTTTTCAACAAACACAAGCTCCTCAAGATTTTCACCGAAACTTGAAGAAGAAACTTCAGGCAAGAAAACGGGCGTTTCGGTGAAGCACTTGTAGAAAAACAGCTTCCGCAGATACTTAAAGGAGGTGAAAAGAAGAGGGTTGAGAGTAGAATTGGAAGAACAAGGTGGGTTTGGTGTGTAATCAGAAACATACCCGAAATTGAGCTCGGTAATGTGAGCGGTTTGAAGAGGGTCAGAGACGTTTTGGGAGTTGGGTTGTTGTTGTTCAATGAAATAGTCGCAGACGACGCCGTGAGGTGCTGAGAGGCAGAGGTCATCAGGAAAGAGAGTGCGCCAAGGAGTGGCGGAGTTGATAGAGTAAAGAACCTCATAGAGGGAATGTTGCTCGGCGGAGTTGAGGAGAGGCTGCTGGTGTGAAATGGGAAAAGAAGACGACAGACTCACAAGGAAGAGCAGGATAAGATAAGAGAAAGATGAGAATGTATCCATTTGTGAGCGATTCGCTTGGAGTTGTGAGGAGAAGAAAAGAATAAGAGTGTTTTATCACTTTATGTATATGTTGTGTTGGAGTGGTGACATTGGGGATTGGTTGGAAGTATTTTGGTTTGGGGTTAGAGTTTATGGGTAGTTGGGTTGGGGTCATTAGGCAGAGACGCAGAGTCCACCTTTGCTTGCTGTAGGGGTTTTTCTGCAGAGTGTCTAATTACTAAAGTAGCCTTCTCTCTCTCTCTCTTTTTAATTGTATTCTCTGGGTATCTTAATAAAGCATAAAACACTCACAAGTCACAGGTACTATAATGTATCATAAAAATTAAATGGGTATGTATTCGTTTTCATTTTTATCAAGGAATGGAAAAGAACCATTTTTGCTTTATTGAAAAAATAAGATTATACAATTTTAATTACAGAGTTCAAATTAATGAGCATGTAAAACCCTCTCTAAGAATTGTAATTTTCTGATCTTAATTTTGAGTCTTAATAAGATTATTACTAAAATATACTATTGATGAGGTTTGACAAGAATAGTAGAAGACAAATTCTACTGATCATTTAGCCGAAATGAAAAATACAGATTTTAATAATCATGAGAGGGAAAAGAAAAGGCATCTTGTCTTTCGGGGACAACATTTCTTTATGACTTCTATTTTATCTACACAGAAAGCCATAGAAGGGCATGCCGAAGTAATTTTGTTGAAGGACAGGGGCGTTATAGACATTGACAACTGATATCATCCCATCAAAATGAGTCCTTTGGCATTTGGTTTCGGAAAGAGTAGAAGAAAAAGCAGCCGGCGACAACAAAACCTACGGTCAGAGGCAGCAGCACAAAGGGAGCCGACAGCGACGCGCCGCAGCCGCCGACTTACAGTCTGCAATCATCCTATGAAAGCGACGTTTAACTGTCCAAACCAGGCAATTTACTGGACACGTTTCAGTGCCATAATGGATAGTATCAGCCACGTGTCATCGTACGGAATATCATTTTCCAGAAATGACAGAGCATGCGACTACCATTTGCAGTGCCGTTTCTATCACAAGTTTAGCCTTGAAGGACCCTGTAGGACCCGCTTCCATGAAAATAAAGGGTTTTCTTCTTCTTCATTTTTTTTTTCCTCACAAGTAGAAATTTATTTATGATGCAGACACCATGATTTAATTTAATATTTTATAGTTGTATTTGTTGCAAAATATTTTTTTTTTTTGCAAGTATTAATTCTCTAACTCAATATTCCGAAAGTCGGCATTTGATGGAACATAAATAGAATTTATATTACAGAATAATATCAGAATATAAAAAATAACATCAAAATTAATTAGTGTTTGCTGCCCTTTATTGGGTTTTTTTTTTCTCTCTTTTAACTCAGATGGTCAGACGTATTCTCAAAATTTCATTATTCTTCAAAATTACTTTATAGCTTCAATTTCTGTTTAGTTAATATGAAAGATATATTAATGGGGGCTTTAAACCTCGACAAGGTATAAATCTAGCAATATATTGAGTTTGAGATCATGAGGTACGCAGTTGGTAGTATGTTAGGAATCTTGTTCGTCTTTATTCATTCAGCTATTTATGCTGGCACCTTTACAGGAGAGCCATCAAAAGAAGCCACATCCAGACCAAGAGGGAAAGGTTTAGCTTCTTTGCTAACAAATCAGCATTATTGTTATAAGTTTGTTGGGTTGGATTACTTCAGGATTAGTCAATCAGTACACTTTTACTAATAACTAATCAATATACTGTCATATTACCAAAATTTTAGCTACATTTTTTAATACATGTTATTTCTGCAATGAATATCAATTTTAATTTGTAGGACCAATTAATATTTTAATATAATATATTCACTATTAACCATTAAAATTTTATATTTTTAATTAATTGCCAAATAAATTGGATTTTATTGTTATTATTAATTAACATTAAAATTAATAAATTGCTTAAAAATTAATTATGAACCTTAATAACAATTAATGAAGCACACAACATTTCATTTATGAAAAAAATTACATAGAAAATTACAATAAAATTTAAATAAAATCCAATATTAAAAATTCTTAAAAAGAAAATACTACATTAATCATCATTAATATTAAATAAACTTATTATTATTATTATTATTATTATTATTATTATTATTATATTAAATTAAGTTAATATAATTAAATTTTTATATTAATTCACTTTAATTTTATATTAATTATATTAATAATTATATTTATATTACTAATTATAATAACTTAATTTTATACTTTATATTAATATATCAATTTAATTAATAACTATGTTAACTATTAATTAATAAAATTATTATTTATTTATTTTGTTTAAAATTATTATAAAATAATAAAAGTGAGACTGACGATAATTTTTTATTCAAATGAAACTCTCTCTCTCCTCTTTCAACTCTTGCAAACTTTCAAAATACTCATACAATTGCAATTCAACGATGGAGATACTCTTATTTCAAAATTTAAAAAATTAAAAAAAATGGTGGATAAACATTATCGATATGTTCGATGATTCAATAGCTAGCATGCATCCAATAGTAGTGATTAATTGTCAACTATCAACGATAATCGTCTTTGGTTAATAATTAATTTCAAAGTAGTTTTAACTTAAATGTTAAAAATCAAATCCTTTTTTTGTAAAGTGACTATTAAAAGTTTTTGTATTATATATTATTCATATTATATATATGAGGGACTTTTCATTCATTACAAAAATAATTAACCAAATATAAGATTATGATAAAATATAAATTTTTAGCCAATAATTATTATAATAACATAAAGATTACAAATAAAAATTCAAATATATATATATATATATATATATATATAATCTTTAATTATAAAATATATCTTTTACTTATTATAAATTGATATAAATATAAATAAAAAATAAATATCATTTTAAATATTAAATTCTTAAAAATTAACTTTTGATATGAAAAAATAAGTAAAAAAATTATCTTTTAATATAAATTATGAAAATTAACTAGTTGATATCTGTTATTTTTTTTTTTATTTAATCAAACATCTAACTATTAATTTTTAAAAAAAAAAATAATAAATGACTTATCAAGTATCTAGTTGAACTATTACTTCATTAAATTATGTAAAAAGCTCGTTTAATTTTATTTTTTTAAAAAAAAAGGCACTAAATTTTTAAGTTAAAATTGTACCATATATGGCTTTAAAAGTCTAATCCAACTGAAGACAAAAGCTATGCGGAGAAAGATAAGGATAAAATAATAAAAACTGAACTTTATAAATTTATTTATTTAATTTTCATCTAAGAAATAAGTTATAATTTGTTCGTATTCTAATTAAGCTAACTAAATAAATAATAGACGAAAACACACATTTAGTTTTGTTATATTTCTTTCTTATAGCTCCATCGAGGATCCAAACAAGCAGTTTGTTTCTTAACTTTTGATATCAAGTCATCATACCAATGAACTTTTTTTTTAGATTTCAGTGGAGGAAAAAATTCAAAAAGACACTCCAAATTAAACTATTTCGAAACAATTATGGATCAACAAACCACAATTATATTCTATTGAATCAAGTGCAAGGATACACCTGCAACTCAGTGACTCCTCTATTTATCTTGAGAGTCTCGTTGCAAAGCCAATTTGACAAACCATTTTCTTCCCAACACACATGTTGAACACGAATCATAGGGAAAAAAGACAACAAACTCTTACATGCTTGGACTAGATTGGCGCAAAGGCCATCTTAATGGGATCCCAAAGTAAACCACAAAACAACTAATTGCAAATTCACTTCAAGAATAAGAGCCTGAGTTCCTCTTCCACTTCAGTTTAATATTTAATAATATCTAGAATGACAATTCAACCCAGAAAAGTTAAATAATGCAACTGTGATTATATAAACTATAAAGCGCCAATGTGGATATGTGATCTAAAACCAGACAAGGATAACGGATACCGGAGCAGGGGTAATTTCCCACCATGAACCAAAAGGACACAAACGCTACAGAGTCGGACCACTAACCGGCCGCTAACTTTAAACTTTGAAAACTGACAAGAAAGCTGGACACAGTTTGAAACTGTCAAAAGTTTTACGCGGGGAAGTAAGACGGTTTTAGGACGGGAAAGCAACGGTGCATATTTCAATTTCAAGTCATTTCACGGCGGATTTTCTTTCTATTGCTGCATTATTGATCGAAATTTTCGCTTTCCCTTTCTGTAGCAAGAAAACGAACACTCTGCTGTAGTTTTTCTTCTTTTTTTTTTTTATAAAAAAAAATAAAAATGGCTATGGCTGTATTATACCGTCGGCTACTTCTCCTCCGGCTATCGATTTCGCTTCCTCTGAAGGAAAGGTAGTAATCTCTTTGATCCGAGCAGTTTTTTTTCTTTTCTTTTTTTTTTTTTTACAATTCGAGGATTAGGGTTTAAGAGGAGAATATAAACACTGCTGCCGGTATATGCGTAGAAGTCCGATTGTAAATTCTAGCGCAGTGCCAATTTTAAGTTAAATTTTGCCGTGCTAATCAATAAGCGTACTTCTGCAGTTACTTCAATATGATGGAACAGTGTTGGTTTGTCTCCGCATTTGGTCTGTGGTTATTTAAGTCAAGGGATGTGCAGTGATTAATCTTTGTAATAATTGCTGCTTTTTAAGTTGAACTTCATAGGAATATCAGCTTTATAGTATCCTTACGTGGTTAAGTATCTAAGCCGAAATTAAATTGTTCAGATTAAGCATTTGCACTTGTGCTATCTTTCATTGGAATCTATTTCAGTGTAACTTTTCTCTCTGGTTGACATAATCATTATTTTGCTTCTTTTTTTTTTTTCCATGTGATAGTTCCAACTTGTAATTTTCCTGGTTTAAATGGTGGCAATTCTGATTAATATGATCATTGATTAAGTTTATCAATGTTTTGAGACTGAAGCAACTTTTTGTCGAAGCCATTCAGAAAGGAACCATGGAAGGGTCTTTTAGATTGATTTCTTATTTTCAGACGCAGTCAGAACCTGAATATTGTGGTTTAGCAAGCCTTTCTATGATCTTGAATGCCCTTGCCATCGACCCTGGAAGAAAATGGAAAGGTACTACCAGCATTTACTACAGATGGTATAACAAGAAGTGTTTTGTAGGTTTATGTTAGGCGGTGCTTAATTTGCATTTTGTGATGCTGGGACATGCTTTTGAGTCCCAATACTGACATTGGTCGGGGCTGTGTGTCGAGGCAACACGGTGCACTGGAATACATCATATATCAGTACTTTTGCCCCAGGCAGGTTTGCTCGGTAGTCAGATATCAGTCTTTCCAGTGGATCTCTATCAAATTTATTGCTGATTCAGTTGGAAAATTAATTTCACCCCCTTATTGCAATTCACTCTTAAGCTATTTTTAAACGAATGCCTATTTGCAATGTATACATAAATAATTGAAGTCTTATCTGTGTAATTCACCCTGATATTAATCAGCCTTCATTCACATCTACAGCAATGGGTGCTATACTAATGCTTGTGACCGCAAAAAGCATTATGTTGCATATTAGTATCGGTTCTAGTTTTCATATGAAAGGAGTCATGACATTTAGTTGGGGTGGCACCGATTATGGATTCACTCATGGATGCTAATTTATGAGCAGAGAGTTTCTCATTACTTGCTTTCAAACCACAAATCATTTCTTGTCGAGTCTCCGATGAAGCCAGAATGTTTAGTGGACTTATGCAATCATGCTGAATAAATTTCATGTTGTTAAAGATTTTGAGGTAGGACATGATGAAAGGCTGACTTGTTTTCATTGTTTATGTTAAATAAAGAAAAAGCACCAATCTCCCCATGACTCTTAGCAAATTATATTGCTTGTAAAGCTCTACAAATAAAGTTGGCGAAGTTTCATCCCTTATGCGTTGAAGAGTTTATAAGCTGCATCGATATTTTAATTTTTTCCAATTTTTGTTATTTTTCATTGCAGACAGGAACCAGTCATTTTTCACCTATTGGTGGATATCATGCTGGAAGAGACATGGCATTGATTTTGGATGTTGCACGTTTTAAGTATCCTCCACGTTGGGTTCCCCTAACATTTCTTTGGGAAGCTATGGATGATAATATTGATGAGACAACCAGGCAGCGCAAAGGGTTGGCATTTATGTGCAGATAGATGTATAAAGTGTTAGATGGCATCACAATGAATTCATGGTATTGATCAACGAAATTGCTTGATTGTAAAACAATGTTAAGAGTTCAGTTTTGTGATCAACAATATACAAATGCATCATTACCTGTGCTATTCTTTACTCCTGTCACATACTTCCTCATTATTAGTCCGTGTGGACATAGTATGGACGTGGTTGTGTTGGAGGTTTCAATTGACAACTAGGTAAGCTGGTGAAACTTGTTCTCAGCCTGACCAACTACACTTTCTTCAGCAAATGGTTGTAAACACGAGAACGATAAATTCCTACTTAGTGTTGTCTTGCATTTTGCATATGATGCATACACATTTATCTTTGTTCTCTTGAAATGATTAACCAATATACAGAAAATGTAAATATTATGCATTAGAATTATGAAAAGTTGGTGAGGCAGTTATCCTCATAAGGTCGTCCAGTGTGGGAGCTACTTGGTTGGCTAGGAGGTCTGCATTGTTATAACCATGATCTAAACCAAAAACTAACTATTTTTCTCCACTAATTTTTTGTATTTTGACTTCTCATATCTTGGTATTTAGTTTCCAACATAATGTTTCCATCTTGTATTGTTTGGTTTTGTTCACAAATTATTCTGATCAGAATATTGTTTTCACTGTTTGCCTCTCATATTTGATCATTTGACAGGTTTATGCTTATATCAAGGCCTCACACTGATCCTGGAATGCTTTATACCCTGGTATGATTGTGGATATTACATATGACTAATCTTCATGGCTGCATTCATATTTGCTTGTAATTAGTTGTTTAGTTGCTTATAATTTTATCGATTATACCTGTCCTCTAATTTGTTATTACAAGTTAGTGTTAATCTAACATAGGAACTAGTTAGAATTTGGATGTCCCTTTTTCTTTTTTATGTTTTCTATATTTCTCCTTCTTCTGATTGGACATTCCTTGAGAGCACGGCTATTGAGGTTCATAATAGAATATTTGCCTGACAGTGCATTGTGTTCCATATCTACATAATATTGTAAAGCTAAGACTTAGGAATCCTTCGACAAGAGTTCGCCAACAATATCTCTGATTTAGACATTGTTTTTTAATTTTCATCTTAATCAAATTGACAAATGGCTCTTTAATTCTTAATTATTTTTTATTACAACTGTATCTTGCTCACTCCATCCAATAACACTCCTTAAATTTCTGTATTTGCTCCTCTCCAAGTAACACTTGTAGTTGTTTTATTCAATAAATTCATTTTACAATGATTTATTTTTCACAATTCATTATTGCAAAACTGTATTCTTCAAATAAAAAGTCCTAAAATTTTATTAGTAAATATATCTGTAAACTAACTAGTTTTTTTTTTGTTAGACCATATATATTATCAGTTAATCAATTAAGACCACATACTAAAACTAATTCTGCTTGTGCCGGTTAAAAACTCAAGAGTGGCAAAACACTCTTTCATGAGTTTTAAGTTAGCTATATATATAGAACTCGAACTTGAAACTTTCGGTTAAGCTGAAAGAAACTCATGCTACTTCATCCACATCCTCATGGTCAAACTTCTAGTTTTTGATATGTCTAATACTTTGAACGCAATTTACTGATGCTCTGTTTCAAGCAGTGACTTTTGACCTCGGACATTCATCTCTTTTGGCAGTCATCATGCTTGGACTTGCTTATACTATTGTGAAAATCAGATGCTATAATGTTTTTCACTTTGCATTTTCCCCCATCTGCATCATTTGAAAAAATTGTAGGTGGGTGGAACATTGAGCAACTTGCATTTTCTGCAATGATGTAATATTACTCTGATCATTTTCACAGAGCTGTAGGCATAAGAGTTGGACTGGTATCGCAAAGTATTTAGTGGATGATGTTCCTCTTCTCTTAAATTCAGAAGATGTGAAAGATATTCATAAATTGCTCTTTCGTTTTCAAGTCACTCCCATCAAATTTTGGCGAATTTATTAGGCGGGTTGCATAAGTTCGGAGACAAGAGGATGGTAGCAGAAGTCTAAGCCAAGAGGAAAAAGGAAGGCTTGCTGTCAAGTTTTTACAGAGCTCGTTCCTTTTTTTGATCCTTTTATTGATGTCTTTTATGCTGTTCATTTAGAGGCTTGGATGTTATTTTTGAAGGAAGAGGTGTTAAAACAGGTGCAAGAGACTGGACTTTTTAAACATGTAGCAGAATTTTTATCTTCTTCAAAATCATGTTGTGGAAACATACCGATTCTGAGTAAAGAAGATGATCTTCCTTGTGTTGCTGCAAGTGTCTGTTGTCAAGGAGCAGAGATTTTGGCAGGGAAATGCGGTTCTTCAGGAGGCTATTGTTGTGGTGAAAGATGCGTGAGTTGCTTGAAGATTAACGGAGACAAGCCTGTTACTTTGGTGTCTGGTACAGTTGTAGATGGTCCAAATGAGCAAGGGCTTGATGTTCTGGTTCCTTCATGTCAAATGAAACTTAGTTGCTGTGGCTGTGGCCCAAGCAATTCCACTGGGATGCATCCAGCTGACAATGATGTGCTTACCGTACTTTTATTTTCTTTGCCACCTAAAACGTGGTCGGATATCAAAGACGATAAACTTTTGCTTGAAATAAACACTCTTGTTTCAACCCAAAATCTTCCGGTTTTACTTCTAGATGAGGTAATTATGTTATCTTCACCTGTTTTCTGCTCTTTTTGCTTCACTTGTGTGTGATTTTGTCAGTAGCGTATGTTAGGATAGCGCTAGGGAGAAAAAGGAAACATAATTTTTTATTCTCTGTTCACGTATTTACTGACACCGTGATTGGAATTGTGAAGCGTGTTTTTCTTAATTAAAAATTTGGAACAGTTGCAATATTTTTCAAATAGAGGAATTGCGAGATTGAAAGAAACTTGCTTTCAGCCTAAAAAAACCTTCTGATGGGCATATCAGGAGAACGAATCTGTTGGTTTCGTCCTTAAAAAAACCTTCTGATGGGCATATCGAGCGAACGAATCTGTTCCTAAGTTGCAATTGTTGAGAATGAGAGAGAAGTAATGCGGAAGTTTTTGTTGATGCCACTTACTAATGTAGATTCAAGTGTTTTTCCATTCCTGAGATGAATTGTCGATTGTGTTTGTTTCTTATTTGGACTTGCATAATCTTCCAGATTGCAACATTTCATATGGTCTCTCATCAATATTTCTGTTGCTGTATTGACTGTAAGTAATTATTCTTGGAATGGCAGGTGTTGCATCTGCGACGTCATCTCTTCCTTCTGAAGAGATGCCAAGAAGACAAGGTAGATGAGGATCTAGGTGAGCCTCTTTCCTTAGCACTCTAATGTTCTTCCTGTGAATTAAAACATCATGCCAATTCGAAAGTGGATTATTACGGATATGAGAGCTCTGAAATTGATCCACGATATAGAAATTTGCATTTACCTTTTTCTAGGATATAAGCTGCGAAGCAAATGCCGATATTGAATTATTTTTATGAAAATACTGGAAATATCTCCAAGTTCAGCTTTCGAACATCGGTTTTTCTATGCTATATATATATATATATATATTTGGATTACTATATATACTTAAATAATTTATACAGGCATAATTAAATATATAATGCTCGTTATAGAACATGTAAATTATTATTTTGGTATTCGTTGGGTCTGAAACCTTGACATCCTGTCACAATAATAATTTATAATATCGTCATCATATAACAAGCTTATATAATTTTTAATTTTATATATTAGCATGATCATAAAATTTTTAATTTTTATCCTCCATAACTCGTATTCATAGTCATGGTTTATGTATTCTTGCCCTTTTTCTTTTCTTTTCTTTTCTTTTTTTTGACAAAAAATGGTTTAAGAACTTGAGAGTTGAGAATTATTAGAACTCCCAAACTCTTTCAGTACATTGCTCAACTGCTTTTGGAATTTAGAGCATATTGGGAATTATTCAAGCACATACACCAATATTTTTAATTATCTTAAGAAGATATACATAAATAAAAGTAAAAAAATATATATATTTAAGATTATAATTATCTAAAAGCTCATTTAGATATATATTTATTTGAAATGCCAAAAAAAAGGGAATCAATTCTGTCTTTTAATCGGATGAAGTGTTATGGTCATTAAGAACACAAAAGTTATTTGACAACTTTGCTCACAACACAAACTTCAATTGAAACATTCCTAGAAGCTACGGTCTAATATATACCTGTAAAGAACAATTACAATCAGGCACATAAGAGTGGAAAAAAGTTAAAAATACATTGTAAGAGGTTGCATTTCATGCTCATTTTTTTCTAAATTATCATCCAAAACCAAATCATCAGTAAGCCTTTTCTCCTCCATTGGAGCCAGCATCTGTGTTCCAAGTTTGCAATATACACATTTTAATAAGGATAATTTATTTAAGGAAAATATAGCTTTTTGATCTAAATCTCCAGCTATCTTGTTTGCGAACACAATTACAGAACAAACCTTCAGTAGCCTCTTTGAGAACAATATTAGCCTTCATGAGATCCGTTGCAGCCTCAGCGACCTTAATTCCGGCAGCACCCGTGCAACATCTGTTCCGAATTGTCAGCTTGCAGAACTTGTAGCCCCATTGATGATCCTTCCACCATGAGCCCCTCACACATGTCTAATGGAGACATCTTCTTCATACTTGCTTCTCGGAAGTACAGTCTCCTATAAATAGCATGAAATCAACAATTAACAGACATGTCAGGAGGAATTAGAATACTGTAATCACAACCCATTTCCTGGTATACATTCTGATGTATTTTATCATGACCAACTACAATACTTCCAAAGAAACGTCAAGCTAAATGATATAACCCATTTATTTGTGCCAGTTAGGAAAACATGGACCAAATGTGATGGTACATCTTCATAAGATGACGGTTACTAATTTGAAACACATTTGGGAAAAAAAATGTCTTTGCATATCTAACCTGTCCTTTAATAACTCATCCAGCATGATCATATTCAACTTGTTAATATTTTTCTCCTCAGTTTTTAAGCTGCTGTTCCTTGAGAAATTTCCTTCGTGCTGCATCTCGTGCTTAATATCTCTAGAATCAATGTATCATACACATTCCACCGGTGACACTTGCCATCATGATCAAAGCTCGAAGGACTATTTTTTCGTCTGGAGCAATGTACTTTAATTTTAAAATGCAACTGCAGAACCACAATAATACTACAACTAGTTAGCTGTTCAGACCTCGTCAAACCCACAGCCAAACTTAATAATACATATAGTCTGTTCAGCTAATCAGTTATTTTTTATTTTTCCCTTGAGAACCTTTTATAGTTTTCTCCCTAAATTCAAGAATCCGGGGACTGATATTTCCATAAAAAATACCAAACAGGCAAAAACAATTAAGCTGAAAAACTGAGCTAAAAGAACACCCTATTGTCATCAATTGTTTGAAAAAAAAAATGTAATGCATTACCCAATCAAAACTAGATTAAAGAAACACAGATCAATCAACATAAGAACCATTAATTCATCATACCAGAGATCAACAGCAAATAAAGAACCCAATAAGCAGATTAATTTAGAAAACCAATTACATAGCTCAATTCTTTTTTTTTTTTTTTAAACTAATTTGAGAGTGGATTAGTAGAAGAATTTTGTTGAGTTGCTTGATATCTTTGATTTGATGCTTAAACTGCCAGAATGGTCATACAACAGCAAAATGTCACTAGAACTCGCGAAATTGTAAGAAAACCAAAACATGGAACTGAAAGTTGCAATCGAAATTTTAAGAGAAAAGTTTTCTTGAAAGGAGTTTTAAGATTTCTTTTAAATTTAATACCAAAAAATACTGAACATTTTCACTTCTGAATTAAGGAGCATAATACAGTATAAAACATTTGAACTCCATAGAAATATAATTTTATTTAAAGTTCAGTTCCAATTGGAATAACAATTTAAAATTTTTTGTTTTGTTTGAAATGTCTAGCTAAAATTCTCAAGAGTTCAACAAACCTCTGTTCTTTTTGCAGTAAAGTGAAAGAAGCAAAGTATATGTAATCAAATAAAGCATATAGAGCCAGAAGCAGTATATGTCAAAGACAAGCATACTGAGAATAATTCAAGAGAATAATAAGCAATTGCTCAAACCTGAAGAGTGAGATATGCAATTGGCTGTTCCTATATTGTACTTGCATCTGACTCAATTGATCTTATGGAAATTAATCACTAAGTGGGCGAGATGAGAAATCTTGGGCCAATCTTCCCCTTTTTCAGGTTGACATCTTTTTTTTTTCCAGCGAAGGGCATAAGGAGATAGACAAAGAAGAAAGAGAGGGTGGTAGCCCCTCTTCTGGGATGGATTTTAACATAGGGCAGTTACAGATTTCCAATTCTCTAAGAGAGGAGAGGTGTTGAAAGCCCTTGTTATCGAAAGATTTCAGATTTTGGAAACTCCAGATTTTAAAAGAGGTAAGAGTGGAGGACAGTGCCATCTTCCCAGGGAAGGATTCTACGTTTGGACAACCCAATAGTAGAAGCCGAGTCAAGTATGGGAATGATAATTCTCCTCTGAAAAGAGATACTAAATTAGGGCACTCCTTGATTTCCAGGGAACTGAGAGATCTCAAATCCACATTAGTTGCCTCAGGTTCAAAAAGAGATTTAAGACTTGGACATCTGCTGATGCGAAGAATTCTTAACTTGCAGAATAACCATAGAGGGTCAGGGAAGCACTCAAGGGAATCACAGTTTCCAATTTCAGTTTCTTCTAAAGTAGCGAAAAGTCCACATATTTGCTTCATTTCCTCTAGTTGAGAATCTAGACACTGAAATTCGTCAACTACAAACCGGTACATTCCATTAGCCTTTTTTGCTAACCACAAAAGACGAGTATCATCCTTCAACTTCATCCCAAGAATGGATGGAGCCCTTGGAATTGAAGCCACAAGCTGTTGACATCCTTCAAATTCAATTGTGGTTAAAGAAGGAAAATGACTAGGTAAGGCCTTTGATAAGTTGGGACATTCTCGTAGCTAAAGCTGTCTGAGAAAAGGGAAAGCTCCACCTTCATCACTGCCCATACAAGAAATCTATTCGTGCCATTGTGGCATTATTTCAAACCTTGGAATCTCAAGTGGTGGAAACGGCCTCAGTGCACATCGAACTGCCATAGAACTCAGGACCAATAGCAGTCATCCATCAAATCCTTTGATTGAGAGATCATTTAAAAATGCGAACTGCCCAAATGATGGTAATGAGCAGCAGTTTTTGCATCCACTGAGCTTCAAGGTTACAATATTTGAGTAAGAAGAGTCACCTAACCAATCTGTAAACTCTGGATGTCCATAACGAACAATTGAGAGACATTCCACATTGATAAGAGGCTTTAATTGCTCAAGTATGCCTTTTTTCATGAAATGAATTACCGCCATCGCCAGTCCATCTCAACTCCAACTCCTTAAGGTATTTCTTACCCTTCAAATTGGCATCCAAAGCATCTTGAACATAGACAACATTTTGAAGATTTGAAATACAAAGTTGTCCTTGCAGATGCTGTATTTTCCCCAATTCTTTGATGCTAGAGCCATTCTGTTTTTCTACAACGAAATCAGGCAAGTTTTCAAGCTTCGTCAGTTTACCCATTTGCGATGGCATTCATTGCAATTTTGTGAATCTGATATCACGATGACACAAATTGATTAGTCTTCCCAATTTGGAAGGGTTTATGCAGTGACTCAAGATCAATATTTGCAAATTGTACAAAGTACTCACCACTTCAGGTAATCTTTCTATTGATGCTGCAGAGAGGTATAGATATCTTAAATGCTTTAAGTTCCCAATTCAACGTGACAGCTTCTTTATGCTTCGATATTCGGACAAAGATAATACTCTTCACATATGTAAGTTATGGAAATAAGCAATTAATAACTTTTTCCTCAATCCATGACGACTCAGTGAGTAAGAAGGTGCGCAAGAATTGGGCTTCGCATATGAATTCATATTCCATAGAAGCATCATATTCTGCTCTTGCATATGATAAATGTGGAGACCTTTTGGGAATCTTGTATGGATTGTCACCTTCTATCCTAAAGCAAGAGTCTCCAGAAACAAATATGGCCAAGTCATGTACCAGCTCATGCATAAGAAAGCAAGATGGAAGGAGACTCGATCTTTGAAAGAAAGACCCAGATAGTAGATCATTAAACTACCCCCTCACCAATTTCTCGCATCGCCATATTCCCGCCATAAATTTACATAAATAAAAAAAAACGGCTGCCATCCAATAAAAGGATTAATTCCTCTTTTTCAAATACATGATGTTTAGAAAATAGAGCAGAATAAGCAAAGCATTGTTTCAGATGAGATGGAAGATAATGATAGCTGAGTTTTAGAGCAGGTAGAATGTTGTCATTTGCCAAATCCCATAAATTGCTCTTCAGTATCTTTTTTCTATTCACCAACTTCTCTTTTACGACGGAGGAGACCCCCCGAGTGTTTTTTGCAGCTAAAGGAAGGCCTTGCACTTCTTCACTATTTCTCTCCCAATTGCTTCTAACGCTTTGAAAATTGCATCATCAAAAGCGTGTTTTGCAAATAACAACCAGCAATCATTATATATGATTGAGTTCCTTTAATTAGTTGTTGAGGCCTAACGGTGCATATCAACAATGCTCCTCTATCATTGCGAGGTGTAACAACAATCGCACTCCCTCGTTCCCCATACATCAAAGACTTCCGCAACATGTTCCAATGGTCATAGTTCTCATTCCAAACATCGTCCAAAACAAGTAAAAATCTCTGCCCTTTCATTGTCTCCTTCAGCTCAAGTTGGAGCCAGTTTAGAGTTTTAATTAATGTGCGCCTGCACTTTTATTCCGCGTTAACTATGGAAAATGAATAGACAACGAGGATATAATTTTAAAACTTTTATCCAATATCTCAAATATTTTATATATATATATATATAGCAAAGTACAAATTTCCTAAATTTAAAAAAAAAAAAAGAAAAAGAAAAATCTCAAACTTTCCTCTAATTACAGGAGGGCAGGGGGGGAAAAAAACTTGGACCAGATAGGCGTCCAATGATTTCACTCCACGTTACCACATTTACATCTCGAAGAAGCGAGAGAGCTGGCAAGGATTAATAATGCCAGGGAGGTGGGCCCCGTCTGCCTTCAATAAACCTGATACCTCCACGTATCTTTGGTGATTTTCTTTATTCGGCTTAGCTTCTTCGGCTCTCTCAGTCTTCGATTCCTCACCCGGTTCAACTTCAGATCGATCAGGGTCCCAAGGTCTGCCAAAAAGCGTGCCTCTGGTCAGATATTCGTGGGCCAGATATCCGGCTAAGAGCTGATTGGAGGAAATCGGCTGTGAGAGCTTGCCTGAGCCGAGCTCATACATGGACGGCTTGGGCAATTTTGTTGTTGATTGTGAAAACGGTTCTATGGAAACAAAACCCTCTCTCTCTTTGCGCTTATTTGACGTGCAAACACGACGGGGAGGGGCACGCATAGTCTGTGTACTCATTTTTCACGTATCCAAGCATGCCACGCCAGTAACTGAAGATAAAATAAAAATAAAACAGTATCAAAAAACTGCAAATACAGATTTAAAAACAAAAAACGAGTAAATAAAATTAAAAAGAGATTAGGTTAAGACTTAAGAGGGAGACAAATCAGAGTGGGAGAGAGAGGAAAGATTTCTGAGGAATGAGGAGAGAATCAAAGAAAAAGAAAGATTAGGAACCGGAACAAAAATTCTTTGCCTATATTTATATGGGTACTTTTATATAATTACCCCTATATCTCAGTAAAATTACAAGGATGGCATAGCATTCAAATTACAATAACACCCTTCCTATTTAACATGATTTTCTTTGTTTATTTTATTTTTATTGAATTTCATGAGATATCCAAAGCTAATTTTAAGTTTAAGATTCCAGTTTTTGGAAACATTTAAAGACACATTTTTCAAAGTGAGTCTACTCTATGTATACAAAAAAAATTTAAGGCTTTAATTTTTTTTATAAGGTTTGCAGTTATATGCGAATATTAAAAGGAATTAAATAAAACATATATTAAAATTAATTTTTATCAATAAAAATTCTAATACATGTTATGCTGACAAATCAAATAATGGATTTCTCACTAATTAATTTAATTAAACCTAATTTAAATCTAATGGTTAATAATTAAAAGTAGGACTTATATAATATTGAGTAAAAACTAGAAAATAATATGGATTAAATATTAATGTGTGGTAGAGGGATATATCTCCGAGTATTTATAAAATAGAATAAAATTTTATTTGAATTATTGCTATTCCAAAATAGTATGTTACTCTAAATACTTATATTTCCTCTATTTCAATACTCGCATTTATTGAATTTATATATTTTTTTTAGTATTTATAAATGAATAGTAAGATATATTTTTCCATATCAAAGAATTTTTAATTTTTTTTTTAAAATATCACAATAAATTAGTCCATTTTATAAGAGTATCTCTACCACTTGCTTGAATAAGTACTTCACTATTCTCAAACCATATAAATTCTCTAACTCTATTAATTTCAAAGAGTTTATATATGCAGCCCTTTTGGCTATTTTCTCAATGGCCAGAGATGGAATTAGATAGCTTCTGACTGGCCTTTTGGTTTATTTTTTGTTGTCACCGGAGTTCTCTACACCGATCACGACTGCACTGAGAATAACAAATCTACAAAACTCTCTTTATTTTATCTTCTTAAACTTAATTTCTTATAAAAATGAAAACTGCTTCAATCTCTTTTATACATGTCGTTTGATAATATTTTCTTCTTCTATTGTGGATCGTGCTTGTTAAGACTCAACTTTCACTTTGAATTAAATCCTTCTATTTATTATATATATGCTTGCTAATGGTTGTTTTGTGGTTCCCATTTCTTTTCCTTGCAAAATTTCGTAAATTTGAAATCTGTGTTGACTATGAATTAAAAGGTGGATGAATATTTTTTTTATATGTATAGTAAAATGAATGTTAAGGACCTCATCCCTCTCTTTCCTTTTTTCGTTCCCATGTCGCTACACTAGAGGGCTATGGGAATGTAAAAAAAGGGATCCTATCAACTTGTTCCGATTCTATATTTTTAGATATTATCTGATATTTATTTTTTAATTGGTTGATGAAAAAATATAAATTTTTAAATTTATTATTTTTCATTTTTAAATTTTTCTAGTAAATTTAGAAGAGGCCAAAGTTGATTGTAAAAAATTTTGCATTAATTATGGTTGAGTGGAGGGTAGTAGAAAAAATATTCAAATTTTTATTTTTACGTTTTTTGTGTGGAATGGGACATCATATATGTCATAAATGGTTGGAGAACTACGTAACCCACTCAAATTTCAGCAATGTGCACAAAAATTTCCGTCAAACAACACTCGATTTGGCGTCGAAAAATATCGACGCAAAAAAGAATATATACCGTTACCTGTCGCCATTAATATTATGTACCGGCAGAAATAGACGAAACTAATAGCTAAGCACCAGATGTCTCTCTGGCGCTCAACTGTTTCATTCATTGTTATGGTGATAAAATTGTCAGTTGCAGTAATTTATCTGAGCCACCAATTACCGGTCGTCATTACTTCTTCAACTATTTCTAAAACTAGTACACCAATTCTATGCTCTTATTTGTTTCTAAAATTATTTTTATTATTACATTTTGCTCATCACTCCTCACAAATATATATATAAATTTTTTATTTTTCTCTAATATAATTATATATATTATGTTATTATCATTATTTCTAATGTATGATTGAATAAATATGAAACTCAAAATATTATCATTCAATTAGTAGTATAGCATCAACTAAAAGTATTAATTTTAATATTATTTTTCAATATTACAACTTAATCTAATTTAATTTTAAAATTCTATTGATTTTTTGTTCAAAGCTGAAAAGACAAGACAGAGCTTTTTATGTTTCTAGATTTCGGATAAATTTTTCGTTAATTCAAATCTCTATATATATATATATAAATTTTAATTAAATCTACTAATCTATATTGGTCACGTTATTTTAAGTAGTTTCTCTCTTTATTATTTAATTACTTTTACTTTTATCAGTCACATCTATTTAGACTCAGCTTTTACAGAAATTTGGAGTCTATATCACATTAGATCATTCTATACATCAGTTTATAAAGGTAAATTATTTTTGTTGAGAGTAAGCATAAATAATAAATATATATTCTTTTAATTTGATCTCAAACTTTGAATTTTTACATAATAAAAAATTTGAATAATGATTGTACGATACTCTCAATTAATTTTAAAATATAAAATAAAATTAATTTTCAAGAATTAATAAAATAAAAATCATTAATGCTAATACATATATTTTTAAGATCTAACTCAGCAGCAAAACTAAATGGAGTTAGAGGATAATGAAAGAAACCGAAAGGACAGAGCTTCTTCTCAAGCTAAGTTTTCCACTCTTAAATGACATGCCCGCATATTTTTAGGATCAAGTAGCTTGGAGATCCTCTAGATATATTCAAAAGCTATTATTTTAAGTAGTTATGAGAAATCTAATTGGAATTTGAATTCGAAATCTCAATACGCAAGACTAAAATTTTTTAAATACTTTTAATATTCAACTATATTTAGTGAATGTATGTCTCTCTTCTCTTCTCTTCTCTTCTGCTCTCCTCTCCTCTCCTCATCTTATAGATACATATTGTGATTTGATATGAGATGGGTTTACCTAACATAAAGCATTAGTTCCAAAATAATTGTTGAAGTTGTCATTTAATTTCATTTTTTTTATAAAATCATTACAAAAGTTGAATTTTTAATTTTATAAATTTTTGTAATCATTATAAATATGGTGACGTTAAGAGAAAAAAAAAGGGTCATGCATTAAGGATGCTTATATGAATAAGTTTACCTAATTTGATCACTTATATAAAAGAACAACCATAAATTTGGAATGCTAATGTAAATTGCATCACAACTATGTCAACTAATAATGGGGACACTAATGAACCTATGCGTTGCTATTTTTTTTTTTACTTATTTCTTGATATTTCCTTTTTTTTTTATATATTTTTATACCCTTGTGTTAAATAAAAACCAAATTATTGGAATTTAAATCTTGCTTTAGGGACAAGGAAATTTTTCTTCAATCATTATTGGTCACTAGAAATAACAATGCGGATATGTATCCATGAATTCCCAATTCATACTCATTCTATTCTTTTTATTATTTATATATTTTGTTTTGAACTCGAAATTTTTTATAGTATGAACCGTATGTATATGTACCACTTTATTTTCTGTCCTAATATATATAAATTATGAAAAGAATAAAATAAAAATATAATACTTATTTAATTTTTTTAATAGAATTAGGATTAGAGATTTCCATCCTGTTGGAATAAATACCAATAAATTTTTTTCCGTTTGAAAATTGAAATAGCAGTGGCCAGAATAAAATTTTCGAGAAATTCTGAAATCTGCTCCATCATTGCCACTGCTGTCACAGTACAACAAATTAAATTCATGACGGTGGATGGTGGTCCATCCTCTCTACTTTCCTTTTTATTTAGATATGTTTCGTTTATTGTTGTTGTTAATTACCGCATTATGAACAAATTTTTTATTATACTATTAGACAATTTATATTTATCTTATCCTTTCATTAATTGTTAACTATACGTATTAAAAACTAAAACATTCATGCTATATAAGCTGACAATAGTTTGCTGATAAATATGCTTAAAATACAGATAAATGTCAACTTACGATAATTAATAGATTAGATTAATAAAATCATAAAAATACATGGATTAATGACCATTTATAAATATCTCAACTTAACTTACCTTCATTCTTCAACGAGCAGGAATTCATTTATTTAATGCCGACCCAATTATATAATGAGTCAACATCCTTGTAATGAATAAATTCAACCGTGTGTCGGTGTATGAATGGAATTGAATTGAACCCCTGGAGAAATTTTACAGCAAAAAGGAGCGAGGTTAACAATGGGGGAAACAGAGAGCTGCCATCCTTTGTTGAAAGGAAAGAGCAACACTTTTAGCGCTTATAGTCACGGGTTTTCTTCAGGTCAGATCCAATCACTGGCTGCCATATGTGGGACTCTCATTCCTCCATTGCCTCTCGATTGTATCAGCAACCAAATTCCATCTCACAGCGTGCAAGCTGCTTGTTCCTTCTATGAAGCTTCTGGATCCGACCCTCCAATCCCTGATGAGGTTAATCTTATTTTTAATTGCTTTTTTTTTTAATGTTGTATACAGAGCGTTTTTTTATCTTACCCAGATTGACTTTTCGTGTATATGCTAAGCAGGTGGCAGATTTTATGGTGAAGAGAGCTCTGCCGGAGGTTTTGTTAGTAGTGAAATTGCTTTTAAAAATTCTGTCTTTCAGATTGGGTACACTGTTGCTTTGTGGGTTTCAGTGTTTGGATTGGCATTGGCCTTTCATTCATAAGTTTTCTGAACTTTCTCTGGAGAAAAGAGAAGAAATTCTCAAGAAATGGTCAAGGCATAAGCACTTCGTTCCTCTAAGAGTTCTCTTTCTAGCTGTTAAAATCTTCTGTTCGTTTCACTACTTCTCCAGGGTAACTATTACTATTTTGGATTATAATTTGCTCATGAGTGATAGGAATTTAAGAACTTAATCTATCATTTAAATTATAGTGTTTTTGTTTTTCTGATATGGGTAGTTAAAGAATGATGAGTTTATCTACTTTCAACTAAAAAATTGGTTTTAAATAAATACATGTTTTGTTACATCCGCAGAATAATTTGGGACCGGCGCATGATGCTTATTGCTTTCACAAAGAAAATAGTGACTTAAATGGAATTTTGACTCTGACATGACTTTAGAAGTTAGATGACACACATACTATATAGAGATTTATTAATTAATGACTCTTTGAGATTGGAAAGTTTTTTTTAACAGTAATTACATCGGCCACCTTTAATTTTTTGGAAGAAGTGCATACATAGAATAGAAAGCTATCTTTTGGTGAAAAGGAGGGACTTGTATGGAAATTTGACAGAGACATCTCTATAGAGCACACATGCTACCTATAGATATATTTATCTATGATTTTTTTAAGGTTGGAAGTATTTTTTTAAAGTACATTGGCCACCTTTAAATTATTTTAGGTTTGCATAGAAAGCAATCTTCTGGTGAACTTCATAGTATTCGGAATCCGTTTATAATTTTGAGTACTGGTTGAACATTTGCTTATTCTCTGTAATCTAACAAATGTTAATATGTTATGCTGAAAGTGATTCTCCATTTGTCACAGATTGATGAAAATTTACAAAACCCGGCATGGGAAGCAATTGGGTATTATAAAGACACAAGAGAAAAACTGAAAAGACCAAGAGATGAGATGCCTCTTCATAAGGGGGTCATAGAACTAGCAAATGAAGATGATTCAACTCTTGTCCAATCTGTCATTCAAAAAGGCCTGCAAGTCACTGAAGATTCAGTGCACAAAACCTTCAAGATCAAATGCGATGTGGTGATTGTTGGTTCTGGATGTGGTGGAGGTGTTGCAGCTGCAGTGCTCGCAAACTCAGGCCTGAAAGTACTTGTATTAGAGAAAGGAAATTACTTTGTTCCGCAAGATTATTCTTCATTGGAAGGACCCTCCATGAATGAAATGTATGAGGCTGGTGGAGTCCTCTCAACTCTCAATGGCGGGATCATGATAGTGGCTGGATCAACTGTGGGTGGAGGCTCTGCAATAAACTGGTCTGCCTGCATAAAGACACCTGATTCTGTTCTCAGAGAATGGTATGCAGATCATAGGATTCCACTATATGGAAGTCCTGACTATCAATATGCAATGGATGCTGTATGTAAAAGGATTGGTGTTACAGATAATTGTTGCAACGAAGGATTTCAGAATCAAGTTCTTCGAAAAGGGTGTGAGAATCTAGGTTTAAAAGTCGATACAGTTCCTAGGAATTCCACTTCTGATCATTATTGTGGTTCTTGCTGCTATGGATGTATAACAGGAGAAAAGAAAGGGACTGATTCTACCTGGCTGGTTGATGCTGTAGGCTGTGGTGCTATAATCCTAACGGGGTGCAAAGCTGAGAAGTTCATATTAGAGGAGGATAACAGTGGAAGTAGGAAAAAATGTTTGGGAGTGATTGCTAGAGCTTCAAATACAGGTATCACTAAAACAGTGCAAATTGAGGCAAGAGCGACTATTTCATCCTGTGGTTCTCTTTTGACACCTCCTCTATTGATTTCCAGTGGGTTGGCGAATCCAAATATTGGCAGGAACCTCCATCTCCACCCAGTTATGATGGCTTGGGGATATTTTCCAGAAGATATATCAGATTTCAAAGGAAAAATTTACGAGGGAGGGATCATCACGTCGATCCACAAAGTAATCTCAGAGGAGTCCAAGGTCTGTGCCATCATAGAAACTCCATCATTAGGGCCTGCCTCATATGCAGCGTTATGTCCATGGGTTTCAGGGCAGGACTTCAAGGAAAGGATGGTGAAGTACGGCAGAACTGCCAGTCTGTTAGCACTGATTAGAGATCAAGGTTCTGGAGAAGTGAAAGCAGAGGGTCGAATTACACACAGAGTAAACCGGTCAGACAAGGAATATCTTAGGATTGGCTTGAAGCAAGCTTTAAGAATTTTAGTTGGTGCTGGAGCTGTGGAAGTAGGCACTTACCGTAGTGACGGTCAAAAGATTGCATGTAAAGGTATTAAGGATGCGGATTTGGAGGAGTTTTTAGATACAGTTACCTTTTCAGGGGGTTTGAGATCAAAGGAAGAGCACTGGAACATGCTCTTTTCTGCACACCAGATGGGTAGTTGCAGAATGGGAGCCACCGAGGAAGATGGAGCAGTCGATGAAAATGGTGAATGCTGGGAAACAAAGAACTTGTTTGTATGTGATGGAAGTGTACTGCCAACTGCAATTGGGGTCAATCCTATGATTACAATCCAAGCCACAGCATACTGCATTTCCAAGAAAATAGCTCAATCCTTGAAGAAATATTAGGTAGCCAATTTCTTGCACATGAGAATTTGCCTTGTAATTTATCCTCTATAATATGCCATAAGTAGCTCAATCTTATTAGTTCTGTTTCTGAGGTCTGACCCCGCTTTACAAGAAAATTTTCAGAGAATCCAGAAAAGAAACTAATAAGCCAAGTGTAAAACATAATACCAAAGGTAAATGTGCAAACTGCCAATTCCAGGCCGTTAAAACTTTTCACCTTTTATCATTAGCATCTTCCATTGCAGGATAATAATATAGTGGAAGGATGCTGTCTCTTCAAAATGAGTCTGGGGTTTAATTTGTTACCTCAGAATATCCAATGAGATCACAACAAATTTCCTGACCACAAAAGCTCAACATGTAGAGATTGTAAATGAAAACAATTACAAGGGTAACAAACCTCATCCCTCTTAAGTTATTGTCAAAGATTCAATACATTTGATTCACCAAAATCCATCAATAGAGTACAAAAATTCTTGATTTCTCAATCAGCGGCTTGCTTTTACTCCTTTATCTGCAGCATCATCCAAGTCTTCTGCTATGATTAGTGTCATTCCACTTTCCTGCACACTCATTAATTATCTTCTATGTGAAAATTCATGATTCTTCATACAACAATTTCAGTATATGATGGTCAATATCATTCCCCAAATTCACATTTACCTTGAGAATCCTCTTCCCTTGGTCGACATTAGTGCCTTCTAAACGAACTACCACTGGTACTTTAAGTTTAACCTTGTACACAGGACGAGGGAAAAAAAATTAATGCTTTAACAAAATGTTCAGTCATATACGACCCACAAAGCAACAGCATTCAATGGACATGATTTCACTTGCTCTTTGTAGAGGTGAACAATTTTCATAAAGCTCCTATAAAACACAATTTGATAAAGATCTCACATGTTTGGCTGCATTAACAATTCCAATAGCTATCACATCACATTTCATTATTCCTCCAAATATGTTCACTAAAATTGTTTTAACCTTCTCATCAGAAGTCAATATTTTAAATGCTTCAACCATCTGCCCCGCAAAATTAAAAATTAAATATACATTGGATGAGAGTTTAATTTTATCAGCCAATTATGGTGCATAATGATTACATACATTCAGAATCTCATATCACTCAGATGGCCAACATGGACACTGCACAGCATAGGCCCATCCACAAATGATAAAAGCAGCAAAAGTAGAACACTTCATGAAGATATTCACATTACCTAGCCTTCAGATGCATTCCCACTAACATCTAGGAAATTGGCAGGAGTTCCTCCATGCAATTTGATTATATCCGTAGTAGCCATAGCTAATCCAGCACCATTTACCATGCAACCAATTTCTCCATCTAAGCCAATATAATTCAAATCTGCCTTGGCAGCAGCGACCTATTGAGAGATAAAATGCACATGGGGAGATATTAATAAACTATTTCGTCATAATCTTTTAGCAAGAAAAAATGAATGCAGAACCATTAAGTGTGGGTGAGAGAGAGCAGATTCGTGCACAGGGAACCAAGAATAATCATATGCAACACAAGGATAATCAGAAATCCTTTCTGCTGTTGTCATTTTAATCCTCCAATTAGTCAATCTTCAAAAGTTCTCCTATTACTAAAGAAGGGTAAACAAGATAATTTGAACTCCCTCAAGATGTCAATGTTCCTCCATTTATTTTACCTCCCATTGACTAGTAAAGAGGAAAAACTGATTCTTAAATTTGCTAATTAGCAAATTTGAAAAACCATATTCTTAAATTTGCTAATTAGCAAAACCTCAAGCCAGTCTCAAAAAATTCAGTCAATTACATGATCCTTTCCTATATAATGCTCAATTTTAAATCCCTCTACTTATTGAAAAAACAAAGAAAGAATGAAAGAAAGAGAAACCAAAAAGATATATAGTCCGATAAGAGTCATTTTCTTATAATTCTAATGCAACCAAACCTCTCAAGGATCCTCCTGCGATGGATCACAGAGATTAAAGATTTCCTTCTGTCGAAATGCAGCATTATCATCAAAATTCAACTTAGCATCAGCAGCTACCATTATCAGAAATCTCAGCAATAGGATTGATCTGCACAAAGAACCAAAAGTGTTCTCAGGGAGATATCTTATAGGAAAGACACTACAAAGAGACAACTCTAATCCATTTAAGTGGGTTGGTTCAGGCTGTGAATTGATATGTTAATTACATTCAAGGAAGATGATAATAACACTCACTTCCAACAATGTGCAATCACACACACAAAAAAGCTTATATAATTTCTTCACTTGTTCAATTGAATCTTTTCTATCAGCTGCCTTCGGAGCTAAGCCATCTACAACTTTTGCAGCATCTTCATCAGTAATTCATCTAAACACGTCAATAGGCACCTATTAGAAATGACCATTGGATTAGTTATGCAAAAACTAGAGCAATCAGAACAGGAAAGGGAGATTGCCCAGATGGCCATGCTAAAATATGAGGCAGGAAAAGGATGACAACCTTAATGATCAAGTTGGGGAATTTCTCTGCAAGGTCTTCAATGCTGGTTCCTCCCCTTTTACAGGCAATAATAAGCTGAAAAACAAAACATGCAAACATCTTTGATTCAGTAGAAAACATTTTCCATGAGAACTTACAAAAATGGACAATATACTAACAGGGACAAGAAAGTCTTGAATCACTAATTCAAAGCAAAAACAAAAAGAAAAAAAGCATCTCAAAATAGTGAAACATACTGGGCCAGCATTTTGACGATCAAGCATGATTCCAAAGTACATCTCATAGATGAGTGATAACTTCTCACAGATGTAAACCTGCCAAGGAGAGAGATATTCAACAGTCAATTCTAAATAGCCATAATCTTCTAAAACATTAAGTTTGAAAAAATATTGATGTGAGAAATTAAAATGACAAAAAGAGAGTTAAAAAAATATTAAAATAATTTTTCAGCTTATGTTCCACATCCAAGGAATTATGATGCTAAACCTTGCTGACAACTTTTCCTTGAGGAACAGTTTGCTTGGTAACAAGGATCTGGCCAAGCATCTTTCCTGCATGCAATAAGTATATGAGAAAGGATTAGAGAGACCAACTCCAAAAAACTAAAAGAACTAAGGGATGCAAATTTTTTAATCACACACAACAAATAATGCATCAAACAAAATTCTCAAATAAGCAAATATTGACAGAAAGCACTCATGCAACATAGAAAGCTGCTACAAACTTTAAATCATAAAATGAATATGAACAACAACCATCAATACGAACAAGCATTGGCTGCCACGTCTGATCTCAGAACTAAAGATGCGAGGATTAAGCTTAATTTGGCGGTTGAACAATCTGCTAACATCTACTTTAACAAAAACATGAAAAGCACATTCTTTGCAGTCCACATCTTCTTAGAGAGGGAGATGCTTTTCTCTTTATTTTGAGCCAAAACGCATTGCCAAGAGTCAGAAAGCATAGTTAAAGAAAGTTCAGTTAGTATGGAAACAATGTCAGGAACTCAAACAAGTTCAAGTCCCAAACTTGTAGTTTGCCATAAATCCGAAATTTCCATGAATTGGTACAATTTTTGAAGGCCGAGATATTGAGGAACTTGGCAATTACACCATAGTATAATTGATCAAATCAATACATGCGGTGCTGAAGCTATAATTGGTTGAATAAACTACAAAATCATTATTACTACAATACATAACCGTGATTAGTTTTCACCAGCAAATCATCATCTCATATTTAAACATACCAGCATCGATACACAGGACGTGCAATAATTATATTCAACATTAAGAGAAAATACAAATAGTCAACAGTAAAAAATGACAAGAAAACACAAAACCTTAGAATCAAGTTCTAACAGAGCAACAAAACCCAATCTTCATTACCAGCTGTCTCTTCAACCTTGTCAGATTTAACAATGTGAACTCCGCCCTCAAAGCCATTCTTAAATTTTCCTAAGCCTCGCCCACCAGCCAAAATCTGGCTCTTTACCACCAACTGCAATAGAGTCAAAGTTAGCAATATTTTAGCATTATTCTAGCAAAAATCACTAAAGAAACTTTCAACCCCACAACATTTGGAAGTAAGAATACAGAAAAACTCAGACTGTGCAACAAGTATCTGGCCTGATTAAGTTTTTTTATTTTTCCCTCTAATTTCATTTTTATATAAATGTATAGGAAGATACCATGCTATCCACAGCCAAATTTTTCTTGAACATTTCTAAGCAACCAAACGGTGAAATTTTTTTATCAAACAACTTGGCATTTAAATGATTACCTCGCTTTCATTAGGAAATACAACTTGAATTGCCTTTTTCACCTCATCAATAGAGGAAACGGCTGCTCCTTTTGGGACACTGATCCCATATTTGTTCATCAAATCAGCTCCATGTTAAAGAAAAATCACGGCCATTCATTATCACCTGTAATCAAAGCAATGAGTACTACTCAAGAAAAAGCAGAGATTGAAAACAACACTAAAAACTTAACAAACTCCACACAAATAAGCAAAATCGAAAATCAGCATGTAGAGATTGTGTTCCTTAGATTCCTTTAATCAAACTGAAAATCGCAGATACAAATATGAATAGACGTATATAGGAATAAGTGTTTGCGCCCGAAGAAGAAAACGGAAAAAGACCTGATACTCAAGGATGTTGAGACGGCGGAGCTGCTGCTGCTGCCATTTTCCGGCGACGGAGAGGGAACGAGAAACCAGTTTGTTTAGCAGTCCTCTCATTATGTTTCTTGAAAGCGATCAACTTGAAACCTGGAGAGAAGAAGAGAGAGGAGATGATCACCGGAATCAGAAGCGATCGGGTGAAGAGAGAAACGGACCCTGGACTTTCCACTTTCAATTAATTCCCAATTCACCCCAGTATTTTACGTATTTATGTGTATGGACCCCTTTCTTTTTCTTTCTTTCTTTCTATATAGTATGTAGATTAATTTATTGAAATCTCTATTCCCTCTTTTCTTCTTTTTTAATGAACTCCAAATTTGAGTGTTAGAAACTATTTTATTTTTTTTTAACATAAGCACCCTTTCATTAAGGAGAATCATTATAATGAATAAAATGGAGTTTAGTACCATTTATAATTGGTTTTAATTTTTTTCACTTCCTAATTATTATTAAAAGCAAATATGGAATAGTCAAATACACTATTAAAAAAATAAAATATGGAATATCGACAATAAAATGTTTGGCGTTGAAACTTGAAAGATCCAACTTAGAGGTCATCCAATCCTCATCCCCTTTGTGATAAACTATTTGGAATGTATTATTGTTAACATTATATAAAGGTCAAAATACTTAAGTCACTAAATACAGTTTTTTTTCTCAATTTGTAAATCAAAGGAAAAAGAAAGAAAGAAAAGACAAATTTTGGGTATACCAGAAAAGTGCATTTAACATTTAATAATTATTAAGCATAATGGATTATCTGAGTTACAAAAGAGATTTTGGAATTCAATGAGAACAAGCATAGGTGCATAAGAAGGCTTTAGGATCGCCGGTGCATAATCCACGACCTTGAGGATATTTGGAGCTGCAATCCTTCTTGCAAGTATTATTGTCTATGCATTCCCAGCTTGTTTCACACTTGAAAGGCTCCCCTGTTGTACACACTCCATGTTCTGCTGCCAGTGCCACAATCAAAAAATCTTAAGTTCCACAAATTTAATTAATACAATGAGCAGAAAAGGGAAAGAGGGGAGACACTGACCTGCAACTAACAAAAGGAGGACAAGGATAAAGCAGGAGGAAGAAAATAGTTTTGCCATCTTATTCATAAAACTTCTGTTCATTTAATATTTTATAACGTATTAAATAAGTTATTGTTCATTTTTTTTTAAAAAAAAGTGTTATCGAGTTGAAATATAAATCGTTATTTATTCTTAAAAAAATTTAAGATGGCCCAACCCAACCCAATTACCAGCTCCAAACAATTTTTTAACAACCCGGCTCCAAATATAGAAGTTTTAGTTCCCAAACCGCATGGAGTCCTCAAAAGAAAATCGGTCTCTCTAGGCGGTTCAACACTTTACATACGGCAAGTGCAGAAAAGACAATTCAAAACACCAAGTTAAGGGTCTTCCCATTAGTCAGGCCAGTGATCTGGCATCAAAACTAATATCCAGACTTACCAGAAACCAAAAATTGGGGAGCTCAGCAACAGAAGAGAACAGCACTAAACTAAAAATCAAGCATAATCAATGGCGGTCCATTGAATTTAGCATTAATCAGTACCGATGTAAGAGCAATAATTTGGCATTACTCTACTGCTTGTGTTTGGACTATGAAGCTTTTCTCTGTACTCCTGAGCAAATCTTTATAAAAAATCATATGACTATTAGTATTTACTATTAGCAAAAAGCTCTAGAATTCAGTGGGTTTCTTTCCAATGTGAAAACCTAAAGAATCTTTCATAACTCAGATTGCAAATTTACAGGGATATATCCACCAATACAATTAGGTAAATGACATCAAGAGCTAGTAACCAATGTGTTTTACCATGCTACACCAACACCTGCTGGTTATAATTAATTAATTATGAGAGCAGAACTAATGATCAATAGAGAATTACAAGTAAATACTCTCACACTGTGAATTCCATACAAGTACCTGAAAAATTTATAAGATGGAGATAGAGCTGCATCATTTAACACATGAAGGCTTCTTTGCATTGTAGTAGAAATGTGCAATCATTTGCACCAACTCATCTGCAGTTCGAAACTCCGAAAAGTCCATTGTTTGATAGCAACATACCAGAAAAGGATAACAATGTCATATCTGGAAACAAATGACACAACTGTGCCTTTTGTAATTTTGAAAGAGAATATTGTTTTACCTTTCTCCCTATAAATGATCATGTTTCCTCGTAAAAATAAAATTTGAGGGCATTCTTTAACTCTGAGAGCATATGCCAGATCTTTCTCAATATTGATGTCGATCTTCACTGACTGATTCAAGAAAATTCCAAAATCAATTCAGAAGAAAAACAAACTCCATTAAGTGGATCCTAGATGGCATTTTATATTTCTAAAGTTAATGAGATATAGAAATAACAGGAAGCATAAATCATTTCCTCAGCAATCAGAGGGTCAAAAAGGTAAACCGAAAAATTATTTACAGTGAATTGAATGAAAGAAATAGAAAAGTACTAACTTAAGACAGCTTACAAATCTAAATTGAAAAAAAAAATAAAAGAATAAATATGGGATGTCTAATTTACCCGAGGAGGCAATCGATCCTTTGCACTCCAATACACCTTCACAGCCTTCTCTAGCTCTTTCAGAGTTTTCCAGTTATCAGTTGCCCTGCAGTCAAATTTCAGCTATGTCCTAGTTAATCATTTATGCCCATTTAGTACCCTCCTCAAAAACATTAAATTCAAATGGGCTTTTAACGCAAGCATTGCTTAATTGTCTTTGTTGTTAAGTGTTCTGGGCCATTGGAGAATATGCGCACATTATAATTTCAAATCTCCCTTTTGTTCACTAAAACCTAAAAAGTACCTGCACATATCCCAGCATATGCATCTCATATGGGAACAAGTAGGTTTCTGCATCTTATTTGTGAAAGTTGCCTTGTGAAGGTATTTATACTAAGATAATCATCTTTTACTTCATAAATCCCTTTTGTACTATAATTTGCACTCATTCAATGATGCTCGCAACCATAAACAAGCAATGCTATATGATTTTCATTTCATATCCTAAACGAATGTCTAGAACCTGTATAATGTAAAAACATATCATTACTAATTCATTTGGCTTCGCATATACTCCTGGTATGAGAAATAACAAATAATAGATTAAGGTTACCTGTTGTATCTCTCAAAAACAAGAACAATTAGTGGGCTAGGATGAAAAGCAAAGCTCTCCCACTCAAGACAGTTAATCTCCTTCACCCAGTTATCATCTATCTCCCCCTCCCAGTCGATCTCTAATCCACCTTCCCCAATGACATTCTTTATTGAGTGCTTCTCGAAATACTCTGATGCTCTGATTCCCCAACCCACATCAGCATCCAATGGCCAATTTGGGTCTTCCTCCTCAACCACCATCTTCTTTTTCTTTCCTTTTCCTCTACCAACATCATGGCCTTCAAGTTCATCATCTTCCACATCATTGTCATCATCATCATCACTGGTTTCAGAATCTACATCATCGCCAACTCTGTCCTTCATTATATTTTCTTTGTTCTCTAGCAATTCTGGGTTCTGCTGTCGAATTGATGCAAATGTTTGTTCAAGTGAGTCACGTACAAGATGTTCAACTGCAACTGCTTCACTCCTACGACCACGCCTTGGTTTGCGTGGAATTGTTGTTGGGAAGGTTGTTCCAGCTTTTTCATCTTCCATTTGAGCATCCGCAGCTTTTGAACGACGAGTTCTTAATTTACTTTTATCTTTGGGCTTGGAGCTAGTTTCAGAGCCAGGCTCTAAATCAGAACTCCTTGAAACGGCAATGCATCGAAAAGGTTTTGTACTTCGTGAACAGCATGTAGGAGAAGGCAAGAGATATTCCGAGTGGTGACGAGTACTTAAATTGTGATTATGGAAGTGATTTCGATAAAAAATTGATGAAAAGAAAAGCAAATTTGGCTTAATATTTTCAGAGGAAAGAGGAGAAAAGGATTTTGGTATAGTAATACTTTGAAGGAAAAACACTTTTCTTCACTCACAAGAACTAGATCACTAAGTGAATGCAGAAATGTTAAATGACCTTAGCAGTAGAATATAAACACGGAAGGTATTCACCTTTGAAAGAGAAGGAAACCTACATGCCAGAAAAATTCAATTTCTGTTTTTCTGCTTCCTTTATTCAAAGATCTGCAATAATTTAATAAAACAATCTCTCAATTTGCTCTGCAGATGATAATTCAGAATTTCATCCCACCTAGCACATTATTCCTATTAAAAAATAATAGCAGCGTGAGAAATTAACCAAAACAAGAGCTTCTGTTCCTCATACAATTTATCAATGCTAGACTAAAAAATACCAATCTATTAAACATAATTTCATCAGCCTCATTTATTAGCGAAAGCACATAAATCAAAGCAAAGATTACTAAATGAATGCGGAGTTAGGCAGTAATACTCAACTAATAGAGACTACTAATTAAAAGCAGAAATGGGTTACTTACATTTAGAACTAATATCAAACTTAAAATGCAAAATTTCAAATCCAAAGATGAAATTACTTCACCTTTGATGGGGAACGGAAACCGGTGCAAAGAAGTGCGTTTCTCTCTCTGCAGCTGATTTATATTGGTCTGTTAGGATTCTCCAATTGTTACAGCAAAATCAAATGAACAGAAACAAGAAGAATTTTAAATAGATAGTGTGGAGAGAGAAGATGAAGGGATATAAACCCACGAAATATCCCATACAGGTTACGTAAGTATCCTTTTCTTTTCATTTTTTACAAAAATTAAGAAAATAATTAATTCAAATATGAATAAAATTAAAATTAAAAAATGCCACAATTGAAGTATTTGCTGCGTCTGGATTTCTCAATGGTCCCGAAAATGATTTTTCGAGCAAGTACAGAATCTCCATTCTCCCCCTTTTCAGAAAAAGGTTTGCACCATTACCATTTTTACTGCTATCTCATTTCTTATGCATTTAGCTCTTCCCAAAAAATAAAGACATTCGAATTATTTTTTATAATTTTTTTTTTAAAAAAATATGCCAAGTTTGTTGCATTCGTAATTTAATAATGATGTGCTTGTCTAATGAAAATGTCAAATAAGCCGAGTTCTGAAAAGTCAATGTGGAGCTTATGCTTTTGTGAAGTTCTGAAATTGGATGGCTAATTGAAGTTTATTAATTCAATTTCAACTATCCATGATTTTCGTATATGGGTTTTTTGCCATTAAATTTTTAGTTTGGAGATTTCATCCTTCAAACCTGAATTATTAATTAGTATGATATTATGCAGTCTTAAATATAGAATATATATATATATATATATATATATATATATATATGAATGGATAGATATTATATGCTACATCAAATAAAGGTTATTTATTTTTTAGAAAATTAGTATATGACATTTGACATTCTTATTTGTGAGAATTCTAAAAGGTTTTATATTTGAATATTGTCATTATGATCTACCAATATTGATGGTCATTTAACAATTTTATGGTAAGTGAGAATTGTAAGAAGTTTTGTGTTCGAGTCTTCTCGCTACTATCTATTAATATCGATAAATATTTAACACTTTTATGATAAGTGTAAGGAAATGACTACCTCTTATTATGTAGCTCATGACCCACTCGGTCTCCTAATAAATAAATAAATATATTTAATTTTGATCATTTGTTAATATTCAATAGGAAAAATTAAAAGAACATAATATATCATGTTCAACTCAAGTTCAAAAAAGATGTCAATCCAAATTAATAACTTCAATTCAATAAGCATTTTATGAGGACTAACACAGTTTATAAATTAAATATAGGGAAAAAATGTGAGCATTGTATCAGTATAAGTAAAGAATCGGATGAAAATGAAATAAATGCAAAGGGATGCATGCTGGTTTTTTGTAGAATTACTTCAATATTATTATAAGAGTATAAAAATAAAATGATTTTTGAATTCATTTATATCAGTTACTATCAAATGCATATATGGATTATGTGCTCACTGCTCACATCATTTGCATAGACATATATGGATATAATTGTTCACATTTGTCAGATAAATATAAAAAGTGATGCATTTGGTGTTTCATTATCATTAAAGTATAATTTGAATAAAAATGAAATCATAAATACTCACATCAAGTAATATGAATTTAATTCATTTATTATTATTATTATTATTATTATTATTATTATTATTATTATTATTATTATTATTATTATTATATCGACACACATTTTTTTATGAAATTATCATTGATAGGTTAATAGAACAAAAATTAATAGAATGAGCAGTAACTCCCAAGTGTTTGATGAATAAAAATATGCAATTTTTATTTTTTTGTAAATAAAATAATTATTGAACAAATATGATATTAGGTCATAAAAACATAAAAAGGAGATTTTGAGGAATGTTATTTATCCACCGAAGAAAATAAGTTGCAAATACATCCATACTCTCAAAATTCATAAACACTAAACTGTTCATTTCCACACAGAGAGATTCTCTCCTTTCTCTCATCACCTACCTCCACAGCATCAATTCTATTTCTCCCCCTAATTAAACTTTAAACAAGAAAAAAAAAACGCAATGGTTCTAGTGGAGCAAAAGTGGAAAGACCAATGAATTCGCTCCACGTCACTTAACCACCTCCTTAGATGTTTCCCATCTGTAAGAAGCGAGCCAGCTGGCTTGGGTTCACAACGCCAGGTAGGTGGGCACCATCAGCTTTCAACAAATTAGACACTTCCACGTACCTCTGATACACGTCCTTCCTCGGTTCGGCTTCTTTACCTTTCAGGCTCGGCTTGATCTTCTTATCCGACTCCACAACAGGTAATGCTTCGGCTCGAGCTGGGTCCCACTGTTGACCGAATAGAGTGCCCTTCGTGAGATACTCGTGGGCTAAATAGCCGGCTAGGAGCTGATTAGACGAAAGCGGCTCAGATTCTTTTGATGAGCCGAGTTGAGGCAGGGTTGTCGTCGGCTTGGGCAATTTTGTGGTTGATGCTGATGAAGATTGTAGTGTAGTTGGTTGAGACGGCTTCAGCGAATCAAAACCCTCTCTCTCTTTCCGTTTATTTGCCGTTAAAACCCGACGGGGAGGAAGACGCATCGTTTTGGTGTTCATTTTTGACGTATTGATGCATGCCACGTCCACAACAAAAACCCCAAAAAATCTAATCCAGAAATTGTTAAAAAAGACAAAATAAAATAAATAAATAAATAAGTCCCCTTCTCAATGAAAATGACTAAAAAGTAACAGCGAAAATTTAAGAAAAAAAAAAGTAAAATACAAAAATGCTGGTACTAAAAATATAAAATAAAATTTTTCAAATTTTTGAGGAAAAAAACTGAAGAAAAATTAAAACAAAATAAAGATTTGCAGCATCAAGAATCTGAGGCGCAATTGAGAAAGAGAAGAGGAGACAGAGAAGAAGAGAAGGAAATCCGTAAGAAGGAGAGAGAAACAGAAACAATGAATGCGCAGAAAGTATTGGTTTGTATATATAGAACTAGTGGTTTATAATTATCCTAATAGGATAACATAATTACACGAATGCCATTCATCAAATTACAACAATACCCTCACTATTTTACATTTTCTTCCAATTTAAGGTTTTTAGTTTGTCTTCCTCGCTTGAGATGGAATTAGATTCGTAGGGAATAAATTATATAAAATTCTACTAAATTTTTAAAAAATTAATAATTTAATTTTATATTATTTAATAAAAATATTATTTAAAAAAATAATTAAAAAATTAACTGTATATAAAATTTTAAAAAATTCTCACAAAAATATATTAAATATAAAAAAAATCATATTATACTGTAATATTTAAAATATATTCAGTATCAAATAAATAAATATCATCTGTTAACTGTTAATTTTTTAAAAATTTATTTATAATTGTAATTTGTTAAAAATTTAGAAGAACTTTATGTAATTTGTTCATTCCTATTTAACCTCAAAATAAATTATTAGGTAAATTTAGTTTATAATGTCATTTATAAACTAATTTAATTAGAAAGTAACACACGTATTTAATTATTTTTTTCATATTAATTGATATAAATATAATAATTAATAAATTTGTATATATGTTACTATATAATTAGATTAGTTTTATGAACTAAAACTATCTAATAATATTTCTAACTCCATGGATTTGTTGCTCGTTGATAACTAACTTACTTCTTTATCCATTGATTTTATTGTTTTGCAATTGTAGAATTATTATAAAATTATTACCTTGGTTGGTGTTTGTTTTTTAATGTTGTAATTCAAAATAAAAAAATATGTTACAGATTTGATTTGATATCATAACGCAATTAATAATTTATAATATGATTTAATAAAAAAATATAAATATGATACAATTTCATAAGCTATTTATGCTCGACAATTAAAATGTTGAAATTTTTGTAGATAAATTTTAGTTATTAATGTTTAATGTTTAAATACATATTGCATTCATTATTATTTGAAGTATCGATTCTTGTAATTATAGTTTTGTATAATTTGGACTTTTAATAATAATTGACTCAATTAATTACAAAAACGGGATAAGTTATTTTTTATAATAATAATTATCGAATTATGGCTATATATATTATTTGGTATCTTTTAAATTAAAAAAAAAAAGTAACAATTTATTAAAAGAGAGAGAGAGAGAGAGAGAAAGGGTCAGTGGGTAACAATTAGTTGAAATAAAATATATTTATATAGGGTAAAATATCGTTTTGAGTTATAATGTTGCAATCTGACTATTCGATTTGACTTGATAATAACTCGATACTCGATTGAAATCGAAAAATAAAATATAATAAATGTGTTTGGACAAATAATTTAATTGCATTATGTGACTTATTATACACTTAATATTGGTTCTAAAAATTCTAAAATTGACATTAATTAAATCTATTTTCTAAATAAAACTTTAAGTATCTTCCCATTTTTAAAAACTATAGGACACACTACATACCAAATTCAAGCATCCGCATGATGGTATTTTGTCACTTCATAAGATATATTTTTTTATTTTTCTCAACAAATTAAATAAACTTAAATAGAATTGATATTATGTCTTAAAAATCGATGACATTGAATTTTGAATTTTCATATTATTCAGCCATTGCCTTAATTTTGATGGGTTTATTTCGCAATTGGTATCTCTACTCCAAATGTCCCAAAATTCTCATTTCAAGTATTTTTTTTTTATAGGTTTTCAAATAAATTATGATATTCAAAAATTAAAACATTTCACCTAAATTTAAGATATTTAAATAATAGATATTATAAAAATATTAACTTCATTGTGCACCAAACAAAAATAGAACTCAGTTAAAGAATAGCATGGCATGCAATTTCATTTTCATAAGCAACCTTTTTTTTTAAACTAAAATAAAATATCACTAATATCTTTTTTTTCACCGCAAAATTATAGGATAAGTATTAATTGATATATAAAAAAAATTGATTCGAGATTGTTGAATGGTTGTGTTTGGCTATTTTGATTGTTGAATGATTGCGTCCGGTTATTTTGGGAAGCTGGGGCCATTGGGGGCCTATGCTAGATATGATGGGTTAGGGGCGTAGATATTCAAAGGGATTAAAATAAAGAAAACAGGGGAGAGAGGAAGAGGATGATGATGGGTGAGGTGGAGATGGGTTTATTGCTGGTTTATAGAAGGAGATATGGAATGGCAACGAGAGAGCTGGGTTGGCGCTGGTCTTCCTGAGGCAGAGTGGGCAGGAAGAAGGGAGAGAGAGAGAGGGCGCTTGGGGTTAATTACGTAACGATGGGGGAGAAATGGGGAAGGAGGGGTCGGGGGTAGCGGTTAGAAGCTTGAGAAACATGGAGATGTATGAGGTGCGACGACTAAGGAGAGGAGGTGACAACGGTGGAAAGGAAGAAGATGCTTTGAACTAGGGTTACCAGATTTGGCTTTAAAAGGGAAGAAGAAGAACAGGGCTTTTTAATTTTCTCAAATCGAAGAACAGTTTTTCATTCAGTCTCTGCTGAGCGGATGGGTGAAAACCATACAATTTCTTAGAGAAGCAGCATCAACATTGGTACTGAGTAAGAACCATATGAATATATAAAATAATTCAGTTAAGTAACCATACTTGAAAGCACAAAAAGAAAAACAATATCATTACGGCAAGAGGATTTCATAGAAAAACATTGTTGAATCCGATCGAAAAACTTAAATTTATAATTTATGTCGATTCACTCAATTAGCAAGCAAATATTTAATTAAATAAATAAGATCATCAATTAATTGTTTGTTTGTATCAACTTATTAAATAAATAAGAAAAATATTTTTATTCCAGTAATAAAATGACTAAAAATATCAATGATCAATACTGTAATAGGAAACCATCTAATTCACCATCTACCCATTAACATAACACTCATAAATCTTACATTGGACTACAACTAATCATCCAACCCTAAAAGTTTTCCTTTGAGAAATTGATAAACCTATAGATGAAGATTAAAAAAAAAAAAGCGAATTTGAAGAAGAGTAAAATTTTAAGGAAATACCTGTAATGTAAGATTAGGACGATCATAGCAGAAATAATCAATAGAGAAAATGAAACTCATGTTCTTACTCTCAAAAATGGCCCCTACAAGGCGTCTCATCAATACCTCCGAATCAACTTCCATAACAACAAAATAAATATAGAGAAGGGAGAGAGAATATAAGAAGTAACTAACTGCCCCCTTATAAAATATAGGTAGATTTCTTAGTTTAGTGTAGTTGGAAAAAATAGTGCCAATTTAGGGTAGTTTTCTCAAAATTTTGAATTTGAGATAGTTTTTTAGAATATTTTCTGAATTTAGAATGCTTTTAATAATGTGACAAAAGAGTAAGGTAGAACGTCAGTCTAACAAGTGGCGTACAGAAAACAAAACATTTGATCGAGATTTACTGCAATAGATTTTTCAGTCAGCTTTGTGCGTCAATTGAATTATGCACACAACTAATTGACGCATAATTTTGTTAATCCAAAAATCACACCAATCAGAATTTAAAAAAAAAACAACCATATATTAGTAATATTTTTATCTACCTACACTAAACTAAAAAATATCCCTAGAATATACGCCATTAAGAAGGCCTTAGGTAAAGCAAACAATAAATTGTACAACGTTCAAGAATATAATTGACAGCGGTAATTCATTGTTAACTGAAAACTAATAGTGTTTTCATATTAGAGACTTGCTCTTCTAATTTTTCACTATCAATTTGATCTGTTAGAGATGACGACAGTGGATAAGTGTGCAGAAAAAAATGCATGGGCGGCTGTCGAGATTGAGAGAAAGAGATCGTCGAATTTCAGCTAACATCAGAGTTTTTGTTGAATAAGGGAATTATTTTTATTGATTTAAGATAAAAGAAATTCTAAAATTATATATATAAGATAAATACTTAACTTTATATTATATATTGATGATTGATGATTGATTGATTGATATTGGTTAGATTAGATTCTTTACATAGTTAAAAGCCATGGCTTTCTCCACTGGATTATGATTTATGAATCAATTTTTCCCATTTATTGGGTTATGGTAGAAACAATATTCCATTCGAAGTCTTTTTTTTTTTAATGTGTAAAACTAATTAAGTCAAATTGAAAAAAAAATAAATTTGGATTTGGTTGAAACAATATTCCATTCGAAGTCTTCATATTTTAACCATAATAATATTTCTTACTTTCACAGTACATTTTAATTCCATTTTATTCTGTGGCTTGCCTTATTCAATTTAATTTAATTGCATAAATTACTAAATCAGGATGAATTATTTATTTGCAATTTCATTTTAGTTTTTTTAATTATTTTTATCAATCTCTGTCCGCTTAACTGCTGTTGCTAATAATTAACAATTGATCCTAGCAGTTAATTTTACTATTAACTGCTTATAACTAACCCATAACTATTTATAGATTATTTAATTTGCCTTCAAGCCATATATAGAGGTAGTCTTTATTCCTTTCATCTACATAGACTGATTTTTCAGTCATTATTTTTATGAATTTTTTATTATCTATTTTGTTAAATAATTTTTAATTAGGGGTGTTTGGAATTACTGTTTGATTCAAAAGATAAGTTTAGAATTTTTTTATTTAATTAACTGATTTTTTTTATTTTTTTATAAACTGTTTTTTTCAAATCTGTTTATAAGAAATATATTTCTTTCCAAAAATAATTTTTAAAATTCAAAAAATTTAAAAATAAAAATTTTTTCTTCAAAAACTCTTTTACAAACGCAATAATAAACAAACTATTAGTTATTAATGATAAAAACATTATGAGTGAATCTAGCAGTGAACGAAACTCCAATAAATATGTATATTGAGTGGGATATTGATCCATAATTTATAGGTAGGACATGACTAATCAAATTTAATTCAACATGTGAAATTAATGGAATCAATGGTACTTTTTCTACGTACGCTTTAAAAAAAAAGTGCAGAAACTAAGAAGCTATCTTGGTGTACGTGGGTACCATTACCAATAACATGCCCACACCCAACTGCCAATTTATTTCCACACTTGCACATTTTTCATATCTACATATATATTTTTTTTGAAAAAAAATTATAATATTTATCAAAGGGTGTTTGTCTGATTTCATTTGACTGAAATAATTTTCCTAAATTTTATATGTTTTCAGTCAAGAAAATGCAGTTGAATGCTCTTTTTATCGGATGAGTTGAAGCAACATATGCATAAAAATTAAGATTAATGTTTTAATTAGGAAATCATTCACATTGTATCCAACTATATATATTTAGCCACGCATTTTAGTGTGACTTACTGGCTTGAAGCATTCTTGCATTTAATTTTTACTAATCAATCTTTTTTATTTTCAGTTTGTAAATATATAAATTTGTATAATTAAAAGAAAGGGTTTCTACCAAAAAAAAAGTGATTAAGAAAAAACACCCAACGAATTAAAAACAGCTTGGATATTATAATATTATCTATTTATTATTTTATATTTAATCCTATCTAATTAAAATTATAAAACACTTTCTAATTTTAATAATTTCTACGTATGATGACGAATTGAATAATTATTTACTTACCACAAATAAAAATAAATAATTAAATAAAGTCATGATCAACACATGCTTGCTGACCAATTGACTAGCTTTTGAGTCAGCTGGTAACTCCCCGTTAGCAGCCTGATTAGCCGTTAGAAAAAAAAAAAAAAAAAAAAAAAAAAAAAAAGCAACGGAGAAGCTCATGAAAGCCATCCTACGTGGCAAATAAATTAGCCTATGCCACCGTGGTAACAATATTTTCAAAGTGGGTCCCCTAAACAGAATTTATTCTGCAAAAAACCATATTTAATTCGAATCGATAAAAAATTGTTGATTATTATTATTTTTTAAAATACAAAGATCATATTAGACTTCAAATTAGAGACCTTGCAAAATTAATAATTTTTATTTTTATTTTCTGTAATTTTAATTCCAAATCTTCTGATTCACATTCCAGATCAAATTCTTCCATTAATACAATTAAAACACATAAAAGTTTGATCGAAATTTAATGAAGGGCGGAAAGAGAATTAAAGGACGCAGAAGAGATGGGGGAAGAGAGAAGCTGGTTTTCTTGTTTGATGAATACTTGATTCGTTCAAAATATTCAAAAAATAAAAAAGGAAAAAGAAAAGAGGGGTTGATTGCATTGAACTATAGGACTACAAGATGGTATTTGGGGTTTCTCTGTCTGGAAAAATAAAAGATCAGTACTTTTCTAATTTCAATGGATCATTGGGGTTATATTTTCATTCGGAGTTATTGGATTTTTTTTTTTATTAATTTTTTGGTGGTAAATTGGGGTTGCATTTTGGATATGAAGTAGGGCTATTGAGATGTTGATGGGTCTTGGATTTTGCGTCTCCGAAAGAAAATTCTGTGGTTTTGGGGTTTTAATTGTGGTAAAGTTGGCGTCTTTTATTTGCTCGTTCATGATGCCAGCACCTGCTGTTTAACAATAATCTGACCATACTTATACCTAATTTCTTGAATCCTGCTCAAACTAAAATCTATCCATCAATTATTTATCTTACAGGGTTCATGTTGCCCTTTACCTCTAAATTGTCTCTTGATCGAATTATGGACACATTGCTTGAGTTGTAGCCTAAAAGAAGAATGATCGAAATAAAATCTTATTCGTAATTCGTGGATGATTTTTATCTCGTTTTGTCTTTTTTAAGATGATATCTGCAATTTGCTGGAAGCAAGAACATTACTGGGAAGAACTGAATATTCATTGAAGCAGCTTGTATTTGAAGGAATAGACATGGCTGCGGTGAAATCCATAACAACACTATAGTCTCCACAAATACCACAACCATTATGGAACTTCATGATCATTACTGCAACAAGCAACATCTTTGGCCACCATCACATGCATACAGCTCTTTAAAACTGTAAAAATTTTAAAAAGCCAACAGCATGGCATCGAATAAAACCCTATTTAGCCCTAATTTGCATGGAATTTTCATTTTTGCTATCAAAAACCTAATACGCGGCCACTAAACTTCTTAAAATGGTCTATGCACCTATTTCTCCTTGCTAGTTCTCTTGCGTGTTCCACTCAAAGCTGCTTTAATTTTTGCCCATTCCTTCAATGATGCATCAGTCCTCTCAAACGAGCAAGTATCACCATTTGCAACATCACCACTGCGTAGCGGATTTGTTGCTGAGTTGTATTTGCTTGCTGTCGGAGCCGAAGTAATGCTACTGCCTAAAATGAGTTAGCTAGGTCTTGGAGATCCTTGTGTATCACTGTCCCTTCCAATCCTTAATTCCCCAGCACCATCGACAGCAGATTCATTTTTTCCCTTTTCAATCATATCATCATGCATATTACCTCCAGAGTTGGTGATTAGTGCACCATCAGGTTTTTCAGGCTCTTGCTTGTCAAAATTAATACCTGGCAAGATTTGGGTGATGCTAAATGAATTGCTGTTACTATTAGTGACCAACTGCGTCCATGAGGATTTGTGGAGCCATGCTGAACCTCTTCCTCCCTTATCTGACGCAGAATCCATTTTAGTAGGTTGAGCTTCTTCAGTCCCTTCCTCCTTTTTGTCTAACTGATCTCTCTGATTTCCATGCTCCGGTAATTTCTTGTTCTCACTGTCATTGGAGTTTGCCATTTGGATTGCTCATCCTTATTGGATTAAGCACCAGGCATTATGCCTGAGATATGGATAGAAGTATTGCTCATATCCTCAACAAGTTCTCCCCAATAAGACTTCTGTGACCATGAAACACTGCGAGTAGAATATTTGATGCTTGATTGTGATTCAATAAGTTGAGCTCCAACTACAAATCTTGACCCATTCAATTAAGCTTGTGAACTCTCCTTGCCTATGGAAACAGCAACGTTCATTTGTATAAATTTCTACTTGATTTCTGGTCTTCTTTTTTAGCACGGGGCCACGGGTGTTAGAAGCTTTCCTTTTATTTGACTGTGAATCCTTGGAAAGTGAGAAAGCAAATAGAGGTCAAATTCAAACCTTCAAGAAAAACAGTACACAAGCCGAAGCCAAGTAGAAAACTAAACTCCTTCTATTCAGCATAAAGCAATACCTGATTAGGCCAGGTTGTTTCCTGTCCTCGTCTGATCACATTAATTATGAGATTATCTTCATCTGCAGTAGAATATCCTTCAGTCTCATCGAGTTGCAGATCATTAGTCACCTTGACAGAATAGTCTTCCTCCCTGGTCAGTTCAACATCACCACATGTAGTGCTAGAAATATTTTCCATCTCAAAGAGCTTATTCATCACAGAATTCATCATATCAATTTCTTCCTTATTCATCCTACCACCCTGTTCTTCCACAATAGGAATTTGTTTTTCTTCAGCATCATACAGAGGAGCACAGTGCTCTTCACAATCACAAAAATACGTAGGAAGAGTTGGAACTTCAACACATCTGAAACTATATTTGTGCTTGCAGCCATTAAATGGTATTGATTTCACCTGCACAGAAACTTACATGTAAGCATGCAAGAAGGGCTTGATCATAAAATAATACAAGCATACCTATACAACAGGGATTAAAAAAAAAAGGCATCTGCTACTGTCAAAGGTTACCTTCTGCAATTTTAGGCAGGAAATCCGCAGTTGCTTCTTTTCTGAACTGATGTCTTTCTTGGGCTTTTCTGAAGGCTATATTATCCGCGTTGCAATCAACATTGGTAGCCAATGCACTATTCACTAACTGTGCATCTTCATCCCATTCCTGTTTCAGGCGATCAAGATAATGTTCTTTTTCCTTCTCAAGTCTCAGCCTCCCACCTTTCCAGACACACCCATTGTACTGCATAGCAACAAATTTATTTTCAAGCAAGAGAAGAGAATTTCCTAAAATATGTAAAATATTAGGCAAAAATATAAAAGAGATTGGTATAATTCACACAATAATATCAAACCATAGATAATTCTATGAAATCCTATGTGTGAATTTGACTAGGGAATGAAGCATACTTGATATTGAACATCAAATATTTGACAGAAAAAAGACATAAGCTAGATCGAAAGAAACACAATCTGTCTGATAAACAGAAAACTCAAATGACAAATTTATAACTAAAAGAGATTATGCATATAGATTATGTAGCAGCCTATGCACAATTAATGATTGCGGAAAATGGAACATTTGATGGTAAAACACCCAAGTAAGGAATGAGCAGAGATCATCACTTGTCACCATCTCCCCTAATCCTCCAACACATATTCTTACTCTTTTTGTTGTTAAATCCTCTTCTCTTCCCTCCATCTCCTCTTCTTTCTCCATCTCTGTAATTACCCTTGTGCAGATCACCTCCAGCATAACCATCTATACCACCTCTGTTGCTCAATCAAATAGTCAACAATCTATTTAACAAAATGAGATATCCATCATAAATTATTAATTCCTAGCACAGTGGTGCCAGACACATGGAAATTTATCCATGAATAGCCTGAGATAGTTACGAACCTAAACAAAGAGAAGAAATAAAATACATTATCTAGTGACATCTTCTGAAATTGTCCACTGTCCGACACAACATTTCAAAAAACTAGTCATAATTAAGAATTTTGTATTCTGATATGCAATTGAATAAAGAATCCAATAAAATTTGGTTATAATTTAATCCAACATGTACCCTCCCTAGAAAAAATATGAAGTTCTTTTTCACTAGTTTGTTCTTCAGAAGATATTGCTATGATCACAATAAATGAAAGAAAGGGAAAAGAGAGGTAGAAGCAAAAGAAACCATACTTGCATGCAATCAGAGCCTCCTTTGGGGAAACTTGGTAAAAAACCCACTACAGTTCTATCATTCAACTAGGAAAAGGACTAATCATATAAACACATTTAAAAGAGAAAAAGACACACATGATATCAAAGAAAAAGTAAGCCTGAGATAATGCACAAAATGACTATTGTTCTGGTCCTTAATAGTTCACCAAAGACAATATTTTAAGGATTAATTTCCTGAAACTAAGTACTCATAAATTATATCAATATGTTTTGCTGTTTGTGTCAGCTGAGCAAAAAAAATAAAAGAAAAAATGAAAGGAAAAAAAGACTACAAGAGTATCAAAACAAATTCCATAAGAGGAAGAAGATGCAGATGCACTTGAACCATACTATCATTATGCTCATTCAGAAAATTTAGCACCAAATCCAGAACATAGCAAAAATGTAGCTGAAAGTACACATGCTATGCTATCCACAAAAATGAGACGTGGTTAGGGAAGTTTCGCAGTTTCAATAACGCTTAATCTTATAAATATTTTGAGCCCATAAAGTTTGAACTGCTTAAAAACTCTGAACAAGGGGATGCGCCATGTCAACAATTAAAAAAACAGACATTAGAAGGACGGAGTATTACCTAGGGTTGGGGCACAGCCTGTCCCCGTCTCTTCCGCTTCCACCTTGGCCACCTCGTTTGCCACCACGTCCACCGCCGCTTCCTCCATTATCTCTTCCTGGATATCATATGAAATAAAAATTAAAGAAGCAATACCAAAGCTAAAGAAAGAAGCTCATAAACATAATTTTGCCTCCATAATAACGAAATCTAACATGGTTGGAAGCAAGATAATACCTTGTGAACTGATACCAAATCCTCCATCTGGACCGCCATGGCCTCCAGGCCAATCCCCACCACCATAACCAGCCTCATACCTAGCGCCTCCACCACATTCTCCGCTACCGTAACCGCCGGTATAAGACGGAGGAGCTTGACCGTACATCAAAGACACGACCTAGTTTTTACTTGTTAGGGAATTTTCCCTGTTTCCCAGTTCCACATATAAAACTACAAAGGAGGCAGAAATATGAATTACTCCTGGTAAACAAAGATCAATTCAGCGTAACCCTCAATTGCCAATTGGTACACTACTATCAAATAGGTCCTGGCAAAGGTGAAGGTCATACATTCAACCGCTGCAAAATGTACCCAAAAAAAAATCAATTCAGCACAAAATTAATTTTACAACAGTATCAAATTCAGCAAAGTTTATCAAAGAAACCCGAAATTTATTCATTCACAGCAAAGTTAATGATTAGGAGCGGCGACAAATTAAAGATTATTCTCCTTCATTTTGATAATTTGATAAATTAGAAATTATATCTAATTTATGAAATGATTAATAAAAATATTTTTTAAAATATCTGACCATATTGATTAAAAATTCCCTAGTAATGACGTGTCCAATTGCTGTTATGGGTTTTTCAGGCCCATTAGCTTATTTTGATACTTTTAATTTTTAATTATAAAATTATATTCTTTTATTTGTTACATATGAATATAAATTTGTAAAAAATAAAATTAAGAACGATATTATTTTAAATATTAAATGTTTAAAAGTTAATTTTTGATTATTTAAAATTTTTTATTTTTAGTTTTTCTTTAAAAAAATCAATTTTAGATATAAATTTTAAAAATTGAGGATTAGAGTTTTAAACTATTAAATTTTCATGAGCAGACAAACTACGTGGAGATGGATAGTCACTTATTAAGAAAAGGTTTAGTGCGGTGTTGTTAAGCTCATTTCTGTCAAATCTGTTGCACAATTACCAGATTTATTTACGAAGGCATACCACTCCGTTGCTTTTAATCATTTCTAAATCCAAGTTGGGAGTTATTAACATACGCTCTCCGACTTGAGGGGGATAATAAGACACAGTCCCATGCAGCAAATTAAAACTGCTACTGATTCTTTTATCTCCTATCTGCTTATACAACAGTTGGTTTCATCCAATACAGAATTGGTTAATATAGACCAAGGGTGTGATAGGCTGTTCTCCTTTTTTGATTAGTTGCTTAACTTATGTAACTGATTGGAGAAAGTTGCTAGTTAGGTTGATTAGTTAGATGATTGGTGATTAGTTTTGCTGACTCAACCGTAGCTTTGTGTATATATTTAGAAGTTAAGCTCCTTGCTGATTCAGGAAAATAGTTTGATAATTTTTCTCTTTTTTGTTAGAGAATTAGATATTTCGAATTTGAGTTCTGAATATATAATACATGAGATAACACTTTATCTCTCAATAGATCTATTTGACGCAAATCCTGATTACGGAATTGTTGAAACCAAAAAAAGAGAGTTTAAGAAATAACCTTGCAACTAATATAAATTATTCATAAATTAAATATAAAACGTGCATCCTCAAATTTAAAGAATTAATACAAGGACCAAAACCCATATAGCACTCCTCAGCAATAATTTTTTATACAAAATCTAAATTTCACTTGTAGGGAAAAGAAACAATTTATGTTTCGAGAGTTGAGACATCTTTGGAACTGTGTTTACTAACTAAAATTTCGACAACTCCACGGCACATTCTTCAGCGTGTACGAGAGATGCAACCCATAGATATTTCAATTGGATTCATGGGTAGTAAAAAAATGAAGGAATTTTAATTTAAATGTTCACGGATAATCGGGAATTGTTTGGAAATTAATGAACCTCTTTCAGCAAAATTATTAGTGTTTAGGGTTAAATATTGTACTTTACCAAATTTGATTGTAGGGCTTCCATTGATGACAGCTATTGACCACATCTCTTGCAACTCATTTTATGTATATTAAAAGCTTTTTTTATCTCAGATTTTTATTTTACATTTTTTTCCTTTAACATATTCTTTTATTGTTTCTTTAATGATGTCTTCAGTCACTTCGCAAGAATGTGAGACACAATATTCAAAAAACAGTAGCAAAGAGCTTAAAAATAAGAAAAATAAACTGTGTGGGTCTAATTATATCAAGAACTCAATAGATAAAAAGTATAAAATTCAAAGATATGAAAATGACTTTCATGATTAAAAACAGGAAGGATACAAACTGTTAGAGACAATATAACAAAGTTTAAGGAATTGAGTAAAAATTTATAATTGTGGTAAATTTAATTTTAAATTGATTTAAATTATTTTAAAATAATTGTAAATCCACATTGGATTATCTAAATTAAATCTAAACAATTCTAATAACAAAGAGGAAAACCTTCTTCCAATGAAACAATTAATCATAATTAAAATACATTAATAGTTTCAAACGAATAGCGAATTAAACAAATGAACCCATAAATAAACTAATATAAGGATCAAATATTTATAATAGGAAATTTAACATGAATCAATATTATTGAGTTAACAATATATAAATTAAAGAGAAATGCTCCCTATACATTCTCTTGATTAAATAAAATTAACTATGAAAATTTGAGAAATATGCAGATTGGGTTAACAAATCCTACAATTGATACTATGTATTGTTGTTTCATGTTGTATAGTAAGTAGACAATTAATTTTTGACAGCATTATTAATTTGGTAACAGCAAATTACACAAATTCATTTTTAAATTTTAACAAATTACAACTATAAACAAAATTTTAAAAAATTAATAGTTTATCATTATGTCATTTAAGATAATGCCTATTAATTTGATACTGTATGAATTTCAAATATTATAGTGCAATATTTCATTTAATTTTTTTTATATTTGAGATGTTTTTATGTGAATTTTTTAGAATTTTATGTAGAAGTTAATGGTATTTTATAAAAATTCTTATTATTAATGACTGTAATTACAGAATAATTAGTATATTCAAATTATAGTTTTTCTAATTGTTATTTCAAACAATATTTTTATTAAAAGACAAAAGATAAATTATTAATTTTTTAAAAATTTATTTCTATCTATAATTTATTAAATCTCAGAATTTTTTTATAAATTTTTTATTTGATAACTACCACCCAGGCTACTATCGATCCAAAATACTTTTGTATTCGAACAGATTATATTAAAAATCACGTGATTGGAGCAATTTATTGACTTTGACCATTCAATTTTTTCACCAAAAAAAGTTACGCGTTGAAATTCGAAGAAATTGTAGCGAATTGTTGACTTTGACTTTTTTGGGAAAAAAAAATAAAAAACTTAAATAATTGAAGTTCTCGGTTACCCTTTGGCCTATAAAAACTACTTCCAATGGGCATTAAGTTTAAATTAGGATCAAAGTTAAGAGTTGATAGTAAATTAAATTGGGATCAAATTTCAGCATTTGGTGGTAGATAGCTCCTCATGGCTCTGCTCAGCAGCTCCTTCACGCCAAAGATGGTAATCAACATGCCAAACGTCAGATCACACCAAAGAAGAGTTTCTGTCATGTATGTTGAATTTCCATTAATTTAATCCCTTTATTATTTCTTCATTTCTTCATAATCATAGTATACTTTAATCATAATTAAAACCTAATTAACAAGTGAATTTTGTTTTCTTATTAATTTCTATTGGATTAGAAAATGCGCTACTGAGAGAACTCGCTCGGGAACCAGCTCCGGAAAGACTCCCCCGCAAATCAATAGTGTTTTGACAGTTTCAGCGAGGAGTATCGAATTCAGACAGCAAATTACTCCTACCACCTATGGTGCTGTCGAAGTGAATAAAACTGAAGTTGTACTATTCAATGATGATGATGATGATGATGATGCTACTATTATCAACACTCAGCCTTCTGATTACAGCTAGACCAAAAAAATAAAAAAAAAATTCCATATATATCAGTCAAACCTTTTTTAGTATAAATGAATTTTGTAAAATTTTATCATACAATAAAATTTTGTGGGCAGATGAGTTTCAGCGACGGGGATTCAATATAGAGTACAAAAATCACTCCTACCACTGATAAAGTTGTTGAAGAAGTTCATAAAACTGAATTGAAGTAGTTGTACTCAGTGATGATGCAGATGCTACCGCCATTATCAAGACTTAAAGCTGTTGTTTATAGCTAGCAGAATGTGCCATTTAATCATATTTCTTGATGTAATTTATTTACCATATTAAAGTAATTAAGTTGATTTTTTTTTTACTGACCGCTATATTAGAAGTTTGTAAGAGATTCTTCAGAATGAAATATATTCAATAAAAATTTCATTAGAATTTATGTTAAAATTTGTTGTTAACATATTTAATTTGTATTAATAATTAATGTGGACCAAAAGAAATGCTGAAATTGCCTAAAATGGGTAGTCCATATTAACGACAAAATTAAACTAAAAAGAAGAAATATATCATAAAAAGTGAATATAATATCACACAAAAATCTACTAGGGAAAATTTGTTACTAGTCATTTCACCAACGGAAAAAAAAAATTATAAAATGTGATTATATCTGCAAATATATCTGCTGCTAAACTAACAGAATGGTTCAATGCTCTTTGTATCACTGCTAATGAAATCCGTCGGTAGATATTTCATCATATTATTAAAAAAAATTGTAGAACTAACTATCGCTAAACTGACAGAACTAACTCCAATTTTATTTTTTTATAGATCTGGCGATAAGACCAATCGGTCGCTAAAAGTTTTGACATGCACGTAGATACGTGATTGTTCAAGGCTATCAATTGGTAATAAAAAAATAATAAAAAAAACAATCGTAAGTAAAATTTTTAAAATTTTCTAAAATGACCTCTATTATTAGTTTGGAAAAAAATATTTTCAGTTTTTATAATTGGGTTTTTAATTTATATAATTATTTTACATTATTAAATTGGATAAAAATAAATATATAAATTTAGTTTAAATAATAGAAAAATAAGGTTTTCCTTCAATTAGTTAAGTTTCATTTTATTGGCACCATCTAACCTACAAAGAAGTGTGACATATTGAGCCAGCATTTATATAACATATCACACTGTATAGTTCAGCATAGACCCATACACATTAACACATTAATATATTATGATATGACATTTTCCCTGGCCAAATAAATTGGACTTTTTCATTTTGGTAAAACTGATGAAATTGATTCATAGAAGCAACTAATTAACTGGTTTATATACAAGACTTGGATAAGCAAATAAGCACATGAATGAGTAATTTAGCAAACAAAGTCAGCAGGCAGAGAGAAAGAAGCCAGCCAGCTACCAAAGTTGCTGGTGCTGAAAAACTTTCAGTTCCATTTCAGGCCAATTCCTGCCATATTAAAATTGAACTATGCTCAGATATTCATTTTCACAATTACTAGCAAATAGTAATTAATTGATAAGGAAAATCTAGAAAGATTTATTATCAGTTTATTATGAGGAACAAATTTGGATTGGAATTTAATTGCTGACAATGAAATAAGGAAGCCACATGTATCTGTTTAATCATAAAAGCTGATCATACAGTATTCAACTAATTTCCAACAACTCAACAAAAAGTACAAAAATTCAAAGTGCGATTGTTAGTGATTAAAGTCAGACTAGAACCTCTTATCACCCTTCAAAATTACTTCGCCTCTTAAATTTTTGAGTAACATGTTATATATATATATATATATATATATATATATATATATATATATATATATATATATATATATATATATATATATATATATATATATATATATTGACACATGAATTGAGTCATTTTTCCTTCTTTTTTTTTTTTTTGTCATTTGAGTTACACTTAATAAAAAATAAGATGAATGGCATCAACATTTTTTTAACAAAACACTTTTTCTATAATTGATTCATATCATTAAGTTTAATTTTTTAAATAAAGTAGTAAATTTTATAAATTAAAATTTTAATGATGTGAACTAATTTATAAAACAAATGTGCAAAAAAGTGTTATTCGACTAAAAAATTCAAATTGATCTATTTAAATTTTTTCTTTTAACTTTAACTAGTTTTAGTTTGTGCAGGCTCTCTCTATATATATAACTTTTACGGCTAGATCCAATCTCCTGATCCATGCGGAAAGGAAAAAGAATTTTACCTCTTCCCTTTTGCGAAGGGAGGGTTAGGAAAATCTTATTGATTGTAGTTTTCTCCAGACCTCCAGGAAAAACATGAAAAAAAAGGCTTGAATGGTACAATCCCTCCGTCGCCCCAGAATGAAATGGACGATCTCGTAGTTCTTGGTCTATGAAGATGCGTTGTTAGGTGCTCCATTTTATTTTTCCATTGAAGCCGAACCTAAACCTATGCTGGAGAGATAGTTGTCCAAACATTGATAAGAGATGTATGGATTCTCGAGAAGAGAGAAGCTGTGGTGGTCCCCCCTAGACCGCCCGGATCCCACGAGTGAATAGAAAGTTAGATCTACATTGAATCTCACCTGAATCGCCCCATCTATCCTCCTGAGGATAAATTTGATTTCAAACCCCGATTCGAACAGGAGAAGTACGTCATGCTAATATGGCTTGAATGATCCACATCTTAAGGTCAGGCGTTGATGAGCACATTGAACTATCCATGTGGCTGAGAGCTCTCACAATTCAAGCACAACGACGCAATTAAAAAATAGAGACTAATTTTCGTTTGAGACAATTAATTTCTTGAATTATTTAATATGATTTTATCTAATATACGTCTTTTTGTCAATAAATATAAATTATCAATTTTTTAGTTGTTTAATTGTCCTAATCAATATAAGAGTATATTAGAAACAGTATAAATAAAAAATATATTTCTAGTCATAATAATTATATTTTCTTTATCTTTATGAAAATAAAAGTGAACCCATTTATTTTAGGATGGAGATAACATAGTAAAGTATAATGTCATGAATTAATTTTCTAGGTTTTTTTAATAGTTAAAAAAATAATGATCAACTTAATTGAAACTAAATAACTTGATAAACAATTTAGATTAATTAATTTTAATGATTAGGTTTAGCCTTTGGATTATAAAGTTTTAAAAATTAATAGAAACCTATAAATTCATTCATAAAATTATTTACTTTATTGATTAATTGATGGATTCATGATTCATGAACACCCGTACACTCCCTACATGTAACAAGCTAAATATTAAGGAAAAGTAATAACTTTTTTCAGTCAAAATAATTTGATTGGTATTTTTATTTATAAAAAATTGTGGTAAATCTTTCATTACTAGTGAAATTTATGACTTTCATAGTAAGTGCACTCCCAGTGTTCTATTAGTTCTCCTAATAAACCAAAAATATTATAACTTTCTATCCAAAAAATAATAATAATTTTAACAATGATTAAAAAAGAAAAAACCACAAATGTAGAAATTTATAACTAATAGCTCAGCTGTGAATCCCGTTATCTACCGTTAGAAACGACAACGCAGAAACTCATGAAATCCATCCTACGTGGCAAAAAAATAGCCTATGCCATCGTGGTAAATTTTTTGAAAGTGGGTCCCTCAAACAGAATTAACTCCAATATTTAATTCAATTCAATATCTCTTTACATTATTATTTAATCCAATTAAATTCCTGGTTTCTTCTGGAATTTTAATTCCAAATCTTCTTCTTAACGTTTCAGTTCAAATTCCATTTCCTGTTCCATTACTACTGTTAAACCCAGAAAAGTTCGATCGAAATTTAGTATAGGGACAAAAGAGAAAAAGAGAATTCAACGGGACAGAAAGGTCAGGAAAGAGAGGCAAAAAAAAAGGAAAGGAGATTGAAGCTGGTTGCTTTGTTTGATGGATTCTTGATTTGTTGAACAAATTCAATTAAAATAAATTAAAAAGGTTTTTCTTGCATAGGAGTCCAGGATATGGGTCTTACTGGTGATGGCCTTTGGGGCTTTACTTTTTGGAAAAATCAAAGGTAATTGCTTTTCTTTTTATTGTTCTTTATAATTTTGAATGGTTATGATGGGAATCATGGATTGTGTTTTTATTTGGATTAAGTATTGAGATTAAGGCGCTTATCATTTTTTTGTGATTTTGGTGGTTTTGCGGTTAAATTTAGGATTTGGTTCTTAATTTTGAAATGGGCTTATTGAGGTGTTGATGGGTTTTGGATTATGATAGGCAATTCTGTGGTTTTGGATGATGGATTTGAGGTTCTGGGTTTTAGTTTTGTTGAAGTTTGTGTCTTTTTAATCTGTATTTTTCATTTGTATTCTTCGACTACATTCAGTGTTATCAGTTTTTATGCCGGATTCTGACATGTTCTGCTAGCATTTTTCCCCCCTGTAATCAGTTTCATGGTATACTTCTTGAATTTTATTGCTAAGCTTTTGTTTGGTTAATTGTTATTTTTTGAAAAATATACTACAACTTCAATCTAAACGGTTTTCTCTCTCTCTCTCTCTATTTGACTTGTAACGGTTTTTTGTTTGGCTTGTAATATTTGTATCTTAAACTGTGGTTTTAATAGCTGGTGGTTCTTGAAGGTCATTCAGTTTAGTGAAACGGTATGAAGAGAAAATTTAGGGTAGAAAGGCGAAGGAAAAACATACTTAGGCAAGATTTAGCCAAGATAATGAAGTGCCTCTGCTCTGGAGAGAAACCAAGGCCAGCAGACGAACTAGTACCTTCATCTGAATCTCGTGAAACAAAGGATTCTTCACTGGGCGGTAGTTCTTCTAAAAATGGTGAAGCTGTCCAAAAATCAGATATCAGCAATATAGAGGAGGCTGAATATACTCTTCGAGAACATGGTTCTTTGAACTACGAGGTTTGTTTCTTCTAGTTCTTTTAACTCCGCTTATTCATTGATTGATCTGTTTGGTTTTACAATTTCTTGTTCAGTATTTTCATCAAAATAACAAACCGTTTGTTTCTGGAAAATATGCGTTTGGAAAATATTTTATCTTATTTTCCAATGTTTGGTTTATTTTTGGAATAGAAATCAAAGGAAAATATTTTCCAAGTTAACGGAAAAAATCTAAGAAAAGGGAAAACAATATCTCATTCTAAGAACAGAAAGTCATTTTACAAGATTTATCAGATATAAAGAAAGAAATTAACACTTCATTTTTTTTATTTTTTTATTTTTCTAGTGTCACAACCAAACATAGGAAAATATTTTATTTTTTTGTTCCAAAGACAAATTATTTTCTGGAAATAAACAGAGCCGGTATGCACCTTTTTCCTTATCATTCCTTAAGAATAATGCTTGCATATTTTGTTAATTTTCCAGGGTTTCAGGACTAGTTGCCGTTTTCTTATAGACCATTGGTGATCCAAATACTTGTTTAACCATACTGAGATCATACTTTTACCTGAGTTCCTGCAATGTAGTGTGCAAGTATTTTGAATGCTTTGACTCGCTCCAAAAGCTTTACAGAACCTAATTGGTCAATCTGCTTTAGCTGAGGCTGTTTATTCTGAGGGGTACAGCCATAACAAGTTGAAAATCTGAAGTTGTGATACTCACCTAAACTCTTTCCATGTTTGTGAAGGACAATGCATCATGAACAGAAAACTTTTCTTAAATCCTGCTCAAAATAAGGGATTAATCACTTGTCCAATACTAAGTTATCCATCAATATTTTTTTTCCTTAGATTGCTCGGAGATATGTGCACAATTTTGTGCTGCCTCTGAATTAACATGTAGGCAACTACTGTTCTTTTTTCTCAACTTGCCAATTGTTAGTTAACAATCTCAATTGATGGAATTATGGACACATTTCTTGAGTTGGAGCCTAAAGGATGAATGATTGATATAAATCAAAATTGTAGATGATTTTCATTATCCTTTGTCTTTTTTAAGATGATGATGTCTGCAATTTACAGGAAGCAAGAGCATTACTGGGAAAAATTGAATATCAAAAGGGAAACGTAGAAGCTGCTTTACATGTATTTGAAGGAATAAATATTGCTGCACTAACTTCCAAAATGAAAGTTTCTCTTGCTAGAAAAGGAGAATACCGCAAGAGACATTCGCAAAATTTTGCTGCTCCACCGATGTCTATACATGCTGTTAGTTTGCTATTTGAAGCAGTCTTTCTAAAAGCTAAATCATTACAACATCTTGGGAGGTTTAGTGGTACTTCCTATTTTCCACTTCACACATATTTAACCTGCTTTTTAATTCTTATATTTGTTTTTAATTTATTCTTTGAGAATATTTTAGCTTATTGTTGCCTAGATGTGGTAGAATTACTTAACCTCTTTTTGGAATTTGAATTTGTGCACCTTTCATTGTGTGATAACATATTTATGCAATATAGAGATTGTGGTTCATCTATTTTGGAGAAGATACTATTCAGTAAAATCTAGGTGCCTGTAATCATTCGCTTTGAGTTAAATTTAAGGGTGGTTCTCTGCACATGTAGGCACATTGCTGAACCGCATAAAAATTTAGTCTCATATTCTTTTCGTTCTGGGTTTCCTTCTTTCTCCTCTGTTTTTCCTATTCTAATCTCTGCCAGCATTGCATGGTTTTTCCTCTGACAAAAGAGAGAATTGCCTGTAATTTTTTATCAGAATTTTCCTGGGGATTGAGAAGGTAATAGGCATGTTATCAAAAGTTCTAAGAAAGATAATGAGAATTGTAACTAGCAACCGTAGGGGCCATGTGAGAGTTGGTATAGATGGTTGTAGGAAATTTTTTTAATTTCATATTCCTATTGTTAGATGCAACTGCTTTTATCATCCTTTTTTTGCTTGTCCATATCTGGAGACTTCTAAGGGAACATCATTTACTGTGTTCTTTAAGGAATCGTGTTCCCAAAATTCACCTTACTTTTATCCTCAATACGCCTGTATAGCTTCTGTCTTGCCAAACAAGGATAATAAATAGGCCTGTTCTCGTGCAGAATTGGGCTGGGTCAATTGAGCTGACTTTCAAACAGCCTCGGCCTAATCCTGATCTGACCTGCCCATTTTATTTTAATTTTTTTAATATTTCTATTTATAAAAATATTTCATATATATGAGTTGGCCTGTCTCACTTGGGTTAGCCCAGGTAGGGCAGGTCACCAAGCCCATAAACAGGTCTAATAATAAAGTTATTTTTACGTGCATTCTTTGCTATATTAATTAGATAAACTCAGAGTTAAAGAAGGGATATTTTATTTAATATATGACTCATTTCTCACTGCCTCCTCCTGTTGTTCAAAATTTTCTTTTTAGCAAAATTCACTTTTAAGGACCTATTTTTATTTACAAAAGCATCTACCATATGAATCTTTCAGGGTTATTTTAATCTTCATATCCTGGATTAGTATACTTAGGATTTCATGTTTTTTGGATTATATACTATGCTGTACAGAAATTCTTATGACTTGTGTTCTTCACTTCATATGCTTCCATTCCATGACACGTCATCTACATTTGCCTTTCTGATGCTCATAGCCACACATTCTTACTTGTTCAGTTTGTATAAAATTGAACTAAAAGAATGAGAAAAAGAAATGCAGATTCTTATGATACACAACAGTAGAACAATCATTGTGTAGCTATAACATGTATTTCAAATTATTCTTGCAGAAGCTGCTCAATCATGCCAGGTTATTCTGGACATCATTGAAGCTTCATTACCAGAAGGCTTGCCTGAAAACTTTGCTGCAGACTGCAAATTGCAGGAGACTATAAACAAGGCTGTTGAGTTGCTTCCAGAACTATGGAAACATGCTGATTCTCCACAAGAAGCAATCGTGTCATACAGACGGGCTCTCCTTCATAATTGGAATCTTGATGCAGAAACAGCAGCAAGAATTCAAAAGGAGTTTGCCATTTTTCTTCTGTACAGTGGAGGTGAAGCATGCCCCCCAAACCTCCGGTCTCAGATGGACTGTTCATTTGTACCTAGAAACAATATAGAAGAGGCAATACTTCTGTTAATGATACTACTGAAAAAAGTTTCACTTAAAAGGATTGAATGGGATCAATCAATATTGGAGCACCTTTCTTTTGCTCTCTCACTGTCAGGAGGTCTAAAGGCGCTAGCCAATCAGGTTGAGGAGTTGCTTCCTGATGCTATTGATCGGAAAGAAATGTATCACATGCTTTCTCTTTGCTATCATGGTGCAGGTGAAGATTTTGTTGCTCTGAATTTACTCAGGAAATTGTTACATAAAAGAGAGGATCCAAACAATGTTCTGGCTTTGTTAATGGCATCAAAGGTTTGTCTCAATATCCCTAAACTTGCAGAAGAAGGAATAAATTATTCTCGCAAAGCCCTTGAAAACTTGGGAAATGGATGTGAGATGTTGGGATGTATGGGTAACTGCTTTCTGGGTGTCTCACTCTCATTGCATTCTAAATCAGCAGTTGCCAACTCTGAGAGGGTCATAAGACAATCTGAGGCTCTTCATGTCCTAGAATTAGCTGTGAAAATGACAAGGATGCAAGATCCCTACATTCTTTACTATCTTAGCCTGGAAAATGCAGAACAGAGGAAACTAGACACAGCACTTTATTATGCGAACTGCTTGTTAAAGCTGGAAAATGGATCCAGTATTAAGGGGTGGTTGTTATTGGCCAGGATCTTATCAGCTCAGAAACGATATATGGATGCTGAAACTATTATCAAAGCTGCCCTGGATCAGACTGGGAAATGGGATCAAGGAGATCTTTTAAGAACTCAAGCTAAACTTCAAATTGCACAGGGTCAGTTAATGAAGGCCATTAAGACATATGGACAGCTTCTTGCTATTCTTCAAGTTCAGAATAAGAGCTTTGGCTCTGGAAAGAAATCAGTTAAGGTCTGTCACTTGAATCCAGCCTCAGTAGTTAAGAACAATACAAAATCATTTGACATATATTAGTTTCGCCATTGTCTCTATTGATCAAGTAATCCACTGTTGTCCCTGCGCCTTGTTTCAGGTGATATAGTGTGTATCAATGTATGGGGTGTTTGGGGTATGGTCAATCTAAGGCCAAGAGTGCTGGTGCAGTGAAGAGGAGAATGAGGGGGGGAAAATCCTTTAGTGGTGAGGGGGTTAGAAAAGCTCAATTAATTAGCTCAGCAGTCATTATCTTTACTGTAAACAGCTGTGGTGTTGCTGGATTATTTTTTTCAAAAAACACTTCTATTTTTTTTAAATTCTGGTCTCTAATTTTTTTTTGCTTTCTTCAGTAATTTGTTGAGAAAGTTTGAAGTAAGGCCGGTATTTTATACCTTATCTTTAACCTTTATGCGTAAATTTTATCAGGGCAATGAAAACCCCACTAGAAATTTGGAATTGGAAGTTTGGCATGACCTGGCTTCTGTGTATATAAGCCTCTCACAGTGGCATGATGCCGAGATTTGCCTTTCAAAATCCAAGGTCATCAGTTCTTACTCAGCTTCCAGGTGTCATATCACAGGTAAAATTGGCATATCACCTTTGGGATTATTGCATCTTGTACAGATAAATCACTTCAGGTGCTTTGTCTATATAGATTATAATAACAAGCATTGGCATGTGAAGACCCTTCACATTAAGAACTCAAAATTCTGGTGTCTTGTTTCGAGAAGCTGATGAATATTAAGGGATTGATGAGTATGTCAAAGATCTGTATCGGGTTGGTTTGATTCAGAACCTAAATTTTCATTTTTAAATTATATTGCAGGTACGCTATATGAAAAGAAGGGTCTACACAAAGAAGCTCTAAGAGCCTTCAGTACAGCTCTCGATATCAATCCCACATATGTCCCGAGCATGGTATCTACAGCTCTGGTACTCAGACAGCTTGGTAACCAATCAAATGAATTAATCAGAAGCTTTCTAACAGAAGCACTGTGGCTTGACAGAATGAATTCATCGGCATGGTATAATCTTGGCTTGCTCCATAAAAGTCAGGGTAGTGCATCCTCCTTCCAAGAGGCAGCTGAATGTTTTGAGGCTGCAACATTTCTTGAAGAGACTGAACCAGTTGAGCCTTTCAGATGACCAATACAAAGAAAATTCTGCTCTCTTCCGACTTTAATACATATTTTTCCTTTGGTATTTTACCCAAATATGTATTATTTAACATAAGTTTTGTACAATGCGGTATATAATTCAATAGGAATAAAAAGGGAAATCTTATTTCTGATGTGCATTTCAGTCACTATTATAAGATCATTTGGCTGTTAGTATTAGCTCTCGTCCCAAAGGAACACCATCCATTGCCCAAGATAAGCTCTGCGGAAGAAATAAGCAATACTGTCATGTTTATTTGATCCTTTCTCGAACATATTTATGAAAAAAAATGTAGAAAACCTTGAATGAATTATAAAAAAGAATGAAACTTTATTGAAGAATTTATTAGAAAAGGATAAGAGGGGATGCCATGGTGGATTTTGGGGAGGAGGAGAAGCACTTTTCATGGTGGTCACATTAAGATGAAGAGAGAGATACAGCACGGTGAATTATTAATCACTGGAAAGGCTTTGGTGAGATCAATGCAGTGGCGACACCGAGGGGTCAAATTGCAATTTCTGGTATTTAGGGTGTTTTTAGAAATCTTTGTTGAATTTTGCCTCAGTAATTACAAAAGGAAAAAAAATAGAAAATTTTTTTTATCTTCCTAAATTAAAATGTTTAGTTTTTACTTTTTAGATCAGAAAGAAGACATTAAAAAAAAAAGAAAGAGAAATTGAAAAACAAGAAAATTGACATTGAAGGAATTTTAGATGTGAAATTTTTGTTGGCATTGAGGGAATTTAAGATGCCACTGCTCATTTATTTAGAATTTCAAATTGATAATGAGAAATATTCACATATCAGCGGCGAGATTGGTTGATCCATGGCCCACATGTTTTTTTTCTTCTTTTGAATCCTTCTATTTTTCTATTTTCTTTTTTAATATTAATTAATTATATCTGCATTTTTTCTGACATTATAGCCCTTCTGTTTTGACAAATTGACAGATTTGGCTCAATATTTCCATATTAATCCTTTTTCCCCTCTCAAAAGTTTGTTGAATATAATATAACTCTAGTTAAAATTATAAGTGGAGTGAGGATCCCATACTAATTTAGTAGATAATTACTCAAAATGTAGAATTTTTATTTATTAATGCATGTGGTTTTAATAAAAAAAATAAAAAAATTATAATTTTTGAACTATAAATGACCAAAAAAACTTAATTTTTTTCTGCATATATTGGAAACTAGAAGTATGGTATGAATTAGAAAATAGGAAAAGTCTTTTCTATTAGGATAATCATGAAAACAATATCTTTAATCATTAGGACTTGATTTAAAAGAAAGTGAAGTGTCATGTCTTCATTCAATGTTTATAAAAAATATTAGCCCAGAATTTGAAATTTTCCCTTAATAATTTCATATTAAGAACTTGGTAATGGTTTAAATAATCTTTTTAGGTTTGCTTGAACTTCCCAAAAGAGAAGCCAAATAGACAAGACATTATACTTTCTTGAGAGCTACTTAACAATGTATTAATGGCTTAATTGTTGGCTTCATCATTTCATTAGGAACATACTTATTCTTGTATAGCAAATGATGAGTTCTAGAATTATTCCTTTTTTTCTCCTCAAGAAAGTTATAATTTTATTCTAAATCTCTAAAAACTAAATAAATTTATTTTACAATAAAAAATTTCAAATTATCAAAATCTCAATTTTTATGGTAAAAAATATCTAAATAGTAGAATCAAAATGAAATTTCCTTTTTAACTTGCACAAAAAAAGAAAAAAATGAAATACTTGCACAGAATAAATGAATTTCCATTTTACAGGGACCATAATGAAATAACAAGAAAAATCCCTTTTTTTTCTTTCAAAATTTTACGGCTCCTCTCCCCACAATGACCCCCCAATTGCACAGTGTCAGTGTGAGATTTAGATTTGAGACAGATGAAAAGACAATTTGACAAACGAACAGACAAACCCTTGTACTGTAAGCGAGAGTGGAGCAAGGATCACTACCTGTGTCTGGACATTTTTCCTGTCTTAGAATAAACTCTGTATCCTAAATCCTGTCCTTTTTGAGTTTCCAAGTTGAAATCTTGAAAGCGTTTTCAAGTGTTTTACTTTTAGTCACAGTAGAGAGAGAGTCGAAAACTTTGAAGGGTTTGGTAGAGCGAGAGAGGAGATGGAGGGTGGGAAGGGAGTGGAAGCAGCTGCTGGTCCATCCACAGCTGGCGGTGTCTGTGAGAAAGAAGAAACTCAAAAGGAAATGGTAGAGAAACCACCAACCCAAGCTGTTATTGACAATATTGATGATGATGATGAGGAGGAGGAGGAAGAGGAAGACAATGGGGTTCCTGTTGCTGGTTTTGTTCCTGGGCCTTTGCTTTCTCTCAAGGAACAGATTGAGAAAGACAAGGTTTTTTTTAACCCATCCCACTCATTTGTGCGCTTTCTGTTGTCTTCTAAGTTTTTAATTTTTATTTTTACAATTTTTAAAATGGTTGCTCAGAATATCTATTGTATGATAAACTTTGAGTTTTGCTAGCAAATGTATTAAATCCATTTTTGTTTATTTTCTTTGGTGCAAGATATTTGTTTAATTGAGTGTTTCAATTTGAGAAGCCAGACAACCTTGGTAACAATTTCAAAAAAAATTTAATTGTGCATGCAGTGTGTATGCCCAAGTTTTCTATGTTGTCTTTGTTTTTCTGAATATCTAACTTCTGTCGCTGAATAATTACAAATTTGTGGTTGATTGTCTAATTGGCTGAAATCTACCAATTATATCTGCTTAATATCTGGCTTTATGAACAATTTCAAGTAACAGCTTTTTTAGTCTGTAATTCTGCAGTTCAGGTCTATTTTTAGGCCATAATAATCATTATACCCGATTGTTCACTGGCTGAACAATTCTTGATTTCGGCTAAGAAGCTAAATTTTATTTTTAATGGATAAGGCTAGGTTAGGTTCAGCTTGTTGCAAAAATGGTGTAAACACCTAGTGGTGTGAAATGGGTAAATGACTACTACGTGATTCAGCATTGGTTTATTGCCTTTTGATATCCTGTATTTTTGAAATGAAACTGCATTTCAGGATGATGATAGCTTAAGGAGGTGGAAACAGAAGCTGCTTGGTTGTGTTGAAAGCGAGTTAATTGGTTTGTTCAATACAGGCTTTTTGTTACCATATTTTGTTTTGCATCTGAGTTCTTTGTATCTCAATTCATGGCAAGTTTAAATTTCTGGTTTGTCAGGTCAAATGGAACCTGAAGTGAAATTTCATTCCATTGGAATCGTATCTAATGACATTGGAGAAATAAATACTCCCTTACCCATTGATGAAAATCAGAATGGCCGGTTCCTTTTTACTCTCAAAGAAGGATCTCAATATCAGCTTAAGCTAACATTCAGTGTTCTGCACAACATTGTTTCTGGCCTAACCTACACAAACACTGTGTGGAAAGGGGGAATCCGAGGTGTGGAATCATTTTCTTCTTTGCATTTAAAATTCTTACCTTATGGTTCTAAAGGAATAGAACTTCAGACTTTCTAAATCTCCTTTGACAGTATTTGTTAGTCAGAAATTGGCTTATTTTATAGTCTTAATTAATAATACCAATGCAGTTGGAGTTATTCATAGGGATAATATTCTCCATCCTGCTTGGTGTAGGGTGCATTTGAAAACAAAAGTCAAATTGAAACTTTATCTAGAGTTATGTTCCCGTTTCAGATTGTCTTTTATTAAGTTTCATGTCAGGAAATGTGGCAATGAAACCTAAAGTTTTGTTTGTAAGCATTTTCTCTTGCTTCATTAGCATCTAAAAAATCTGAACAGTATACAATCATAAAATAGCTATCCAAATAAAATTGAAGAGCTCTGTGCTTTTGCTAAACCTATGCTTCTTACATCCTTTTGGATTTCTGTCCCTTAATTTACTGAAAGTGTGTCATGACATCATATATTTTTACTTTGTCCTCTAGACAAAACCTCTGAGTTAAAATTGCTACCTTATGCCAAAGAATGTCTGGTTTTGTTCTTTTCATTGCCAGCCATTTCATTTGATTTGTTTGTTACATTTTGGTAGTACAATATTTTTATGGTTGTGTTTCTGTTGATGGCCAGTTGATCGAAACAGAGGAATGTTGGGTACTTTTGCACCTCAGCGGGAACCATATGTGCATACTTTGGAGGAGGAGACTACTCCATCTGGTGTGCTGGCAAGGGGAATTTACTCAGCAAAGCTTAAGGTAAGTCCAACTGCATTTTCTTACTTGCATGTTATAATGTTTAAGATCTGGAAGAGAGCTAGGTTATGCTTACTATCACTGGTGTGTGCTTGCGGTTGAATTTTTTGGAAAATCCTGTTATGCCATAGGAAGCAAAGTTTTTATTTTGGTCTACTGAACTAAAGTGGAAAATAATTAATCATATCCAAATGTGGTTAAGCTGGATCTAAGGCACAGGGCTTCTATAGAACCAAAAAATGTTGATAGAGTAGCAGTCCAAACTCCAAAGTGCATATTCAACTGAATGGTTCAATTTGGAAAACTATGGGAGAAGCCTTGTAACGAAAAATTACTTTTCGAATCACAATTGAACTTGACTGATGTTGCTATCACTTATTCATGCAGTTTGAAGATGATGATAAAAGATGTCATATGGAACTCAAATATTCCTTTGAGATCAAAAAGAGCAGCTAGCCGAAATTTCTCTGCAACAATGTTTTTTTTTTTTTCTGTTTGTCTTGTGTGTTTCTATTCTTTCTGTCCTGAAAAAAGCATATAAGATGTCTTTGAACTTACAAAACTTGAATTGCAGTTAGGTGAGGAAAATAGTCTTATTTTCATTTCCATGTTCTAATTTGGATATTTATTTTCCATGCTCCACACTCGCCAACTATAAATGGGAAATCCCACAAACGAGATTTTGGCTCAATAATACTGAAATTATCTTCAGGGCTATGTGGTCGAACATCATTCAGAACCTTGTGAATGTGTTGCAATAGGCAAGAAGCAAAGTGGGTGATTGTCCATAAATTGCATATTGTATTAAATTTTGTGAGTTGAAGAATAAGACAGATTTCCATCTATGAGGATATGTCCTACGTGGTATTGTTCCTATTGTTGTTGCAGGTGCAGGAAACTAATCATTGACAGTTAAAGTCAGCCTATTGGAAATAAACTCATCCAACCAATTTACAGTAGACAATGACGGGGCCCCTCAAACAAAAGCAACACTCAAACTATAACAAGAACATTTTTTTAAACAATTGTCATATGTTTTTTTTTTATTTAGAAATTAGAATAGTTAACTATATAATAAAAAAATTACATTAAAACATGCATTCATTTATCAATTAAAATAATTTTAAACATAATTTATATGAAAATTTTATCATAATATTCATTAATAATGAAAATACAAATGTTCAAATTCAACTACTTATATAAGTTTCTTGAATAATGTGAGTAAATTAAAATTAGTATATAACCATGTATTGACTCAAATAATAATAATAATAATAATTTTTATATTTATTATTTTAATAAAAAATAGAATTAATTTATTTAATATACTTTAATTTTTTAAATTAAAATAGATAATAATTTTTTTAAAAATTGACATTGTAAAATGTATTCATTTTTTAATTAAAATAATTTTCTATAGAATCAATAAAAAATTCATCATAATAATAAAAACTCAAATAGTTAAACTCCACTTTTATTAATTATATATACAATTACAAAAAATTTATAACTTATAAAATTGATCACATTGTAGGCTGGGAGTAAAGACTATTTCAATTATCCTGTTGTTGCGAGTTCGATTTCTGGTGCCAACAGATTTTGAATATTTTTCACAATTCCCCAACCAGTCGAACCGCTTAAACCCGGACAGGGAGACGGGTTCCCGGTTTTAACAACGAGAAACAAGATGGATTCATCATTTCATTGAATACGAGGACTGCTTGTGCTTTCCATTACAAAGAATATGTCTGATCGCGCCTCTGCAACTGTAAATCATACAATTTGGAATTTATAAACTTAAAGATGATATGATTTTTATATCCATTCATCACAATTTATTCTCAGCCCTCATTTGAATCTTCTTTCTAAGAGGTGACTTGTTGAAAAAAAAAAACTTATAGAAACCATCATATTTTATAGATATTGATAATAATTCGAAAACAACATTAGTCTCTCTCTCTCTCTCTCTCCCCCCATTACTTAGAGGAATGCTTAAATGGGTAGTAACAAATTTAGAAAAAAAAAAAAAATTACGTCCGAAGTCGCACTTTTGGCATTAACACACACGAGTCTAAAGAATTAGCCGCAGAGATCATCTTTCATCATTGGCAACTGATGTTATAGGAATGGGCTGATCGCCAAGAGTTAAATTGCCGTAGATAAGCAGCATTTCACCTTCACGTGGGAAAAAGAGGGAAGGGTGATGTATAATTTTAGGTTCCACAACTTCAAAAATATTCAAAACGAACAAGAGTTATTTTTTTATTTATTTATTTTAGAAGTCGAATTTTTAAAAAAATAAAAGTTGCACATTTTTCCAAGCCTAAAGTAATAGTTAGTAAAGTGTATACGATATTCTTCGTGACAATGGCAATATATACAAAATAGTTATTTATGATTGGCTTGGCAGTTTGTGATTCCATGATGTACCAGACTGAAGAAGAAAAAATCCATTTTAAAACCACCTGAATATAAGCCTCTTGGTCCTATTAGAGGTAGACAATAGAAAAGCGTATCTGCGATGAAAATACTGAATTTAAAACCTAAACTTTTGCTTTAAAAAAGAAATAAAAATTATCTCGGACTCTAATTACAAAATTTGCAGCAGAAACATAAATCATACAGATTATCAGATGATCATAAACAAATTATACTATCCACTTTATCCTCTCTTTTTTTCACTTTTCCGAATTAGATCCCTCTATTTGTCTCTATTTTTTCCTTTCTTTTCTCTATCAGAAATTCAATTAAAGTCTACCGATTTCTTTTCCGTTTATGGTAGCTTTGCTTCAAATTCATGAGGCTAACATAAAAATGCAATGGATTTTGAATCAGAAAAGCTCAAGTAATTATCTACCCAAGCAAAATTAAAGCTCTATAATTAAATTTTGAGAAGAAAGGTTACTGTATAAAAAATTTTAAGAGTTCCAATTCAAAGGTCTACCTTACAACTTTCTTTACGTTTGACGTATTACAAAAACAATGCTAACCTTACTGCTAGTACTGCCGGGGCAATTAAACAAAAAACGGAATCTCTAACAATTCAGTAAACGTGCTTCCAATTATTCTACAGACCATGCCGTTAATTTTACTCTTACTGCATCATGTGCCAACAATTTTTCAGGGTCCTATCATTGATAAGGTCGAGAATCTTTGGTTCTCTGCAGCTGAACAATTATACCTACTTGGAAATACTCTCCTCAATTAGCATCTAATCAACCGATCCATGTTTGTGAACGTACATTAAGTCAAGAATCTATTTTGTTGTTGTAGTGTCTTGAGCCAAAGGGTTCTTATATATTATATGAGAAGTTCCCAGGAACAAGCAGAAATGGTGCGAGTTACCTAGCCGGCGGAAAGCAGCATAAAGGAGCAAGACAAGATGCCAAAGAATTCTGATAGACAAGAAGACCACGGACTGTTCTGACTTTATAGACTGTCCCATTTGTGCATGATGCAGTAGAATGGCTGAACAGCAGGAGTACCAGCTTCCAAGAGTGTGTATAAACCAATCAGCAGCAATTGGCAAGAACTTTTACGATGGGAATATCAGCAACTAAGACCACAAATATAAGATAATTGTCAAAGCAGATAACAGTATTTTAACAATATCCAAAATTCTTGATATAAAATTTGTAATTACAGGAAATATGGTCCACGAAAAGGTGGAAAATGGGATCCTGCACCACACTAAAATGAGATACTTTATTGCAATGAAGAGATATTGATATTTGCAAAGGATTGAATAACCCAAATAAGTTTTTAAATTCATAGTGTTTACGTGATTTCCTTGTTTCAGTACAATAATGATGGTACCTAAACAGTCGTAACAACAAAATTCTAACGGCAGCTTTGATACAAAGCTTAAAGTTCAAATTTCCAATTCATAATAACTGGCTTGAGGACAAGGGGACAATGCGGTACCTTGTACTCTATAGGTACTGCAAAAGCACATGAGCTGACGAATTCTTCAACCTACAACTCTGTCCAAGGTGCACGTCTCCAAAAAGATACCTGGAAGCAAAATAAATTGAGTAAAAAGGAATGGGGAGAATTGAGAGAAAAACAATAACTAATAAATGTTTTGTGATGAAGAAAATAGAAGACCTATATTCACAGTACTCAGGAAGCGCGCACCGAGCCTTCCCATAGTCCCAATAGCAGTCATCATCCCTTAGAGGTCCACGTTTAGCTATTACAGATAATATATCAGTCAGCTTACTCAAGGTAGGCCTTAAGAAGTGGAGAAAAATATCACAAAATTCACCTTTTGTAACAAATTCTGATTTTCTATTAGATTGGATATCATGCCACATCTGAAGCCACAACTCTCTCATTAGAACCTGGGATCTAACAATGTTCCTGTGGTTCGCTACATGGAAATAACTTCAATAGTTCAATTAAATTTGTAACAAATAAATCCTTTCTAATGCTAAATATATTCAGTAACATATGATTAGTATAAGATAAAAAATTTTAAAAAAAAACAAAAACAAAAGGATTTAGCAGAAAATTGCCAAAAAGAGAACTTATATTTAAACTTTTTGCATTATTAATTAAAGTTCACCTCCATGTTGTGGTTTAAGTATTTGTAAAAAGTAATCCCAAAAAATTCATACATATGTGCCCAAGATTTATTACTTCCAACATTCCAATCATTTTCAGTTAGACAAGTAGACAATATAATTGAGAATCATGAAATGTCTATAAGAATTGTAAATTTGATTTCATCTGCTAGGTCTATGATCCCCAGATATGTCAGATTACCAAGTTGATTTTTGGATGTTAAAAAAGCGCCATTTTAGTTCATAAGTGTCTTCTACAGTCCATAGACCCTAAAGAAAATGTCACAAACCTTTATCAAGTTCCCAAACTGCCGTCCTCTTTCCTGGAACACTTTCAGAATCTTCATAATATGTAATGTAGTTTACTTTTGGGGACCTTGTCATGTTGGGAACTATATCTGCACCATGATGATGATCAACATTCAGTTCCACTTGTACGTCAGACCCATCATGCTCCGTCTGCATATTTCAGAAGACTACTAAGAAACCAAATTCTCAAATATAAGTTCATTTTTCTGGTAAAATAAACAATATCAAACTGAGCCATCATTCACTATGAAGGAATATAGCAATTATAGATCAAGAAAACAAGGGTAAAAACTCCAGATTTTACGTTCAAACATTTTAGACAAGTAACAAAGATTGAGACAATTTATAATGGAGCAATATATTACTTCACATTTAAATATTTGTTGTTATTGGCGTCTGTGATTACCCCTCATACATGCATAAACACAGACACAGACAAATTATATTGATTGAGCACAAGTACCTGAGGAGCTCTTGTTATGTTAACTTTGGGTCCAAGCCAGTTCTTGCACAAAGAGAGAGAGTTATATGGCACCTGGAACAGATATCAACTGAAGCTAAAGCCATTCATGCAACGTTGGATAAGCAAACCACATCTAATATTTTGTGTGCTTACTGTTTCATCCCCGCTTGCAGCTCCAGGATTCCCCTGAACCAAATTTCCTGACCTACAAGAAGATAAAGTGTAAACTAAAACTTCCTAGGGAAGCTAAACATTTCAGGTATATTTAAAGGCAGCCATTCAAAACTACAGGCAACAAGTGATTGATAGTGACTTTTCTGATGGGATATTGACAACTGTGCCCCGCGTAAACATGCATTTCAAATTATCCAACCTGAAGAAGATAGCACGCCAACTTCATCATGGTTATCCACCATAAAGGAATATAAGATTAAGGAAAACGAAGTATCAGATGGATTGATGGAGGTAATCATTCTCTTTGAAGTGGGCCACTGATTAAAATAGCCAATTGTTCATGAGATGAACGGAAGTGCATTAATTTTGGATTGGGACATATGTCTTTGCTCTTACAACATAAAGTGGGTCCCATGTGACAGGTGCGGTCAATTTGTGTGAAGGAAGACAAATCCTATGCACTAATTTCTCAATTTTGGAACCATAAATCTTTTTGCAATTGGTAATAATGAAGACCACAGGGCCTAAAGGGACATTAAATAATTGGTCTCCTTATTCTGCATCATCAGGTGGGAGTGGGAAGTACCAAATTTTCAGTTTATTTATATCCTTTCAGCATCTTAGTTTAAATACGAAGATAATCACCAATAACTTAACTATTCATTGACATTACCTCACTTTCATTTTTCTTCTAAAGAGTGAGCTTTCATTTCTACTCCTGTCAGAAAGTTCTACGATTAAACACCACATTTTCAATTAAAATACAATAGAGATTCATTTAAAACCAATATAATGACCACTGGCAGAAGAAACAACACAAAAGTGCATTGTTGTCTATGCTTGTTCAAGATGGCGTTTCCTTATGCCGAAGTTCAGAAAATATCTCTCACTTATGCTATGAAACTAATCGTGAGATCAACTAGAATCACTGAGCAGTTAACACCCCCTTCAGTATTAATTTCTCATTGTCTCCTAGCCACGAAAAGGAGTATTATGTGAATGAGAGTTCTATTTGGTAATCATTCAGGCATTCATCCTTTAATCAAAACAAGAGAACCAAAATTTTATTCCTTCCAGTTAGAATTGGACATGATATTAGTATTACATCTTTGAAACAGATAACCAACAATAAATCAACCAGTATGATATGTACATGTATCTAAGGTTCACATCATTACAGAAACATTAAAATGGCAATTACCTTGAGACTAGAGATCCTTCAAGCTCATAAATGACATCTGTTATGATCCAATTATCAGGGTAAGGCTTGCCACTGGGAGCAAAATAGTAACCAACCTGTTTGTCATTGCCAAGATACCCAAAACCATCATCCCCAGTCATAAGAATGAATTACTTAGGGAGCAAACAAGAATTTAGAATCCAAACAATATTCATTGACCGAGAATATAACCAGTTAATACAATTAAGACTGGCAAAGAAGTTCTTCCGCAATACATAATGATGTGACTATCAACCTGGGGGTGGAGGGCAGTGATGGGGGGAATGAAAGAAAGAGGGACACAGAGAGAGGTGGGGTGGGAAACCAGTTGAACACATGATTTGAGCATAGTAAAGAGAGCAATTTCACTGTAAAATGTTTCAAGTACAGAAAATAAATCCAGCACACAATTAGCAACCGAAACTTCCAAATTCACTACATAAATGCAATTTCACCACTCCTTGATAGGTTCATTCACAACCAAACAGAAACTATCAAATTTACTTCAAGAAGAAAATTATACCTCAGTCTTTGATTCTATTCCATATATGCAAAAGACATTTTTAATAGGTGGTCTTTCCCAAGGTGTGAGCGGATTCAGAACAGGATCGCCATGATATGACCTGAAATAAAATGGTACTGCAAATTTAGATCCATTAGCAAATGAAACTGCGCATACATCATTTTTTACTCAGTAGTTTGCCATGGATCTGGTCACACTCAAAATAAGTTATAGAAGGAAGGAAAATTAGATGTAACATTGTTTCAGTAAATCACTCTCACAACAAACTTTAAGTTAGAAGAATATTATTTTAAAGGCATTATACAATTTAGAATCTTCAAAATGAGTTATTTCTGTTACAAATTTGATGCATTATGGAAAAATTGCAAAACTAAATGAATCAATATGTATAAAGCTAAGGATCATAGAACCATAAAATAATAGATTTTATTAAGGATCTGCAATTCTGCATGATATACTGACAGACATAAAACAATAACTCACTGAAAACAAATATTAAGTTTCTATCTATGCAAGACAGTATGGTGGGAATTTCAAAGTCAAAGCAAAATTCTTCAAAAATTCTGGATCTCACATCCAAAAGGCAGTCTGGGCGGTTTATTTCAGAAAAGCTCACAAAATAAGCATAAAAGAAAGGCTAACATCTCTCAACATTTAAGGAAATACCCACTTCTTTAGGTGGTGTAAGAGCCTCTTGCTATCAGAATCATAATCCTCTATTGCTTTGAATAACGTCCCATCTGATACTTCACGAGCTGAAAAAGATAACTGAGTAGGGAGACCACATTCCATACTAGACAAGTTGGTCTCAGCTACTTTTGCAACCGATGGATAAGCATAAAACCCTGCAAATATGGAATTTCAACAAAGCAAATGAGGTCAATAAAATGTTGCTTTTGTGATAAGAAACTCTAATCTTAGTCTTACCATGGTTGGAAGGAATTTCAATATTGACCATATTTGTTGGCCATCCAGAGTAATTTGATTGAAATTCATGTTCCTCACATTGATATCTCTGATTATTTTTCCTGGATTTTCCAGAGAAATGCTTCCAATATGGATTATCTGATGTGCAATACTTTGAAAACGGCATCATCCATAAGGAGGAACCAAAAGAATTGAACATCATTCGAGCTGTTCCCTGGTACCTTGCCGTAAGTGTGTCATAAGCATGTGTTAAAACAGGTATTCATATCCAATGGTTCAAGTAACAACATGAGTGATGCCTCAACTTCTAGCAGCTAATGCAAGAAGCCATTATTAACACAAATTCCACAAAGCATCTGTACCTATAAGATTAGTAATGATTTACCAGTGTCAACCCCTTATGTTTATTATATAAGCTCATTTTCCTTTGACTTTTCAGCTAATTATCACTGAAAGTCTTGGGATACCTTAATATGTCTAACATCAGCAATTAAAGATCTGGTGCAGATTCTAATCCCCTCAAAAAAGAGATTTGGGTGATAGATTTGTTAAGAAACAACAGCACCAATCAAAGAAGGGTTACCAAGACTAAGAAGGTAAATAGGTAACCTCAGAAACAGGAAGACCAAATGTGTTTCCAAAAAGAATTGCTTTGATTGTCTCAGTTGCACCAAGAAGAGGAGCTCCTGGAATCAAGCAACAAAATAAGATTAGATAAAAACCTTATTTTACCAAAGGAACTCTGCCTTTTAGGCCACATGAATTTCCATGTAAATATATAATACCAACGGCAAAGTACGCATGAATATGTTTGTCCAGCCATTCATTGTAATGCTTCGGAGCAATTTCTAACTTTAACCATTCCAAGAAGTAGCGAAAGACATTGTTACCCAAAGAATGTGCAAGTACAATTGAGGGTCCCCCACGAAGTTTATGTTCAGTTTCAAAAGTCAACCTGAAAAGGAAAATGAAACAAAAATCACATCCCTTGGGTCAACCCTGGATTTAGAGTCTATGAACTACATATGCTGATAGATACAAATTAAACATGTACACAGTGGATCAGTGATCGTTAGTTAAGCTGTTAAGAGATGCTACAGATACAACTAAATAATTTATGTCAAATCAGGTGTAGTTGAACTGCATGATATGTATCCCTCCAGAAGCATAAAAAAAATTCAATGCTGCTTCTGTTTTATCAATTCTGAAACTCAATTCAATCAAATTCAAGTTGAAAAGTAAATTTATACATATTCACAAATCCTATTTTTGCAGGCCAAAATAGGCCATTGCAGAAAATACTCCTTTTACCCACAACTTTCATTTATCTGTAGAAATCTAAAGAATTTGGTCAAATCACAAAATTTATGTGAATAAAGAAAAATGCAAAGCCATGTGCAACAACCACAATCAGAGCATAATCATTGTCAAATTAATTTGAGAATCATGATCCTCGGGGCATTGAAACCATAAATTTCTAGCTACCAGTATCATAATGCCTATAGAAATTTTCAAATAAATTCTTATCAAGTGATTTCAGTGGACTGACAAATATATCATCAGGAGTTAAATAATGTTGAAGCTGTAAATTAATTATAAAAATGCAGAGTCCTGTCAAACTGAACTCACTATACATAGTGATAATAATTAGCTCAATCCTTGAACCAGGTAGACAGATACATTAAGAAACACTAAAAGTTGATATTATAGTCAAATGAGTTATTTGGGCAGTATACATACCTGAGACGGTGAAAATAAAGGTCCCGCTCCTCGAGCATTGATGGGGCCAATCTCCAATCATATGGAACAGCGATAATTGCATTAGCCTTGATTCCAAACTCAATGCACCACCTAATCCACTCTTTCCACACTGAAGAAAGAGGACCTGGAGATCAAAAGGAGTAGACATTCATTATGAATTCCTTGCCATCCTTTAAAGCTGCAATCATGATGTACAAGAAAAATAACATAAAAGAAAACAGGAGGAAAAAACCTGTTATATAGCCAGGATCAAGTTCTGTAATCGCAGAAAGACCAACATCAGGTCGCGATTTGCATTCAGGATGATCCGTTTGATTGTAAGGGTCAAGCATCATACACTTAAGCCAACAATTGACAGTAGAAAGAAGCTGCAACAGCACAATAACCAACTCCTTCACTAGCAACTAAAAATTATTTCGTTACAATTTCCAGAAACTAGACTAAGCAGAGACAATAAGAAAAAAAAAAGTCCGGTTTAGCCAATAATAAAAGATGCATTGGTTGTTCCATAATAATCTCTCAAAAAGCACAAATAAATATAAAATGAGCTTCGGTTACCCTCCATTAACAGTTTCTAGAAGCACAAAGCTAGCATAAAATTATTTAATAGACGAGAAAGAGTTATGAATTCAAAGCTAGAATATTATTTTTGTTAATTCATTAGCTGATAAGAAACGAGACAATATTTAGTACCGAAAAAACGAAATACGTCTTATTTAGCCAATTTAACCAACAACAAAAAACGCACTGATTGTTTTCTAATAATCTCTCAAAAATCACGGACAAATATAAAATGATCTTCAGTTTCGCACTATCACAGTAGCAGAAACCGAGCCTAGATTCAAACACTTCCTAGAAGAGCACAAGTAGCATAATATAAATTGTTCAAAAACAGGGGAGAGGCAAAAATGGAGAGTTACTTTAGTGGTGTCGAGCCAGACAAGGTCAAGAGGATTAAAATCGAGAGGAGAGTAAGGGCAGTCGAGGAAAGACCAAGCTCTGAGCTGAGTAGAAGCGAAACCGGGGATTATTATACCGGAAACCGTCGAATAATCTCCGTTGAACTCTTCATCGCCGCAGCTTCCCCGCAGACCTCCACAAAGTATCAGAACCACCACAACGGCGGCTAGACGAAGGATGCCTCCTCTCGTCATTACCTTCATCTCATTTTCTGTTTGGAGAGAGATATTGCGAGGTGTAGAAATGTAGATTTTGGAAAGGACTGGTCCACTCTGACCATCCGTTTGGGAGTTGAAAATGTTGTACCTCCGCAGATTCTTCTATTTATGACGGGTCAAGGCGCAGCCATAAAACGACAAAATGTCTGCCCGTTTTTTATTTGGGAAATAGCCAAACGACGCCGTTTTGATTTTGTCTCCTCCCTCCACGCGGCGCCGTTTAAGTTCGTTAGAAATGGCGCCAATTAACATTAGATGATGGCTGAGGGGGGAAAAAGACAGGCAAAAGTGGTGCTTTGTTTGTATTTGGTTAGCGAAGGAACCGAAGCTTGAACGGCTAATGGCGCAAAACGACGACAGAGGGCTCCGATGAATACCTTTTAACTTTTGTCAAAAAAAAAAATGAATACCTTTTAACGAATTCCTGAATCAAATAAGTAAAGGTTGAATTTATTTTACGGGAAATCGGTTTCATGGAATCATCCACGGCTTCTTCTAGGTTCCGGTTCAGAGACCACCGGCAAGCGGAGGATGCAGCCGAGTCCAATACCGGCTCCGATGTCTCATCCATTTCCAGCGACACAGATGAGAACTCAGAACTCGAATCCATGACCGGAAAGGTGTGTTGATTCGTTTGGCTGAGGCCAGTTAGTAGAACTTGATTTATAATTAGTATGAATATGTGTTTCTGCTGTTTGATTTTAGGGAATATGTCGTCTGTGTGCGGAACTACTGGAAATAAAGGCGGCATCTGATGAAGATTTTCATATAAATATCTTCGCTAATTATTCAGCTTTTGTTGGGTATTTTTCTTTTTAGTTTTTCTTCTTCATTATTTGAACTATTGGGATTGCATGAAGTATTTTGCTATGATTTCACAGTGGAAAGGAAAATGGTGGAAGTGGCATACCGTTAATCTTTTAGTATTAGTTAAGGGCAAAGAGTTCTTAAATGCTCAATTTTTCCTTCAGCTTCCATGTCTTGCACTTTTTTTTCTTTAGGTATTATGAATGTATCTTTGAGATCAACAGGCTTACTTTGAAGATAGCAAGAGAGAAAAGCCCTAACTAACCTGTGCAGGAGGAAAAAATCTCTAGTCATGTGATGTGTTTAAAGGCTAGTTTTTGAACATGGATATGCTTAATCTAATAACTATAAAGTATCATGTGACAAATATCCCTTTTCATGTTATAATCCATATACTCTTTGCTCACTTCATAACGCTTGCAGAATATTTGAGCAAGTAAATGACATGGAAAAGGAATTGATGGAACTGAGAACCCATGTCTTAACACAAAAGAGGCTTGTAGAAGAGCTAACTGCCGGTGTATATTTAAAGGCTTTATCAGAGGAAACCATGGAAACAATCACAGAAGAACTCGAGTGTGATGAATCTCCTCCCTTAAATGGGTTGGAGGTGCACATCCACAATGTTTCAGATACTTTGGACATACTTGTATCAGAAAATAGAGCTGATGAAGCTATAGCAATTCTGGAGATGGAGGAAGAAAATTTACACAAGGTGCAGCTTGAAGATGATACTCCTTTGGATCTCTTAATGTTATATAACTCAGCAATTTCTGAGAGGAAGGCTGTGATTACATTGCAGTTAACTCTGGTGGCAGAAAATTCAAGAATTTCTGCTGCAGAATTACAGAAGGCGCTAGTTGGAATTTGCAGATTGGGTGATGGTCATCTAGCAACTCTGTTACTGCTCAAGTATTACCATTCTCGTCTTGTTACTGGGATACATAATTTGCAGACTTCAAGATCTTTTTTACATGGTCTCTACATTAGGGAACTTTCAAAACTTGTGTTTTCTATAATTTCTCAAGCAGCAAGGAGTTTTGTAATGCTTTATGGAGAAACTTCTCCTTATGCTGCAGAACTTATTCAATGGGTCCAAGAAGAAATTGAAGCATTCACTTTTTCTTTTACTAAATATGTTGAATCTATCTCAGAGATAAGCAGTGGACTGTCAACAGCAGTAGAAGCTGTACAGTTTGCTATCTCATATTGCTCTTTATTAGAAACTCAAAGACTAATGCTGCAGCCCTTCTTGATCAAGCATCTTCGCCCTTGTATGGAAGATGTTTTAGAGATACAAATAGACCATTTTAAGAAAGTCATCAGAATCTTTACAGCAACCGATGCTTGGGTTTTGGGTAGATATCTTGTATCTGGAATTCTGAATGAAGGCTGCTCTTATATGGTTGTTGGGCAACAACCAGAATATTGCCTTCTCACTAACAGTGGTCGGAAGTTTGTAACTCTATTGCAGGTTTGTTTGATTAATGTTCACTCTACTTTCAATGTTTACGCTAATAAACAATTTCTTAATAGAGTTGAAAAGAAAGTGTGACTGGTCAGTGTCATATGCTTGTCTGCGTAGGCCCAAATATACTAATTGAGAAAATATAGGATACCTTTGCATTAGCTAGGAATGCCAACTGAATACCGCAATACGTTTGGCTTCCAGAGAAGATTAGTCAGTTCAAGTGAACTAAAACTTAACATCAATCCTTTTTTTTAAAAAGACTTTAGATGAAATGGTGTACATGGAAACAAATATGTTGATGCATACTCATTCTTTCAATGTGGAAGCAGCAACTAAACTTTTGGCAAGATCCATTCTTCTTTTTCAGGCTATCGCCAAAGATGTTACTTCTTTGGCTGCCCTCCAAATGGAAGGTTCTATCCTTGCAGGACTCAGTAACCTCTTCATAGAGTATATAGCCATCCTCGAAAAAGCCATCACCTCTGAAACAAATGTATCAGGAAAATATGGTTCAAGCATAATTTTAGCAGAGGCAGTGTCACAACAAGTTTCTATTCTGGCAAACATATCAACACTCAAACATTTTTTCTCCAGCATTGTTGTAGCCATTTTTAAGGGCACCAACTCTATCGATTCTGAGGTAACAAAAGACACATTTGTGGACTTTCAGCGGCATGAACTTGATAATTGTGTCATGGTCATTGAAGAAGCATCTGCTCATCTCAGAGCTCAGTTCTTCCAGCAATTTCTCTACAGAGTATTTTCTCTTAAGAGCTGTAAGGCTAACCCCATGATGTGTGTTGATAATGAAACTGGTTCTGGCTTGGTTAATGATCTGATGCCCTCCGCTGTTTTTCAGGTACTCTTTTTCTTCCTTTGGAAAGGAATATAATGACCTAGCATTGGAACGATTATTAATTGCTATTTATTCAAACTGGAAAAAAAAAAAAAAAAAAAAAAAAGAGAAAAGGAGAAAGGCAGAACAAAGAACTCTTTACAATTCAATGTGATGAAATGACTTGTTCTTTAGTATTTGCTTAATTTGGTGCCACTTAGAAGTATATGTTTCCTTTATGTGAGTAACTCTTTGAATTGTTTCTTTAAATCATTTACATAAAAGAGGCTGCTTTCTAATCTGAATTGATTATGCGATGATCGGGACATGTCAAAGAGAAAATTATAGTATAGATAAAAATCTTGGGTGTTCTGATGCACAAGCTTCCATTTTCAATCACTCAGGAAAAGTGAGTCCAAATATAGATATGAATTGTCAGTTTCACTGTTATAGACATTAATGCTTTCCATGATAGATTCATTTTTATTCCTTTTGCTGTTCCACTGATCTGCCATTAGTTTTATCTGCCTCTGTTGATGCGCTGTCTCTGCTAAACCTTGTATTCAAATATCAATTGAACTGGTCAGAAACATAAAGTGTAGAGTTAGATTCATAGTCTAAAGTCTAATCATAAATTAAAATTTCTTATTCTGCTCTGATTGAATGTGCTTTATACACCTGCTTCAGCTTGGTTCTGCCGCAGCTCTACTTCTAGCATATTGCTTTAGATTTTCCAGAGCTGTTGGGTTCTTTTTTGAGATGCTTGTTTTGTTTAATATCTTTTCCCCACTGTATCATTAAATCGTTAGCTGAAAGAGAGAGAATTTCACCGTGTTTGTGAAGACTACAAATGTAAGAATTCAATTCTTTTTGGCCTGTTCTTGTATTTGAAGGGTTAATAGTTAGTAAAGTTAATTTCTTCAAATTAAATTGTCATTTTGAAATAATTGAAGCTCATGCTAGAAGGAGCTTTGATTTCGCATTCAATGAGACTTTATTATTGAAAAACCAAAATATCGCATATTTTAAATCATATTTGTTTCCTTGAAAATAAGGTTTGTATGGGAAATTGAATATATACATCTTACCATCCAATTGCTACAAATGATGGAAATAAAATGAATTCCACAAATATAATATTTTTCCAAAGTTCATAAATTCATTTAAATTGAGTTGAATTTAACAGTAGAATAATTCCAAATGGTTTGAAGGTGAATGTGTGTTTGAAAGTCTAAAAATATAATAATTCAATTCATTTGAATTCAATTTGGCTACATTTGCCTTGTGTTGAGTTTCTGTTGACGACATTCTGGTTACACAGTTTTCATTTTCTCGTGTATCAGTTGTTGTTTTTGGAACTGAGGAAATTAGGTAAACTTGCCGAGGATAATGCTTTCAAAGCAGATTGGCTGATGGAGCTATTGAGGGAGCTGATTGAGGCCATATTCGCCTGGATTTCAAACAACAAAGGGATTTGGGAAACCAACAATCAAAACATGAATTTCCGAAATTCTGTTTTGGATCAGGTATGCATATTTGTTCCTATGTTTTGAGAATTTCTGACATTCCGGTGGTTGAATTGGTATGTTATCATGATGATTAAGCATATTCTCAATTGATTTCATTAATATGTATGTGCCTACAATAGTTTGTTCTAGACATCAATTTTCTGGTGGAAGTCATAAGATACGGTGAATACTTTTCTGAGCAGCCTTTGGTTCCTGCAACTCTGATGAAATCAGCATTTATTTCAGCTGGACTGGATCCTCTAAGGTAATTCTTGCTCTTAACTCGATAGATATCGGTTCTGTGTTTACTATATATATGCAATTGGTAGAACAAAATTGTAGTTAGGCATTTCTCTTCATTTGTTATATGTTTGTATAATACTATGCTTTGAACATAAATAGTCCATGACTCCATGCTACAAAAATGGATATTAAGACCTACGAATTATATAACAAGCAGCTTTTTTCCCAAGAATTGGTTAAGCCTTTGGGACAATCAGATAGCACAGGTTTCAACAATATTGTCGATTTGTCATTAATTGCATTCCACGAATGTTTGTGTTAGCAATACTGTCCCTTATAGATGAAAACCTCAAGTTATAACTTGTGCAGAAATATTGATGATGATGGGTGGGCTATAAAAGCTGCTATTCATGCAATTGAAAGGTTGATTGATATAGAGAAATCTGAATCGCAACGAGATGATGAGGTTGTCAATGACCGAGTAGAACGAGCTGAAAACAATTCTGAGAGTCCAAGTGAAACTTTCCTGGACCTGGATGATGCTAGAAGTTCGTTTGAAGTTTCTTCAGTGACAGAAGATGTAACAGCCATAGAGGCATCAGAATTTGCTATTAAGCAAGGAAAATTGACAAAAGCAGAGATCAGTCATCTTGGATTCTCATCAGATGCTACAAAAGAAGAGGGTTCTCTTTCCGGAGACATGGAAGATATCGAACCTGAAAATGTAGCATATGACAGGTTGCATTTTACAGAAGAAACCAGTTTACAATAATGAAAATTTTCAAATTTATAATAACAATTCAGAATCGAGTTTTGCACTGAAGTCTGATTTATCCCAAAAAATTATTTATAAGTTGATGTTACTATCCAAATTTTCTTTTTTTTTTTTGCTCCATTTCATTTTATTTGTTTTTTAATTTAATAATCCGATTTTAATGAGATTTTATAAAAATTGCATCCCAATTAATGAATAATTTTTTTAATTAAAAAACTGTCTAATGAATATTTACTCCTCAAATTTGTCAAGAAAAGCCATTTGTGAGATGGAATTTTATAAGTGACTAGTAAATTACCCTCACGTTGTATCACAAAGGTAAAACTTAGAAAATAAATAAAATAAATAATATATTAAAAAATCAAATTTTAGCATACATAAATGCATTAGTCATTAACATAAATATATATCTAATAAAAATAAAAGTTCATTTTTTCACAACATATAAATTTTGTTAAAATTTCATTAAAAACAGAAAAGTGACTATTCAAAATTAAGTAGGAGATAATTATGAAGTCCATTATTTTATATCCTTAATCATGTGTCCATACTACAATTGGATGTGTTGAACCAATTGAAATTGATGAATTATCCGAGATTAGAGTATAAATTCGGATTGAGAAAATATAAGAAATAACAATAATAAATTTAATTTTGAAAGAAAAAATACGAAGTTTAATTCAAACCAAAATTGTAGCAATTAAATTAGTTAGTAAAGTATTTAATGGATAATTTAATAGAGTATGTTATTGGAAAAATTATTTAATTTAATACTTAAATTTGAGAAAATAAAATTAGTTTATATACTAAATTGAAAAGGAACAAAAAATTAGTGGGTCAATTACTGGAAAATAGAAAAACTGAGGACCAATAGCGATATTTTACAATAAAAATGTTTAATTAATTAAATTAAGTTAAATAATATATTTTTAAAACTAATCAAATGTGTATGTGTTATCAACACAATCAATCACTAATTAAAGATATGAAAAAGAGGAAAAGAAAATCAAAGTGGATCATTGTTTTGTTCTTCATTTCCTTTTTTTTTCCCCTTGAGCTGGAAGAAAAAACTGCAAAATTATTTCAGCCACGTCGAAATTGCTGTCATATTTGTACCAAAAAAAAACTGCTATCATATTTAAGATTTATTTTTGATTGTTTTGTCTTTGGTTCATGATTTTATTTATAATTAATTTATGAATCAAATTCTTTTCAAAAAAAATTTGCATCAAATTAATAAAAAAAAAATTTGTAAAAAAATTGAAGTTTTATTAATATTTTATCTCCAATTCAGTAGCCTTAGAAAAATTTATTATTTATATTTTTTTAATATCACTTGTGTAGCACATGTTATTTAATATAAAATTATTTTTTTGAATTTATGTATATGATTTAATAAATATATATTAAATTTATTTTTATTATTTTTAATTTTAACCGATTAGAAATTGTAGAACCACCAGTTGGATTTGGAACCGACAGTTCTCGGTTTCATGTGGAATGGTCCGAACCGGATTGGACTATGATCTGAGCTGGGCTGAAACTGGCCCTGATCAGTTCCATCCAGATTTGATGGGGCGGGGCCGGTATGTGGCCACCCCAAAATTGGGTTGGTACAACAATCAATAAAAAAATATTAAAAAACAACAAAAAAATTAAAAATCCATAATTAATTGTTTCATTCCCTTTTTTTTAATTATTTCCAAACTATTCATCAAATCAAAGCTAAAAACTAGTATGAAGAATGTTAAGAATACTGTATAATACTCATTTTTTTATTAGTTTTGAGATGAAAGAGAAAAATTTTAAAATTATTTTATTTTTTTATTAATCAATTAGAAAATTAAGTGTTTCAAAGTATTTTTAACATTCATCAACCACTTTAACTTAAGTCAAAAGAAACTTCAATCTATTCATCTAATGATAACTCGTCACGAATAATTCTGCGTAATGATTTTAATCGACTTTATAGATTTAATATCGTAATGATTTTAATCAAACTCGCAATTCTCATTGTAGAATAGTTGAAAATAGTGTCTTATTCTTGGGTTACTAAAATTTTCAAATAAGGATTCATCTTTTATGCTCATTAATCTTGGTAATTTTTTATTTAATTATGGATTTTCTTCATATTTGAGTAGAATGGTGGAGGCGGTGGAACAATATTATTTGATGCAAATTGAATGAAGCTGCATGTAAAGTGGCGGCATATTGGCAAATAATAAAAGGAGTTAAGCAATGTCATTTGTAATGGAGGGATGAAGTCTGAACAATACTGTAGTTATTACAGTAATAGAGCTAACCACGTCTTATATATATTAATAAATAATTGATTATTTATACCATTGACTATGCTTGAGTGCCACTTTTGCACCCTCTACTACACATGCGACATACGATTTAAATTTGAAAACATAAGGACAAGGGAAGGTTGAAATTTCAAAATCCTCAAGTATATGGCTTTCAAAGGGCACGATTGTCATCAACTTCCAAAAATTCAATTCACAACATTGCGAGATTCATACCATGTAATTGCCTACAACACCAAAGATATAGTTGAAGTGCAAACGGATCTGCTACTCTTTTTGCGATGAGTTGTTGGTTTTATTCTTTTTGGCCTATACTCTTCTATCCGGCGTTCTTTTGGTCTATTGATATGTTGGTTTTTTCAATATATTTTTTTCTTTCTCTTTATGTTTTTTATTTTATTTTGATTTGTCATTTTTTGCAATGGCTGAGAATGAATGTATTTAGGATTGTGCAAAACCGAAACTGAAAACTTAATCGAAGTGAATTCAGTTTTATTTAGTTTTGTTTGTTCGGTTTTCAATTTTATCAGTTCAATTGTCCATTAAAAATTTAGTTTGTTCAATTCATTTTAAATGTTAATAATTGAATAAATCGAACCGATCGAAATATATATATATATATTTGTATTTTTTAATGATTTATTCTAATTTTTAGATAAAAATATATATTTTACAATAATTTATTTCTATTTATAGGAGGATAGTCATTAATTATGAAAAATTATTCTAATTTATATTAACTAGCTATGATAATTAATTTTAATTTATAATAATTTATAAAATTGTGGTAATAAATTTTAATTTATGATAATTATAATAGTTGATGAAATAATTATTATGCCAATATATTATAATTTATGATATTTTATATAAATTTAATTAATTAATTAAAAAATCAATTAAACCGAAACATAATATTTCATGGTGCAATAATTTGTATACAAATGTGAAATAAAAGGTACGGAAGTGTCATTACGTAAATAATCATTTATAAGTTTAATGTTATGAAGTATATATTTTAATTTTTTTTTTCCTATGTTTGAGGATAAACATGTATTTGGCAAAAAAAGAAAAAGAAAAGAAAATTTAATGAGATTAATGAGCTGGCAGATTCTCCCGAGATATCAAAGAAGCAAAGACAAACAGGGAAAAGGACGAAAGTAAAATTGAAAAAGTTGAGAGGAGGGAGTTGGCTGAACCCATAAATAAAAGCGCGCCTTTTTTCTTCAAATCTAAGACGTCCATCCTCCGCCTCAAATTTTCTTTTACCGCTCAACCTCTATTATTTTTCCATTTTTTATTTTTGTAACCAAATAAACCACAAATCCTCACCGTCCACGTGTACTCACCTCACTCCTCCATCTATCAACCGTTTGGGTTCCCTTAAAAAGCCTCCTCCCGGAACCACAACGTTTAATAAAAGCTAAAACACTTCCGCAAAATAAAAATCTCTGCTTTGGATTTTGGCCTGCGAAGCTAAGTTGGTTACTGAAAATGGCAGATTCGACTAAACAGAGTAGTGCTTTTAGGTCTATGAATCCATGGGTTCTCCATCTTCAGAAATTGGGTCTCGAGCTCAAATGTCCGCTCTGGTTTGTACTCTTTTTCTTTTTTCTTTTTTCTTTTTTTTTAAAGCTATTTGACTTCTTAAATTTTCTCATGTTTTGACATGCATTTGTTTCTTTATTTTTTTTCTTTCAGTTGATAGCATTTTTGTTGGTTTTGGAATTATCTGAATTAGTTGTGATTTTTGGGTATTTGCAGCTTAAACTTGCTAAAACGGCCGATTTTGCTTCCTTGTGATCACATTTTCTGCAAGTTCGTGTCTTTTCCTTCATTTTTTTCTCCTTCCTCTCCTTTCTTGGGCAGTGTTGATATATTTTTTTTTTGTCCTTAACTTGAATGTTGACCTGGGTATTTGAATGTACTGCAGTTCATGTCTACCTGAAAGAACGCAATTTGGGTCAGAGTGTCCGGTTTGCAAAGCTCAATATGTTGTCAGAGGTGTGTTTGTTTACATCAATTTTTATAGATTTTTTTCATATTTATAATATGATTCATTGAAAGATTATAATTACTAAACATTGATCTTCCCTGTAATGTCGAACCCTTGGTATAAACTGCTCGTTCACAGTTTACTTTAGGTATTTCCAGTGCGCTCATTATTGAGATTGGAAATTGTTCTGTGTCTGTTCTGTTTTCTTTGGCAGAAATAGATGAACTCATGTAAATTAATTCTACTTTTGGGTAAATATCATCCTGGAAAAGATTTGGTCCTAAAGCAAACATTTCTTTTACTATAATTACAATAAGCTTCGCAATTGAGTCTTTGAATGGCGGGACTTGTCTTACCTCTTTTAGGATAGGTTTCAAACTATTATAATTAGCTAAAATGGACATGTGGGTTGCAGATCTGAGGCCTATGTCTTTCATTGAAAACATTTTAACAATCTATAGAAGCTTGGATGCTGCTTTCTGTGCCAACCTGTTGCAGTCCAGCTCGTCTGGTATGAGCTTTTTGTATGCTTTCATTTTATGCCCATTGCTTTGTTTTGGGTTATGACCTTGAATTGTAAAGTTCATTTATTTTAATAATGTTAATTTCAGATTTTGGAAAAAGCTTGGAAAAATGCCCAACATCAACAGGTGAGGATTTCTTTGATAAATCGAGCAAGGAATCATTTAAAGATGCTTGGAAGGACAATTCAACCAGTACCAGGTGCATGTTTTCACTATCAGACAAAAGATTAGATCATATTCTATTAAATTGTTCCACTGAAATGGGGTTCATAAGAATGACATGGCTAACAAATGCAGTTTGCAAAGGGACTTTAAAAATTATGTTTATGAAATAGCTGGTAGTGGAGGAAATGAAGTTCATATTGAGCAGAATATCAATTCTCTACAAGTAAGCTCCCAGTTAAGAGCTGAGGGAATCCAAGAGTCTGGAAGTATGCAGATTGGCACACATCGTGTCTACCAATTGTCAGATGGCAGCCCTCCTTCATTAGGTGATATTAAGAGTTCAGAAAATGACAGCTGTGACCAGGGTGGTGGTGATGTGAGAATTCAATTTTTGATTTGAATTATTTTACATTTGTTTATTCAAATATATGGCTGAAGTTCAAATATCTATTGCACTAGTTTTTAGGCTCTGCTAGGAATTCCTTGTTGCTCACATTGGTATTAGAATATCTTTTAGGTATTTCATTTGCTATGTTAGCGTTTTGTTCCTTGGCCCGAGGGTCCTCTTTCTCCTAGAGCAAGTTGATTCATTATCTGCAGTTTGTTGTTTGCTTTATCTATCAGAGTAACATATGGAAGTTTGGATATGCTTGTTGCTGAAATAATTATTGTATAATTGTTTTTGGCTTGTTGATATTGCATGTGATATGCTCATATGCACGTTTGTAATTTGTCTTCTATTAATAAGTTGATAAGTGAGCATACACTTGAGTGCAAATAATGTGTTTCCCCTATAATTTTTTGTCTCATCGCTTGAGAATTCCTTTTCTTGTTTTAGAGTCCAAAAAACTATCAGGCGCTGACATTAGTCAAGCAAACTCTCAATGATAGGACAAGGCAGGAGAGGCATGACAGTTCTACCTCTGAAACTGAGGGAGTCAATTCAAGGGACTCAAAGAGGCATAAGAACTTGAATTATGGTCCATTAAGTATATTCACAAATAGTGTTGGTCATATCCCTATTAGCTCAGAAACTGAAAAGTTGGGGATTTGTCACACTCAACCAGTACATATACCCATAGCACCTTGTAGTGCAGAACGTCCTGCTTTGCTGCATGGTTCATCAATTGAGGAAACTGTTTGTGGATTTTGCCAATCCTATAAAATCTCAAAGGTAAAATATACATTTGTGCTTGGTTATTGTACTTTGTCGAAAGGAGTGTCTACTTTGATATTTTTACATGTCTCCTTATTCCTTTTTCAGGATACTGGTCCAATGTTGCACTTTGTCAATGGGAAGTTGGTAGAGGGAGATGAGGCATCTTCATCCAATGCCATACATGTCCATAGGATATGCATGGAATGGTAACCACCCTGACATTTTTTGACTTATTGTGTTGAAGTAATAATGATTGTTTTGCAGCCCAGTGTACCTTTCCTAGTTATAGATTGATATATAAAATGACATGCAGGGCACCACAAGTTTATTTTGTTGATGATGGAAGTGTTAAGAATCTTAAGGAAGAATTGACTAGGGGCGCAAAACTGAAGTGTAGCAGATGTGGACTGAAGGGAGCAGCCCTAGGATGCTACCAAAAATCTTGCCGAAGAAGCTATCATGTTATGTGTGCACAGGAAATTGCTGGTTGCCGATGGGATTGTGTAAGCATTTGTATATGCTTGCAAATTAATATTTTTAGTTAAGCATTTTTTTAATGCTTGCACTGAGTTAAAAACTTGGATTCTGATAGCTTCCTGTTAATTGGGTTACAGGATAACTTTCTTGTTCTCTGTCCATCTCATACTTCAGTTAGATTTCCAAATGAACAGAAGTCCAAGTCTAAGAAACCTCAAAAACATTCTAACATGCCAAGTCAAGATTGTCAAGGGCCTGCTCAAATGTAAGTTCTCTTTCTTTTAGCTCTTGTAACTTTGTTAAGCCTTATGATGTCCAATTGGGCTATCTTTGATTTGGATAAATTAGTCTAGATTTTTTTTGTCCAAATAGGCCTCAATTCTGACTGATCATTTGCATTCTGCATGCAGAGCCCCTCACCTGTCTAACTTTTGGGCAGAATCGTTTAATGGAGCCAAAGAATGGGTTTTTTGTGGATCTGCTTTGTCTTCTGAGGAGAAGGTTAGTTTAGATGAGGTTGATAATGTTTATCCCTATTTCTTCATGCCAAACAATTCTCTGGTGTGGTGGATCATATGTTTGTCATTTATGAATGATCTTAGGCCTTTCTGAAGAACCTTAGCTATTGGAGCACATAATTTGCAAGTGCCTGATTGTAACTGAACCAAAACAGGATTCAATAGTACTTGCATAATCTCCTCTTATGATGTTTATGAGTGTTGAATAAAGCATTTGATATTGGATTCATTTGGAGGCAGTAATGGGGATTGATATCTATAATGCACTGTGATTCATTTTATTGTTAAAATTGTTGATATCTGTCTTTGCCTATGGTACAGTGTCTTTTGGTTGAGTTTGGGAGCATGATTGGTGTGCCTGTAACCAAATTCTGGAAGCCAAATGTCACACACGTTATTGCAGCAACAGATGCAAATGGTGCAAGCACAAGGACAAAGAAAGTTCTTATGGCCATTTTGAATGGGAGATGGGTTCTTACAATTGATTGTGAGTTGTCTTAGCTTTGACTTGGTTATTGTCTCATTTGATGCTGAACAATTTGGTCAGTTATTGGCAGTTTTGCATTTTTGTTTCCCACATGGTCTTAGCCGTTATTCACGGTTGACAACTTATTTTTATGCTATCTGATGCACCTTGTGGGGTATGGCCACACTAACAATGTCCCTAGTTCAAGAAAAGTCTATGCAATCATGTGTTTCAAGGATGATTAAGATGGCTCAAATCTGTGTAGAGATGCTATGGACTAGTTAGATTTAGCATATCAAATTCTTTGGAGTAATCTGTTAGTTTGCAAGGTTCAAATTGCAATTACTGTTTGGTTCCCCCTTTGTTATTTTTTGGTGGGAAGTAGCACATTGGTGTACAATACAACGTTCTATTAATAATAGGTCAACTTTTTTCCCCCCTGGTGGTGATAAATATTGAGGATTGTGTGGTGGAAATGGCCAATATTTATGTTGTTAAGTCCAAATGATTCAAATTCTGACTTCTTCATGTGTTTACTTTCAGCCTCGCTTCTTGTTTCTTGGTTGATTTTTGTTTATTGTGCCTCACTATTGATTTGGTCATTGTAGGGGTAAAGGCATGCATGAAGTCTATGCGTCCTGTGGATGAAGAAGCTTATGAAGTTAGTCTAGACAATCATGGATGCCACAATGGCCCAAGAACTGGAAGGCTTACTGTGTTGAATAATGTAAGTGTCCTACGACTGGTTGCCCTCGGGGACAAAAACATGAAGATTTTTGGTGCTCTATTTCTATATTATGAAATATTCCAAGCGCTGAAATGCTCTATAAGTTTTGTCCCCCTTCTCATAAAATTTCTAAATTTTGAATTTGTTTTACCACTGCATTTCAAATGATGAAATGTCGAATATTCTTAAGAAGCTTTCCTTCAACTGCTTCGTTTGTAGGCACCAAAACTCTTCAATGGCTTCAATTTCTATTTTGCTGGTGACTTCGTGCTGGGTTACAAGGAAGATCTCCAAAATTTAGTCATAGCTGCGGGAGGTAATATTTTGAAGAGCAAAGATGAACTAGCACAACAAAGCCAAGATGACCTGGCAGCTTCATCAACAGCATTAGTTGTTTACAATGTCGATCCTCCACAAGGATGCAAGTTAGGAGAAGAAGTTACAATTTTGTGGCAGAGACTAAACGAAGCAGAAGAACTAGCTGTCCAAACTGGATCCCATATCATTGGTCATACATGGGTTTTGGAATCAATTGCTTCATATAAGTTGCAACCCTTTGTCAACTTAGATAGTATTAGCGATGCCAAAAACCTTTTAGTCTGAAGCTATAAATGTTACTAACTTCTTGATTCTGTCCATCCTGGACCCTGTAATTTGTGGGATTTTGAAAATAAAATCAGCTTGCCTTAAAATATAATCAGACTAAGTGCTCTAATATGCTTTAAAATACAATCAGCTTGCCTTAACACTTGTTTTTCAATATTTTCTTGAATATTTGCTCCATAATTAGTTAATATATTTAAAATTTTAATTTACAAAATTTGCTACTTTATTTGAAGCATTTCTCATGATTTTGATATTGAACCTTATTAAAAGTTTCACTTCTAGTAACAGTGAATTCTTAATACAGAATAATGCTGTTTGATAAAAAAAAAAAAAAAGAGCAAGAGAATGTGATTGATTGAGGCATTTGACAGACACAGCATCACATTTTATTGGAACATGCCAAATTTTTATGAACTTTGCCTCTTATAAATTGTTATTTATACAAAAATCCCGAGAAGCATTCAACAAATATACAACCAATTACAGAACTTCATCAACTTAGTTCAGCCTTCAAATCTTCATCTTTTATATGAACCTTGTCCGGAGAACCTTCAGTGGCTTCCTGCAACTCCCTTTTCGAATCTATGTCGAAGTTGTAAACATAGAACTTAACCACAACCAAGAAGACCAGAAAGTTGATGAACATCAAGATTGCCAAGAAAGCATAGTAATAGTCCAAGTGAGAGATATTTAGATTATTCAATATCCGCCCTTTATGGCCACGTTTCTGTGTGATATCAGCAACTGTTTTCAGCAGAAAACTACTCAGGAAATTCCCAATTCCCAAACTACTAGTAAAATATGAAGTCCCTAAGCTCTTCATCCCTTCAGGGGCCTGATCATAGAAAAACTCAAGCTTGGCAACTTCAACAAAAGTATCAGCAATGCCCATCAAAGCGAACTGAGGGAGGAGAATAAAAATACTAAGAGGAATTATTCCGTCTTTTTCAACAATATTATGCTCCTTCGCAACATGGAGTCTCCTCCTTTCGGCTAAGAATGCTACCACCATTATAATCAAATGTATGATAAACCCAATTCCCATTCTTTGCAGCAATGTGATTCCTCTTGGATTTTTTGTGTAATTCCTTACTATAGGCACGAAGTAACGATCATATATAACAAGGCTGACCAGCATGAAGATAGTAACAAATGCCGTGAGACATGCTGGTGGGATTTCAAAATGGGGCCCCATTCTCCTGTCTAAAGTGGTGCCTTGTTTGATGAATAGTGTGTGCACTTGAGCATACATGGTACTTGGTAAGAATGTGATGACCAAAACTGGTAGCATTTTTATCATCTGCTTGGTTTCTTCTACTTGGGTTACAGGACATAGCATCCATGGTGAGCTTGATCCAGTCTCCACAGCAGCCTTGTCAAAGAATCTGCAAGTCTATCAAGAGTTAGAAGGAAGACATGATAGGTTTTAAAGTCATGCCGGTTAAAACTAATATATAGTGCCATGGATTATTACCAACAAATAAAACCGTTCTCAAATTAGCAACAATTTCAAATTCTAACGGTTGCAATAAAATGCTCAAATTGTTTTAATAACCTACAACAAGAAGAACAAATATAGTGGCTATCACTTTGTTGCTGTAGACCATTAATGGTTTAACAATTTTAATACATATTAGTAGTAGATCATTTTTGTCCATTTGAAATTGGTTAGAGAATAAGGAATGAAACCTTAACGAAGAGGTATGGTCAATTCTGAACTTTCTTGATTTAGAGGACTCCTCAAGGCTAAGCTCATGAAGTTTTTCTGAGTCATTTGGTAAAGGAACATTATACTTCCTTAAAGCAGCAACAATTACTTGAGCAATCTTTGTAAATGGACTCCCAGCAGGCAATTTGTGCCTGTAAAATTGGGTGCCCACTAAAAATACAGCGATGGAGGCAGCTAGGCCAACTGTAGGAAGGGCATAGCCAAGTGTCCAACCCACGTTGTCTTGTATATAAACCAAGAAAGTGTTTGAAAATAGAGTACCAAAGAAAATGCTAAACATCCACCAATTAAAAAACGACAATTTTTGGACCCTTTCTTTAGGTTGGAAATCATCGAACTGGTCTGCTCCCATGGTGGAAATGTTTGGCTTTGTTCCACCTGTGCCGGCTGCTATTATGTATAGTGCTAAATAAAATATGCCCTTCTGCAGAGTTGAAGCCTTTATGTCACAATCCTCTTCTTTGATATTCGGTCCACAAGATGATGGCCTTAGGGCTGGCAATGATACTGCTAGGGTTAACAGCGTCATTCCCTGTTTATTTACATTATTAGAAAACCCATAAAAAAAATTTCAATATATCAATATCATATAAAAATCCCTTAATTGTTATGATATGTATTAAATTATAATATTCACAAATTATCGGAATAAAAAATATTGACGGTAATGACATAAAATGGGTATAATATGTATTAAAATTATTTGTCATTGTCTACATACAATAACAAACCAATATTCACAAACTAATGAATTTTATATTATATAATTCAGGTGATCAGTAGGGTTTGGGCTTAAGAAGCATTAGATATTTAATCAGAAAGCAATAAGAACATGGCACCTGCATAAATTTTATGGAGCAAAGTGTCTGATCAGAATCAAAACAGTGTACTCTAAAAGGTTCAAGCAGTCCTTACTACCCACAAGAAGCAAGGATTTCAGTATATGTGTGGTTTCTGTTTCTCCATGAAAAATCATTACGTGTCCGATAATGAATGGTATGCATGGGATGATAACGACATAAACGAAATAGGAAAAAAAATAAGTAAAAGAAAGAGAGAGAGAGAGAGAGAGAGACCAACATGAAATCTCAAAGAAAGTGAAAATTCGGAATTACCATGAGATAAATGGCAGAAGCAATGGTAAAAGTCCAGAAGCGACCAAGATGAGCATCAGCAATATAAGCACCTATAATGGGCAACATCCACACAGTTCCAATCCAGTTCGTAACGTTATTTGAAGAATTTACAGTTCCTTCATGGAGTTTCTTTGACAAATACAGCACTAAATTTGATGCTATCCCATAATATGCCATCCTCTCAAACACCTCATATACTATAATTAATACAAATTAAAATTATATATGTTAGAGAAAGAAAAATAAAAATTAATGCGCAAAAATTAAACTTGTATATATTTAAACAATTAATTTAATGATGACATACCCACAATGAACCAACAAGCCCTCCATCTTCCAGTTTTTGATCTCAAAGCAGGTGTTCCCTTAAGGTCCACTGTCCCATCTTCTGTATAATCATCTTCTCTCCCAATAGCAAGGCCTCTCTCTTCTACTTGTGCCATCAATTATTCCCTCAAGATATCAGTTCTTGTTCAGGGGTCTGCTCAAAGAATCATATATGGGGAACTACCTTCTTACATATATATAAACTTTCATCACTTTCTATAAAATAATTAAGCTGATATCACGTGTTAACTTTTTTTTTTGTTTGGCATAGTAATGATATGTGAAACGAAATATAAAGTGTTTAAATAAATCTATTTTTATGATCTTTATTTCAGAATTTGGATTTTAATTTAATTAATAAATTAGAAAGTAAACACACTTAATTACTAGATAAGTTAATTAGGCTTTAGAATTATATTTCTACAATTCGATGGGTTTGATTAAGCACCTTGAATTATCGGCTTACTCTGCAATGACAATGGCAAGAGATCAAAATCATGGAAAACAACAACTTGAATACGATAATATTGTCAGATAAAAAATAAAATGAAAGAAAGAAAGTTTAATAATAAACATTTTATTCTTTCTCTATCAATTATGTAACATATACCTACTCATATACAGTGGCGGTCTTGAAATATATTGTTTTATATGATTCTAGACAGGGCTTTCAATAACTAGGTAGATCATGCTGAAAATGTTGGATTTTGTCGTTGCCATTTGTAATTAATTTGCAAAATAGGGTCTTGTTTTTAAAAGGAGTATCCCAGGTAGGTAGGTTTACATATCATACATTAGCCATGACACAGAAAATGGCATATTTAGTTCGGCAGTTACCTTTTCAAAAGTTTTCTTTTGTCCATGTCCTTGCCCTTCTCTTAATTAGAGGTTTGTTTTCTGTTTATTGTTTTCTTTATGAAGCTTTTGGTGCATAGATGAAATAAGTTAATTAATTAACATGAATAGAGTTTATAATCAAAATTACTATCTTCTTTGAGAGAATGACCAAACTCGCAATCAAGAGAATAGTTAAAATTATCATTTTAATACAGTTGCATTAATAAAGTATTTTCATTTGTCATTTGAGGCTTCGCTTTGGGATTATTTTAAGTTTATCTCAAATTGAGTTATTCATCTTCAACCGAATCCTATTTATTTTTTATTTTTTATAACACAAGGGTTGAGGTTCAACTAGAGTTCGAAAGTCCCTAATTGTTTAAATCAGTATCACCAAATTAAATTTTTTTAGTAAAAAAATCTAATGTATAAATATATTTTGCAATACAATGTTATCCTTTTGATAATTTTATAAAGAGAAATACCAAAAATTCCATAAGAAGTACTGCATTAATATTGATCCACGTAAAGAAGCTTCCAAAATACCTAGCAATGAAAATAATAGATCAAGTATTTATTAAATCAATATAACTCAAAAAGTAGAAAGAACAGAAGATCATCCTGAGTAGAACGGATATGCAGATAAGTTATTCTCCAAAAGTCTCAGTTTCGATACTACTTGCAAACTAAAAAAAAAAAAGGAAAAGAAGACGCTTTTATTTATATCAGTGACGAATCTTTAAATGTATAGTGACACATTGTTACCATAAAATTTTTTGTCGCCAATTGATGATGGATGTCATGACGCCGTCAATGAAAGCAGCACAATATAGCGACACAAACTTATAATGCATCACAGTGAACTTTATGTTTGACGCTTGTTTAAGAGTCTCAAATTCGGCTGTGGCGACGATGAATTAGCGACATGCATGTTAAAAAACGGAGTTGGTTTTAGTGATTAAAAAATAAACCCCCTTTTATGCTGAAATGGATGTTGTCCTATTAAATCGGTTGCTAATGTTATTAATGATTCCAAAAAAATATTGAAATAAATTAAAAAGGCTGACAAATTTCAGTTTCCTCTAATTTAATTATTTATTTCAAAAATAATAACAAATAATTTAATTACCATTGTGTTAAATTACAAAATCTGATGAGGAGAGAGAGAATCAAATAGTATTGTTATTTACACATATTGTGTTAAATTTGGTTAGTTAGCAATAACAATCAATCAATGTCAAGATTAGTAGTAGATTGGTGAAAACTCTCCACTTGTAATTAATTAGTTCTAAACTCAAATTCACACTTGATACTTGCACTAAAATAAACAACCATAGCTGGCATGTTTAGCTAGTTAATCAGTTTGATCCTCCACATTTGACTATATATATGTCATATCATATATCAATATATAATTTTCAAAATCTGCTTTGAATATATATTTTGGTGATAAAAGATTCTTTTTGAAAAGCTTCTAGAAAATCATAGCTTGGAGATATTTGAGATTTATTTTTTTATTTTTTTTTACCCAGAAGTTATATGATTTTAGTTTATTTTAGTCAATAAAGGATCAAAATTTTGATTGTACTGTTTGATTCTATAAACAAAATTTAAACTAGATCAAACGTGCAATCCTTATTTTTATTTATATATAATCAGGTTAAAAAAATAATAAAAAATTTCATCTCAATGGAAAAGAATTTGATAAAATTATATATATAAATTATATAGATAGGTGAATTTCAAGATTAGGATTGAAAGTTCACTAATTTGCTCTAAAAAGCAAGCTATTCAAATCTTATCATCTCCATCAAAACCTTTGCCCTGTAAATCCGGGTTAACATTATAAACAAACAACTTAGCAACAACAATAAAAACAAGAAAATTAAGGAAACTCAAACAAGCCAAGAACGCATAGTAGTAATCTAAATGAGAAACATTTAGATTATCCAAAATCCACCCTTTTTGGCCATTCTCCTTGGTGATATCAGCAACCAATTTCAGAAGAAAACTGCTCAAGAAATTCCCAATTGCTATCCCACTACTAAAATATGAAGTCCCCAAGCTCTTCATCCCTTGAGGTGCTTGATCATAGAAAAATTCAAGCTTTGCTACTTCCAAGAAAGCATCAGCTACCCCCATCAAACCAAATTGAGGCAGAAGGATAAATATAGTAAGAGGAACTGTATCATTTACCCCAACAACATTATGTTCCTTTGCAACATTTAGTCTTTTCCTTTCTGCTAGGCAGGCTGTGATCATAATTATAATATGTAATACAAGACCAATTCCCATTCTTTGTAACAGAGAAATTCCTCTTGGGCTTTTTGTGTGACGCTTTAATGTTTTCATAAGGTAACGATCGTATATAAAAATGGTCACTAACATGAAGATGTTGACAAATGCAATGAGAGATGCTGGTGGGATTTTAAAATTAGGGCCCATGCTTCTGTCTAGGGTTGTGCCTTGTTTGACGAACAATGTGTTTATTTGAGCTCCCACGGCGTTTGGTATGAATGTGATTAGTAAAACTGGTAGCATTTTTATCATTTGCTTGGTCTCTTCAACTTGAGTCGCTGTGCATAGCTTCCATGGTGATTTTGACCCACTCTTTATTGCTGCTTTGTCAAGGAATCTGCAGTCAATTAATGCCAATTAAACTAGTAACCATTTGTGTGTCCACTTGTATTTAAAGGAGTTATAGTTGGAATAAAGTTTGTGCGCCAGTTTCCTACTTCTATTTGCGTACCACCTATTTAATAAAATCTCTCTTAAAAATAACTATTATCTTCTCTGTTCGAGCTAAACTTCGTTAATAAATGTGACAAAAGAGCTCTATGAAAGCAATGAAAGTGAACCTTAAGGAAGGGGTGTGATCAATTCTAAATCTTGTGGATTTAGAATACTCCTCCATAGAAAGTTCATGAAGCTGCTTTGGGTCGTTAGGGACAGTTAACTTCCACTTCCTGAGAGCAGCAACCAAAACCTGAGCCATCTTAGTGAAAGGACTGCCTAAGGGAAACTTATGCCTATAGAATGGAGTGCCAATCAAGAAGACAACAATAGAAACCGCAAGCCCAGCAGTAGGGAGGCCGTACCCAAGACTCCAACCAACATTATCTTGTATATAAACCAAGAAAGTGTTTGTGAAAAGTATACCGAAGAAACTGCAAAAGAACCACCAGTTAAAGAAGGAGAACTTCTGTATCTTTTCTATAGGTTCAAAATCATCGAACTGGTCAGCTCCCATGGTGGATATGTTAGGCTTGGTTCCACCGGTTCCAACAGCAATTATGTACAATGCACAATAGAAAAAACCCTTTCGGAAAGCAGAGGCTGGTTTTTGACAGTCTTCTTCTCTGATTCCGTGGCCACATGACGGTGGTCTTAAGGCAGGCAGTGAAACTGATAGAGTTAAAAGGGACATTCCCTGCAATTGATTAACTAAACTTTTGGTCATTTTGAAAGAATTAGTTATAATTAGAGAGATTAGATGAATTGATTAATTAATTACCGAGAGGGAAATGGCGGAAGCAATGATAAAAGTCCAGAATCGGCCTAGATGAGCATCAGCAATATAAGCACCTAAGATGGGTAAAATCCAAACGGTGGCTACCCAGTTGGTGACATTATTTGCAGAAGTAACAGTGCCTTGATGGAGTTTCTTTGTCAGATACACCACTAGATTTGATGCTATCCCATAATATGCCATTCTCTCCAATATTTCATACACTACAAAACAACATAAAATATATATTTTTTATTTTTATAAATATATATTAGAAATTGATTAGGGTATTGAAATTTCAAAAGTGGTCAAATTAATTTATCAAGAATTGATCTTTATATATATAATTTTTATTTAAATAGATTATTAATTGAGATTGTAGTTAACTTACCCAAAATAAAGGAAGCAGCTCTCCATTTCCCAGTGTTTGATCTTAAGATAGGTTTGCCTCTGATATCCACAGTCCCATCTTCTGTATAATCTTCTCTGCAATCTGCTTTTGCGTTATCCATTTGGTATGTACAAAAGAAAGCTTTTTGTGGTTTAGATTAGCTTCTGCGAGTGATATTTTGCCATTTTATTATACAGCATCGCGACAGGTTAATCAGATCGACTTCATTTTTCAAAGTCAAACTTCTCCACCTTTTTGGTTTAGAATAGGAGCAAAGCATGATTTTTATTTTTTATTTTTTTTTGTAATTTCACAAAACTCCAATTTATGTCCAAAGCAGACAAATTTTTATTTATTTTTTAAAATCATTCAATGTCCATCCGTTCATCCGATGGCAAATCAGTATGCATTCGCGCAGAAGAAATTCATTAATGAAATAAAGTATAAAACTAGATACAGATTTAGAATTTATTTTTATTAAAAATAAACTTAATTTAATAAATATAAATTATAATTATTACAATTTTTTTGAGTATTCATATTTGAATATCAATTATTGATATATATATAATTGAAATTATTTAAGGGGCAATAGGGGTACCAATGCTTCCTTTCGCATGATACCAAAAAATATTAAATAATAATAATAATAATAATAATAATAATAATAATAATAATAATAAAAAGAAAATAGAAAACTGCTAAAAGATTTGTTAGTCTCATCTTTTTGCTCTCTTACATTATTGGCTAGCTATTGCATACTAATCGACAACAGCAATTATTATCATTATTTGGAAAAATATATATATAAAACAAATTTTTTGAAAACTATAGCTTAAGAATCAAAATTGGAAAAAGGAAACCATAAGTTAATATCTATGATTTCCTGATCACGTTGGATATATTCCAAACACAATAACCAAAAATCAATTTATTTTTTTAACTTATGTTAACAGCATAAATTTATTATAATATATAATAAAATTAATTATTACCATTTATCAACCACAACAAATTAATGCTAAATAAGTGTTTTAAATTATTGCAACAGTTTTAATATCTAATTACGGCATTTAAAATGAAATGATTTGTTGACATATAATTAATTTATGGCAATAAAATTTTACATTGATGATTAATTAATAACTACTTGTACAAAATCATATTTATGTAGTAGTAAAGTCAATTAAAGGTTTCATTGCATTGTTTTTCAGTCATACATAATGACGGAGCATAATGCAATAAACCTTCCACTTAATTGTGCCATGAAATATTGTATGGATTTATAGGACACAAAAGCTTAACTAGTGCAGCCTTCAAATCTTCTTTATATCATCATCAGAATCTTTTCCCATGGAAATTTCCAAGGCATCTTGCATATTGTTTTTTGATTCTGATTCTGGATCCACATTATAAACCAACAACTTAGCAGCAAACAAATAGACCAGAAGATTGATGAAACTGAAGATAGCCAAGAATGCATGGAAGTAGTCCAACCGAGATTTATTAAGATTATCCAAAATCCACCCTTTATGCCCATTCTTCTTGGTGATATCAGCCACTGTTGTTATCAGAAAACTGCTAAGGAAATTGCCAATCCCATATTTGTAGTGATATAGGAAGTGCCCAAACTCTTCATTCCTTGAGGAGCTTGATCATAGAAAAACTCGAACTTGGAAACGTCAAAAGCATCAGCAACACCCATCAAAACAAATTGAGGTAGAAGGATGAATATGGTAAGAGGAACGACATCGTATTTTCCAAGAGAATTATGCTGTTTTGCAAGACCAAGTCTTTATCTTTCTGCTAAGCTAGCTATGGCCATAAGGATGACATGGGTTAGCAACCCAATTCCCATTCTTTGGAGCAGTGTAATCCCTCTTGGGTTTTTGGTGAATCGCCTTAAGTAAGGGACTATGAACGATCATAGATGGCACGGTGATTAGCATGGAGATTGAGGAAAATGCTGTAAGGCGTGCTGATGGGATTTCAAAATTGGGCCTCATTCTTCTATCTAGAGTGGTGCCTTGTTTGATGAACAATGTGCCTGATTGAGGTACCATTGCGCTAGGTATGAATGGGGTCAATAGAATTGGGAGCATTTTAATCATTTGCTTTGTTTCTTCTATTTGAGTTACTAGACATTGCATCCATGGTGAACTTGTTCCACTCTTCATAGCTGCTTTATCTAGGAATCTATCAAACAAGATTTAAACAATCCTAGCGGACTATAAGTCTTCTATCAATATATTTATGCATACTGTATAAGAGAATTAATTACCTCAACGAAGGGGTGTGATGAATTCTGAAAGTCTTAGATTTTGAATACCCCTCTAGAGAGATCATTTGGCAAAGTTAGCTTCCGATTCCTCATAGCAGCAACCAATACCTGTAAAATCTTGGTGAAAGGGCTCCCAGCAGACAACTTATGCCTATAAAATGGAGTCCCAATCAAGAAAATGAGGATTGAAAATGCAAGCCCAGCTGTAGGGAGGCCATAGCCAAGGGACCAACCCACGTTATCTTATATATAAACTAAAACAGTATTGGAAAATAGGGGTCCAATGAAAATGCTAAACATCCACCAGTTAAAGAAAGAAAATTTTTGAATCCTTTCTTTAGGTTCAAAATCATCAAATTGGCCAGCACCCATTGTGGAGATATTTGGCTTGGTTCCACCTGCACCTATTGCAATTATGTATAATGCAGAATAGAAAATACCCGTTTGGAAAGGGAAGCTTTCTTATCACATTCCCTAGTATGATCTGCACATGATGGAGGCCTTGGGGCTTCTAATGATACCACATGGGTTGAGAGCCACATTCCCTGCAGTGCAGAAATAACAACAATTAGTTGTGAAATTCATTACAATAGCGGTGTCGGTGTTGCTATCAGAATGTAAGGTCTTGAGTTCGAAGTCATATCCCTTGCTAACCAAGTAAAATAAAACTATAAAGTAATTAAGATTAGAGGTTTGAGTAATTAGTTACCAACAAGTAAATGGCAGAAGCAATAACAAAAGCCCACAATCGGCCAAGATGAGCATCAGCAATGTAAGCAGGAAGCACCTAAAACGGCCAATAACCAGACAGTGCCACCCCAACTGGTGACATTGTTTGCAGAAGTAACAGTGCCTTCATGGAGCTTCCTTGTCAAATACAGCACCAGGTTTGATGCTATCCCATAATATGCCATTCTCTCAAATATTTCATACACTACAAATAAAATTATATTTTTATCACATAAATCCATTATTTATCAAGAATTAGTGTTTGTATACAATTTTTCTTTTGTTAATAATAACTTACCCAACATAAAGTAACAAGCTCCCCATCTCCCAGTGTTTGATCTTAAGACAGGTTTGCCTTTGATATCCACACTCCCATCTTCTGTATAATCTGCAGGGCCTTTTTCTTCCATTTGTGATATTTGCTCAAAGAAAGCTATTACTATTAGGAGATGAGATTTATTTTCCACATCTTCTAAATGATATTCTGCCATTTTATAGACCATCCACACTGCTAATTTTACTAGAGATTTTCAAAATTTTAAAAAGCTACTTTTTTTTCTTCTTCTTATGATTATTATTAGGATAAAGAACAGTTGGCTAGAAACGGAAAAACTTAGATTCAGGCTCTTTCCATCTTAAATAAAATCAAGAAACTTATCAAATTATGAGTTATTGATTTTTAATTAATATATTAGTATTATTATGACATTAAGTAAACGAAAAGACTTGAATTTAAAGGAGTAATCAATTCATGATTGGCTAAATATATATATATATATATATATATATATATATATATATATATATATATATATATATATATATATATATATATATATAATGCATCATCATCATCATCATCATCATCATCATCATCATCAGTATTATGGGATTAGCCTAATTATATTTGCTTCATTTTTAATATTATTCGCCACCAATGGTTTCGAACAGAAAATCGTAAATTAAAAATAATTATTGTATATTATTTTCTAAAATTATTTAACTACCCTGTCTGTCTCATCACCTAGCAAGCTAGCAAACAGAAAAAGAAAAGAAAAGAAAAATCCCACATTCAATTGACACTTTTTACCTTTTTGGGTTTGCTTGTAGCAATAAAAACACCAAATTCAAAAGTGTTCAGTAAGATTCTCTAAAGGGAGGATCGATCAGAACCAAATTTATGGACAGAGGAAACAAAGAAAAAAGGAAATTCATTGCCATATTAGAAAGTGAAGAACCAAAATGGAAAGAAAGGAACGTTGAAGGAAATCAGTTTTATTTTTTTTCCTTAAGCCCACAAATTTTGTTTTTTTTCCTCCTTTGTGTTTCATCTCTTATTTTCTTTTCTGTATTTTTCATTTTCCTAAGTACAGTCTATGTAATTAAATCATATATATGGAAACCTTTTTTCTTTCCCTTAGATTTTTTTTCTTGTTGGTTTAGGAAAGCATGTGCTTCTGTGTACAGATATCTGTTTCTTTCTTTTTATTTATCTATTTATTGTAGGATTGGTAATAATTAAATAAGAGACTACGAGCAAGGCATGATATTTTTATTGGTTAATCATAAAATCAAATAGAAATATCAGGACAATAATTTATTTATTTATTTATTTTGGTATCATAAGTGAGATTTTGTTGCTATTTTAAGCCCTGAATGGTTAATAGGGACATTTTGTTGCTATTCCACAAGCATTACTCATAATCAACGGCTAGATTAGAATTTTGCAGCAAATGTTGATTACGCTTACATGCTTTATGAATTTTTTTTTTTTGTTATTTCTTCATTACGATATTGGCACTCTATATTAAACTTATAGCACTTCAACATAAAAGTTTTTTCTCACTTGAAGCCTCTTATTAATTTTCTCAAATTTCTTTCAACACAAACTTGATTTCAGTGTGTCAAAATTAGCACCGTTTTGTAGCATAAATTAGTCCATGAAAAATCATTGTTCCATTTTTTTTTTCATTTTCTTTTTCTCATCCTTTCACACATTCCCCTTACTTAAAACGTAGTGTTTGGATGGCCAGGCTTGTTGACCCAAAAAAACTCTTACGGACACCCACTAGACACAGTGACAATAATTTCTCCAAAGAATACCCTCCAACTTCAAAATAACACTAAAATAACCATCCCATCTCTCAAGGTTAATCAATTTCATGCTCTCAATCAAACACCACCTTTAATGCTCAAGATTTTTTTTTAATCATATGTAACCAATAGCCTCAATGGGCAAAGATATAGGCCGTACATAAAATGTATAAAACTATTCAGTAATCGCCAAGATTCCAGTCTGATTAAACTACTATACACAGCTTCTATGTCAATTTTCAATAATATTCTTGCGGAACAAAATATAACCTTTCCAGTTTCATGATAAAATACTAACAGTTATAAAGAAAACAGGTTAGGGATTGAAACCATCAATTCCAGTGATTCAATATGATAAGATGAAGTTCCAGAATAATAACCAAAATTACCCATCAATAATACAAAAGAAAAACAATAGGGTGTCCTGAATGGGAGCTCATAAGAAGAGAAATAAATGATGGTGAGGTGCACCCTTCTTGCAAGGTGATGCACTTGGTAGGCAGCATTTGTACTAGTGAATGACCTGTTAATAGACATTAAAAATTGAAGCATAAAAGGACTGTTAAGAAGATAAGATAATGACACCAACTAATTGATGCCCCAAAATAAGGTCTCCTGCACTGAAATAAAAAATGCTTTTACTCTAAAACTGAATGCCTACTTGTAAATTGATTCAGTTTGTTTAAAAATCAAATAGAGAAAAAATAACCAAAAAAAAGAATAAAAAGATTATCATCCCTCAGCTTATACACATACCACGTATTCAAAGTGGAACGACTTCTGTCCTACTCCTTGATCTGCAGCAAAGTGAATAACAGATCATCAAGCGAGTTCACTTTTAATCCAGTTCATGCCACAAAATCCAACCATCAATATCTGAGTTGCACAACTATGTTGAGTACTCTCTCCTGTAACAAAAGCGCAAATAAAGGGAACACAAAATGATTAAGCCTATCCACAAGTTTTATTACCACTATAATTACTGCTACTACTCACTAGTTGGTGATAAACACTAGTACCTAGAGATCCACCTTATTATCATGAGGCTTCTCTACATTTGAGTTTCTCTATTCCGCAATCTCTATAATACCAAATTTAGCAGCTACAAAATACTGCTAGTAAAAGCAACATGCTCAAATAAAAATAAATTTAATAGTTAAGACGACAATAGAATTTTAGCAAATCAAGTAATATTGAAAAATAAAGTGCCAGGAATCAAGTACTAAACGTAACCAACATCAATAATAATAGAAAATGCTCATAAGCACTACTCCAGAACAGTTGAAAGAGCAAGGAGAAAACGAAGATAAAACAACAAACAACTTGAAGTTAACAATAGCTACTTGATAGCAAATACTAGAAGATAAACAATATAGCCACTACTGGGAACTACTGGCATTATATACTAGCAGAGAACTACTGCAAGCTACTACTGAGGTTTCAAGCAATCCAACCATTCCCAGGATTTTGTTGCCATCATATGTTGGTTCTCCGACCATGAAAAGATGAATAGATGCCCAAATATGGATTCCTGCAAAACTGAAGGCATCATTAATCACTGCTGCGGTGCCTGCCGTGAATGACCACTACCATACCCTCCACCATAACCACCAGATACTTGTGAAGGATCGGACCTCCAGGCTTCATTTCCATATCCTGAATTCCCATTAGCATCACCATAACCACCGCCGGGGTAGCCCCCTAGTTGCTCTCCCCCACCAGCTCCAGTGCCGGCACTGTTATTCGAGGCATTCCCAGTACGCCCACCAGCAGCTCCATATCCACCAGGATAAGGACCATCACTTCCACCATAACTGCTGTAACCATAGCCTCCATATCCAGGTGCTCCACCTTGGGACTGACCAATAGGACCTGAAGCAGCATTGCCACCACCAGAACCACCCCATTGAGCTGTGGCCCCATAACTTGCATTTGCACCATAACCTAGCGTACCATAATTGGAAGGAACTTGGCTACCCCAATTATTTTTCAGGGCACCAGGCATTCCATATGCCCCTGTTGGACCAGCACCATAACCACCAACACCATAACTACCATAACCACCATAACCAACTCCACTGTTTGCAGCCCCATAACCATAACTTGGTGCACCATAACCAGAATAAGGTGGATACCCACCTGCAGAAGTTTGGGTCTGTAAATATCTGTTTCCATCCATTCGACTATCACTTGCATTCGCACCTGAGGCACCATATCCTTGGTAGCCGCCGCCACGGTTTCCACCACCCGGATTTGCATCTTTTGGTAGTGCTCGCTTGACCTCCACAAGTTTACCATTCAGCTCATGGAAGACCTTGTGGAGTACTCTATCAACTGAGTCTTCAGCATCAAAAGTGATAAACCCGAAGCCGCGAGGCCTTTGAGTATGCTGGTCAAACATTATCACAACATCAGTTACATGACCATAAGTTTCAAAATATTGACGGAAGCCTTCTTCTGTAAGGGTGGAAGGCAAACCACCAACAAATATTTTTTTGGTCTTAAAATTTCCACCACCACTAAAGCCTCTACCAGCATTAAAGTTACCAGATCTAGAGGAGGTCTGTTCTTCTCTTGATAAAGCCCGTTTAGCCTCTACCTGTGTCGACAAGGTGAAAATTTTTAAACAGCTGAAAGTTCACATGTACAAATTTGCAGAAGGCAAGGATATACTCTCAACAATTCAGCTTTCACAGAAAATGAAATCTGTTATTCGAAGTTTATTCATAACATTTTGACAATGCATACAAACAACCATAGCAACAGAAGTAGTACATGAGATAAATCCACAATTTGTTTCAAATCCACGATAACATAAAAAAACATAAACTTGAAGTACACAGACTTGAGAACATATCAATAACAAACTCAAGAATAACAAACTTTTTTGAATTATTCACTGAAGAGAAAGTCAGGATATTAGTTGGTCGACAATGTGTAAAAGGCATGACCTCAATACATAATTTTTATCAACATAAAGCCGATTGAATGGGAAATAAACAGGTAAAGTACTAATCCCATTACAGAAGCAAGAAACACCTCGATAGAAATTACTGCAATCTACAAAAGCCCCTATAAGCATAAAAGCTAGGATAAGAAGAATCAATAAGCTTGGTGATTCAAACTAGCCCTTGCTATGGAATAAGAAAAATGCAACGAAGAAGAGCAAAATGTGAGCAAATCAAATAACCCCAATGTACCTAAGTTAAGAAATAGATGAAGTATCCAATGGTTTGAAACAAGCAATTCAAAAGAGAAGAAAAAAAGACAAAACCCGGAAGCGAAAGCATTGAAATTGAGCATAATTAAATAGAAAAAGTAAAAGAAGAAAAAGAAGGAATTACAGTACGGCCATCGATGCTGTGCGTATCCTGGAGAACGCGACCGAGAATAGAAGGATCGGAGAAAACGACGAAACCAAAACCACGAGGACGACCAGTGGTCTTGTCGCGCATGATTACAACTTGGGAAACATCCCCATATTGGGCGAAGTGGTCTCGAAGAGTGTCTTCAGTGGTGTCCCACGCTATTCCCCCTACAAACAGCTTCCCCTCGTCGGAATCCATAAAGAGTGAAGTCTTTTGAAACAGCTTATGGTTTCAACTCGAAACAGAGATACGCAGAGGGGAAGCGAGGAAGACAGAATGAGAAAGGAGGGAATGGGCTAGGGTTTGTTTTGTTCGTTTCTAAAGCGAGTGGGCTTTTGTGCATTTTGGGTCGAAGACATTACAGGAGTTTAGTTTATTGCGGCTCGAGTTCAACAAAGGGTGGTGGCGTAGCGCGGAGGTCTCAATCTCATAGCTAATTAGAGTTATCATGAGGTGAGGTCGAAAGTTCGGGCCTCTCGCCCCTAACAAAATTTTGGGGTGACTTTAAAAAAAACTTTAATATTTCACTTCATCCTTAATTAGGCTCAAAATATTTTTTTTTTATTTTCAATTGTATCCAACATATTATTAATTTTTTTCAATTAGGACAAATGGCTAATTTTACCATTCAATATCGAGGGATTGTTAACGTGACAAAAACAATAGAAACTTGAATGATTCAGAGTTGTTTTTGATGTTGGAAGTTACCAAATTACAATCTCAATAAATATGATTTTTGTTTTTATGAGGAAGAAGAAAAAGTCGAAGACATTGGCAATGAGCATATTTAAGGCAAATAAGATGCAAATAAATTGGAATTTTTTTTTAAAAATAGACACAACGGATGTGAAAATCCGAACCTAAATGTGAGTTAATTTGGATCAACTGAAGTAGATTAATAAATGAAGAGATTTGATGGAGAATCATCTAAAATAGAAGAATGAATTTCCTGGAGATAGTCATGTACCCAAATAGCTTTATCAACAAAAGAAGAAATAATTTTAGCCAGCTCAGCTTATGGAGGAAGATATCATGGGAGTGCCTTTTCCTAGTATTCTTCTTGCTTAATGGGTCTCTCCTCATTTTGTATCGAAAAAAAATAAAAGTAATAAATTTGAGAATTCAGATATTTTTTTTATTTTCAAAAATATTGATAAAGATAAAGAACAAGAAAATTAGCCAAATATGTTTTTATTTTTTTTTCCTTAAACTAAAACTTAAAAGCCTTCGTTTTTATTTTTTAGAACATATTTCATCACTTCCTTAAAAAATACGAAGTTTAAACATATTTCTGAATGTCAAAGCTTAAATGATTGGTTAGTTGGTTGGTGAATGGTGAACGGTGACCTTTGCCAAGAGAACATATTACACGAGTTGCTGATTTTTACTTTTCCCATTTGTTAGAAAGAGGCTAAAAGAAAATCTTCTGCAGCAGATATGGAAGATGCATCACGTAACATAAAAATGAAAAATACTAACCTTTTTATTTTTATTTTTATTTTTATTCAAAAAATATTTATAATTGATCCAAGACTTTAAAAGTTTCTAATTATTTTTCTAAAATATATATAAAAAAAATTCTTAAATTTCAAATAACTCAAAGTAAAAATGAAATCAAATTATTACCCCAATCCGAAGAAATTATTGGGATATGATATATGTGACCCCAAGTCCCCAGTCCAAATATATCATGATTAACCTTTTTAATCTAAGCCGTTAATTTTTCTTAATATTTTTCCTCCATTGGAATTGGAAAACCCAAAGAGTTTCCCTGATTGCTTAAAAACAGAGATTAAGATATCCGTCATTCAAGATTAATTATATTTATTTAATTATTAATTAATTATTTATAAAAATAAATAAATAATATTTTATTGTAACATTTAATTTTGACCCTTTTTAATAATAAATGATAAAAATTAAATGAATATGACCTATCTTTTTCTAATTCAATTTTTAAAATTATTTAATAGTGAAAATAAAAATATGTTATTGTTATTTTATTATAAATTAATTAATTACGATATTATTGTTATTTATAATTTGATTTATATTTATAATCAGTAAATATAAATTGTGATGAATAGATTTTATTGGCGGGTGTCTGCCTACATAACTACCCATGCGACATGCGAGTGAAATAAAATAATGTGGGAAAAAGGAGAGGACGAAGGTAAGTAGTGGGGACCCACATGACAGGCATTGTTGCTTACGAGGTGCACCATTACCAGGGACCGCTGTCTCACGCACGCACCTAACCCCAACCCGAGAAGAACAAAGCTGCGAAGAGACAAAAAGAAAACATTCTCAGAAAAAACAAAAAGAAAAAATCCCACACCCGAAACACTGTTTTTTTTTTTCATTTTCTATAAACAATTCGAAACCTCGGATTTCGAGATTACGAACTTTATCCGCAGTGTAGGCTTAGTTGGGGTTGAGGAAAGGGTAAAATTTTTATTATTATTATTATTATTATTTTCACCTACCAATTAAAAATGAATATTGGGAAACATTCTAAAATGGAGAGGGTCTCTCTCTTTTTCTTTTTTTCAAGGGGAAAAAAAATTATGGGATGCTCTGTAGAGGATTCTGGACAGCCACTGGCTCACACTTCAATTGGGCCTATTACTTCAAAGGCTGACTTTCCTCGAAACTTTTAAAAAGCTATTCTCTTTCCAGCACGCGCCAGGCTTAATCTGTTGACTCGTATGGATTCAATTTCTTTGCTTTAAATTTCAACTTTTCCTTATTTTGCTTTAAAATCATATTGCCGTACAAAATAATATAAAAAGAAGAACAACGTTGCTATGTGGATCCATGAAAACTTTTGTCTCCATGAATGTTTTTGCGCTGCATGATGGATGGATGATTTGATTTGTGCCTAAAAAAATCATTGAAGCTATGGGTTTAAAATAAGACACTCTCTTGATTGATTTTTTTTATTTTTATTTTTTTTAAAAAAACATGTGTATTAAGTGGATATGAAGTTGGATAACGTAAAAACGGTTTTATACTATTTATTCATTCCAGTGAGGATGATTTTACAGAATTTTAGCAGGATTATAAATGACGTTTCTTTCTTTTTAATTAGGTTTGTTGGCAAGCAAATATAATAGCTAATTCTATGGTTAAAACTTTTAGTTTATATGTTTATCATCATTCTCAGAGTTTATCTCCTTTTACTTGTAATATTAATGCTATTTGTTTGGATAAGTTTAGAGGTATGGAGAACCCTATTACCAGCTTAAAGAAAAAATCATGATTTACCATGCATATTTTTGCATGATCTTAATTATCTTATCTAATATGATGTTTTCTTATTCATATGATATTAATTAATACAAAAAATAATAATAAAATTATTAAGAAATTTTCTTCTTAAGAAAATGTATTATAAATTGTCCAAATTATTGATAAAAATTTACGATTCCAAGTGGTAACTTCATAGTTTTATATGGTAAAAATGATTAATATATACAAGTCGAATTTAAATTTTTAGATAAAAATTAATCCAATTTTTATAAGGGGAAGGCAAAAGGTTAAAGCTCAACCGGATCGAGTCAAATATTAATAGATTTGAAATCGACTCGTTTAAATTTATTATAGGCTCGAGTGAAACTCGACTCATTTAAAAATTATCAACTTCGCGAGCAGTTCAAACTCGATTTGTAAAAATTTCATTTATTATTCTTAACGAGTTTAACTGTAGTTCAACTTGTTAACTAATAATAATAAAAAGTTCAATTCGTTAATTAATAATGACAAAAACTCGAATTCGGCTCGTTGACTAATAATGGAAAAAATTAAAGTTTAATACGTTAAATCAATAATGATAAAAGTTCGAATTCGATAATAAAATATAATATAAACAAGTAAAAAATAAATATGTTCGTAAATTTTTAAACAATATATATTTGCGAATTGATAAATTAAAAGTATTAAACTCAAGTTCTAACTTAAATTTAAATTTGAGTTCTGATTTTTTAATAATAATAAAATTTTTCAAATAAATTTTTTCTAATCAAAATTCCAATAATTTACAACAGTACAAAATAATATTGGGCGGATAATTTCACATCAGACCCGAAGAACTGATTTCGTTGACCCCTCGCTTACACAAGTGAAAAGGAAAAAAAAACATTGCGTTTTTAATTCCTCTAAAAGTAAATTTACAAGTCAGGTTAACGTTGAGAATGTTTGTGGGTCCCACTAAATCCACTTTGGCTTAAAACCACTCTTCCACTGAGACTATTGGTACGTGTTTTACACGCTCTCCATTAAAACAGTACTTGAGATTTTCTCTCTTCTCTCACTAATCACTATAAGTCACTTACCACCAACTTTCTCTCTCTCTGCAAAATCTGTCTCTGCCCTCACCCAAAAAAAAAAAAATGTCTCTGCACTGCTAGGCTCAGCTGCACGCCCTTCTCATTCACTGGTCAATTCCTTATTGCTTCCCTTGAGCCTCCCAATTTGTCTCCATTGTCTTCCTCTTCCCTCTCTTTCTCTGCAATTCGTTTCACCTTGAATACTCATCTCTGTAAACTGTAAAGTGTAAACAACCAGAGCCATGGAGGACTCAGCCAGCAAAGAGAAGCTTGTGGTGGAGGTAGTGGCAGCCCATAACTTAATGCCCAAAGATGGAGAAGGTTCTTCATCCCCCTTTGTTGAGGTAGAGTTTGAGAATCAAAAACTAAGAACCCAAGTCAAGTACAAAGACTTGAACCCCATTTGGAATGAGAAGCTCGTCTTTAACATCAAAGATGTTGCGGATCTTCCTTACAGAACCGTTGAAGTTAGCATCTTTAATGATAAAAGAACCAGCAATAATAAAAACTTTCTGGGTAAAGTTAGAATTTCTGGTTCTAGCATTACCAAAGAAGGTGAAGAGATGGTGCAATTGCACACTCTTGATAAAAGAAGTTTGTTTTCTCATATAAGAGGGGAGATAAGTTTGAAGCTTTATGTCTCTTCTAGAGAGGATGTTAAACAAGTTGTGAGCTTTGGTAATGGAGTTGTTCCCTCTGGTTCTTCTGCTTCTGGGTCTGCTTCTTCAAAGAAGAACAAGAAGTTGCATCAGCAGCAGCAGATTTCCCCTATAATGCAGCAACATCAGCAGTTGACGCAAGAGAATAACAACAGTAGCAACAACAAGCAAACACAACTGGAAGGGCGAAACAATGCTAAGCCTATGGAGCCAAACCCAGGTGAGATGAAGCCTATTGTTATCACCACCAGTCCTGGTCCTGTTGTTTTCGGGTCTGGCGGCGGCGGCGGGGGCGGGATGGGTTTGTACACAAATGGTTCCAGTGAGTTCTCTCTTAAAGAGACAAGTCCACACCTTGGTGGTGGTCCTTTAAACAAAGATAAAACTAGTGCAACTTATGATCTTGTTGAGCAAATGCAATATCTTTATGTAAGAGTAGTAAAGGCTAAAGATTTTATGGTGTTTGGTGGTGGTGGTGACATAGTTGTTGAGGTGAAGCTGGGGAACTATAGGGGGATAACAAAGAGGGTGGCTTCAAGCAATATGGAATGGGACCAAGTTTTTGCTTTCTCTAAAGATTGCATACAGTCATCAATGGTGGAGATATTTGTCAAAGAAGGCAACAAAGATGATTTATTGGGCCGTGTTTGGTTTGATTTGAATGAGGTACCAAGAAGGGTTCCACCTGATAGCCAATTAGCACCACAATGGTATAGAATGGAGGACAAGAAAGGGGACAAAGCTAAAGGTGGTGAAGTTATGGTTTCAATATGGTTCGGAACTCAAGCTGATGAAGCCTTTTCAGAGGCGTGGCATTCAAAGGCAGCAAATGTGCATTTTGATGGGCTTTGCTCTATCAAATCAAAAGTTTATCTATCACCTAAGCTGTGGTATTTGAGGATATCAGTTATTGAAGCACAAGATATCATTCTTGGGGAAAAAGGGTCTGCAATTATGAGGTTCCCTGAGCTTTTCACCAAAGTTCTGGTGGGGAACCAGGTGTTGAGGACTAAAATTACAGGGCCTACCCCAAACAAGAGCATTTCCAATCCTTATTGGAATGAAGATTTGCTGTTTGTAGTTGCTGAGCCATTCGAGGATTACTTGGTGATTTCTGTTGAGGATCGTGTCGGACCGGGAAGAGAGGAGGCAATTGGCCGAGTTTTGCTTCCATTGAATGCAATTGAGAAGCGTAACGATGAGAAACAAGTTGTTTCTAGGTGGTTCAACCTTGATAATCATTTCGGTAATGCAGTTGAGTCAAAGGTTATGACAAGATTTGGGTCTAGAATTCACCTTAGGATATCTCTTGATGGGGGTTATCATGTGCTTGATGAATCCACAATGTATAGCAGTGATGTTAGACCAACTGCAAAACAGTTATGGAAGCCTCACATTGGTGTGCTTGAGATAGGAATTTTGGGTGCATCAGGGCTCATGCCAACAAAACTCAAGGAAGGGAAAAGAGAAACTACTGATGCTTATTGTGTTGCTAAGTATGGTCAGAAATGGGTGAGAACTCGCACAGTTGTAGATAGCTTATCGCCGAAATGGAATGAACAGTACACTTGGGAAGTGTTTGATCCCTGCACAGTTATTACAATTGGGGTCTTTGATAATTGCCGAGTGGATAAAAATGCAATCAGCAATGGTGGTGGTCGTGATTCTCGGATTGGGAAAGTCAGAATCCGGTTATCAACCCTCGAATCTGATAGGGTTTATACTCACTCTTATCCGCTGCTCATGCTGCATCCTACTGGCATCAAGAAGATGGGCGAGCTTCATTTAGCAGTAAGGTTTAGTTGTGCTAATATGGCTAACATATTTCACATGTACACAATGCCACTACTACCAAAGATGCATTATGTGCTACCGTTGAGTGTAAATCGATTGGAGCTATTGAGGTATCAGGCAATGAATGTGGTGGCATCAAGGCTTAGCCGGGCAGAGCCACCCCTGGGGCGAGAAGTGGTGGAATACATGCTTGATCATGACTCTCATATGTGGAGCATGAGAAGAAGCAAAGCTAACTTTGCTAGACTAATAAATGTGCTATCTAGTCTTGTTGCCATGGTTCGGTTTGTGGAGTCTATGTGCAGTTGGCATAAACCTGTGTACTCAACTCTATTCCTTTTAGGATTCCTGATGCTGGTTGCAATGCCTGAGCTCATTATCCCTGCCACATTGGTTCATATGGCATTCGTGGGGCTCTGGCGATATCGGTCAAGGCCACGCCACCCTCCTCACATGGATACAAGACTATCTCATGCTGAGAATGTGTATCCTGATGAGCTAGATGAGGAATTTGATTCATTCCCCACAAGTCGGAGTGCAGAGATAGTACGAATGAGGTATGATAGGCTGAGGAGTGTGGCAGGGAGGATTCAGACGGTGGTTGGGGATATGGCTACACAAGGTGAACGTTTTCAAGCATTGTTAAGTTGGAGGGATCCAAGAGCAACATTTTTGTTTGTGATAATGTGTTTGTTTGCTGCTGTTGGGCTGTATGCTGTGCCTATAAGGGTGGTTGTAGCGTTGTGGGGGCTGTATATGCTGAGGCCACCAAGATTCAGGAACAAGTTGCCTTGCAGGGCTTTGAATTTCTTTAGGAGGTTGCCTGCTAAGGCTGATAGTTTGTTATAGATTATAAATCCTCATAGGGACCGAAGGAGAAATGCGTAGGATTAACATTTGAAGACGTAGGACTCGTGGTTTAGCGTCATCTATTTGTGCTGGCCTAGTTATCTTGCAATGTGTTTAGGGATTTCTATTTTGTCTAATTTGGAATCAATTTCATGTGTAATCCGCTACTTCTGCTATGCTGTTACTTTACTTTTAAATTGTCCCTAGTAGGCTATTCCTATTCGTTGAAAATTAATTTGCACTACTTGCATATGACAAATTAAAAAAATTCTCTTACAAAATCAACTATACTTTAATTCCGAGCAGATTGTTATTAAATAAATGTTGCCGACAACCCGACACAATATATAGAAATCATATCAGAAGGTTTTTCTAAATGGGCTGTCCTATTACGTTAGACTAGATTTTCTTTTCTTTCTAATGTCTTGTCTTTTTCTCCTTCCCGTACAATATCAAAATAGACAGTGTTAATGTAAAAGACTAACAAAGGCAACTTTATTTTTCTTAATTATAATTTTTGATAATGGAATTGCTTGCATATTATTTTCTTCTAATAGTATGTAATATTGTGGCTTTGATTACAAAGATAAACAATCCACAAAATCCTTCAAAACTCGAGTAATAATCACCTTTAAATTATATATAGAATAAACTCAACTCGCAATTAAAAACAAGAAGAAAAAAAAAAGGAAAGAAATTGATGTTACTTAAAGCAAATACATATGAACCGAAGTTCCGGCTCATGAAAAGCCTAAAGAAGATAATGTTATATAACTACGGACTCCTAATGTAATAAAGGAGCCAAGTCCGTGCAGCGCCGAAGACCAGTTCGAGCTCCAAAAGCTCTGCAGCCAGCAGCTGCCTGCAAGTGCAATCAACTCCACATCCAAAAGATCATAAATAACTCGTTGAATCCACTTCAGAGCTTTTGGGGGAAGAAGGGTATAGAAAGTGTTCTTACCACGCGCAGCAAACGGCAACATTTTCTCCGGTGGCATGTTGGCACAAATAGCTAGAAAAAGACCAATTACGAATAATTAGTCCAAACTCTTTCAAGGGTTACATCAATCATAAGTAGAATGGATAAATAGTAGGAGAAAATGCTTGGAAATATAGTCATTTAAGGATAAAATATCTTGGAAATGACAGAGATAATACCAAGGACTATTTAAAGGAATAGTTCATTTTAACCTATGTCAGTAAGTTCTAAGATACCAGATGACATAAATGTACAGACTTAATTCTCAAGAAGGTAACCGACTACAATTGAAAACAATAGATTTTTTTCTACGACTAGCAGTTGAACTGGATTGGACTTGTATTCTTTCCGCAAATTATAAAATCCCTGGATATTTCCCAAACTATTTAATCATGAACTCCCATCAAAATCAGATAACGGGTCATCAAAATTATTATCAGGAACAGAGATACCGTATTGTCATCTAGAATATGATATTAGCAATGAAGATGCTTTGTCGTCATCTAGAATCTGATGTTAAAAGATAACATTCAATAGGTAAATTTAAAAAGCAGCGTTCCATGACAAATCAAGATATGGAAAGGCACATGTGGCATGTATGATGAAAGACATGCACCAACCCATTAACACGTGCTATAGAGAACTGCTCCAGTAAAGGCATCGCCTGCGCCAGTGGTATGGTATCAATAAGTTCTTGTGGAGGTATCTTCTCCGCCGTTCCCAAAAACAACCTCCCTCTCACAGTTCCTATCCCATTTGCATGTAGCTTTGTCAATGGATGAAAAGAGAAGATGCCAAATTTTATAATTGCTGAATCAAATGCTAACATAATTCCATGTGGTGTTAACTTTAAATGAGCTTATAAGACTTTAACTTTCTCAGCTGGTCCAATATGAATATCACCCAGCTCCTATGCCAGAGAATCTAGTATTGCAATTCAATATAAATTTTAGGTCATCCAAATAGTTCAAAATTGATCAGGAGTCCGCATTGCTCAAGTTAAACATCTATGAGGCAAACAAGGTCAGATTGAATGGATAACTTTAAGTAGTCAAAATATAATTTCAATCCATAAAAAGATGCTATCTTCAACAATATTCAATATTCAATATAAAGATTCTCATGCCATTAAAGGATCATTAAGCTAATAATCCTTTTACAGAATGATAGAAAACATAAATGTGGTCATTTTCCTCTGATGTTTGCCCAGAAAAACTATTTTATCAATAAAGTCGTTTGACATGAGTGCTAACTGTTCTTCCAGATGGAGCCCTAATGATATGCCCCTAAATTAGCTAAATCCATCCTCTAGCAGATAGTTAAAGACAAAAAAGACCATTTCTTTAATGTGCTCATGATGACAGCATTTGTAAGCACTTGCCAGATATGCATCAACAAGGCTAGCAGAGACTCGTCTCACTACAGATGGTGTGATAGAAACATGCACCAGACATGAGGTCAATGTTAGAGTCCTGTTTCCTTGTGATTCCAAAAATTCAAGGAAAATACATTCCAAAAAATTGCTGATCCTGTAAGGTTTTCTACAATCCAACCTCAAAAGTCAAAACAGACGTCTAGATTTTAGGTACGAAAGTCTAGGTACAAACCACATGGTCCACATCAAAGGGGAGATTTGACAGTATAAACCGCATCAATTGGGAGATTTGACAGCCATGGCATGCCCTCCATGATAACATGCTCCAGCCAATCCGTGGCTAACCCATCATCACTTGTGAAGTGATGAGTTTCACTTTAAAATGGTGATAAAAGAAATGTCAAAAGAAAATTATTGCTAAAAAATGAATAGCAATGAAAGGTAGTTGTCATTTGTCAATAATTGGAATTGATTTCCAGCTTAATAAAACGAGCCAAAAGTCACTGTAAGCTCGATACAACGGAAGACCATCAGAAACAATTAAGCAGATATATAATACAGGGAAGTGTTGAGCTTACATCTCCAACTTTTGTGTAAATAATGAATGAAGAATTGAAGATTGTCAAAATCAGAAGCAAAGTTCCCTCCAAACATGTAGTAGAACACAAATTCCCAGACACCTAAACTACATCAATCAAGACCGCTTAAGAAAAGTCCGGTCCAGCCAATCTGTACAATTGGAAACCCCTCTCGAAACAAATCTCATACCCAATATCCATCATTCCACATTCGTCTTGAAAGGAGTTCCCCATGCTCACTCCAGCTGCCTCTTAGTCTATAAAAAGCTGGTCTATTTCGCACTGTTCTTAGGGGACCTGATCTGTTCCCCTGCCTAATAGCTAAAGATAAACGATCCCCAACCAAACTTGAAGCTGAAAATGGTCTATTTTCCATCTCTTCAAGTGGACCCGAACTGTACTCCATTGTAATGAAAGATGAGGCCTGCCCATAAGTTAACCGAGGGGAGATCCCACCGGCATTCCACCAACTACTGTCAGAAGGAGGAAGATCGCCCTTAACGTCAGATTCCAAAGCAGAAGACTCCTTTTGACTACAATAGTCCCCACAAGTCTCATCAGAATCATTGTATATAAGCTTTAGCGCCTGAACAACTTCACCCATAAAAGGTCTGTTGGTCACCTCTGGGTGAACACACATTGAAGCAATGGCAGCGACCTTAGCCATGTCATCAAAGTCATAAGTTCCTGCCAATGAAGGATCCACCAACTGCTCCAATCCTTCTCTAGTATTTAGCAATGGACGTGCCCAAGTCACTAAATTTTCCTGTCCCTGAGGTTGGGACATGTCTACAGGTTTTCTTCCAGATAAAAGCTCCAGCAACACAACCCCGTAACTGTAAACATCACTCTTAACAAGTAGATGCCCCGTCATTGCATATTCAGGGGCAACATAGCTGCAAAAGGAAAAACCCAGATAGTGAGACAAATATTTAAATTAGGTGAATTTTCTAAGTTTTTGTTTTCTAAACTTCCAAATAGCGCATTGGTTGTTTTACAGATCTCATGACTTCTTCAAAGATAATTATGAATTCAAAAAGTGACATTATTTAAAGAACTGAGGAATCCTATTTAGAAAAGAAAAGTTACCCAAAAGTGCCCATGACCCTAGTGGAAACATGATGACTTCCTTCAGTTGCTTCCCTTGCCAGGCCAAAATCAGAGACCTTGGGAGTGAAGTCACCTTCAAGTAGGACATTACTAGCCTTAAAATCTCGGTGAATTACACGAGGGTTAGAATCTTCATGGAGATAGGCCAATCCTCGAGCAGCTCCAAGGGCAATCTTCAACCGTGCGTCCCAGTCAAGAGGTCCTTCGCTCTTGTCTACGCCTGAAAGAGCAATATCAATGCATGCATGAGACTTGAGTTCATCACATGCTAGTTATAAAAAAATAGAATCACAGATAAGGTGCTTGATCGCACTGACAAAAAAAATGAGGGTTTGGCTCCCATAGTTCCAGCAAGGAAACTACTCCCCTCAGCTTTGCCTACTAGAAGATATGATAAATGAATATGTCAACCAATTGATGTTCCAAAGCTGCGGAGGAAACATACCATGCAAGTGGGATTCCACACTGCCATTGTGAACAACTTCATAGACCAAGCACCGTGTCTGCCCTTCTATGCATATACCAATCAATTTCACAAGATTGCGATGATGTAATCGACTTAACATCTCAACTTCCGCAATAAATTCACGGTCTCCATTATGATTGTCTCGTGTGTCTCGTGTAAGCAGCTTAACTGCAACCTCAGTTCCATCCTCCATAACCCCACGATAAACACGTCCAAATCCCCCTTCACCCAAAATCCTCTTTGAACTGAACTTATCTGTTGCCTTATCAAGCTCGGCATGTGGAAATGTTTTAACAGAAAGCATACAAGTAGCCATGGTTGACATGAGGGACATTGATGTTGAGCTTGCAATACTACTTGACAAGAAAGATCCGATGCCTACAGAACATATGAAGATCCAAAACATGACAAACTTGGACATAAAACTCTAATTGTGAATAAACTCTTGTTTACAGAACAACAAAAAAATAACAAGCTTACAGCTCAGATATCCAAGAACATAAATCCAAATAAGTACAACTTTTGTAAATGGTATTCCATCCCAAATGGGACCCTCAACAAATGAAAACTGCCATTTCACATGGTTTGGTAACCATTCACAATTGAATTCTTCAATTGAGAAATTAACAATAGTATCAGAAAACAAACTCTGGAATAGAAAACAATCTAATGTTAATAATGCTATGCACACGCATCAAATGTGTTAAGGCAATTATCTGATCTAAATTCACCTAAATTTTGATTCATAAAAGTAAATATATATATATATATATATATTCTCTTGACAATCAAATATCCCAGACATTACTTTGGCCCTAAAGAGATTGCACAGAAAGGTTGTTATGAGGAACAGGAATATTGCAAGACACATGTCTTTATCAACATATACTTGCAAGACACTTGGAAAAAAAGGACACACCAGATCTTTTGTTTATAGATGATGCAAATGCAGGTCCAACGGCACTTGATGGTCTTCCAAACTTTCTCCATCTTATCAAAATGAAGACTGTCCCAATGAGAACCAGCAAGACAACAAATGCTGATAAGGCAATGATAGCAATGGTTCTAAGATTAATCTTCTGGCTCTTACTCACAAAATTTGCTGTGATGGGGAGATTTCCGGTGCTTCCACTTGGACCACTCCCCATGTAATCTGGATATGGTGGTGAAGAAGGAATCCCTGGCACTCTCAAGTCATAACCATGACTAAGTGAACTGAAAATCAGCATAGACTTGGGGAATAAACAAGATTTTTACCTGGATAACTAATGGACGTCACTTCATAATTACCAAAAAGAGTCTCATTTAGAGGAACCTTCTTATGCCAAAATCTGTCATATGTTAGCATTGCAGTGGTATTATCAAACTTCTCTCCCAGCGGAACCAAGTTTATATCCACTACAGTTTTTCCTTGATTTTGACTATCAGCACTAGCACCCATTATTTTCACTTGACTCTGTTCCAAATATGTGCCAGCTGCAACCTCACTCTCTAGCTGATTCATTACAGGAAAAATAGCATAAGGAGCCACATCTAAAAGAAGCCTGACTTTCATAGGAAAAACACAACCACAAGGTGAACCAAAGGGAGTTGCAGTGAGTGGCTCAATGCAAACTTGATCACAACCTGCCAAAGATTCTTTCTTCAATATCACAAAGACAAAGTTATCTGACAGAAATATACAACAAATCTTGGCATCCAAATATTACCTTGATCTTCTGTGGGGGATGGAGCAACTACCACAGGATTCAAGTGGTGACGATGACGATGATGGCCACGATGTCTTGGTAAAGAAGCACTTGCAGGACCGGAAACAGACGCTGCAATAAAAGAGATAACATTAGCAAATGCTAGCAATAATTACACAGAAATATGTAGCAATTTTGAGTATAAGAAATACCCTGATGAGATGGAGAGAGTGCAGGTGCAGTGGAAGGGCCAAAAGAAGGCTTAACCACATGCATCTGAGGTGGCTGCGGGCGAGCAAATAGCAAACTCGTTGAAATCAACCTTACTGTGAGCAACAGAACAACTTCACAGTGTTCAGTATAGAAGACAAAAAGGAAAAAAACAGTGAAGACCTCAAGCATTCTGTGATCTACTAACAGTGACAAAAAAATTGCTAGTTTATTGTTCAATCATAATCATAATTTGATCAGTTCTGACAAATTAAATCTTCCTCTTGGAGAAAGATGATGGAAGACAAGGAGATACTCAAAAGCTCACAATACCTCCTATTATAAAGGATCAATGTGGCAATATAGTTACTAGGACTTCAATTTAAACACTCCCATTATTAGTTATCTATTAATTTAAGAAGATGGCTCAACGTAGATCACTTGTTTAGCTCTTTCCTTTCTCCAATATTCATATCATACTTCCCACGAAAATGCCAATTAGATTTGATCTCAGAAGTCAGACAAAATACTCATTTGGCAAGTTTCCTAAGATCTCATATTTTAGAAGGGCAAGGCTGTCCCATGTTTCAAACTGATAGACGAGAAGTGTAGAATTAAACCTTCCATAAAAGCTGTTCCAAGTTGCATTGACAGACTACAATAAGAGCCTAAGCAACACCTGGTTGTAAAAGTGGGAGCCCCTATCCTGCACCAGCAACGTTTGGTATACACTTTCACTTACTTGACAGGCCTAATGAGGATTATTGAGTAGAGTTTTGCCTAGTCAATCACATAATGGCAACAGAAAGAAGGAAAAAGGAAAATCAAGTTCAAATTCATTTTTTACATTAAAATTTTAATCAATTTCCTTATTTAATTTTTGTTCTACAAAATCCCTTAGAGAGGAGAATTTGCAGTGCTCTAAAAGTACTATGATCATAACCAAAAAATTCTAAGGGGCAAACCAAATAAAGAAGTTGGACAACCAGTCAACTTCTATCTTTGTCAAAGCTGGAGCTGGCAAACATGCCATAATTTCAATGACTGTGATCACTAGCAAGCTTTGATGGCATTTCTCATCTCTACCCTAGAATGGTTGCTGCATAACACTAATATGGCACATGAAAACCAAAATCCTTGGAGCACATCATTTAAACTCATACGGGTTAAATTCGTTCAACTAGCCTAAGCCCATTCAATCTACGTTAAACCAATGAAACAATCAGCAAAAATACAAGAAAAAATATTCTTTCCATCTATAATAAAAGCAACAACATTTGAAACCTTACCATGTTCCACTAAAATTTCCTCCGTGGATAATTGCCAGTTTGGCTGCAAAGTGGGAGACAACTGTGTATGTTGTAAAGGATGCCCTGAAAATCATAGAGAAATTAAATGTCAATTTTTGTTAATGAATTGGCGCAAACAGTTTTATGAACAATTCAGGGTTCAAATGGAAAATGATATTATACATGCCAAATCATAAACATACATGCAAATTTACACAAATAACGAGTACATGATAAACAAAATTTAAATGCTGTAAACAGAGGAAATAAGTACTGATCATTTCTCATGTAAGGGAACAGGCAAATGATAAAATATTAAAAGTGTTCTTATTAATGTACTTTAATGAAGCATGGAGAATTGCAATATTGGTATCTGGTAAATTCCTATGATGATGAAACAGCGTGTTCCCTCTTGATGCCAAAATTCTTAAAGGATCTGGTATATATATCTCTTGCATTAAGTAGAACCTCAATGACATATTATGTTCCCTTTCTAGGAAAAATTGCATATAGTTAAGGGTACGAATCCAAGCTCAAAGAAACATACACATCATGGATAAAACTTTGAACTAAAAGAGGGAGACTCTCAAACTTATAATACCTACCAACTTATGCTACAAAATTACAATAGACGTTCAAGATACTTGGCTACTTGAAATACAAAACAACAATGCTCGTAGGAAGGGTAGGAGCCATGCATTATCGACCTACCACACCTAATACCAAGCTTAGGCCATCAGTTTGTTAGTGTCCTTCAGTTTAAATCTTTTCCTACATATCTCATACTATTTTTATTTCAAGAAGTATCAAATTTGAACCTGCCTTTCATTGTTCATTGTCTAGAATTCGAATAATTGTTTTAATTCGAAGATATAGAATCATTAAAGCCGTTGATAGATTCGTTCAGCGACGTGCTTTAATAGTATACATAACCAAGCATAATTCCTATCACGCAAGTTATTATCTACGACCTTGTAAAAAAGTATTAATATGGGGCAAAAGTAGGTCCTTCATCGGCATTTCTTGAAATTGAATATACAATTGAATCTTGCAAACAAAAGTAAAAAGTAACACTTTTGACTATCAAACTAAGTCTTGAACGCGCAAAATCATCCGATACTTGGACAACAGCAAAGTAAGCTAAATAGCAATTGCTTGATACTAAAAACGCAGAAGGAAACAAATGACATAAAACGACGCAAGCAAGTAAAGAAGAACAACAAAAAGGTAGAAGCAAAACGACAGGTACCTAAACAAGTAAAAACAAAGGTAAGCAAGCAAAGAAGCAGCAACGGCGTTAAGGATGGCATCATTTCTCTTCAGGTAAAACAAGAATCCAGAACACCATGGTCAATAACGACGACCTTCAAGCTGTACAGCAACAACCAGGTCAGAGATCCAACGGAAGTTCCTAGGGTTCCGGAAACGCCGGCGGACCACTCCGTAGCATTCTGCAGTCACATTGAGAGATCGCATAGCTAGAAGCAGCAGAAGATAAAACCTAAGAGAGAGAAAAATAACACAATGCGCGTGCGTGGGGCAGTAGATCCATAAAATGCGCTAAAAGATCTAAGAAATTCATATGCATACACATCCACCTCTCTCTCTCTCTCACACACACACACACACTGTATATGCCAAAACACAGTGTATGCACTGGCTACCAAAAGAACAAAAGAAGTAGAAGAAACAGAAAGAGATAGTAAGAAATGAAAAGACAAATGGGAGCTGAGTGAAACACTGTAGTTGGAGGAGCCTTTATTGCTAGTGTAGCATGGTAAAGTGTTGCTATGGCAAATACACGCTGCTTTTGGAAAGTGATGATACCTGTCTGCTTCACGCTTGTTTTATCCCCGTGTTTTCGACGCGCTTATTAAATTAATAATCCAAGAATTTGAGACGTTTCTTTCGTCGTCATTTGGAAACCGTTTTTCCGTTTAATAAAACTCCTAATTTTTTGAAAGGTTGAATTTGTTGTTGTGTGGGAAAAAAATATTTTTAGATAAAATATTTATTTTTATTTTTAAAAATTATTTTGAAAATAAATAAATAAATAAATATTTTTTTAAAAATTAGTTTTCAGAAAAATAGTTTATAAAAAAATTTAATAAATTAAATTAAAAAAATTTTAAATTTGTTTTTTTGACATTTAACAATAAATTTAAATATTATGAGTATTTGGAATTATTATTAGATATTCCAAAAATATATTTATAATTTTTTAATTTAATTGACTGATTTTTTTAATTTTTTATAAATTAGTTTTCTTAAATTTCATTTTAAAAAAAATAATTATTTATTTATTTATCTCTAAAAATAGTTTTTAAAATTTAAAAATAAAATTTTTTTCTCTAAAAATATTTTTTTCAAACTCAATCACAAATATACTTTTAATATTTCTCTTATGAGAGTGGATTAATATTTGACCAAAAAAATAACAACAAAAATAATTATGATTATAAATATTCTTAGTAATGATATAAAAAATAATGATATTTTATAAATTAAATGTAAATTTTAACTATTGAACTATTATGTAGTTGATTATAAACTTTTTTAAATTCTCATGGAAACATTTGTATCGAATTCTAAAAATAATATATTTAAATTTTATAAATTTTATTTTTAAATAAATAGACTTTCAATAGTATGGAATCGACTTCCAAATTTAGGCAGCGCTTACTTAGATTGGCTAAATGGAATAGCTGATAATAACATGGATTAAAAATATTATTCGGATTAGATTAAATGTATTCACATTAACAGCTCTATTAAAAATATATTTATTATTATTATTATTTCTCTCTCTTTCTCTTCTTTTTCTTTTTTTTTTCTTTTGCAAATCGATGTGACTAATGAAAATCCAAAAAAATCCAGATTCCAACTGCCATCGGAATATCGATGCGTACCCCTTCAAACTCACATCTCCTTCATCTATGTTAATACATTCAAACCAGATAGCGACGAAAATTCATTAAATGAATTCTAAATAAAATTTTAGAAAATCAACTAAATAAAGCTCATACAAAATAATAATTTGTAAGTTCCATCTCTAAAATCCATAAATAAATTTTAATTCTTTATTTTCACAGACCCCAATCTCTAATTATGAAACAAATTCTAAATAAAACCCATAAAAATAAATTATTTGTAGAAATGAAAGTCACATAAATCATTGTATTAAATTCATTGATTTTTCAAAGGAAGAGAGACTTGGCGACATTGAGGATTTTGGAGGTTGCGCCAGTGGTGATGTTGGAAACGAGTGCCAGAACGGATGGAGGTGAATTTGAGGCAAAGCCAGCGGCATTATTTTTTTCTGTGGTTTTTTTTTATCCACGTCAGTATTAGTTACTTCGTTCGGTTAATCCATATAAGCATCAGCTGCGCTATTTGGTCAATCCATGTAAGCGCCAGCTAAATTCATATATTGGAGTTAAATTTGTTTTAAAAACTAAATTTCATATAATTTAAATATATGTTTTTAAATTGGATATTCATAATTTTTTTTTGTTATTTTCCCATCATTTAATTGCTATTTGTCATTGCTATCTGCCACTATTAAATCAAATTGACTTTAATCTTTTGAGATAATAATTCATAAGGTCCCCCAGCCAAGGGGACGCCCCCCGGGCGATGAAGGACTTTGGCCTCTTTGGTGAAATGTTTCGGGTATGAGACCCCATCTCAAATATATTTACTTATTTATTTGATAAAAAAAATTAATCATTAACATGGAAAAAATTGCCAAAATGTCAAATTAAAATTAATAATGATAATCATTAATACGTTTTAACTTAATTTAGTGATACTAGTAATTAGAAGGGTAAAATAGCAAATCAATGGACTTTTTAATTAAAAAAATTAACCATAACTTCAATTTATGGAGATGTTAAATAATCTTTTGCCCTAACCCTCCTTCATACTTACCAATCCCTCTCTATATTATCCGTTATCTTAAGATTTTTTTTTTAATAAGCCTAGTAATCATTTTTAGAGTAAAAATGAACACTTTAGTTTAGAAATTTACATACTTAATCTAAAAAAAAAAACAATTTACATTCTTTCAATAATTGATGTTTCACATGCATAGGCCCTCCTCCACTCTGCAAGGCTTAAAGTCCAAAAAGGCAACTTATCTAATCATGGCCCATAAAACTTTTTTCTTTCATCCATCCAATTTCTTATGCATGCCCCATAATGAATAAAGATTCAGACTTTTCATTATATATAATTATTTAAAAAGATTAGTTCTTTTTTTCTAAAAAATATGGGTTTTCGAACCACTTTTAAAATATGAAGTTTAGGGCTGATTTTGGAATGATTCTGATTTCATAATTTTTGTTTTGTTTTCTCAAGATAAAAACATAAATAAATACTTAAAACATAAAAAAAATATAGAGAATATAATCCATATAAATAGAGAGACAATGAATATTAAAATGAATAAAAAAGTAATTTTTTAAATGTCCAATTTACTGTATTATGTTAAATATTCATTATAACCTTTTCAGTCGCTGGTCCGCTGCCGAGAAGTGAACTTGCGCCTTTGTTTCCGGTATAGTTACATATTATCGTTATTATCCCTTTTCATAAATTTTTCTTTAAGAATATTCTTTATATATATATATATTACTTAAATACTTAGATATTAGTGTTTATAATAATAATAATAATAATAATAATAATAATAATAATAATAATAATAATAATAATAATAATAATAATAATAAAGAGTTACCATTACAATAAGTTATATTTGTATCATATCTGGTGAACTATTTTTTTATTGTGTTTTTTTTTATCAAACCTACCTAGTCAACTCTTCATTGTTCAATAAGATTTTTTTTATTTTTTTTTCTGAAAAAAAAATTTGAATGTAGTTTTATATTTAATGCAATTAATTAAATTCACATCAAAATTTGATTTAATAGGAAATTTAAATCATCAATGAACTTGTTTAAAAGTAAGTGTTTGAATAAAAAAAATATCATATATTATTAGTTGATGAACAAATCTTATTTATTTGATTAATTGTTTCACTACAGTGGATGAAAAGAAGTATTGCTGAATCAGTATGTTGTAGCACTTTTCTAAATATGGATAAAAATAATTATAATTTAGAGATGGAATTGGAGAAGAGGCGATGGCTTAATTAGATGATAGAAAATAACCCCAAATGCTCAATCATCAGAACCAACAAAGATGACAAAATTTGCAAATTATCAAAATAGCAATCGGCAGAAGAAATAACAAAAAACAATTAAATTTGTTGCTAAGACAACGAGATCAATCACGAGACAATGCAGTGAAAAGACTGATTCACGAAAATGAAAATAATTGAAGTCAAAGAATGGGGACTTCCAGATTATTTCATCAACCTGTAGGAGTATGAAGATTCATGTTGTTTAAATAATTGAATCTACCTATAGCTTTTATTATTTAGTAATGTGAATTTGAACATTTGTTCAGTTTCTTCAAATTCATAAATATTGAATGTTTAAAATTAATAAAGATCACAGGTAAATTTTTATTTAATAATATTAGTTTGGTAATTAGTATTATTAAATATTAAATTTTCAGTCGGATTCCATAATCATTTTTTAAAAAATTATACCTATATCTAGAAACCTGAAAGGAGAGGGTGAATTGAGCAAAACAAGCGATGAAAATGATGATATTGTTTATATTTTTCAGGGTATTTAATTCATATACCTGAAGATGTTCGAAGTGGGAATGGGTATAGACTTTTGCTTATTTGTTTATTTATTCTAAAAATTGTGTTTAACTTATCTGTTCATTAATTTGAAAGAGGAAATTTGCCATTTTTTTTTCGTGCAGCTGTTTATGAGCATGGTACCTTGTTGGATTTTTCTGTGATATCTTCCATTTTTCAACTGATATTTCAAAATCAATACCAACAAAAGATATTACAAACATACTTGATTTTTTTTGGGGATTATATTTATTGAAATTTCACGGGTTAAAGAAAAATATACAAATGAATTTCACTAATTATATGAAATTAATTTATACCAAAGATAGTCCAAGTAAAATGCAAAAAATCATTAAAGAAAATGCCCAATATTAGTATGTCTCAAAGCATCATTTTATATAAATTAAAGAAAAAAAATCAAATAGGACTTGTAAGATGTTAATTGTCAAGGAATGTCTATTTTATATTCATAGAGCAATACTAATAAGGTTCTCATTTCAAGATTTTCTTTTTCAATTAAGATATTAGAATTTGAAAGAATAACTCTTTGTTTTTTTAATTCCTTAATTTACTTTATTTTAACTAAATTTTTATAATAATAAAAAAAACCCTTAAAATAATAATGAATTAATGATAAATAAAAAGAAAGAAAAGACGCAAAAATAAATGCAAATAGTTAGTTTTACTTGTGAGCGCCGCAAGAAAGGAATATGGAAATGAAAAGCAAGAACGATAGCGTTTGCTGAAAAAGAGTACACAAAACGACACCGTTATTATAGTTTACACCAATCAGTCTGCATCTCGGGTCTCGGCGTTATTTTAGGAAGTTGCTGCAAATTCTCCATTCAAGTTGAATAATTGCAATTATTATTCGGGTTTCGGATCAATCACAGCACTGGCGCTCTTCTCTGTACGGTTCTCACTCACAGTCTAACCTCATCACTCACCGCGACGAATCTTACTTTCTGTCATTCAATCTTCTGTTTATGGTCAGCTCTCCGGTCCCTGTCTCTATCTCTCGCTCTCCTGTTTTCCAATTCTTTCTTGCTTCTTTTCTATACCCATTTTTAACTGTATATGTTTATTTATACTTGAATTTGTTGTCATTTCTTTGGCTATATATACCCATTTGAATGTTTTTTCCTGTTTACAGGTTTTTTGAGCTACTCTGTTCAAGACTATATTTTACTTCATTTATTAATGTCTTCAAAATCATCATTTTATAGGTTTCCCGTGTCAAAGGGCATGTGGGTTTTTGTTGTAATGAATCTCTGCTGCTACAGTTTCGTTCGTGGCTATTGTTTTGTTCTAGCAATGATATTTTCCTTTTTTGGGCATTTGATGTACAGAATATTTGGTCTTCCAAGGTTTTTCCCCGAAAGTTGAGGGTTCCAACTATTGGCGATAAACTGGTTGCGTTTTGTTTTTGGAGTTCTTGTTGAAGCTGAAAACTCATGGCGAGTTGGGGAGATGGGAATTTATGATATCATCGAAAGGCAGAACTGTTCATAGGATTGCAGCAATGGAGAATTCAATTTCGTTGATTGGGCCGAAGGGCCTATTTAAACGGCATGAATTTATAAGAGTTATAATTCAGAGCCTTTATTCTTTGGGTTATAAAAAGTCTGCTTCTTGTTTGGAATCAGAGTCTGGGATTTCATACAAGTCTCAGGATTTTGAGCTGTTGGAGTCACAAATATCTGAAGGAAAATGGAATAGCTGCGTAGATACGCTCAACGCAATAAAGGAGTTGGAGGATGAAACTCGGGCTTCTGCTTTGTTTCTTGTATTTAAGCAATGTTTATTGGAGTGTTTGAGTTGTGGGAATGATTCTATGGCGCTGGATATCTTGCGGAAACAGGTTCCTGCTTTACGACTGGGCAGGGAGAATATCCGTAATCTTGCTTATAGTTTGCTTTACATTAAGGAGATGGACTTGGGTAAAGTAGATGAGAGTGCCATCTTTCAATTGCGAAAAAGGTTATTGACAGAGTTGGAAAAATTGCTTCCTCCTCCGATTGTGCTGCCTGAAAGAAGGTTGGAACATCTGGTTGAAACTGTTGTTATCACTCAACTTGATTCATGCATGTATCACAATTCAGTGGAGGCAGTCTCAGTTTATGAGGACCATTTTTGTACAAAAGAACAGATCCCTACAGAGACCATCCAGGTGTGCTTTTTGTCTGCCATTAACATTTTTTCTTCTTAGAAACATAGCACATTTTATACTCCCTTTTCTTAAAAAAAAATGATATCATTTCAATCAATTTGCTAGTTGTTCCTTTCTTGAGCATTGGAAGTTATATGTCACATGTATAAAATCTATTAAAATTGTCAGATGATAGTTGGATCCTTGTTACAATCAGATGCATATTATTAGGAAAGGAGCCAGAACAAGGAATTTTCAATTCATAGCATGCAACTTGCACTGTTCTCTGTTTTGAACCTATTTGATCATGGAATCAGTCAAAGGATAGCTATTAGAATTTAAAGTTAATTTGTATTCCATGAAATAAAATGTGAAACACTAAGATTTGATTGCTTAATTTGTCTCAATGCTCCCAAAGATCCATGCTTGTGACACTTTCTTAGTGCCTATCTCTTACATGGAACTGTGATTGTATGGTGTAGTTCCAGAAGGCAAGCCATGATTTGGTCAGGGTTTTGCCAACTTAAAGTTGGCATGCAAAGTTTGTCAACTTTCTCATTTTCGCTTGTTGTAACTAAGAAGGAGTCTTGTTCATCTCACAGGAAGGGAAGTATTATGAAAGTTGAGAGCTACCCTTTGGGAATAATTATCTTAAGGGTGTGTTGTGTATGGGACTTCCAGTTTTGTAGGCGCTGGGAAGTGTAAAATGAATGCAGTTTGTCCCCTTGCTTTTCGAGGAGGCTATTGCTATGATTTGAACCTGCAATCTGCAAGTCAATTATATCCTACCTAACCATTACAACTAAAATTCACTCCTTGTAGCTGATCTTTAATCAAGGTAAGAAAACACAGGAATAGAAAATAAAAATGAAAGTGGGGAAAAGTACGAAATTAAGAATTTGTGCACCCTTACTGACTGTATGCAATTAGAACATTTTCATAATCCTATTTCTGTTACCTTGGCTTCCCTGAACCTGATCTATCCTCAAAACAACTCATATAATTGGGGACCTAATCAAGTGACTTATGGCTACATGGTAATTCCTGTCCTAGTGCCCTTGATAGTATATGAAGAAATATTGATATTCAATGACAAAGGTATGCCATAATTCCATCAACTATATGGATTCCTTTTCTCCATTCCACTTGGTTTTGTACTATATCCATCAAAAGGTTTAGCTCTGCAAATTCCTTTTGCAGTACTTCACTTTCATAGTGGGACTTGCTTATTTTTCTGGACTTGTTAGTTTGCTATTTTGGATGATAAAAACTCATATGCTACCTTGTCTGTCTGTTTATATTTTACAGATTTTGACTGAGCATGAGAATGAAGTGTGGTTTGTACAATTCTCTAATAATGGGGAGTATCTGGCCTCCTCTTCAAGTGATTGCACAGCCATCATATGGGAGGTATGCTGATAATTCACCCTATGGAATTGTGTTTTTGAATTATCAGAATAAGTTTTGAAATCTTGTTCTTGATCATTTTTCTTGCTGAGGCTGAAAGTTGGGTTATCAAGGACAGTTATTTTGGCTTTTGAAGTATCATCGAAGGTTTAAGTGGTGATTTTTCCCAAAAAAAATTCTTATTTATGATGGGTGAGATGAAGGGGGAAGAAAAAGATTCCTCTGTAACATAGGTTAACTCAAGAGAAACTTATTAAAGTGAAGTTGCTCGGTTTTGTTACTGTTTGAGACAGAAGAAAAATGATATCTGATATTACATTTTCATTTGCTTCATTTAGGGTCTAATTTGCTTGTTTGTGGCATGCACTGCATTATTATATAGATGTATGAATTACTAAAATGATCCAGAGGATTCAGTCGCTTTATCTTGTCTAAATTGGGTAAACCAAAGTGACAATTGCTACTGAAATGCTGTTATACAAAAATTTACCCTGGCATTTTTCTCCAGCGTAGTAGAGAACTTCACTGATGCTTTTTTAAGCTGTTTTTCAAATATCCAAATATATCTAATTACCCAAAATGATGAATAGAAAATTGAAGATAACCATACTCTATCTTTCGCTATTGAATTCAATTGAGTTGTATTTCTGGTAGTCAAAGAATCTTGCATTTGACTCTGATGCTTTTTTAGTTCAGATTGCAGAAAATTTAATTAATTTTCCTGATTAATGAAGAGATTGCATATTGCTGTCTGTCAATTGACTCAATTCATTATAGATCCAATTATAAAGAGAACCTGAGTAATTGAATATGGGTTTTCCTGAATTAATTGGCTATTAGAAAATGGTCTTTGGTCGTAATCATGGTATGCAGCCAGTAACTATCTTAATTGCTTAACTTTGTAATGCTACATTTAATTGATGCTAAAGACAAAGTCAAGTGATGTTTTCTTGAGTTGTTTTTTAGGTTAATGCTTACACATATTTACAAGTTTTAGCGGCTGAAATCAACCTATGAATCTACTTGAAAGTGAATTTTGTTGATTAATTCTTTAGCTCGACTTCATGTAATAGGTACTGAAAGATGGGAGGCTGACATTCAAATGCAGGTTGCGAAGCCACCAAAACCCAGTATCCTTTGTGGCATGGAGCCCTGATGACACGAAGTTGCTAACATGTGGAAATGTGGAAGTTCTCAAGCTGTGGGATGTGGAAACAGGTTCATGCAAGCATACATTTGGGGATCATGGCTTCATTGTCAGCTCATGTGCTTGGTTTCCCGACTCAATGCGATTTGTGTGTGGCAGTTCTGACCCCGAAAAGGGCATCTGCATGTGGGACTGTGATGGGAATGAGATAAAAGCTTGGAGGGGCGCAAGGATGCCTAAGGTTTTGGATCTTGCTGTGACACCAGATGGGGAGCATCTTATCAGCGCTTTTACTGAGAAAGACATTCGGATACTCAACTTGGTTACCAATGCAGAACGAGTCATATCGGAGGAGCATCCTATCACCTCCCTCTCAGTTTCCTTTGACAGCAAGTTCTTCATTGTCAATCTTAACAGTCAAGAGATCCATTTGTGGGATGTTGCAGGAGAATGGGAGAAGGCATTAAGATATATGGGCCATAAACAGCACAAGTATGTCATACGTTCCTGCTTCGGGGGATTGAATAATTCATTTATTGCCAGTGGCAGTGAGAATTCGCAGGTACGCCTCTAATTTTCAATATCCGCCCACATACATTATTCAAATGTCTGCAAATCAAAATATTAAACAAGGTCAAATGTCTTGTAGGTCTACATCTGGAATCGACGAAACTCTAGGCCGATAGAGGTTTTATCTGGGCATTTAATGATGGTGAACTGTGTGAGCTGGAACCCTAAAAGGCATCAAATGCTGGCATCTGCAAGTGATGATCATACAATCCGTATATGGGGGCCAAGCCAATCCAAGAGCATGCAGGAGAAGCTCATTTGAAAAAAGAAGCAAAGAGAGTTTTGGGGGCACTACGTGTATAGCTTATATTCTCATAAAATTTGTTATTCTTTCATAGATTTGTAAATTGGTGGCATCCTCCTGTTGCCCCTTTTCTCAATTTTAGGGCATGATTTCTTTCCCCTGTAAATCTCCATTTCATGTAGGTGTTTTTGGCAGCTTTTTTAGTTGTCTTCTTGTACATTTTGAGAAGGCAGCATGAAAACACATTAAAAATTTATAACGATGGTGAACAACTTATCCCAAAGAAAAAAAGAAAAAAAGTTTGTATCCTATAAGGGTGTTTTAAAACTCATAAAATAATAAAAATTAAGGAAGATAAAATTTACTTCTTAAATTATAAAGTAATGAATTTTAATTATTGTCCATAAATTTTATAAATAAAAAAATCAAAATTAGGAGGATATAAATTTAATATCTAATAAATATTTTATAACTTACGGTTCTAAAGTATTGGCATGTGTAGCATTATTACTTATTGTGCCAATAGAATTTGTTTCTTTTTCTTTTTTGAAGTAAAGTATGTATATAATAAAAATATTTTTATTATTTTTATTTTTAAGAAAATTCTTTTAGGTTTAATAAATTATAATTAAAAATAAAATTTTAAAAAATTAACTGTAATTTTTTGTATTTTAAAAAATATGTTATTTAAAATAATAATTAAAAAATTATGATTTAAATATACTAATTATTTTGCGGTTACAGTCGTTAATAATAAATAAAATTTCTAAATCTTTATAATAAGTTATTATAATATATATGAAATTCTAAATAATTTAGATAAAAATATTTTAAATATAGAAAAATTATGTGTTATATTGTATTATAATATTTAAAATTCATATAGTATAAAACGAATAACTATTATTTTAAACAAAATGAGTATAAAATGTTAATTTTTTAAAAATTTATTTTTAACTGTAATTTATTAAAATTTTAGTATTTTTGTAATTTTTTTTTTTTTTTATTGAAGAGCAAAGTAAGAAAAAATGGAAAAAATAAACTGTAACTTAGGAAAGAAAGGGCATCTTAGTGATGAAGGATTATAAGAAAAAAAAATCCTCGCTAAGCTTCTGGTTTAGGTTTCGTCGCTACTTCAAATCCAGAATCAACTGTCACAAGTCACACCCACTCTCTCCTTTACCTACACTCGATCCATCTTTCTTTCTTTATCTCTTCTTCTCTTCTTCTTCCACCTGCGACTCAATCTAAATCAACCAGCTAGGGTTTCCAATCTACTCTTCTCTCATTTTCTCTACTATTGATGATCTTTGCCGTTATAATTAACCTCAATTCCTAACTTTATGAACTCGAACTGTGAACACATGGTAATGACGGGTCGTCCCTTGCCCCACGATCGAAATTCAATCCAATCACTTGTTTCCGGTGACCATCTGAGAAGGTTAGATATCACATGGCCCTGTTGTTTGATTTGTTTTGATTTTTCTTCTTCATTATATTAGGATATTTCAGATTTTTCTTTTGTTCCTTTTTATCCGATTATAGTTCGTATGATTTTTTATCAATGGTCAACTGATTTAATTACGATGAGCATTGGGTCGGTAAATTCCAGTATATTAAGTCCTTGTATAATTTTTATTTACTTAATCTTCAATTCTATTGATGCCTGTGGGGAAATAGAGTTTAAATAGGGAATTCTCAATTGATTTTTGAAACTCAAAATATTTGCTTGATTGGAAACTTGATTTATTCTTATATCCTTCTAATTTGATTGTAGTCTGTGTGATTTTGTGTTAATTTCCATTTCCTTTCAATACCTTTCAGTGGAAGAAATGCATTATGTTTGTTAGTGAGGAGAGAGATTTGTCCCAGAACAAAACATGTACCAAAGAGGCGTTGGGGAGAAGTTTCTCACTGGAATTCAAATTCATCATCTGTACCTAAAAGCGAGCCAGCAAGAGATGCAAAACGTGGTCTTATTTCATGGTACTTGCACTGCTTTACATGTTGATTTTTCTTTTTTTTTCCTTGTTTATTCACATTTTTTCTGCTTCAGGGTTGAGGCAGAGTCATTGCGGCATTTAGCTGCAAAGTATTGTCCACTGGTTCCTCCTCCAAGGTCAACAATTGCAGCAGCATTCAGTCCTGATGGAAGAACACTTGCTTCTACTCAGTAGGTTCTTTTCCATACTCTCTGTTATGTTGTTGTTCACCTATTTATTTTAATCATACTTATTTTTCAATTCTTGCAGTGGAGATCACACTGTGAAGATAATTGATTGTCAAACAGGAAACTGCTTAAAGGTCTTGAGTGGTCATCGTAGGACTCCTTGGGTGGTGAGTTCGAAAGTTTATTCTGCAAAGTGAAAATTTCCATTTGTAACTAGTAAATTGACTGAATTATGCTATTCATAACACGCTCAAGGAAACTTCTTGTATAGTGATTAGTCTTAGTTCAATTATTTGACATGGGCTGAATAACCTATTAGCCCCTTGTTTTGGTGGCATCTTTGATCATTTCAGGCCTTAGTTTGATGTTAAATCAATATTCAGTGTCATTTTGGATAGGATACTGAATGGTGGGTTTAATTGTATTGCACTGTTCATGTTGTTACTCTTGGTGCTTGCTTATGCTAATGTTACAGCATGCACCAAAAAGTCTGAGCTAGCGGGGTAATTTTGAGCTCCATAATGTTACAAGAACTTTTGCACTCTGTTATTGAAGTACGTCTGATCTACTCCTATGTGGGAAATACCTCTGAAAAAAATTTTACAATAGCATTTTTTGTGTTACTGAGGTAGTTTCCTTTGTTCATAAAATTTGTCAAAACAAAGAGTAGGTGTTCAATATGCTATTTGCATTTCTGGTGCTGAAACTTGTAACTGGTAAAGTAGAACTGATGCATTTCTGGACTTGAAAATTGGTTAGATTTCTCTTAACAGAACTCCTTTTATTGTCAGGTTATCTTGATAGTTTATTTAGTAGGATTCCTAACATCAAATTAGTTGATACTTGATGAACAACATACCATGTGGCTACATGCCATATTTGTCAGAAAAATCCAAAATCACTTTAGTTCCTCACAATTTTTATATGTCATTGCAGTTTCGTCTTCTTTTTCTTTAGTTTCTACTTTTTCATTATTTAAGGTTTTTGTTTTATTCCTGATTTTTCTTTTCAAATCTATTGCTTATCCTGTTGATAAATTACTCCCTTTTAGTTGTCTGTTTGTATTAAGGTGCTCATCTTACAGGTTAGGTTCCATCCATTGCATCCTGAAATTCTAGCGAGTGGGAGCTTGGATTACGAGGTTCGCTTATGGGATGCAAACACATCAGAGTGTATAGGATCTCGTGATTTCTGTAATGTCAACTCTGAATCAAGTTTTAATTACTCTTATGTACTTTTTCTTTCTTTTTATTATTTCTGAAGCATGTATAATGCAATGAACCTGATCCTGTTGAATTTGTTTCCACTCATAGATCGTCCTATTGCTTCTATTGCTTTCCATTCTGAGGGAGAACTGCTTGCCGTCGCATCAGGTCACAAGGTGTTGAATCTCACCTTCTATTGCAGTCAGTCTTGCTTGAATCTTTTCATTTCCTTCCCTTTATAGGAAAGATTGAGTGATCTAAATGCATTATATAACTTAACATTGTCATTTGATATCATTTGTCAGTTATACATATGGCATTACAATAAGAGGGGAGAAGCTTCTTCACCAACCATTGTATTGAAGACAAGGCGTTCTCTTCGAGCAGTTCATTTTCACCCCCATGCTGCTCCGTTTCTCTTGACAGCTGAGGTGAATAATTAAAAAGGCTTTTGATTTATTCTTAGTCACCCTATTGTGTAGATTAAATGATTGGAATGATATGCAGGTCAATGATCTTGACTCCTCAGATTCCTCAATGTCACGAGCAACATCTCCGGGTTACCTAAGATATCCTCCTCCTGCTGTTTTTGTTGCAAATTCTCAGTCTGGTGATAATGTTAATTTGGCAACTGAACTGCCTCTCACGTCATTGCCTTTCTTATTCATGCCTTCATTCTCCATGGATGACAGTAGAACAGGTGCTAATAGACATGACAACTCTAGCATGATGCAAGTGGAATCTTCTAGTTCAAGGCAGTCAGATGCAAATGCAGGAGTGAAGTATGATACCTTGGTATCTCCTATGGAAACATTTCCTGCAGTTCCTTCCAGTTCGTATTCCCATGCAGAAGGTATTACAGCTGCTAATACTTTCCCCATTGGAAGGGAAAATGGTGTTTCTGAAACCATAGTAGATGCCATGGAGACTGATGAAATGCCATTTGTTGGGGGTAACATACAAGGAAACTATGATGAGCCAGAAACTTCTGTTGGTGTTACTAATGCAGTGGGTGGAGTGTCTAGAAGTATTTCTGTTAGGCAGCAGTCCATGGAGTTTGGGCAACTTCATCAGTACATACCATCTAGAGACCCAACTTGGTGGGAGATACGCTTTTTGCAAGGATGGTTGATGGGTCAAAGCCAAGCTGGTGTTCCATCAACACTTCCTCTTAATGGTAGTGGTCGTGACTACTCAGCCCAGTTTACAGGTTCCTCCTCGACATCTTATCTATCTAGTCACACTATGGAGGCTGCAGCAACTACGTTAGCAATGCCTGCTGGCACTGGCATATCTGCGGTCTCTGGCAGATCTGGCTTGCAACATCAGATTCCACGCCCCCGCTTATCTAGGGAGAGTATGATCCCCATTGACGCACAACATGATGGAACTGATGCTCAGCCTATATTTAATAGGATCCAGTCTGAAATTGCCACAACTCTGGCGGCTGCTGCTGCAGAGTTACCTTGTACTGTAAAGCTTAGGGTGTGGTCGCATGATATAGAACATCCTTGTGCCCCACTTAATGCTGAAAGATGTCGTTTAACCATCCCTCATGCTGTCCTATGTAGGTGAGTAGAAGGTTATTATTTCCATCATCAGTTCAGTATTATCTCTATGTCGATGTGATAAATTGTTCTTGTGATATGTTTTGCACTGTTGAGGTGCTCTGTATGTTTCTTGATTCGTGATTTTTTTTTTTTTTTGTATATGCATCTCTTTGTTAATTTGTTTTCGAAACATCAATCTCAGTAGGATTAAGTCTTTGGCCTTTCAGAATGTTTTGTTATATAAGCTCCAGGTTACAATTGTTTCTGCAGCGAAATGGGTGCTCATTTTTCACCTTGTGGAAGATATTTAGCTGCTTGCGTTGCTTGCATGCTGCCTAACATGGAAGCAGACCCTGGGCTACAAACACTGGTTCAACAAGATACTGGTGCTGCAACTTCACCTACTCGACACCCAATCTCAGCCCACCAAGTCATGTATGAGCTTCGCATATATTCACTGGAGGAGGCAACGTAAATTCCAGACCAACTCATAATATAGTCATCTTGTTATTAGTCTTTGACCTGGAGGGTGGTTTACCTTATCTGTAAATTTTCTGATTTTCTTGGCTCAGCTTTGGTTTGGTGCTGGTATCGCGAGCAATTAGAGCTGCTCACTGCCTGACTTCAATTCAGGTCAGTGTTTATTTGATGGATGGTAGTACTCCTTTATAATGATATTAACTGATTGACATGTACTGTCATATTTTCACCATAAATGCCCATCTCTTTACTCTATCATGCAATTTCCTTTTTGCCTCATGTTAATTGTGTTCATGCATGGTGCATGAGATGATTTCCTGCACGTGCTCTGTCATAACTCTAATTCAATTTAGTGTATAAGGAGAGACCCAGTGCTATTTTTTATTATGATAATTCTAGTGCATATGACCAAACTGATGTGAGTTTTCACTAATTATGCTCGTTTGAATGCCTCGTATATTACAAGCTTTGCTTTATCATTTACCTTGTAAGTTTTGCTTTTACTTTGTTGTGGATTGTACTTATTATGTTATATGTGCAGTTCTCTCCCACTTCTGAGCACATATTACTGGCTTATGGTCGACGTCATGGATCTCTTCTTAAAAGCATTGTTATTGATGGGGAAAAAGCATCTCCTATTTACACAGTTCTTGAGGTGTGAACTCATTCTTGCTGATTTTTACATTGTAACGCCCTAAGTAATATACATAATAATCATAGTTAATTTAGAACTCGAAACAAGTTATGTCATGAATTTTTCATACAAGAATCAAGAATGCTTCTTAACATCTTACCCTGTTTGGCATTTTCCAAGTCAAACCCCTTCTGAAATCCTCCATTTCCATTGTTCAGGTTTACAGAGTTTCAGATATGGAACTTGTGAGAGTTCTTCCTAGTGCAGAGGATGAGGTCAATGTTGCTTGCTTTCATCCTTTTGCTGGGGGAGGTCTCGTTTATGGAACCAAGGTGCATTCTTGGATAATTTTCATTTTATCTATGTTTATTTTTCAACTGCTAAGCTTAATTCTTTTCTGTGGATTGCAGGAAGGGAAACTTAGGGTCCTCCAATATGATGGTGCTCATGGTGTGATTTGTACAGGAGCAAATTATTCTCCAGAGGATAACTTTGCTGAGGTATAATAGCCTGTAAGATTGCTCAATGTTTATTAACAAGTATGAAAATATTGGATGCTTTCTTCATGGATAAGAAATTATTAAATCAATTATAAGAAGGGAAATATTCTGTAAGTACGTCCATGATAATTCCACCTTTTGAGTTTTAATATCATGAGCAAACCTGTATGTTGCGTGTTTTCTGCAAGGAAATTATTGATTGCCAGGAACATTTTTTTACATCATAGAAAACCTCTTTTGAATTATCTTTCACATTATCTTCAGTATAGAATATTAGTTGCAATTGCTTGGTAAATTGCTTGATGCGCTAGAGGTACATGTGCCCACTTGTAGGCATCTCAGAGTTGCATATAAATTCTTTTTATGGATGCGAAAAACTTTTTATTGGATATGAAGAAGCAATATTTTTCTTGCTCCAGTAGCATGTTCTTGTGAGTGCCACTTTCTTTTGGTTGTTTTTCGGTGTTTGCTTATAATATTTTTCTTGCTCCATTTGCATATTCTTGTGAGTGCCACTTTCTTTTGGTTGTTTTTCTGTGTTTGCGTATGATAGGGTAAAGATGCTGCTTTTGGTTTGTTGACATAGAAATATAAGGTGGGATACCTGACTAGCCAGCTGAATTACTATGTTTTTCCGTTTACCTGTCCAACTTATTAGATATAAGTACATCCAGAAGGTCTTCCAAATGAATGAATTTTAAGTTCTGTTGTTGTAGTGGAGGTGATAATCTCAGTTATTGTTAAGAGGTGACATTGATTATAATATGTATGTAAAAACTGACTTTCAATTGGCTTTCATCCGCTAAATGAATGAAAACTGGAGTGGTTTATGTTGTCTGATGGGAACTATGAACCACAATTAGCTTAATGGAAATGGAAACATGTGTAATATAATAGATAATTTGCAGGATTGGATCATTTATTTATTTCATTTTGTTGGTCTAAGGAATTCTGGCAGTGTGGTCGGAGTACTATATATCAATTTTTGGGATGGAGTTTATGCAAAAAGTTCCTCCGGAGACATTCTTTAAAGTGATTTTTTTAAGCAGTGATGGTAGCTAAATGACTATCAATGTAAATTTGTTATTTTATATTAGGATATTAAGCAACTAAGTCAGGTTGAGGGTTAGAGTACCTCTTCCAGCAAATTGTATACTTTGTCATAATAATACAAGTTAGTGTTTCATCTGCAATAATTATTTTGAGCTTCCTTCTGAATACCATGAAAAAATGTTATAATATTTTCTGCTGATTGTGATGATAGAATGTAACCAACTACATCAAGGATTTAGGTTATCCAACTTAAGATTTATGGAATATTTAGCTATTATTTTTTTATATCGATTGCAGGTCCAGACATATGCACAAGAAGGTTAGAAACCCTGTGTTGCATTTGAATGTGTGAATAATGAAACTCTATCCGGAAGGTACACTTCGATAACCTTCATTCACATGGATAATGGATATCCAAGTTTGAGAATATGAATTGATCATCAACTTTTTTCACTGTTTTCCCTAATTTTGATGTTGTTTGATTTCGTAGAACAGAGGATCTCGTCTATGGATGAATTACAAATTAACATGTGGTGTGGTAATGTACCTGACATCAACAGCATTCTCCACCTGATAGGAGACCTTCAGCATACCTGTATTGAATCAGATGCAACTAACTTTTGGGTTCTTCACTTGCCAGTGCCCCTCCGGTAGCAGATTCTACAGATGTATTCTAATATATGTTCTGAAATGTATAAAGAAAAGAATAATGCCCCTGTAATGCACTAATTCAGGTTTGATTTTTCCATTCTACTTTTCTTTATGAGAGAAGTGATCTCTTTCTTTTGGCAGAATGCAATTGTTTCTTTAGCAAGTACTTGGCATTCAAGGCCTTAAAGTTTAAACATGTTACCAGAAGATGCTTCCTGTTTTCAACAACCAAATAGAATATGCTAATGAATTTGTAAAAATTTTCTTTAAGAAAGGATATAACTGTGCCCTATCCTCCATTATATGGTATTTGTTACGTTGTGAAATTAAAACACAAAATGGAATTTACCTCGTGTTGTTGACGGGAAATTTTTTTTGTAACGCCCCATTGCTTGTCAGGTGGTTTTTTCATATGTTTATGTGCCAGGTGGTTAACTACTATATTTTCGTAGGGAGATTAGTACTCAAGGAACTTACTTAAAATGTGACTTGAACTAGGCTCCTAGCAAAACTAAATTAGCAAGAAAAGTTCTTTTATTTATTTTATACATGCATGATAGAATGAGGCCTAACATCATCTTCACCTGCTGCCCTGATTTCCTTTTTAAATTCAATTGAATAATTAAGGGCTTTTAATAGCTGCAAGATTCAAGAACAGAATCCTTAATTAACACGTGCAAGGACGCTTCCTCAGCTAACAAAATATAGATTAAATCAGGCATGGGAAGATGCTAGGAAAGGAGGCCAATTTGAAGAAAGAATGTTCGATTATAAACAAATGGCTATATAATCAAATAACAACTGTTCACCACCCAAAACCCATTTTCACTACAAAACAAATGTACAGCTAAGCACACAGCCAGAGATGGGACAACCCCACCTTTTATATATATACAGTAAGCATTCATCTAGAAATGAGAACAGAGACTTTGATAATTTGATTAACATGCTCCTTTTTATTTTTTAAATAGGGGGAAAAAAAAACAAGTACTTGAAGAGCTGACATGGAAGTTGAACTATTCAAATTAATGAGCAACTTTATCAGGAATACCTGAAAAAGTGGGCACTTTAAGTCTTCACAGAAATTAGTTGTCTCATTGATAAATTCATAAAACAAAGACAGGTGTGGGGGTGGCTACGAAGAAGAAGAAAAAAGAGTGTCTCTCTCTTTCTTTCTTTTCTTTTTCTGTTTTATCTTAATTTTTTTTCTTTTTTTCTTAATTTTCCTTTCCCTATTATCATGAGAATAAAACAAATTAGAGTTTACCAGTCAAAGGAGCATTAAAAGCCTAATTTAAGACGCAAAAAATAAAAAATGCATTGACTAAATGTTTTCCCTTTCTTTGACAGGGAGATCACTTTCCTATTCCTTCTTTCTAAATAACAACGAGAGAAACAAGATTAAGAAAAAAAAAATCTTAATAACGAACCCAAAAGTTAAAATCAAAAAAGAAAAATCTGAAAAAGGAGCTTCTGACTGTAATCGAATTTGAAAGAATAAATTCATCATTCAAAAGAAGACAATATTGATAATTAATATGATGACTACTTTTACTATGAAGGAGGAGGAGGAGGTAGTGGTGATGGTGATGGTGATGGTGATGTTGACTCAAATTTGTAGTGTTTATCAACGGCAACAGATACATCCCAAGTGCAACTGAGTCCTTTAGGTATAATCACAAGATCTCCTGCGCCAAATTCCACAAATTCTGATGAACCTTTTGGGTATGCTTTCACCTTCCCTTTCAACAAATAGCATGTCTCTTCTGCATCAAACTTTAACTGATATCTCCCTGGTGAGCAACCCCATCTTTCGCAATTTCCACCCAAAAATAAAATAAAAATCAAAACTTTATATTACATAATCCAAAACCCAAATCACAAAATTTCTGTAAAGAAAAAGAGGGAGAAGAAATTGAAACTCACTTGGGCCAGCACTTGATGTTTAGTTCATTGAGTCTAGACTCTGATGGGTTCTTTTCAACTGTGATTCTTAGGTTTCCATCCATGCCTTTTCCAGGGCTTAAAAGCAAAAGAAAACTAGAAGAAGAAGAAGAAGAAGAAGAAGAAGAAGAAGGAGAAGGAGAGGTTAGAGCTTAATTTAGCTATTAATAAGTCTATATGTGCATATTGGCGTGGCTAATGAAGAAGAGGAATATGTTCTTTTTCTTGCAAGGTTTTCTAAACAGGAAATTAATAAGAAGGGAGAATAAGATGCCTTGAGATATATAGGCAGGGGTTGGGATGGGGAAGTTATGAATACTTGCATATGCCTCCTAATTATTACCCATTGACTTATCTCATCATGCTGTGTCATTATCATATTATAGGTTAAACCAACCAGGCGACCACTTTTTCTTAATAATTTTTTATTGCACTATTAAGGAGAAAGACCACTTTTCCTTAATAATTTCTTATTGCACTATTAAGGAGAAAAACCACTTTTTCTTAATAATTTCTTATTGCACTATTAAGGAGAAAAACTATACTCACCATGTGAAAAAAAAATTGGTAGATATTAAATAATTTTTTAGATTTGACTGTTCCCTCAAACACAGATAAATATTAAACATTTAATTTTGATTTTCTTAAAAATATTTTATTTAAGAGTACATATATAATATGATCGAAATTGAATTTCTAAATATTTCACTTCCATACTAATTATGGATCTTTTAACTTAATTTTCTTTATTTCATATAACTAAAATATTATTTTCTTTTACCTTTGGAGAATTAAGGGTAAGTGTTGTTTATATGGGTGAAACTTAAACTTTAACGCTCGATCACTTTCAAATTAAAATTGCATGATTTTTAACATTAAATTAAGACACTTGTTGTTAATATAAAAAAAATTACTAAAAGGAATAGACTTTATCAAAATTTGAACTTTATTCTCTTAAATTTATTACAAGATACATCACCGTTTGATTACTAAACTATTAATTAGTAGTTCATTTGCAATTTAATGGCATCTTTCTATTTCATTTAAAACTATGTATTTCTTACAAAAGTAAATTTGATTTCGAAGGTGATTATGTCTATGTGCAATGAAATATAAGTGGAAAAGGGCGGCAATGATATTTATTCCTGTAGTCAAAAGGTTGACCGGAACGTGATATCTAACAATTTAACACGTGGCAGAGTATAATTGGTAGAGGGATCAGAGTTTGACCAGCTTGTCGTGACGTTGAATATGCAGACAGAGGGATTGTCAGGCTTTAACATCCTTGGGATCTGTATATGGTGTTTTTGCTTGGTTTTATCACCTCCTGCCAAAAAGAATGTTGCACGTGCGAATCCACGTGCTAAGATTTTATCATTTTTTTTCAATTATTCATTAATAACGCTTTCATTTTCAAATTTTAAAAATATTTGTTCAAATTCAAATTTTCTCATTAAAAAATAAAAAACTATTATCATGAAAATTTTTTTAAATAATATAGTAATTTTGATTTTATAAATCATATGTATGTGTGTGATATTTTCTATTCTCACAGTTGTATTACTGTATATATGATTGTGATTTATGATGGCCATGGGTGATTTTTGATTCCTGTTACGTACTTTAATGTCAGGATAAATTATCTAAGAGTTCCAAAAATTAATTTCTATATTTATTAATCATTTAGAATTAGAGGGTATTTAGAATTACATTTGGTATTCAGTTTTAAAATTTTTTAATTTAATTGAATGATTTTTTTTAATTTTTAATAAACTGTATTTCACAAAACTACTTCTAAAAATATATTTATTTACCTGATTCTTTCTAAAAACAATTTTCAAAATATTTTTTCTAAACGCAATACTATTCTTTCCAAAAACAATTTTCAAAATATTTTTTCTAAACGCAATACTAAACGAACTTTAATGTATTCATATGTCACTAACTTTTAAAGTGATAATTGTATCATTTTAATTTCTCTTCTGGTTACTGCTTTTAAAACTGTAATTCACTAATTGTTGTATTAAATTCAAATTTTTAGATTAAAAATATAATCAGAGTGGAATGAATTAATGTGAACGGAATATAGTATTTTTTTGTTATATTGATTTATATCTGTAATTCAACATTTTATTGTGATAATAATTGATTTATATTGACATATAACACTTCAAAATTTTGTGTATTTAAGCAAGTCATTAGATATTAATCCTTATTCCTTAATTAATTAAGGGCAGCACATTTGACTCTGTTAGGTGGTTGACATGTATCGCATTACCACATTATATAAAGGGTATGAAAAATGAGTTTCGTGTGTCAATTGACTCAATTCTCATTCAAATACATGTTTTTTTTTTAAATTATTTGCACATGTCAACTAACCTAATCCTCCTTTCTTTTTCAGAATTATGCATCTTTTAAATTAAATTATTCCAATATTTCACATATTATTTCTTTATTTTATTTATAATAATTCATTCCCACACATAAATTTTTAAAAAAAAAACTACACATATATGCAATTCCAAGTGAAATATTCAAATGGACACTTTTAAAATAATTAATAAAACACTTTTGTCTGCTTTTATTGTATTTCTTTATGTTCAATAATTGATTTTTTTTTCCTATCTTTTTTTAAAAAAAATAAAGATCATAGTAGAAAATCTAAAATCCAAGGGTTGAAATTAGATGCGAGGCCTCACTTTCGGAAGCAAACATGTGAAATTAAATTAGGAATGATTAGAGGATTGCAAAATAAACCGAAACAAGATAACATAATTAAACTGATATCTCTTTAATTGAATTTTGATTTTTTTAGAGGTTATTAGTATAATTTTGATTAAATTTGAAAGATCAATTGAAATTCTTTTATTATCGAATTGAATCAGAAATTTTACTTTCAATTCAATTCAATTATTAGTTTCTCTAATCAGATGTCTCAAAATCGATTTTTCCGTGTGGATTATCTAATATAATATTACCGCTGAATTCATAAAAATATGAATTTGTGCTTAATAGTGGTATTAAACATACATACAACATGCACTCAATAAAAAAAATAAAATGATAAAAGTCATTTTTTTTTTCTAATCAGATGTCTCAAAATCGATTTTTCCGGATTCAAATTCTAAGATAGTTTGAAAAAAAAAAAAAAAAGACAAAACGTTTGATTTTAGATGAAATAAAAGTATAGATTGGGATATAGAGTTACGTGCTCGCCACAAATTGGCAAAGGTGGATGATTGGATGAAAATTTGGTTTTCAGTGGACTTACATAAAAATATGTAATAATGTAAAAATCTAACTTTCGCCTCTCATATTGAGATTATTGAAATGTAATATGAGAATATAATTAAGTGATTTTTTAAATAAATTAAAAAAGAAGATAACTACGAATAATTAGAAACATTCAATTGAAATGAAGGAAAGTCTCGAAATTTATAGATAATATGATAGTGGGCTGCATGGTTGATTTTAAAGAAATGGATGCTGATGTCAAAATTTTAAATAGTCAAAAACAACAAATCCATTGTGCGGAAAAATCCATAATTCTCATAATTTAATAATATTTTTATTTAAATAAAAAGTGAATTAAAAAATTGCCCACACTGTATATATTATTAAAAATGATGGAAAAACCAATCAAATTTATCATTTACTAATAATTAGAACACTTACTATTTAGTTTTTTTTTTTTACACGATAATGAGAATACTTACTATTTAGTATTTACTACACTACAAAAAAAACAAAAACAAAAAAATTGGTCGATAATTTCAATTAGCAAAGGTTTAGTGATTGGATAAATTCAACTATATTTAACCCAAAAAAAAAAATCAGTTGTTCAACTTATTCACTTGGATAACTGAAAATTGTTTTATATTTTCATTTATCAATTTTCAAAGAAAATAATTTTTTTAAAAATTTTCATAGAAAATTTGTAAAACATATTTACTTATTAGAAATTGAAATTGAAATTTATTTTTCATTTTCTGAAAGTGGAAAATGTATTTATTTGTTTTCATATAAAATTTATTTTTTATTTTTTAAAACTGAAAATGTGTTTACTTATCATTACATAAAGTATAAAAAGTATTAATAATAAAAGATATAATAACTTTAACTTATTATATATGAATACAGTTATAACTTATTATGATATAAATTTATTACGTAAAATAAATTACTTATATGAATATTTTAAATAATAAATAAATAGGGGTGTCTAATATTTCGCTTGTTTACAAGTTTTATTTTGAATCAATGAGAAATATCAATTATGTAAACAACAGCTGTGAATTTTAAAGTGGATTATTTACGATGAGTAGGAATTTACATCTAAATATTGGTTGTTTATTAAATTACTGATGTTGACATGTGTATTAATAGGTGGCTGGACTAGAAATTGAGTTTTTGTGTCACTGTCATAGTTGGCTCTTCAATTTCTCCAACTTATATTTTTCTTTATTTTATTTCACTAAAAAAATAATAAAAAGGCAAAAAATGCCCTAACAATGTAATTTAAAAAAGGCAAAAGGAAGGGAGCACAGAGAGAGAAAATTATTTTACATTTTACATTCTTCTTTTTGATTTGTGAAAACGTTAAAAACAGCTCTCAATTGAGATTTTTGTAAAAATTATTGAAGTATCGGTAGAAAAAGTCAGCAGTAGATTACTCACTACTATTATTATTAATAAAAATTTAAGTTTGATTTTGTTATTACTGTCTTAAAAGAATTCAAATTTGATTTTACTACTGTCTTAAAATAAATTCTTTTTGAAATTGAATTCTTTATTTCACACAATCATATATGCCTATAAATAGACAGATCTTCATTCATAAAACTTTATAACAACAACAATATCAATTCATTTGAGAGAATTAGAGTTAGAGAGTTAGACTTTTGGAATTTTTTCTAAAAATTGGAGAGTGACAAAAATAGTGAGGAAAATATTTTTGAGGTGTTTTTGGAAAACGCTTGTGTGCCACTATTTTTGTTAGACATATTTTTGGGGTATTTTTGGGTTTATTTTAAAATTATTATATTACCTCTAGCAAGTGTCTAGTGAATAATCTCTCTATTTGTGTCCATTAATTTTTATTAGTGGAAGAAAAAATATTCGGAGTGTTGTCCATGGACGTAGCCTAAATTAAAAGATAAATCACGTAAAATTACTAGTGTTATTTTTTGCTAATTATTTTATTTCACATTTATTTGTGTTATTTTACTCATTGTGCTCAACAAGTGGTATCAGAGTCAGTCTGTCAATTCTATAAATTCTTAGTATGCTCTATGTTTGTAGTACTAACTGATTTTCCACATAAAAACTGTTAGCTGAAGGAGTCTCATTTTTTTAAATGAAGATAAATGACACCAAATTGATCAGCTTAAATGATACAAATTACCACATATGGAGAAGCAAAATGAAGGATCTCCTATTTGTGATGAAAATGCATCTGTCAGTGTTTACTATAACTAAACCCGAAGACAAGATAGATGAGAAGTGGGAGTTTGAGTATGAGCAAGTGTGCGATTACATCTGACAATTTATTGAAAACAATGTGTACAACCACATATGCAATGAGACTCATGCCCGGACGCTTTGGAACAAACTTGAACTGTTTTACCGTCAAATACAGGTAACAATAAATTATTTTTTTGACAAAGTTGACGCAACTGAAATAGGACTTCCATAGTCGATCATTTAAATGATATGCAAGGGATCATGAACTAGCTATCCAGAATGAGTATAAAGCTGGATGACGAAGTATTTGCTCTGCTAGTATTGGGCTCTATGCCAGAGTCATGAGAGACTTTAAAGATTTCAATTACCAACACTACATCTAATGGTATAGTCAATATGGAGTATGTAAAAATAATATTTTGAATGAAGAAATGAGAAAGAGATCACAAAACTCATATTATTCATCACAACCTAATGTTCTGGTTACTGATTATAGAATAATGAATCAGTCTAAACAACAAATGTCTAGAAAAAAAAAGCAGAGACAAATAAAATAAATATGACAATATTAAATGTCATTACTGCAAAAAATGGTCATATCAAGAAATATTGTCGAAAGTTAAAGAAGAAACAGAAAGGCAATGAAGTGAAACGAGATGACATCGGTGATGATGACGTAACAAATATCATGAAATAATTCAATGTCGTTTGTGATGATACTATTAATTTCATATCCCGCGAGACCAACTGGGTAATTGATAGTTGCCCTACCATTCATGTCATGTCTCAGAATGAATTATTCTCATCCTACACAACATGAGATTTTGGCACTGTGAAAATGAAAAATGATAATTTGTCAAAAGTTGTGGGCATATGAGATATTTGTCTGGAGACTGTGAATGGTATCAGATTAGTTCTTAGAGATGTCAAACATATTTCAGATATTCGCTTAAATTTGACCTCTACAGGAAGATTCGATGATGCAGATTTCTACAGTACCTTATATAATAATCAGTATAAGCTTACTAAAAGTTTCCTGGTGGTGGCTAGAGACACAAGACATGCTACCTTGTATGTGATGCATGCAAAGCTTTCTAAAGATACTGTGAGTGCTGTGGAGCATGACAGTGCTATTGAATTATGACACAGACGACTCAACCACATGAGTGAGAAAGGGATGACTACCTTTGTCAGAAGAAAAATGTTGCCCGAAATGGAAGACGTACATTTGGAGAAATGTGCTGATTGTTTAGTAAAAAAGCAAAACAGAGTTGCTTTCAAAAGTTTTTCTCATTCCAGAATGAAGAATGTGTTAGATCTGTTTCATTTAGATCTATGTGGGTCAATGCCAAAGTCATTGGGTGATGGTCAGTACTTTGTGACTTTAATTGATGACCATTCAAGGAAGATATTGGTGTATACTTTAAAGATAAAAGATCAGGTGCTAAATATCTTTAAAATTTTCATGTCTCAGTTGAGAGACAGACTGAGAAGAAGTTGAAATGCATTCGGACAGACAATGGTGGAGAATACATTGAATTGTTTGATGCATATTGCAAAGAATACGATATTCAGCATCAGACAACGCCTCAAAAAATACCGCAGTTGAATGACTTATCTGAAAGGATAAATAGAACTTTGATGGAGAGAGTCAAATGTTTGTTCTCACATGCAAAGTTACCTAAAATATTTTGGGATGAAGCTTTACTTACGGTTGTGTAGGTGTTAAATCTTTCACCATGTATCCCTCTAAAATTAGATGTTCCAAAAAAAATATAGTCAGGAAAATATGTTTCATACGATCATCTGTTAGTATTTGATTGAAAAACTTTTGTACATATTCCAAAAGATGAGAGGTCTAAACTTGATGTCAAACCACGAAAATATATTTTTATTGGCTATGACAAAAATCAATTTGACTACAGATTTTATGATCCAGTAGAGAATAAAGTTGTCTGAAGCCGTGGTACTGTTTTCATTAAGAAAAAGACCATTGAAGATATTATTATGACAAAGAAAGGTGTTCCTGATTCCAATGGTGACTCAATAGATTTAGAATTAATTCCTCCAACACCGGCGCCGATACAAGTTGGGGATGAATATCATGTTGATCTGCCTAAAGAAAATAATGCTCCAATCGATAATCCAAAAAATGATGATGTTCATCATCAACCATCACCTATGTATTCCTCAATTCCTTTAAGAATGAGCAATAAAGCAAGACAACATTCTTTAAGGTATCCAGAAAATGAGTATGTGTTACTCACTGATGGGAGAGAACCAGAAAACTTTGAAGAAACTATAATTGATAAGCACAGATATAATTGGGTAAAAGTCATGCAAGATAAAATAAAATTATGCATTAAAACAAGACTTTTGCACTTGTGAAGGTGCCAAAAGACAAGAAAGCTTTTAAAAATAAATTGGTGTTTAGAATCAAACATGAAGAGAATAGTTTCCATTTATGATTCAAAGCCAGATTGGTTTTCAAAGGGTTTAATCAAAGAAAAGGGATTGTCTTTGATGATATTTTCTCACAAGTTGTCAAAATGACATTCATCCATACAATGTTGGGGTTAGCAACAAGTATTAACCTGGAGGTTGAGCAAATGAATATCAAAACTACATTCCTACATGGTGATTTGGAAAAGGAGATATACGTTGAGCAATCAGAGGGTTTTGAACGTAAGGAAAAAATGAATATATTTGCAAATTGAGGAAAAACTTTTACGGCTTGAAATAGGCATCGAGACAATAGTACAAGAAGTTTGAGTCTGTTATGGGGGAACAATGATACAATAAGACTATTTCAGACCATTGCATTTTTGTACAGAAATTTTCTGGTGAAGATTTCATTATACTTTTACTCTATGTGGATGACATGCTGATTGTTGGCCGGAATGTTTGAAGAATTAACAACTTGAAAAAGTAGTTGAGCAAGTCTTTTGTCATGAAAGACTTATGATCAACAAAACAGATTCTTGGCATGAAGATTATCAGAGATAGGAATGCCAATAAATTATGGTTGTCACAAGAGAAATACATTGACAAAGTAATTCAGAGATTTCAAATGGACAAAACTAAAATGGTTAGTTGTCTTTTTGCTAATCACTTTAAGCTAGTTTCTAAACAAAACCCTTCTACAAACGAAGAGAATGCTGAGATGGACAAGATTTCATATGCTTCGACAGTTGGAAGTTTGATGAATGTCATGGTGTGCACACGACCAAATATTGTTCATGCAATTGGAGTAGTGAGCAGATTCCTTTCAAATTCTGTAAAGGAACATTGGACTACAGTAAAATAAATTTTCAGATATCTTTGGGGTACTTCCAAAATATGTTTATGTTTTGGATATACTAAACCTGTGTTGGTTGGATACACAGATGCAAATATGACTGGTGATGTAGACTCTAGAAAGTCTACATCAGGATAACTGATCATTTTTGCAGGGGGAGCTATGTTATGACAATCAAAGTTGCAGAAGTGCATTGCACTATCTACAACTGAAGCGAAGTTTATTGCAACAACAAAAATATGTAAAAAATTGCTATGGATGAATAAGTTATTGAAAGAACTTAGATTGCAACAAGACAGATATCAATTGTTCTGTGACAGTTAGAGTGCTATCCATATTGGAAAAAAATGTCTTTTTTCACTCAAAATCAAAATATATTGATGTGAGATATTACTGAATCAAATATGTAATGGAGAAGAAGTTACTATAACTTGAGAAGATCCATACAGAAGAAAATGAATCAAACATGTTAGCGAAAATTCTACCAATATCGTATTTTGAATATTGTCGATTAACTGCTGGAATAGTGGAGTTTCCATGTTGTCGGGAGGAGGAGATTTGTTGAAATGTCGGTAGAAAAAATCAGCAATGAGTCTTTTCAACATATGAGACCCACCACTATTCTATTAAAAAATAATTCAAGTTTAATTTTGCTACTGTTTTAAAAGAAGTTATTTTTAAAATTGAATTATTCATTTCACACAATCATATATTTTTGTAAATAGGCAAATCTCTATTCATAAAATTTTACAATAATAACTACAACAATCTCAATTCATTTGAGAGAATTAGAGTTAAACTTTTAGAATTTTTTCTAAAAATTGAAGAATTACAAAAATATTGAGAAAAATATATTTGAGAAATACTTATGTGCCATTATTTTTGGATTTATCTCAAAATTATTGTATTATCTTTAACTTGTGTCTAGAGAAGACTCTTTTTTGTATCCATTAATTTTTATTAGTGGAAGAAAAAATATTCGGAGTGTTGTCCGTAAACGTAGCCTAAATTAAAAGACAAACCATGTTAATTTACTAGTGTTATTTTTTTGTTAATTATTTTATTTCTAATTTATTTGTATTATTTTATTTGCGGTGTCCAATAAAAATATCTAAAATAAACACAAAGCTCTATTTTTTATTTTCTATTTTGAAATATTAATAGAAAACTGGAAAATTTTCTGTAAGCAAACACATCCTAAATATTTTATTCTTATTATTTTTTCTATTGTATATTATTTTTTCATTATTTGAGTGACATATATTTTTATTTTTAATACTTTGAAACTAATATGAAAAAAAAATAAGATATGTATATCTTAAAAAAATAGAGAATGTAATAAGAAAAAGGTAGCTAAACGAATAAATTTAAATTTGAATGTGGTAAAATTTTAAACAAAATTTAAATGTAATTGCAGAAGGTTTTTTTATATGATAAATCATAAAAGAAAATCAAATAATTAAATTTGCAGAGGATGAGTTATGAGCATGAACACAATTACTGCATTGATCTGGACCAGATGTTGAAGGGATAAGCATCAAGATAAATGCCTTTCAATGATGTAAGAACACATCAAACATAATTTAATAAAAGTCAAATATCAATTAATTAATAGATTATGTAGAATAAATGCAATAAAATTTCATTTAAAAAACTCAACAAAATTTGACCTCGTAAAACACAATTCATAATCTGTGGAAGAATAATACTAAATATATTCTCTATTAATTATTTTTTGATTGATGGGTGAAAAAAAATAAGAGAGAAAAAAATTATTTTAAAATTTTTTTCACTGCCACAAATGGATCAGAAAATAAATAATGGGAGAATATCTAAAAAATGAAAATGACAGCTTAAACATTCCTCTTTATGAAATGAACCTCCTAAAATAGCATAAAACAAATATTAGATATAAAATGAAGTTGGGGAATGTGAAAGGATGTTGCCATTATGTAGTCATTTGGTAGACATGAAAAAGAAAAAGAAAAAGAAAAAGAAGAATGCTGTGTGCTCTTACTCCAAATATAATAAGTTAAAATTGAGGCCAATATCCCACAGTTTAGAATAATTTCATAACTTTCTATCTCTAATCTGATCTCTCCTTCATTTCATTTCCAATTGTTAAAGCTCCACAAAACTCATCTTCTACCCAAATCCGGTACTCATCATCTCCTCCATTTTTTCTTTCTTTTTTTTTATGCATCTGAACTTTTTCTTTTGTATTTTTTAGTACCCAAATTTAGGATTCTTAATATTACTCAAAATTCGAATTATTTTATTATTTTGCTCTTTTCATATAATCAGATCAAGTAGAGTCGTTTTTCTGACCGAATGAATTGCATATTTTTTTTAAATATTTATTTAATTATGATACGATTACCAAGTCTTTTATTAAATATTGAAATTTATGTTTCATTTTTTTAATATATATTGAACAAGAGATGCCGATGTGTAAGCGTGGAATAAATATGAAAAAAAAAGAAAAAAAAAAGAAATATAAAGCACAGTTGTTCATTTGTTTGTGTAACCCAAAAAAGGCTTGGGCCGCATTGACACTTTCTATTTCCATTTAGGTAGTGAGGCCCAATTTTGAGCCCATTAGTAAAAGGCCGAAAGAGAAAATGACATGAGGCTAAAATGCTTATGCTGATATGAACAGCCCGTCAAGTTTTAAAATATTTAAAAAAAATGAAAATTCATAAAATTTATTAATTATTTTTCACCTCTCATTATTTTGATTTAATAAGAGTGATGGAGTTTCCCTTTCTAGCCTGTATAATGATCCTGTAAATAATTTATATTTTAACAAATTTATAAAAATTTCTGAATATTTAGGATTATTTTCAATGTAAACTCTAATATTATTTTTTTTCCTATTAATTTGAATCCTAACATGTTCTTAAGCTTTCAATTTAAGCATTTGTCTAACTTCCATGTAATTGAAAAAAATTTTATTTGAAAAAATATTCTTCATTTATAAAATAAATTTCAATTTATACCTAAATTTATAATTATTTTATTTAAAATGTTAAAATTAAAATGAATAGGAAAAAAATTATTAAAATATAAATTAAAAGGATGATGTCATAAGTTAGAGTTTCTCTTGTAAATTTTCCTAAAATTCAATTGAGGAAACTATCGGGCGCGCACCGGTCCATTCCCGCAACCAATTATTCAGCATTTGTTCGTAAACAAGGAAAATTATATCTTTTTGTTATCGTCAATCACCGCCAAAAAGTCCAAACTCTCACCATCTCCCATTTTCCCCTCCTCCTCTTCTTTATCTCTTCATCCATCTCTCTCTCTCTCTCTCTCTCTTCCCCTGTCTCTTCACTGTTATCTCACTCTTAATATCGTTAATCCATGGCTACTCAGGGTCAGGTCATCACCTGCAAAGGTAATTGTGTCCTTGTATTCTCCTATCTTCTGCACTTATGCCTGTTTTCTGTTTATAGATTCATTAGGATTAATGAATGTGATGTACTGCTAGTTTTTTTATCTGATCATGTGATCTTCGATCTGTTTGGATGCGAATGAAATTGCGCAGCTGCTGTTGCGTGGGAGCCCAACAAGCCATTTGCTTTAGAAGATGTCCAGGTGGCTCCTCCTCAAGCTGGTGAGGTCCGAATCCAGATTCTTTTTACTGCTCTGTGCCACACTGATGCTTACACCTGGAGTGGCAAGGTAATTTTAGGCTTTGTTTTTTATTAGCAGAAGACTGTTCGGATTCGTTTGGTTTCCCTTTCTCACTCTGAAAGAAATCAAAAGGCCTTGCTTCAAAAGACTTATATTAAAATACAAAAAGAATGGTATTAGAAATGCTCACTTCGTGCGCCTTGAGAAGCTTATAAAGATGATGCAGGCCCCCGACAATAGGGCGGCTAGCTTCAAGGGCTCCGCAAAATATTATTACTCTGTATTTTTTGTTAATTTTTATTCGGTGATTATGCAATTTTGATGTCAACTCTATGATTTTAATTACCAACCGATTATTCGTAATAATTATAAGTTATTGAAAAGAGAAAATTAGAATGTACGTTCTTAAATCTTGATTCAGTAAGATATTCTGGCTGTCAATAATGTCTTGTCGAAGAATATATTAGTTTTCTGACTTTTATTATTTCTTTATTGTTTTAATTATCTATTATTTTTCTACTTTTTAGTGTTGGAGCTACTTTGCCTAACTTCATCTCCTTTATAGGATCCTGAGGGCCTCTTCCCCTGCATCCTTGGTCACGAGGCTTCTGGGTATGCCTCTCATACATATCACTCCAGATACCAAGTGGTTTCTGTGATCCTTACTTAAAAGAGTAAATATGGTGAAATTTTTGCCTCAGGATTGTAGAAAGTGTTGGTGAAGGGGTAACTGAGGTTCAGCCGGGTGATCATGTCATTCCTCTTTATCACGCAGAATGCAGAGAATGCAAGTTTTGCAAATCAGGGAAGACAAATCTTTGTGGCAAGGTTCGTACGGCTACTGGGGCTGGTGTCATGTTGAATGATCTTAAAAGTCGGTTCTCAATAAATGGAAAGCCTATCTACCATTTCATGGGGACCTCAACTTTCAGCCAGTACACAGTTTTACATGACGTTAGTGTTGCAAAGATTGATCCAAAAGCTCCTTTGGAGAAAGTTTGCCTCCTTGGTTGTGGTATTCCCACTGGTAAGAATATGCTTGTTTGATTCATTGGGGTCACACCAACACCATGCGTAATATTTCTGGCTTATAGTATACTATTGTTACCTAATATAAGAGTTTGGAATCTGATGGTGAATCTCTTCTTGGTAGGTTGGTTTCTTTATCTTTTGTGTGCTAAATCATGCTCATGGTCTAATTGATATTGTTCCATCAATTTTTCAGAAAAGCATGTACTTTTATGTTGCTGCTTCAATTATTAATTAGTGTGCCCAAACATGCTTACTTTTGGTTGAAACCTATAGGGGATCTGAATGCACGTTAAATTATATGGCTAGGATGCACATAATAATAGTTATGATAAGTGCTATGATTGAAGGGGAAGAAAAAGAATGTAATTGTAACCTCGAATACATTTCTTCTCTCCTCCCTGACTCTTATAATCCTTTTTCTATTCTAATCTTTTTCTACTAAAGTTTCTTAGTTACTGATATAAAGTAAGCAACTTGTCCAATGTTTTTGCAGAAATTCATAATATTGTTTTGTTCTATAGGTCTTGGAGCAGTTTGGAACACTGCAAAAGTAGAACCAGGATCAACCGTTGCTATTTTTGGCCTTGGGACAGTTGGCCTTGCAGTAAGTTGTAAACGTTAACATTTAGCTTTCTCTGAGTATGTATATGTATGTATATGTCAGGTTAATAAAACTAGCCTGACTACTTCTCAATTGACTGACTGTAATTTAATAGGTTGCAGAGGGAGCAAAAACAGCTGGTGCTTCACGTATAATTGGAATAGATATTGACAGCCGAAAGTTTGACAGAGGTACATTTTAGTTAATCCCTTAATTTTATTTTCTACAGCAATCAGACATGCATATGTTCAGCTTACTTCCCCCCACCAAAAAAAAAGGTTCTTAAACAAAGTTCTTTGTATCTTAAAGTTAAACTAAGTTAGTTGTGTCTTATAGATTCTTACATCTGCATGTCCATTTTATTGGGGAATGTTGCTATTGATGAATTGTCATCAAAATGAAAAATAGGGTTGCTTTACTTTGTTTCAAACTAAACTTGTCAAATCATTACCAGAAAAGAAAGAAATCATTACTGATATTGAAGTCATTAGCTTTAATAGTCTTTTCTACTCATCTGGATTCATGGTACTTTCTTGATAGAGACTTGAGTTATTTTGTGTCCATGTTTTTAGGGTATCAAATTAGTAAAACAATCCATCAGGTGGTGATATTTGTTTTGTCAACTTTTCTTTTCTTCGGTTTCTAGGCGTAAAGCCTTCCATTTCTCGAATTATTATGGTTGCATTTATGAGTAACACCTTTTTGGTTCTAAAAATCTGGGTGTACAACTTTTCCTTCTAACCAATTGCAATGGACCTTAGACTGCTGTAGTAAGTTTGTTCAGAAAGCTGGTTTTGCCTCTGCTGCATACTTTATGTGTGGAGGTCATGTACTTAGTTTGCCTTGGACTAAAAATTATGAGTTCATAATGGAACTCCATGTTCTTTTCTTCCTTTTTACTTTTGAATTTGTTGTTTTTGTGTTCTTTTATTGGTGAAGCGAGATTGGGGCAAGGGTTGGGGGTGTAAAAGATCTTGTTTATTTGTAATTTGTCATGCTTTTATTTCTTTATATTGTTTGTTCACTTGTGTAAATTGCAATGTACAGCAAAGGAATTTGGAGCCACTGAATTCATTAATCCAAAGGATCATGACAAACCAATTCAGCAGGTCATTATTGATGTCACAGATGGTGGTGTTGACTACAGTTTTGAGTGTATTGGAAATGTTTCTATAATGAGGTCTGCTTTGGAATGTTGTCATAAGGTAAGTGGTGCCTGGGTTGGTGCAAAACTTTTTCTGGATCCATGGAACACTAATATGACTAAAAAAATTTCAGGGCTGGGGGACATCTGTTATTGTGGGTGTTGCAGCATCAGGTCAGGAGATCTCCACTCGTCCTTTCCAGTTGGTGACTGGCCGTGTTTGGAAAGGAACTGCTTTTGGTGGGTTCAAGACCCGTACTCATGTGCCTTGGCTTGTTGATAAGTACATGAAAAAGGTAATTTCGTGTTATGGCAACACATATATCCATTCATTTAATCCCAACTTTGTTATCTCTTTATCAATTGACAACTATTATGTTCACAAAGTTGCTCTACTTTTTCTGCTCGTGTTGTAGGAAATTAAGGTGGATGAGTACATAACTCATAATTTGACTTTCGAGGAAATCAACAAGGGATTTGATCTGATGCATGGAGGAGATTGCCTCAGGTGTGTGCTTAGTATGCATTAAGGTTATTCATGAAGGTGTATCCATAAATGTTTAACATCTATCCTTTTCCTATTATGGCCGGTCTTATTTTGTCTAAGGCCATTACTAAGGCCGTTGTAAGTTTCTTGTGGTATTGGATACTTCAGCGCCCCTTGTTGGATAAAATAAGATAACTTCTCAAGTTGATGGATTTATAAAAGTTGATTATGCGGGTTATGATTGCTTTAACCTGTTGAAAAAATAAACCCAGCTTGTCGTTTTCTTTTGGGAAGTTTTAATTATTAGAAACTATAATAGTCATCAAAAGGCTCCGCTGAGCTCTCCACGCACAGCCTGGGGCTGGTACAACATAATGGAAGTATTTTATCAAGCAATCTCATATTTTCATCTTGATAATGATATTGATAGATACCCTACTTGGACAAGATATGCAATGTCATAATAATGACAAGTAAATTTATTTGTGCAATTTATATAATGCTGCGCTCTTAGATTCCTTGTTACATATACAAATGGGGAGCTGATGTTTCAAAGGATTCCAATTTGCAGAAGTGTCACTCTGCTAGTCTGTTTAGTCCTTGCAGGTAAAATTCGACTATGACCTACAGTATAAACTCGTGGTACTATATGTTTTAATTAGTTAATGAAAGAGGGGAAAAAGGGAGGTTCAGCTACTGATGCTTGCTTATTTGTTTTCAAATTGGTACAGCCGTAGTAAGATACTAATATGTAACAAAGTTTACTGGATTAGATCGTCCCAAAATTACACATAGATAATTCTCTATTCAGTATGATCTCACTATTAGAAATTACAAGATGATTTTTAGATGGTTACGTAAATAAACCGTTTTGTTAAAAGAAAAACATTATAGATTTGGACCTTGCTACATGTGCTGGTGCTGAGAACAATAAAATTTATTAATTAGAAGGTTATTAAAATTATTTCTAAGATAAATATTCATTGTTTTAGAGATTGCTCTGGTTTCTAGTCGGTTGATTGTTTTTTTTTTTTTTTTAACTCTAGTAGTTAGTTCAGAATTAGTTCAAGTTGTTTGGCGAGCTGAAAATTATTTATAATTAGCCGTGTTAATACGTTTTGTGAATGGATAAAAAAATAAAATTAATTATTTTTTAAATAAATATTATTTTTGTAAGTAGATCTCTATTAACAATTCCTACAAAAATCTAAAGCAACCATCGTTAGTTTTATTGGGAGTTGATAAATGATAATTATTCATCGACTACTACAATCTATAATTAATAATAAATTCATAGTGGTATTTATCTAACAATTATTATTATTTATCAATTTAGCGACTCTAATTTTATGCTAATTGATGTATTTTTTTCTATTTAGTTAATATTTAATAGAGAAAGCACACATAGACATAGTATGGTGGAAGGTCCGTTGTAACTTAAAAAAATAATATTAATTTCATAAATTTTTAATTATTTTCTAAAAATCAGAAATTAAAATTTCAAAAATGATTTATTTTAAAATAATATTATTTTGATAATGGCATAATATATATAAGTAAAAGCTAATAATTTTATTTATGTTAAATTTATTATTGATATATAATATTTCTCCTTGAAGATGATAATTTATAGTTTTTTATTAGAACTCAATTATTAATTTAATTGTTAAAAATACTAAGAAAATTATAGAAAAAACTCAAAAAATCTCAAGTATATATAAAAATGTAGATTTAGTATTAATAGATTTTTAAAAAAATGAATAAGTAATAAAATATTATAAATAAATAAATAATGAGTTTATTATCTTAGGTCGAAACAAGTTGATAGGATCTTTTTTTCGGCCCTAATTAAATCTATTTTTTAATTAAAATTGATTTATAGCTTTCATTGTTGTATGATTAAAAAAATATGCATATTACGCAAAACAAAGCTATAGTTCTTAAAAACTATAATTTTTAATTTCTGCACATTTTATTCACACATAATTAATACAACCATAACATAAATAAAAAATATATATTTAAAAATAAAATGTACTCTTAATAATTATTTTATCAGCATAGCAACATCTAGAACTAGGTAACTTTATGTCAAAATAGTTCGCATTTTTTCATTATCATTTAACATCAAATAAATGTGGAGCCATAGAAATCCAAAACAGCCAAATATGAGTTTTAGACTGTTTTCCCAACAACATTTTTCAATTTTTCTGTATAAAAATCTCCAAAACATTTGAAATATATATATATATATATATATATATATATATATATATATATATATATATATATATGATTAAAGATACATTGATACATACAGAAATGTCGTAGATTAGATAATATAAACAGAATCCTAATATCATGTAATTTTTGACAAGAAGGGATTCCGTATCTCCAGCTTTACAATAGCCTGTTATTCTTTATTAACTGTAATCAGATTCTTTGGCTGATTCTTAGAATTTTGAAATTGGAATCATCAATCTGTTTTCTATAAATATCTTTATCATCTCCTACCCAACAGCCTTATTATCACTATGGCCTCTTCCCTCTCCTGCTCCGCCGTCGACCTCCGCCCACTCTTGGACGGAGCCGCCAATGCAACCGCAGCCGCCGAGTACATCTGTGGCCGCTTTCAGGCTGTTTCTGATATGTTCACCGACACAGGCTATGCAGTTGATAACACTTACCTTCTCTTTTCCGCATACTTGGTTTTCGCCATGCAGCTTGGTTTTGCCATGCTATGTGCTGGTTCTGTAAGAGCCAAAAACACCATGAACATCATGCTCACCAACGTTCTCGACGCCGCCACCGGCGGCCTTTTCTATTATATATTCGGTTTTGCCTTTGCATTTGGGTCACCGTCAAATGGGTTCATCGGCCAACATGTGTTTGGCCTGAGTGAGTTTCCCTCCCCGTCTTTTGATTATGGGTATTTTCTGTTTCAATGGGCATTTGCTATAGCAGCAGCAGGGATCACAAGTGGATCAATAGCAGAAAGAACCCAGTTTATTGCTTATTTGGTGTATTCATCTTTCTTGACCGGTTTGGTTTATCCGATTGTATCGCATTGGTTCTGGTCTACTGATGGGTGGGCTAGCCCTGGCCGATCAGATAATAATCTGTTGTTTGGTTCTGGGGTTATTGATTTTGCTGGCTCCGGTGTGGTCCATTTGGTTGGGGCTATTGCTGGTTTCTGGGGTGCATTTATTGAAGGTCCTCGTGTCGGCCGGTTTGATCACTCCGGCCGCCCTGTAACGCTGCGTGGGCATAGTGGTACTTTGGTGGTCTTGGGTACTTTCCTTCTATGGTTTGGATGGTATGGGTTCAATCCTGGTTCTTTCATCAATATCTTGAAAACTTATGATGGAAACGGCTACGGTTCCTATTATGGGCAATGGAGTGCCATTGGTAGGACCGCCGTGACCACCACTTTAGCAGGCTGCACAGCCGCATTGACCACCCTGTTTGGGAAGAGGATGCTGATCGGTCACTGGAATGTCACCGATGTTTGCAATGGATTGCTTGGTGGGTTTGCTGCCATAACTGGCGGTTGCTCGGTTGTTGATCCTTGGGCTGCTGTTGTTTGTGGATTTGTAGCTGCTTGGGTGCTTATTGGATGCAACAAACTGGCGGAGAAACTCCACTATGACGATCCTTTGGAGGTGGCGCAGCTTCATGGAGGTTGCGGTTCGTGGGGAATTATATTCACTGCATTGTTTGCAAAGGAGAGTTATGTGAATGAGGTTTACCCCGGCCGTGCAGGGAGGCCATACGGGTTGTTGATGGGCGGCGGAGTGAGACTGTTGGCTGCTCATGTAGTGCAGATTTTGGTGATAGTAGGTTGGGTTAGTGTGAGTATGGGGACTGTGTTTCTTGTGCTGCATAAATTGAAGCTGTTGAGGATCACAGAAGAGGAAGAAATGGCAGGGATGGACTTGACTAGCCATGGTGGACTTGCTTATGAATATGCTATTGGAGATGATGGGAAAAAACAGATGACTTTTTGATGATTAATTAGCATAGGCAGAATTAATATTGTTTTCATTTGTTTTAATCATATGTTTTTTTATACTTTGATTCTTAATTACATAAAATAACATTGTTCATTTAATGCCATAAAATTCCAAAAAATGCACAAGCAAAGGGCCTCTTCTTGGAAAAAAAAAAAAGAAAGGCTAATAAGGAAATTTTGGATTAACGGAAACAAAGGCAATTTCTTTTTCTTTCTATTTTTTTGGGGTATTACGGCTAATTAATTTTGGTATTACGGCCAATTTGGATTAAGGGAAACAAAGGCAATTTCTTATTTTTGGTATTACGGCTAACCAAACGAATATTTTATAATTTTTTTTAACTATCGAAAGTAAAACACTTTCTTACAAATTTAAAAATATGGATTCAAATTGCAAATCTTTGATTAAGGGAGAATGGACCATAATCTCAAGGGAGTTTTATAATTTTTTACTATCATTTAGTGCATAGTTCAAATTAGGATTGTCATTCTATCAAAAAAAAATTAGGATTGTCATTCACATAATATATGAGAGGAAACATAATTTAGATATTGGAGTGAATTAATACCTTTTGCTACCCCTCCTTCGTCCACACCCAATAAATGTTTCAATTTAAATTGTTGGGAGAGACTGGATTGGGTAATGACATATAATAAGCTATTTAATTTGTTGATTTTCTCGGTCATAAATGGAAGCCATTAAGAGATATTTGTGTTATTGTTGAAGATATTATATTCTTTGTGGTGATGATCAAAGAATGTATTTTGTGTTAACTCAACTAGTGTACTTTCACACTTGTCAACTGGGTTATATTTTTTTTGGTGGAATTTGAAAGGTCAATGGTTAGGGTGAAAGTTTGAATAATGATTTTAATACCTACCGTTACACTCATTTTAGTGAATCTCTTTTTTTCAAAAATTAGAACAATTAAAGTTTATTACCTTTTCTCATTTGGCAATTTTCATATCTTCTTCTTATCTCAACCCAATTATAAACTAACTTGATCAACATATTTTTCAGGGCGGTACAACGGGAGAAATATGGCAAAAGAAAAAACTGAAGCGGTAAGAAGATTCAGCCATTGAGTTTTTTTAGAGTTTGAAGGCATTTCACTCCTTTAACTTCAAATGCAATTAATAACCAAAGGATGTTAAGATCCTTAGGGAAACATTTGACCCCAAATTGACTTTAATACAGATAGCGCAGAAAATGGCTGCAAGTGATTCGAGTTTTATCCAACATCATTCCGATCTCCGTTCTGGATTTCAATGCCAATCATATTCCATATATGATAGTAGATCCCATTTCTGACTTCCTCGTAAATTACAACTAAAAAGCGAATCAGTAAATGTATAAATCTTTCAAATTCTGTTCAATAGTTCAAAAAAATGCGACAGACATCAAAGAAATCCATGTGCTCTTATCATTTCAGGTATTTGATGCAACAGAGAATCTCAACATCGGGATAACCTGAACCAGCTGCTTTACACATGAGAAACTTGATTTACTTTGACAATGACAATACATACATGGTGCTAAATTGGTAGCTAGTTTACATGCATAAATCTTGCCAATGAACATCACGATTCAAGTATTCTTGGTTATTCATAGACTTCAATAACGTTCAGAACAGAACCCGGCCACACTGCTTTGGATATGGACTGCACCTTCTCATGCAGGAATTGCCTAGCTACCAGCTTTGAACTTTTTATGAAAGCTGAACTTTTTGGAAGTGATATATAAGATTGCATACATAAGAACAAAATGAGTAAACCCTTAAGGCAAATATTTCCCACAGACATGAACATTGTCAGATAACCGATGGCACACCTGGGATTCCTGGAATAGTGAACCCAGGTTCTTTCAGAACATCATTAAGTGTTCTCTTTTCATTTACTTGTACCCATATTGATGAGCCTTTGCCTAAGAATATGAGACAGAAAATTCAGGTAAATAAGCAATGGAGCCTAACAAAAATCAACCACTATTAATGCACTTTGAAACAAAATTCCAAAGACTGATGAAAAATGTACAGCATGAATTGTTAAGAAACATGATAAAAAAATCCAATCTTTTTCATGGTAGAAATTACTGATCTATAACATATACAAAACTAGTAACTGAATCATCAATGAGAGAAAGAGACGAAAAATGTAATTAGTTGCAAGTAAGCTTATGTGAAGAGCAAGAGCTCCCATCTTCAAAAGTAGTTACCATCAGCAAAATAATTGGCCATGGCTCACAAGAGATGCAAGCTGCAATTTCATTTCTTTGCAACGGATAAGTTGCCACTTTTCCATTATAAATTGTCGAAGTATGTCAATTAAAACAACATAGAAGTGGTAAATTTTTGGCATGGAAAATACAAGAAAAGGCATGCACTACCTTCCAAGTTGCTCTTCCCCTCAATTGCATTCTTCTCTTCATCTGCTTTCTCAATTAGCACCTGCAGTCCCTTCTAGTAGATAATGAAGAATTTGTGACGTGGATAGAGAAACTCGAGAATTAGCCTAATTAATCAAGAATAGAGGAGTCAGAATTGATTCAGATATACAAAATTGATGCCACCAATGAAAATACAGATGCAAGAATTGGTAGACAATGGTGTTGCCAGATATTTAGCAAGGCTGGAACTGTGAACATAAAAATCAACTTTGTTAATTTGGACTATGCTAGCACACATCATGATATTCATGATGAATCTTTGATGGAGTTGCCTCAGTATACTCAATTTAGGTCCCCACCCACCACAAAAAAAAAATCTGAAACTTTACAACTTAATAAATTCACATGAATGATCCTTATATGCTGGAAGCAAAGCGCTGTGATCACCTTCAACTGCCCACACTTTAAAACACAGAGATACGATTTGAATCTGGGCTCTTCTACTTCATTTTTATTCTAAAACTTTGTGTGTTTGTATGCATGACAGGCACAGCATATAAAACTTTATGTGTTTGTATGCCTGACAGCATATGCTTGCATATTTCTCTGTATCCCCACATAATGCATGAATGCATCCCCTACCATTCTCATCCACAAATAAAAAGACAAATGAGAACGACAGGCATTCCCTGATAACTGATTACTGATAATATCTGTAAGACAATATTCAGTAGCAGTTTTATTGCCACAGAGAAGACACTAGAAAATGGAGATTTACACATAAATTAATTTTGTGCAGATGGTTCATAAAATGTGATATACTTGTGCCACAAATAAACAAAGTTAGGATCACAGAATGCAATATGCATTGAAGCACATAATGATGAACACATGCAAACACACCCTCGAAGAAAGAGACAAGGAAGATACTTGCTCTGTATATGTTCATTAAATATTTCTTATTCTGCTTTACATTATGCATGAAACCTTACTAAACCAATTAGCTATGCTTCAGTTTCAGACAGAAATCGGGTACATTCATGACTAGATGTGTCTCCATTTTCCATTAAACAAGAATTTGGAAACAATCCAACAGGCCACATTTCAATATTTATGCCAAGGCTATGTAACATAGCACCACGGTAAAAATAGAGGGCAGAGTCAACTAGTTTCTTTATAATGACCAACGCTAGCATAAGAAATTTCAAAAAATACTTCCTCATGGGAAGAAAAAAAAAAGACAACCATTTAACTGTTTATAACTTAAGGTAATGATTATTGTAAAAAATTTACGTAAATTCCATGGTCAAACACGTAATTATATAAGTTATGATTGTCAGAAATTACCACCTTCTTTACAGTACAATATTCATATTCCACAATTTCCCAACATGATTCAAAGTAAATGCTTTTTATTAAATTTTATAAATTGGATATGTTTAAGCATTTACTAACTAAAGAAAGAAAAAGACTCAAAACCTTACCTCATAGTAGACTTGAATAGCTTCACAAGTATAATTGTTTTCCTTGTCCCATGGCAATGATGGGGAACTTTCCAAAAACAAGTTTGCAAGCTAAGGAGATCGTATATGCACACACACACATGCACAATAAATCTAAGGCCATGCACATTGAATGACAAATTAATTTTAAAACAGGAATTAAGTTTTGAAAATAACTACACAGAGAAAAATGAACATCGTATCAAGATGAGCCGAAAACATGTGTGTTTCACTGGAGTCTTCAATAAAGTCACTGGACATAACTTCAGGATATAGAATCAGAACTTGCCAGTGAAGAATTTCATTTTTATCTAATACTGGTTTCCTTACTCCAATAAGTTCTCGAAACATTGCCTTCCCAATCTTCAAGCCTCTATCTTCAAATGCGGAAAGAAGGTCCTGAACATTTCCAACAAGGATAAGGTGTGAACCTCTAAATTGCTACTAAGTAAATATTTGTTGCCACACAGCAAGTATCAAATTCAAATCTTAGCATCTGAGACAGCCTCAGAAACTTCAGCCTCATGCCTATCTTGTTCCATCTTCAGTGAATTTATCTGGCTAACAAATTTTTTAAGTTCTTCATTATTTGGATCTTGCTCTAGTCCATTTTTGCTATTAGATTTTGCCTCTGTCAACAAATTCAATGATAATGATGCTTTGGAAGCTCAGTATAGTACCTGCTTAAACCAATAGATATACAAGAAACTGAAAGAACATGAGATTTTAATTACAATATGTAGCATAGCTAACACGAACATGAACAAAAGGACTACCTTGACATTAGTAGGAGGCAGCTTAATTGCCTCCTCAGCATCTGTAAGAGCACGTCTATAATTTCTTAGCAATATATTTACATGAGCTCTATTTGAATAAAGAATTGAATTCTCAAGAGTCACTTAGAACTTTTTGATTTATTGCACTAGTATAACAATTAATAGCATCAGAATAATGCTTTTTTCCCATCTTCACATATTCGTTACCTTCCTCGTGCAAGATATCTTAGAGAAGGAAAAAAAAAAAAAGGGGACATAGAACTGAGGAGGAATACAATAGTCATTTAGCAAACATGGTAATTTTAATTCTTTGAGAATTGGATAAAAGCCGCTACCTTTTTTCTTTTCCCATCCAAACAACGAACATCTCAAGAAAATCCATTGAGGATATAAAAGCACTGTATTGACCAACGGACACTATCTTGATTCAAAATTTGATAAAAGCAAAAAACTTGCTTTCGGGATCAAATGGCTTACTTGAAGTAACAAACTAAAGATCAATCAGACCATTTTTTTTTTCCTTCCGGATGATAAACTTCAATATAAAATGAGTGCGATTTCGCATTATTATTCTGCTCTTTTAATTTGTAATCAAACTTGAAATACAAAAATGGCTGATTCACTTGCTACATTCAGCTAAAGAACTCAAAAACCAGAATTATTGATTGCCCAGAAAAATTTGAAAAGAGATGATTTGAACAGAGGATACAAGTCCAAATAAGAGAGAACAGAGGAAGACCTTAAGTTCGAGGGCAGCAGATTATTTAATGGCGGTGATAGCTTCAAGGTCAGCAATCTTGCTTTCCGTTTTGGGTTCAAAATCTGACTCATTCATCTCTTTGTTCTACTTCGTTATTTTGCCAGACACCAAAACAAAAGCAGCAGAAGAGGAAGTTACTCGAATCCACAGATAACAAGAATCAGTGTGTCTTTTCAAGTAAATGTCGTGATTAAGAAATTAATCAAATAATTTCAATACTTAAAATATTAATTAAATAATATTTGTCCTCTGAAAAATTAATTTTGATCTATTTGAATTGAACATACTATTATAATTTTACTCGGAATTGATATAAATAAATATATATATATATATATATATTTCCATCAGCATAATACTTACGCGATTTGGGCTCGATTTAAAGGCCCAAAAGGATCACGAGGCCCATGTTTATCACGAAATGTCTTGAACCAAAACACACTCTTCGACCAAAAAAAAAAAAAACCCTAGCCGCCTCATCTTTCCTTTATCTGTGTTCTGTTCTCAAAACCCTAAAAAGCTTCAAGATCCGATTTGACGGCTATTTGTTTGACCGGTAAGCCACTTCGCTAGTCGCATCAATTTCCATCGTTGATCCTTGTTGGGTGGGAAAAATGTCTACGGGCTCTGGACTTGAGTCTCTGGTTGATCAAACGATTTCAGTGATCACGAATGATGGGCGCAATATAGTGGGAATCCTGAAAGGGTTTGACCAGGCCACGAATGTTATACTTGATGAATCTCACGAACGTGTGTACTCTACCAAGGAAGGTGTTCAACAGCTTGTTCTGGGTCTCTACATTATAAGGGGTGACAACATCAGCATTGTCGGAGAACTCGATGAAGAACTTGATTCTCATCTTGATTTGTCAAACTTAAGAGCTCATCCTCTCAAGCCTGTCATCCATTGATCAAAACGTCTCGCTTACTGTATTTTTTTTCCATTTTTGTTTTATCTGTAATAGACCTAGTTTAATACAATCAGAATTTATTGTTATTGTCGTCCAAACTATTCCAAATCTCCTGAAATTTAATTTTGTATTTTTGAGCTTGTTTGTAGTGATGGAAATGGGAATGAAAGAAAAGAAATTTAGAATACTGAGGAGTCTAATTTTCCAGAATAAAAATCTTGAAATCCCATGAGCCAAAGTGTGATGATACGGCTGAGGGGATTTCAGAAATTAATCAACCCAAAAGAAATTAGAAATTGGAAAAAAAAAATTATTACTTTAGCGGACTGTATTTGTTTGACAAGAAAATTGTATGGATTATCCACCGATTCTGCAACCCAAATGTGACAGTAAGGATCATCACACTAAAACAGAACCACTACAAGTCCTGATTTGAACAGAGTCGAAGTGGGATTTTTGAATAGGTGAAAATTAGGAGCAGCTTCTTTTATGTTTAACAAATTTAGAAGAGGCACGTTTTGACAAGTGTACAGATTTGTATTTATAACGATTCGTGATTCAGAAATTCAGCTGGGGCAGAGTTGGGAACCAAGCGCAACATAATGACATGATTGCATATTGGATTACACAATTAATATAATTATAAAGCCAACCTCTTTACAAAACAATTCATTGCATAGACAATTTGTACATTCGTAGATTGGAAAGACAGTTGACTAACCAAGCTCTTCTTTTAGTTTAAATTTGTCTGTTTGCAAAAAGCCGCACCATCAACCAGCTTTTACCCTATTAAACAAGCACAATTAGTAACTATAGAGCTACACTTGCGCCAGACTATTCCAAGAAGTTTCAAAATCAAAGCAAAGCATACTTGTATCAAATGCGGTGGGTTCAGGATTAAAGACATTCAGATCAGCAGGCACACAACCTTCTGATGCTACCACATCAGATTGACCCAACAACCAGCTCTCAAAGTCATGGTCCTTGTGGTGGAGTTCAGTGCTTCCAGCCAATTGGGAAGTAAACTGATCACCATTTGTGGGCTCGTTGTTGCACACTGTTGCAGCAACGTTGATATTTTCTGCTGAAGTTTGGTCATTGCTTTGACCCAAGTTGTTAATCCAATCAAACTTAAAATCAGGAAAACCTGAATCCACAGCATTTTGACTTTGATTCCCAAATTGATAAATGTTTTGGTCATCATTTGACTGAGTCACAGGCTGACTGTAGACTTCAAGTCCCGGAACAACTGTGTTTTCACTGAGACTGCCCGTGTTGGGCATGGAGGGGCTTGGATAAATATGCGGGTCTGTGTTGGGTAAAACATCCACCCAGCCAGCAGAATTTCTAGTGTTTGCTGCTGCTACTGAAATAGTATTCCTAACATAATGTGATACAGGAGGGCAGTTCATGTTGTTTGGGGAGCCACACACTAATTGATTCATTGCCACCGAATTCCTGACAATTCCTGGCCTTTTGAACATTGTATTACAAGGGGCAAATTGTTGGCCTCTATTTTGTAGAATGGCATTACTACGCACTCCTGTTGATTGCTGTGAAACAGAGTGAGGCATAAATCCATTTCTGACCTGCATACATACTGGTCGTCGGTTTCTACTCTGTCTTATGATATTTGGAATGTTCAACCTGGCAGAGGAGCAAGCTCGAATGGTTGTTGGCCTAAGGACCTGATTCTGTGTTTTATTAGGTACCAATTGTATATCAAGAGCTGCAATTTGATTAAGTTTAGGCACTGCTACGGAAAGATGAACTTCAGGAATTTTTGGAACTGATAATGAGGCAATTTTCTTCAACCTGAAACTTTCCTGCCGTTGACTTTTCCATGTCTCTTGTTTATCAGTGGCATGACAATGATCAATGGTGGAGAAACCAGTACCCCAGTGTGCACATGGTGCAAGAGAGTCACAGACATAACAGTGGCACTGCATTTCAATAAGCATGCAAATTAGAGAAGCACAATGTGAACTATTAAACTATAGCAAGAGCTATTAATGTGAACTATTAAACTAAAGCAAGAGCTGTATCTTCTAGGGAAGAGGCATTACCAAGTCACAGTGTCTTTCATGTGGGGTTGAACTGAAAGGAAATTTAGCACAAAGATGACGTGGATGGGGATAGTCTCTACACGCAATCTGCAATGAAAATAAAATTAAAACAAGTATCAGAAACATAACAACTTCAACTCCAAGCATCAGATGAAAAAAAAAAAAGAAAAAAAAAGAAGAACAAGAGAACAAGAGCAAGGGAAATATAATCCAATGCTCCAAAAATATCCTCAAGCAATAGAATCTGTGGTGTGCCAATAATATCATTCCCAAAGGCACTGCTGATATCAAATATCTGGAACAATAGCTAAGTAAGACCACTGATCAAGCTTCAGCCGAATAATCACTTTGTTCTAAGGTGTTAGCAGGTCTATTTCTGGTTGATTTTACACCACCTTTAAAAAACTTGGATAAGCTTGTGAATGCACATCAACCCAGTAGTCTCCAGGTTGACAGATTTGGACAGTGGACAGCCAAAAATAAATGACATTAATCTAAGATCATTTTTATCCTCTTAAATGAAAATTCTGCACATGTATTTATTGAAAAAGATTTTCCATCTTGCCATTGCATCTTCTTCGTGTTCATGATTGTTACCCATACCTTCCAGATATAGGCACAAACAGCAATTCATCCTAAATCTTCTCATCTGTTCCCCAGGAAAAGGAAATTTATTTGCATGCAGTGACAGGAGTTGCCAGCCCCAGGTCAGAATAACTCACCAGCTCAACCTTTCTCCACATTCCAAGTTCCAATCACCAGGCATATGCCAACAGGAGAAGCAGGTGTTTCTTAAATCTCTTTTGATTTTTTTTTTTAAAAAAAAAGCTAAATATCTAATATAACAACGAGCAAATAAATTCCCCACTTCTTCATTGGACAACAATAAACTTTCAGTTAGTCATCCAATAACAATAAGAGTTCCATCTACCCAAGTTTGATTGTCTAAGGAAGTATACCTAAACCAAATTGCCAGAACAACCATCCCATAATGTCGCACTTCAAAGGTAATTGGTTATTCCAGTGCAAACACCATACCATATACTGATATCATCGCAAAAATTCTGCCCGTTCATGAGAGCTGGATCTAAAAAGTGCTTAGCATGCCAAGGGAAATTGGATGTTATAGCCAAATATCATCATTGATATCTGGATCCAGCACATAAGGACACAAATTAATGGTGCATACAACAAAAAGCAACAGGAAATGTTAAAAAAAATTACAATAACCCGAAACACAGCCATAAGATAAAGAAACAACATGCTTATTCCCATGCTTTTGTCGCTTAAAGTGAGGAAATGGAAGGGACCTATAATTTGACCGAGGTCTTTCCTCATTTCCAGATATAATAAATCGGTTTTCTTTCCACTAGAAAATACCCACAAATAGCTCCTCCAAGAGCTCAAAAACTTTCCAGCAATTCACTTTATAGGCAACCAGTTATAACAAGATTCAATTAATAGTTATAGCAAACCAAAAGTATACACACCTGTCCCTTTTGTCCAACAACAAGCACATCATCGCCATCGTCGGCCGCACCACCAGCAATATCCACAAGCTTATCTGGGTCGCCATCCAAAACCACACAATCATCATCGTCAATATCTTTCACCGTTTTGGATGACTTGGACTTTGACTTAGGCTTAGACGGGACATACTCGCCGACGACAACAACATCATCGGTGTCGGCCTTTTCTCTATCGACGGTCTCGAGGAGTTCAGTCAACCACTCATGGTCATCATCGCCAGTTCTCAGCTCATCAAAGGCCGGCTCCTCATCGGAACTGATATCAAAAATCACGGGATTCGAGTCCATGAAAAGTATCGAAACTGTCCAACAAAGCTGCGCTTTATCATGCGGGTATCTACTCGGCTGATGGATAATCCCCTTATAGTTGAAGACTTGCGCAGAAACTGTAAAACCCCAAAAGGATATTTTAGGGTTTGAACCGTTGAAATTAGGGATGCAGAAAAAAGAAAAAAAAATACAATTATTTGGCAGAAATTGAAGAAATTCCCGGGAAATTTTTATAGAACGAGAAAATAAATAAAAAAACACTATGATTTGCGGAATTTAGAGGCTGCGCCGCTGCTGATAAGAGGAAAGAAGTCAGGTTTCGAATTATAAGATAAATTACGAATGATAAAGAAAAATAGAAGAAGGGAGAGAGAAAATGAGAATGCGGAGAAGAGAGACTGATGAGCGAGCGGCTGAGTGAGAATACTGAGCATATTAAAAGACCGCACTGGGTCGGTTAAGAAAAAAACAGCCAGAAAATCGATTTGAAATTAAATAAAAGTAATTAAAAACTTTAGTCGAAATTATTATTTTATATTTTTTAGGTTTTTTTATTTTTGATTAACCGATATGAATATTACTTAAATTTTTTTATGATTTTTCTCTTTCAAATTTTTATAAAAAATTTTATTTCACTTTCTAAATTTTTTTATTTGAATAATATTTTAATTTTATATATTATTTACGAATAAAATTGATATATATATATATATTGAAAAATTTTATTTTATCTTGTACTTCTAGTTAAAATCTTTTTGGTGTAAATAATTGATTGTGTTTGTCATATCGAATAATTGTGTAATTTACTCTATTTTGTGTTTTGAATTAAACCGTTAAAACCGAATTCAATGGATTGATTAGCCTGTTATGCTGAAACGGAACTCCTCCATTTCAATTTTTATTGTTCACCTTTTTTTAGATATAATTAATTTCTTAATATTTTGACATATTTCTATTTGATTTTTTTTATGAACAAATGTGAATTATTAATTTATTAAAATTTTTATATCAATAATCAATTGAGAAATTATATGAGAAATATATAAATAAAAAAATAAAACTTAAAATATAATTAAGGGTGAATGAACTCTATAATTCTATCTCACCACTTAGATAACTGTATTTATTTTTGAAGTGGCTGTGTTTACATTGATACATCAATTTAAGCGCAACATGGATGGATCGCTTAATAAGCTGGTTCTGTTGAGAAAAGTTGACATATTTGCCAACGTGGTCTTGACTCTGTTTTCATTATCCCTTCACCTAAAATTCAAGAATTCCTCTAAACTATTGCTGTAAATAATATGAGTTTCATTATAGATAGAACCTTTTACTTAAATTATGGCATCTCCTATTTTGCAAATTTCCTTTTACCTTTAGCCTATATTTTGTCATTGTTCATTTGCTGCTGTCTTTATTTATAAGCTTTAATTTTCAGTTTTAGGCCTATTTGGGATTATTTCGTGGGTATTTACTAGTTCTTACCATTTCGGTTTGGGTAAAAATATAGCATTCAGCTGAATCATTGTTATCTTGAATGCTTATTTGATAGGGTCCTGACTATTAAAATGCTTATGGATAGCAATCCCTCATCGTGTTTTTTAGTGAAATTGCAAAACTTTCCGTTCTATAAATCGGATTCAACAAACAGGTTCGAGGTGGGGCATTAGTTAAACTTGTTTTTCCAATAGGTTGGCTTTAAAGGGCTTCGTCCCAAGCCTTAATAGTTTTTGAACCATCCAATACTGAGATAGTGGACAACACGCAATTTCCCAAATCACAAAAGTTTGTCACGGTTGATGAGGTAAGTCAACTCAAGATTATTGGCTTGGTGGTCATATGAAAAGCAATGGGGGAATGACACGATCATTTAGTATTCAACTTAATTCAACTAAACATAACAACTCATTCTGACATTTTTACCTAAAAAAAAAATTCATTCTGATATTTTTACTTAAAAAATAACTCATTTCAAAATTATATTTTTGTATATTCAAATTCTATTTTCATTTAAAAAATAAAAAAAATTCAATCTAACGTTTTTACCCAAAAAAATAACTCATAATGGAAAAAGAACTCATTCTGACATTTTTACTAAAAAAATAACTCATTTCAAAACTACTTTTTTATGAATTCTAATCTATTTAAACGTTTTTCTATTAAAAAAATAGTAAAATTGAAAAATAAAATAAAGTAAAAAATAAAATAAAAATAAAGTGAGTAAAAATGACTTTTTTTTTTAATTTATAAAACGTAATTTCCTCAAAAGGCAATCCCAATGTGGGTTGGGCTTATTTGAAGAAAATGAAAGTACTGGGCAAGTGTGTGAATATAGATGGGCTGTGCATTTTGGTCCATGTTGCATTATTCTTCTTCCTTCCTATTTGTGAAATAAAATAAAACACAAGTTTTTTCCACATTGAATTACTAATGAATACAGAAAATATTCATTAATTATAATTTATATATTCATTATTTTCAATTTAAAAATTCATCATTTTCAACTTATAGGTTAATCAGTTAGAATTTACAGACTTAATGATTTGAATTTAGAGATTCATTATTGTGAACTTACAAATTCATTATTTAAAAGATACAAATTCATCTTTTACAAGATACAGATTCATCATTTAAAATTAATAGATTCATTATCTATAACTTATAAATTCATTATTTAGTGTTACAGATTTATAACTTATAGGTTATCATTTAGTTTTAACAAAAATGAACTTTGTGTTTCCAAATGACAAATCCATAAATTTCAAATAATGAACTTGTAGCTACTAAATGATGAAACTGCAAGATATAAGCGATAAACCTAATGATAAATTTGCAAATTATACATAATGAATCTGCAAATTATAAGCGATAAAATTATAAATTATAAATATTAAATTTACAAATTTTAAATGATAAACATGTATGTTTTTATCAAATTCATCATTTTCAACTTCTAACAATTCAATTTTCTTTTTCTATGAAGTTTAAATATTTTCATTTTTAAACATTTTCATCAACAAATAAAAAAAATAATAGTTTTTTTATCTCAAACAATAATAATAATAACTAAAATATTCAAAAATACTAAAAATAAAAATAAATATGCAAATTAAAAAAAATTATCTCTAAAAATACTTTTGCAATAAAGAAATATTTTTTTTTTATCTTTTTAAAAAGAAGGAAAAGATGATAATGATGATAAATAATAATACAATAACTGGATAATAAAAATACGCTACATTAAAAATAAAAATACATACAAATTATTTAACTAAAAGAACAACATAATGTTGTTTTGAAATCAGAACTACGACCTAAAATTACAAGTTTATGATATAATTTGCGTATATAAATTATTTTTATTGGAAATAACCAAATAGATCTATATGTTAACGGATCCAACCAAGAATATTATAGGTCATAAATAATAAATGTTATATAATTGCAACAGTATCCATTTCCATATGCATGAGCTCTCTTGCATATTTAAGACTTAATATGTAATAAGTAGCTCTATGTACTTGCAAACAGAAAAAAAAAAAAATCATACCATTCTTCTAATTTTAATCGAATTGGGTAACATATGAACTTGTTTATATTTTGACATTTTGATTATTGAAGAACCTAAGATGGGTAAATATTATCATTTGAAGAAACCAAACACAGTTTAAAATAAGGAAAAAAAATTATGTGCCCTTACAAATTATAATATAATTAATGTAATACTCTCTCGTGGAATTAAAACTTGAAATATGTTAATGCAAATCTCAAGTTCTTAGCCTTGGCGTATCCCTTTTGGAGATTTCTTTTAGCATATTTATATCTCATATTGTAGATATTTTGGAGAGTAACAATGCACTACCTAACTGCCCTTATAGTGCGAGACAGCCTCACTTTTTTAAAAACAGAACTTCAGAATATTTTTAGTATCTCATTCGAACATTGCTGCTCCTTGGTGTGGTCCTAAAACAAATTAGTGAACAAATCCAAATTGCACAATACAAAAATTCCCAAGTGGTCCATGGCAAATTGGCAAGTATATATATATATATATACCTAATGTAATTTCAAATAATTGATGGATGGATGGTTTGGCTGGTAGGCAGAGGAGGACCCATATCAAACAATATGGAGAAACTAATTGAATTTGGTATTTTATGTAATGTTTTTATACTTATTGGTCGACTCTCTTTCTAATTTCAGTTGAGGTAGACCAACATTCGCTATTTGGTTTCCCATTGAAAATGTGAGAAAGATATCATTGGATTGGTGTATCCTCCTAAGGTTTTGGTTAATGTTTGCACAACTTAGATGCAAAAGGTAGGCAAATACCCAAGTACCCAATTGGTTTGCTCTATCTGCCAAGTCTTCTCATACGCAATTCCATATCCAGTAATTAACACAAAAACCCATAAATTATTTTTAACAAATGCACCACGTTACTTTTAATTGCACCAATAATTACACTCAGATAATAGAAGCTCGAAATTATTTGAAACAAAAGATTTTTTTTAATTTTTAAAGAGTCAATCAAAATTCAGAACATGAGAAATCACTAAATAATTCAGTGAATTAAAAATTTTAAGAGCATAATTGATATCATAAATTTTGAAATAAAAATGAGATTCTCATTCTAAATTTAAATTTTATAATTAAAACATTTGAATGATTTTGATTCATATACAATAATTCATAATATCTTAAATTTATTGATATTTTAAAATTTTTCTATATTTTTAAATAAAATATTTAATATTTCTAAAAATATTCTCAATAAAATTAAACCGAACATAAAAATTATACATTCATAAAAGATTAATTGATAACAATTTTTTTTGTAATATATTTTAGAATCTTAATTTTTAAAAAAATAAAAGACTGAATCTTAATTAACAAATTAAACTTATCAACTGCCTGCCAAGCAATAACTATCCCTTGCCTAACGCCTATAAAGAAATTTGGCTGCACAAATGGTTGTGCCTTCACCAACAAACCTTGCCCACACATCCCTCCCTCACTTCATATATATTTTTAAGAATAAAGTTTATAGAAATATTAGCATTGATTAGAAATTAAACTTTATAATTACCTTTCTGCCGGCAATTCCATGATAATCCTACAGAAGATTCTTGCCGTGCTCACTGACCAAATTCTACCTTTTAGAAACTCTGTAATTGACTTCTACTATTTTATAAATACTCTTCATTTTTTTACTACTTTTTAGCATTTATTTTTCTCATCGGTTGATGAGAAAAAATTATTTTTTTATTTTTTCAATTTTTATCAATTAATTAAAAAATAAATGTTAAAAAATATCCAAAATAAATTTGATTTGAGAACAAATTATAGAAAATTTTCTAAAATTTAATAAATTACAATTAAAAATAAAAATTCAAAAAATAACAATTTACTTTTTATCATTGGATAAAAATATTGTTTGAGATAACAATTAGGAAAATCGTGACTTCAATGTATTTATTACTTTACAGTTACAATTATTGGTAATCAATATAAAATCTTAAATTCTTATAAAATATTATTAGACTATATATAAAATTCTAAAAAATTCACATAAAAATATTTTAAATATAAAAAAATTATATAATATATTACATTGCAATATTTGGAATTCATATAGTATCACATGAGTAAATATTATCTCAAATAACATGAGGTAAATTTTTATTTTTTTAAAATTTTATTTCTAGCTATAATTTGTTCAAATATCAGAAGAATTTTTTGTAATTTTTTCTTGATTTTATAATTATGATTTTTCCTTTTCTTAAAAAAATGAATTGCTGCTTTAATTTGATTTAATTGTGAATTACAATTACGGATATATTTAGTTTAAAATTAAGCGAATATTGCACTTAATTATTGTTAATATGAAGTGAAATTCATATATTTTTTTATTAAATTATTAATTTGTTATATGATAAAATAAAAATGTATTTCGAACAAAATATTTGATTTCTATAAGCAATATATATATATATATATATATATATATATATATATATATCAATGCAAAATCTGCTCTCTTGATTATAAAGTTAGTCACAAAAAAAAAAAAAAAAAGTCTATGAGTCCGAGAATAATTTTAAAAATAGGAAAAATAAAAAAAGAAATTTTAGTTTTCGAGAAAAAGGGACGGCAATAAGCACGTGGCATGTGCGATGTTTCCCGCGAATCATGGTTCACGGACTCTTTCTTCCCTCTGGGCGCTGCTACTTGTGGGAGCGTTTAGTCCACGTTTGTTCGTTTCGTTGCCATATCCAAACGGTTTGGTTTAGCTAAGTAGCTAACCGATAACTGAGAGCTGGGAGTGATAGTTTGCAGTCGATAATTGATGACTGTTAATGAATTAATGTTTATTATTTAGTAAAAATAATTGAATTATTATTATTATAATATAAAATTGTTAATAAATATACTATTTATTTAATTAAAGATAAATATTTTTATAATAGATAAATAAATAAATATTATATATTATTTATTTAATGTAATTAATCATAATAATAAATAAAATTCAAACAAATATAATATAAGAGTACTTAAATAAAAAATAGTTCAAATTTTATTTTTTTATATAAAGATAATTTAGTATTAGAATAATTTAATTTTTATATTTAAAAAAATTCTAACTATTCTAAAAATTTTCAATTAAACTGTTAGAACTACAAATACTTATCAAATGTTGTTTGGAAAAAACTTATCAAACATTTATGTATCAACCTAAAAAAAGCTTACCAAATACTTAAAAATTATCTATTAGACAAGAAAAAACTATTAGTTGCTTCAAATAGTTGAACTAAACACCCATAAATCAAACTCCAATAATGAACAATTGTATTTTAATTTTATATCTATATTTAATAATAATCTTAAATACAAATATTTTTGTATGAATATATTCAAAAATATAAAAATATGATTAGATTAGTGTAATTATGAATGTAAAATAACGTAAAAAGTTAAATTTCCATATTTAAAAAATAATATCCATTAGAATTTAGCGTGATTATTTATTTCTAAAATTATATAGAAATGTATTAAGTTTGAGTCCTTTTTTATTCAAGTGAAATTTGTAATTTTTCTAGTTAAGATTGTAACGGATATAAATTTATTTTATGTAATTTTTTATTTTTATTTAGTTTTTGACAACATAAATAAATGAAGAATCTTAGCAATTCAATTCTAAAATATAATGTTATTTTTTATTTACTATTTTTATATTGAAACATAAACTTTAACATTAATAAGAGCTCAACTCTTACATTTTTAAACTATATTCTAACATCTAATATTCTTAATTAACTCACTATGCTATTTATGAAATTGACATGGTATAATATGCATAAATATTTAAATTAAATTAAATTGTCAAAATATCAAGTATATTATCAACTTGAAATAAAAAAATTCAAATTTATAACTCTATAGTTCCATATATAAATATAATAAAATTGTAAAAATGTATAATAAATTTATGCTATAAACTTTAAGTCTTAACACGTTTGATGCGGATTTTTGTGAGATATCATTTTTCAAAATTTCTTATTTGAACATTTAAAATAAATAAAAATTAGAAAATATCTCTTAACTAGATTTGTTGTTGAGTTTGAACCCCTCAATTTAGTTCAAATACTAAAATATGAATAAATAAATATTTTTAATTTAGATCAAATTGGAATCAAATTTTGAGAGAATTCAATATTAAGCGATATTAATTTTAAATTTTTTTTATATGACTTGACTTATTTCATGTTTAATATTTGAAATAAAATTAGATTGTGATATGAAAATCTCAAGATGGAACGGACAAATTGAGTTGAAGACTCCAATGACTTGTAATTGTACTCTCAAGTCACTTCAATGCTATTGACCAAAATTGATTTTGTATTTGAAATTTTATCAAAATCCTCATCCGTATAACGCGTGCATGAAACGCTTTATAGGACGAAAGTGAAAGGTTGAATTCTTATGATATTACACGTGGCCTAAACATAAAAATCCAATGGTTAATGTTTTAAGAACACAATAGCAGTTCCTAACATGCATATATAGCGGTTTATTTTAAGGTGGGAAGGAAATGCGGTCTTTTCATGCACGCGACACGTTGAACTTAAAAGTCAAAACCACTTTATCGTTAGTGGAAGTTATTACCCAACTAATTATTTATTATGATCCCTCTGTTTTTTACTAATTATCGTAAAGCCCTTTTCTTTTTTCTTTTTTGGAAAAATAACTTTTAGGTGTATATTACTTTGACGATTTTTGTCAATTTTATTGCCATTTACTTATCAACAATGCTATACTACATGCATACTTATAAATATGAATGCATCGTAATCATCCGATCATATATATAATTCACTTGATCCAATGGATCCTAATTTTATAGATGGATCAAAATTTGTTAAAATTAGTTGATAATCTAGTTATTTATTATGATCCATCTGTTTTTTACTAATTATTGCAAAACCATTTTCTTTTTTCTTTTTTGGAAAAATAACTTTTAGGTGTATATTCCTTTGACGATTTTTGTCAATTTTATTGCTATTTACTTATCAACAATGCTATACTACATGCATACTTATAAATATGAATGCATCGTAATCATCTGATTATATATATAATTCACTTGATCCAATGGCTACGACCCTAATAGATGGATGAAAATGTAGTAAAATTAGTTGATAATATAATAGCAGAAAATTTATCTAATTCAATTAAAAATATTTAGTAAAATCAATTGAAAAGTTAGTTAAAAATGTAAAATGATGTAAAAGAATATATTTATATTATTCAAAAAATTATATAAAATTTATTTAAATATATAATACATATGCATATTAAATAATATAAAAATTATGTTAATATCTCATTCTAATATAATAAATATGTCTATTTTTATCATATAATATTTATTATTATTATTATATACTAAATAATTAAATTATTATTATAAAATGATAAAAAATAAAAGTAAAAAAAGAAAGAAAAATCATCATTTCTAACTTATAAAAAAAAAATTAATTCTACTAACTTTTTATTTTGAAGATTATAATCTAACTTTTTTCTTTCAAATAAGCTAATTTACTTTGTTGATTATATTATAATATAATTTGGTATTAACAAAAATTATTGAAGTAAGATTTTGATTTGTTTTATATTATGACACAATAACCTTAATTATAATTCAATAAATACATAATCAGTTAGAATTATGAGGTAAATGGTAAACCTATGATTTTGTTAATTGGAAACAAATTATTTTATGCAACTATGATTTGAATCATAAAATTTTGATTAAAAAAAAACATTTCACTCTATTTTCTGAGATTTAGATGAATTATTTGAAGAAAAAAACCGAAATTTCATGAAATTAATATTATAATTATTGCTAATCTTCAATTTTTGGTCTGAAGCAAGAGAAAAGACTGTTTTTTTGGACAAAGAAAAATGAAACTGAGTTGTCTTTTCCTATTCTCCTGTTAAAAAACCATAGTTTGCTCAAAGACAACATCTGTTTCTCTTATGTGTAAGCCTCTTCTCCATTCTTGCTCAACTCTTTTCTATTTTTAGCAACTATCTCTCTTTCTCCCTGCTCAACCGAATCAAACAATAACCTGAAAAACCAAAAGAGAAAAAGAAGGTATGCATATCATTGCCAAAATTTTGCACATTTTACTTATCACTTTCTGGTATTTAATTCCTCCATGCATTTTCTTTCTCCTTTAATTAAAAAAAGTATGTGGCAATCATCTTTGAGTTTGGTTTTTATTCTCCCATTTTCAATGATAGAGAGACATTGAATTAGTTATGTTCTTGATTTGGCACTTTACTCTCTGCAATTAATGTTTTTCCTTTTTGGGTTGCAAACAGGTGTTCTTGTAGATATTTAAGAGCTCATATCACATTCAGATTTTGAATTTTCTGCAATAAAGGGATTATCTTTTTGGTTCCAATTGTTTATTGAATATCTTAGTGATTCAAAATTCAATGCTTCATAGGATTTGAGGATCAAGAACGGTTATTGGAGAGAACCTGTTTCATATCTGGTGTTATTCATGTTGGGGTTTAAAAAAAACATGAAATAATATCTGTGCTGATTCTGTGAATAGTGTGAACTTATGATTCTGGGGTGGAGCTTTTGTCGTCCAAAATTAATGGAGGATTGGAATTTTAATGGTTTGAAATGCTGAAATTGACACAATGAGCTAAGTGTTTTTAAAGATGGACACAAAGGAAGATGCTGAATCGCAAGAGGATCGGGCATGTGATGAACGGCCACCATCCCCATATGTTGTGTTACAGCAGATATCTGAGGAGGCATTTAAATTGGCTGGTGAGGCATTTCATAATGCCTATGTAGGTAATCAAACTCTTCAGCCAGTGCCTCCCGCGCATAGGCGTAGTCAGAGTGAAATTTTGACCCCAGGGCATAAGCGTAGCAGTAGTTTTCAAAAACTGAAAACTCAGATGCAAAAGGCCTGGCGATGGGGTGGCAATTCAAAGGAACAGGAGTACTGCTTCAATCCTGAGGTCTTGGCAAACCAGAAACGTCTGTGGTATCAGCTTCATTCCAAAACTCCGGTATTTTATCTTTTTTTTTTTCAGTGCAAGACTTCAGTTGTGCCCTTAATTTTGTAGTGATATGCTGGCCATTTGCACTTTTGTTTGGAATTCACTGTTAAGTTGTCAAATTACTTAAATGTGCATGATGCTAGAAGTGAATGCATAACCTTAAATTATGGTTTGCAACAAAAGCAAATAAGTAATACATCAGAGTATTTGAAGTTGAGATAGAGATATAAATTTTTCTTATTTTAGCGGAGAAGGATGATTTGTGGTTCGGTCTACGTTAGTTTCTTTTTAATAAGTGATGCAATGTGACTTTTATGGTATGAGCTTCTCTTGCTCCTTCTTGATTTAATCGGTGGAACTCTGTGATGGTTGATTGAAAGATAGTAGTGCCTTGTGCTTGTTGTAGTCTTCTTTTCCTCAACTTGTGAGTTGATTGGCTTAATTCTTGGAAGTTGTAACATCCTAACCAATGAATTACAGTAAAGATAATTAGAGGAACGTGATATTATTAGCTAATTATATGATCGTTAGTACCATCGAGGTGCAGATTATGTGATTGTGAAAAATGATGATTAGTAGTTTGTTCTTTGTTTTAAAGTTAATTCTGCTGCTTGTTTATAGTGTGACATTTCGCATGCAGTTTTATATCTTAATTTTTTTTAATTCATGCTATATCATGTTTGCATTAATAATATAGATATATGTGTCATGTCAAATAAGAGATGTGAGGTTTTTTTTGTAGGACCATACAAAATATAAGGAGCCCACCTCATTATATGAGCACTTCATTGTTGTGGGGCTTCATCCTGACACAAATCTCGAGGCCGTGGAGGATGTTTTTGCAAGAAGGAAGAAGTGGGAGTTCGAGGCATCAAAATCTGATATGATAGCATATAGAACACTGCAGTTTCGAGGGCCTACTTTTCCTTCAATGGAACCCCAGGTTAACTGATGACTACTTCAGTGGAGCTGTTTTGCTATTGTCAACTATATCGCATATTAATCCAACGATGTTTACTTTTCTGTTTAGATTTGAAAAATCTGAAATCGACTTCCTTTATGATATTTTGGAGACTTTAATATGTCTAACTTTGCAAATTATTATGCTAATTTCATCCTTATGGATTACAAGGCATTTTATGTTCTTTATGGAAAAAAAATTCAAATTCTGTTTATATTTTGATATATGCTTTTCAATTGCTTTACTTCTTATGCATTCTTGACATCCTGACCCTCATTACAACGGCTATTTTGTGGGGAATCTCTGAGTTTATTTAATCACTTTTTCCATGACGGGGCTGATTCCTTTCCATATTTGCTGACCTTATAATTATTTATTTTCTATGCTGCAGATACTTTTCAAATATCCTCCTGGGAAGAGACTAGGTTTGCGCCTAAAGGATTTATGTTCCTTCTGTTTTCCTGAAGGTGTTAAGGTTTGATTTCAGTGACTACATGGGTGAAAGGAGTTTTTCACTAAATATCTTGACTATGTTTTGCTGGTTTATGTGCTTCTTTACTTTTTCTGATACTAATCATCAGTCATTGTTTCATTTGTGAATTCTCAATGTACAGACACGGTTATTAGAGAGGACTCCATCTTTAAGTGAATTAAATGAACTTATTTATGGACAGGTATGTGAAACTAACACCTTAATTTGACTATGATCACTGCAAAGGTTAGTTCTACTAATAAGTTCCTTATCATTGCCTATATTGTAAAATATAGTTATTGTGTAATAGGGTAGAGCATTGGTGATAACTTTTTATCCACATTTGTTATCTATGCGCAACAAGTTATCTATAAGTATGGGAACATATGAAGAGTTCCAACAGTTATATTTTTTTTTTCTTTTTATTCTTTTTCATCGTTTTTCCTCAATTGCATACACATCGGTTCATGGCAATGCTGAAGGACAGATAACAGTTTACAAAATGGCACATGGACTATTGCATAATTTCATTGCTTTGAAAAGTTGCTTTACGAATAAGTGATACGCATAACACAAACCCACTGGTGACTTGATGCTGAACCTACATATTTGATAGTGCCCAGTTGACTTGTTCTTGTTTCCATTCTATCTCATTTGGTTTTCAAGATGTAGGCTGGTTTCTTTCCAGCTAAAGAAGATGTCTTCTAATGAAGCTTCTCATTCCTTTGAAACTAATCCAAAATTGATTTCTCAGTACTTGCCATCTCCTCCCTCACAAGGTTGATATCTTCAAGAAAAGGTTGTCATTCCTCAGAAAGTGATTATGACAAACTTGATTTCTTTGTCCTTATAGTTTCATTATATGCAGGGAGATGTTTTCTGATGAACCTTTTCATTCATCAAAAACTGATTAAAACTTTATTTCTGCGTACTTGACATTTTCCTCTCTCACAAGGAATCTTCCAAAAGAGGTTTTTCATTCCTTACAAACTGATTAAAACAAGCTTGATTCTCTTTGTAATTGTAGTTTCCTTTGGTTGATGTCTTTTGGTGAAACTTTTCATTCTTCAAAGACTGGTACTTGATTCCTCTGTAAAATGAGTACCCATTTTGTGTTATCCTCAATGAATAAAGAGTAATACTCTTTTTTCACTTTTGAATTTTAATTAGATTCTAGTGAAGAATAACATTGCAGTATTGCATTCTTTTTTTCAGGAGCATATGGGCAGGGATGATCTAGCATTCATCTTTTCGTTAAAGGTAAAATTTGTATTTGTAAAATTTTCTCAGTTATGTTTTGCGTCCATCATACTACTTTCATAGGAGGACTTATATTTCAATTTGACTTGTAATAACTAGAATTTTTTAGCTACTTTGATTAATTTTTCAAACTTCTCATTTATCTACAGATACAATATTTGTGAAATTAATTCTTTGTTCACTTTGCACTTACTCGATGTTTGACTGATACATGAGGTGGATGTGCAATTATTTTACCATGGATGAATATGTTTCTACATACCTGGTTCAAAAAATATTTATTTGACTTCTAATGTTAGGTTGGTGTTTCCATCTTAGGTTCATAAGAACAACCTTTTTTTGTTTGTGCAGCCTGCGCGAGGGGATGTGTCCTTTAATGAGACCCAAGCTTTGGGTTTTATCTCTTTTAGGCTTTAGCTATATAGTTCTTCTTTAAAGGACTTTTGTACATTTGGTTCTTTCTTCCTTAAATGGTTTTTTTTCTTCTTATGAACTGAAGTGCCACTAAATTTATTTGACCTTTCTGGAGGAATTTCTTGTTTTAGTCTCTTTCAATTTTTAGCTGTATTACCAAACTCACTGAATGATAGAAGTGGCTACAATCTCTGAATCTTTGCGTGGCTTGTATTTAAATGTTTGTAATTGTTCATAAGGAGTCAGTAATCTTAACTGTGCATTGGAATTATGTTGTCAGTTTATTTGATTTCATTTCTTGTGGAGGATGTGATCGTATGAAATACAAGGAGTTGGTGGACGCTTACTGTATTTGTTGTTTACTTGATCAGGTGGCAGGTAATGATACGCTTTATGGGGTTTGCTTACATGTAACAGAAATTGTTCAAAGGTCGCCTGGTATTTTGGGCAACATGTCACCCCTACAGCAGTCATCAGGACGAAGTTGCCGCTTTTTGGTTTCTGCGCCTCGCTGCTATTGTTTGCTAACCAGAGTTCCTTTCTTTGAGTTGCACTTTGGGATGTTGAACAGGTCAGTTGCTCTGTTGTGTTTTGAAGCAAACAATCTAGTGTTTTCAGCATTTATTGGTATGATTAACTAGCTTTACTTGGATGCAGTGTCATTGCACAGGAACGTTTAAATAGGATAACACAGTTTCTTAGTGAAGTATCACTGAGTTGTGTCCCTTCAGCACCCAAACAACATGATCAAATGAATACAAATGGTGACGACAATGATAAGGACTGTGATTTTGATTGGACTGCTTCTGCAATACCTGTTGACAGTGCAGTGGCCCTTACTGCTGCTGCTGCTGGAATTACATTGGATGATGAGATCCCAAATTTATCGCCAAAAATATATGATTCTCATTCTCCTGAAAGTGGTACTACTAGTGATGCCTCAGATTTGAGTCAAGGAAGGGAAGCAGATAAGGATGGTAGGAAGAACATGCATTATTTTGATGATTGTGCTTCTGAGTCATCAGAAGCACGTTCTGATGCTTTGGAAAGAACGGATGGGAGCTATGAAAATAGCCTAGCCTCTCCAGATATTGGAATATGTAATGGTTCTAGGAGCCACACATTGGAGCGCCTAGGAAGTTTTGACAACATATTCAGGTAGTGTCATCTGTCAACTTTGTTGTTTAGCTCTGAATATAAATTTTTTTCAAAATTATTGCTGCATTAATTCTTGAAATTTTTCTTTGATGAAATAACCTTGCTAGTTTGGTTTGGATAATGTGATAATCATAAAATCTTTGTCATGATCCTCCTGCTTTCCATCAATTTTCAGTAATATATTGTTATATTTTGGCAGTCCAGCTAGAAGCATTGGATCGGTGGATGAGGATGATGAACTTTTTGCAAATTGTGAAAAAGATTATGATGACGACTTAATAATGGGATGGGCTAGGGTTTGTTCACTATTGTTTCCCTCTTTCTATACATGTATTTCTTCACATATGTGTTATGTTACTTACCATTGGATCATTTTCTTTTGGGTGTAAACTCTTGAACAGGAAAACAAGAATGATTTGCTACAAATAGTTTGTGGATATCATTCCATTCCTCTTCCTCAACGAGGAAGTGAAGTAGTTTTTCAACCTCTTGAACACTTGCAAGTTATCAAATATAGGTGGCCTACAGATTCTGACCTTGGCTTTTCTGAAAATTATCTTTCTTCATTTGAAGCTTCTGAGGTGTTTCCTTCTTTACTGATTATTCCTCAGCTATGATTCTTGATGAATAGGCTTGCTGACTACTTTTGATATTGGTAAAAAGGTCAATCTAAAGTTAGCTGCTGCTGAGGAAGCTCATGCTCTTTCAATATGGACAACTGCAACTATATGTCGAGTTCTTTCACTTGAAAGTGTAATATTCTAATTAATAAGTTGCATTGATATTGTTTACTCAGCTGTCTCTTTGTTGCTTTAAATGTTCTTCTGGTTAGTACTGTTATTGTGATCAATTTCCTTGGTATTAAGTCCTTTGATGTTTGAACATTATATTATATTCATTTTTCTCTACAAATCTATCAAATTTTGGTTTTCTTTCATCTTTCTATCTGTCTATGTTCTTAACAAAATGGTAAACTTTTTACCGTTTGTTGAGACGAACAGAGGTGGACAACATGTTACAAGCAGCAGTCCTGGTTGTATGCTTTATTTCATCTCATTCAAAAGTTCCCATTTTAGTGTATCAGATTCCTACATTCATGTGCTGCATTCCAACTTTGAAGCCTGACGCATGTTTTTTCTTCCAGATTTTGACAATAGTTACAGGAGTATTACTGGAAAAACAAGTGGTGGTTGTATGCCCAAACCTGGTGAGAAACTGTTATCCAAATAACTATGTCAACCGATAGTTGACTCATTTTATTGATAACAATGTAACTCAGTTTCATATTTGCAGTTGTGGCAATTCTTGCTGGCTATGGTGTGCCTTTTTTTCTTTTTTCAAATTTGCTTTTGCCTCTGACTTAAGTTTCAATCAGTGCAGGGTGTTCTATCTGCTGTAGTGTTATCTCTTGTTCCTTTGATTCGTCCATTTCAATGGCAGAGTTTATTTCTTCCAGTAAGTTAAATGGTAGTTATACACAAATGGTTAATGTTCAGGGTCAGTAGAGGACATCATATATTTATTTAAAAACTTTGAGATTTTCCGTTGATATCATTTCATTATTTTTTTTCACTTTTGCATCGTTAAGAATTAGAGAAGGTCCAACTTCCATTGCATCTCTTAGTCACATAGAAATAAGCATGTAATATATATATATATATATATATATATATATATATATATATATATATATATATATTTCTAAAATGCAAAATACTTTGAAATTTTATGAGAGAGAATAGATTGCAACTTGGGAGAGGAAAGACATATGGCTGATGGTAAACCTAGAATTAGAACTTGAAGTAGGAAGTTTAACACCCTTGAATATGCACACCATTTTATGCATAAGTCGAAGAGAGCAAAGAATAGAGATGAGAGGATCTTTAGCTGCAAAAAATTCATTGACAACCGAAGAGTTTGTCTTCCTACCTTGTGTCCATGAAAGGAAGCAATAATGCTTGTATCTTATTCTTTTTAAAATGAAAATTTTCTCCTCTGCTTCACCTATGTATTTATAATATTGGCATAACTGGTATTCTGCTAAATTCTCTATTTCATTTCAGATTCTACCCGGGAAGATGCTTGATTTTCTTGATGCTCCAGTTCCATTTATTGTGAGTTTCACTTCTTTTACCATCGTGTTATAACATGCAACTATAATAGCCTCATGTTTTCATAAATTAATTTCTTCTTTATCTGATTTGTCTCCATAAAATATGCCTCTCTGCTCTATCCTTTCTAAGATAAAAAGTTTGAAATTGATGGAAAGAAAATTAGACGTTACCTTGGTTAAACATTATGAAGATTCAGTCGTATATCATATTGTGGCTGAGCATTCTAATGCTGGCCAAATTTCATGCTGGCATCACTGGGATGCATCTGAGGGACATCCTTTCAAGTTTCTGAATATCTTTTCGCCAATATTTGTTAGAATTTAGGCTAAGACCAACAGGATTGAGGAATTTTCCAATTGAGTAACAGATTTACTTCCTGAATATGATTCATGCTCTTTCCTTGTATATTGTGTAGGAAGGGTTGGAATAATGGTTAAGTTGGGGTAAGAAGAGTGAAGCATTATAAGATTAACAAGGTACTAATTTGCAGACCCCCGAATCGGGTTCTGTTAGGCTGCTAATTTTGTTAAACATATTCTCTGGATGGTGATCTGGCTGGAATATGTTGGATCATTTCATTAGTATGGCCCAAATTTCTGAAGATCCAAAATTTGATATCTTTTATTACTTATCAACTGCAAGGCAAATAAGAAGTTTCATAAATTGTCAAATTTTGGATATAAAGATGAAAAAGGCTAGGGTTTTCGAAGATTGCACTTTTTGAAGAGGTAGATTTTGGACATTAAGATGAAAAAGCCAGGGTGATTGGTTGCAGGATCATGAAGCTGAAGCCCTAGATTACAATCCATTGGCCCAAAGGTCAAATTGAGTTAGACATTGTTGCTCAACTTTTGGTATTACTTTTTATAATTTTGAAGAGAGATCGTGGGAGCTGTTGCTTTGCTGTGCCTTCTATATATTTGAAAGATCATAGTTCTTGTTGGTTGAGAATTTTGAGATAGTCTAAAACCTTAGCATATTGGTGCAGTGGGAGACCAAAATCATTTTTTTCTATGATCAGGTGAAGCTCATCCTGATGCAAGCATATGATCCTTCAGTAGAGTTAGGGTGCTGTAATAGGATAACATACAAGACATGGGTGGAATTTTTGGACCTTATGCATTGTTCATCTTGGGTTTGTCCTTCATAATGACCATAGTCGGTATACAAATTAAATCCATAGGGAGATTGGCCTATTGTTGAGAGAATTTTTGTAGTGTCACCTACTAGGCACTACTTCTCATGTCTCAACTAGTCTTCTATCAGCATCATCTTCTTAGTAGTTTCTGTAGTTCCAAATTCTCCAACATCTGTAGTCTTGTTTTCTGGTTGACATTTTAAACAGGTTCAGAGAAACAAGTTGCACACTTGCTGGCTTGAGATGTGCTGTCATTATTGTGTTTCAATAACTGATTTTTTTGTTTCAATTCTTAATGACGTGCATTCTTAAATATGTAGCTTAAGTAATATAAGTTAATCAGCCATGAACGAAGAGCTAAAAGTTGATTATATGAAGTATTATCCTGAAAAATTATGTAGATCACACTATTCTTTTAGGCTCTTTTTTGGTCAGAGTATAGAAGATTTCAAAATGAAATATCCATTTGCAATGAGTGCTTGTTTTCTATAGAAAAGAAAGACACACCAGCAGAACTTGCAGTGAAAATCTGTAATTTGGCACTTCTGAGTATTGCTAGAGAGTATCGTCATTGTTTTGATGTAGCTTTATATATTTTGCAGGTTGGCATACAACAAAAACCAGCTGACTTGAAGATGAGAACATTTAATCTTGTCCATGTGAATGTGCTAAAGAATCAGGTCTATAGGCTGTTTGATTTTTTTCCCTTTCCATAACCAAAATTTGCAACAAGTGGTTATTGTTTATCACTCCATGAACTGCTTGCAAACTCTTTTTTGGTCTGTAATCTTTTACTTGAACTTTAGAATAGAAAGTAGTTGAAATGAATTTTTTTCTAATTTATTTTTTTATTTGTTTTGTGTGTGAGCCAAATGATTATTATCATCTATTACAAAAAAGCACCTTCTTAGTAGAGTTTTGAAATGAATTTTTCTAAATGATTTTCTTTATAATGGTTATTGTTCTTCTTCCCTCATTTTTCATTTCTTTTGAATTTTCAGGTGAAAACGTGTCACTTGCCAGCACTTCCACGGTACAGAGAGCTTGTTTCTCAACTTGCACCATTTCATGCTAGACTGTCTTTTGAAAGTTCGGCTGCTAAAAAGCTTCCTGTATATAGGTGCAATGAAGTACAGGTGTTACTCCTGGCTGTACTTAAGTGCGATATTTTTCTGTTGGCATGGCTGTTTGTTGTTCTATCGAAATTTGCATGATGAACTTTAATCCAAAAATCCAGCATCTAATATATATATATATATATATAGTTCTATTCAATATTAATTCAAGAATAGCCCACTATGAATCTCATATTCAGGCTGTGAAGCACCATAGTTTTGGAACTTTGTAGTGTATTTGAATGCCTGTGTGGACAGCGTTTCTTTATTATGCCTTTTCTTACTGCTTAATGAAGATGATAAACATTATTTTAGTATGTTGTGCATGCATCATCGCTTGGAGCCTTTTCGGTGGTAATTAGCTTACTAATCTGGATTAAGATTTCCATATAATTAGCTTAATAATTCGGATTAAACTTCCATGTATTTTCTTTTTTTGCTGGCATTGTCTTTCCATGATTTAAAAAGTCTAAAGTTAAATCATCATTGACATCAATATGACTATAACTTGCATATGCCTAATCTTTTATTAGCATGTCTCTTCTCATCCTGTTTGCCGATATTTTGATGATTTGCAGGCTGAAGCTGCAACCCAATTCTTGACAATCATGAGGCAGTACTTGGAATCTATTTGTTCAGATTTGAGATCCCATACAATAACTAATGTACAATCAAACAATGACAGGGTCAGAAAAAGTGAAGTTATGGTTTTCTATTTTTATGGTATTAGGAGAAAAGAATATCAGCAACACAAACTCCTAGCTTTGCATACTTATTTCACATGAATGTTTGGTTCTCATTTCAGGTATGTTTACTTCTTAAAGATAGCTTTATTGACTCCTTTCCTGGGAGAGACCGGCCATTTATCAAGGTAATTTGACTTTCCTTCTCATTCTTTGTTCTCACTAATATTTTTATTTTTATCTATTTTTTAAATTACCAAGTATCTATGTTTGGTTCCTCTTTGAATTGACCTACATTCACAATCAGGCTTATATTTGCTTATGCATTATGTCCTGGGCTTTGCAGCTTTTTGTAGACACACAACTATTTGCTGTTCTATCAGACAATCGGTTGTCGAGCTTTGAGAATGGGAACCTCTGACTTCATCCCTTCACGAGTTCAATGTATCAAATCAAAACTGTGAAGTGCAAATTGATGCTAACTAATGCAACGGAAGAATAAAGGCTTTGGCTACCATTTTTTGTCCGACTTCTAGTGCGAATCTTTCGCTCATGGAGCCATTAACTGTAAAACAGATAATACAGCTGAAGGGTGGACGGAAAATTGTAACATAGCAATAATTGCAGATGCCTAACAGCAATGATATGCGTTGTATCGCCAACAGAAATTGACGTATAGGGACCATGATCCCAATCTTTTACAGGGATTCTGGTATTGGGCTTATCAAAAGGCCTCTCTCAGTTAGAGCTCTTGTAAATGTCAATAGCTCAATAAAACATCTTCAAAAGAGCATAAATTTCTGTTCCCTTGTTCTGTGTGATAGGTTAACTTTGGATGATTTTTAATTGAATAGACATTTGTTTGGCGGGAATTTCTTTTCTTGATCATTTTTGCATTGTATACTATTGTGTGTTAAACCCCAAATCTTAAGAACTAAACGAGGCTAAATCATCATACACATGATAAGTTGGTCCATCTGTGAAGCACAAGGATTTACCCACAATTGAAAAAGTATGTTCGGTTTCGTTTATAGCAATACTGGTGTATTATTTGTTTTGTAACTCAATCTCCTGCTTTGAGTCGAAATTGAGACATCAACGGCCACGGTACAACATATAGTGCCATAAGCTTTGAGTCGAAATTGAGACATCAACGGCCACGGTACAACATATAGTGCCATAAACTCTGGAAAGGTTAATCACCCTAATCGAGAATTCGTTCAACAACAAATCAGTTTGCATTCTGCCATAAGAGTGACAATGGCCCAAAAAAAAGCCTGTTGATTTCTCCTAAAATGTGGAACTTACCTCGCTAACTAATCAAAACACAACAAAATTAACCGCAAAAAAAAAAAAGGTGGAATAAACCCAACTCTTCAATGAACATTACCTCAATCTAGCGTATCTTACTCTACTACAGAACACAAGTATGATTACATAAGACCAGTCTTTCATTTAAAATCGACATGACAAATTACACAGCAATCCATGGGATTAAACAACACATTACGCTCAAAATTATCCCATCAGACGTTAGTTCTATGGAATTTTTTAAGTCAGAATTAGTTAAAATCCACCTCTTCAAACTCTGTTTTGCAGAATTTAAACAAATTATAGGCCATGAGAAGCCGAAGGGTAATGAGACTAGGGATTGAAGCCATTCAAATCATGAGATAGAAAACAGATTCCCATGTAAATTCTGGCCACATCATCTCACTTTCTGCCACTGAGTTGAAACCTTAACGAAGCCAAAGAAATTCTCACAATTTTAACCGCTGCCACTTCAAGTTATGATGATGCTTTCAGCTTTTCCTGTTCAATAATTCAATGCATGTTCAGAGTTGAATAGCAAAATGCCGATAAGCTCACCTACAATTAATGCATGAAGAAAAAATAACACTCGCAATGATTCCTTGGAAGTTTCCTTACATATATGTGTAACATTCAACAGTTAAAACTGAGTTATGAGCTCACCCACAAAGAAGATACCCTGACATCCATCACCGGATAGGGAGCAGCAAAGGAAATAATCCATTAGAATCAAATTATTTCTCTTCATCCTCAGAATCTGATTTTGCAAAAACTGGTTCAGGCTGGGTTTGCGAATATGCTGGAGCAATGTACTTGGGGTCCTTTGCAGCAATATCAGCATACTTCAATATAGCTTCTCTTGGGTCTTCCTCCATCCACGTCTCCTTGATCATTCCCCCTTGCTGCAATAGAACTCAACAGATGTAAATTTCTTGCACAAGCTTCACTTAATAAAAAATGAAAAGAGTTAAGAATAATGCAGACAGTAAAAGAAATTTTTGAGTGGGGAAACATCACCTTAAGTAGATATTGGGTCAACAAGCTTCCTTTACTTGCACCAACTCTTCCGCCATGACCAGGTCCATTTATTGGAAGTTCAGGCTTATGGGATTTGATAGGATCCTTCAAAATCTTCTCCCGTTGGCGTTTGCGGCTTGGCTGATCTCTAAATAAGGGTAGCGCATGAGGGTTATGAATAACAGGTTGCACCTCAAAATCATCCACAGATTTTTTCCGGGGTGCACGTGCAACACACACAAGAGCTCCCCTCTCACTAAGAGTTGGATCATATAAAATGTGAGTTCCACCTTGACTTTTATCTCCTGTGGTTGCAAAAATCTATATAGCATGTCAGACCTTTTACTTCATATTTTTTGCAAGAATGCTTGAGATAGTAACAAGCAATAGGTAAACAATAGGTGAACAAAAATAAAAATAACTTGCTTGATAAAAATAACATGGGTGAACATATTAGCTTAGATGCATAAAACAAACTATAAGTAAGTCATTCCAACACAGACCACTGTAAATTGTCAAACTCAATACAAGAATATGTCATATGGTCTTACCTGATTTAGTTTTGGGTGCCACAAGCACTGCACAACACTGCAAGTTGGGGAAATACCAACCCTGGAAACAAGTTCTAGTTTTGCCCGGTCATAAAAACACAATAAACCTCCTGTTGTGCTCTCCCTTTCAACAGATGTTCCAGTCAAAAAGAGCTGCTCATCTGGACTAAATGCAATATTAGTTTGAGCATAGTGATTTGGAAGATCCACAAAAGCCTGAAGAGTGTGTTTCATTTTACGCAGATCCCAAACCTAACATACATGGAAGGAAAAGGATACAATAGTTATCCAGAATAAAAAAATGAACAAGATGAACAGAAATATGTGCTGAACAATCAACCTTAAGTGAGCCATCAAAGCTCCTCGAAAGTAGTATCTGCCCATCACTGGAAAATTTAAGACCAGTTATATCATCAGAATGAGCATTCTCAACATGCACATCTGGCCTGCTTCCCCATCCGGGCTTGAGGTTCCATATCTGCAGACACAAATTAGGTAAAAATTAATGGAGAAACATTGAATAAGAGCAATTATGAAAAGATGCAAACTGCAAGACCTGTCAATAAAGAATGATAATAATCTGCGGTATGATGCAAAGATCTATCTATTAGGAAAGTGCTTAAACCCTAGATTTTAGTCAACAAAAAGTAAAACAAGTTATCAGGAAACAAGGGAGAACACACCTGTATAGAACCATCTCCAATGCCACCAGCAATGCTTTTTCCTTCACGATCCCAAGCACATGTGGCAACTGGAATTCTTCCAGGCCTAGCAAGCTTTGGTTTGATGACCTATATGGATAATAAATGATCACAGCATTTAGTTCATAGTCCTATCTTCCCTAGTTGAACAAAATTTTCAAATACATTGTAACTAATATATGTGCCAGTGAATACAGGCTTTGAGGAGAGCCACATGCATACAGCTTTCCCTTGCAACGCAAGGAGACTCCTGCTATGGTTTGGACAAGTGGCATTAATGTCAGTATGGGACAACTCTACTGACTATTGTCAAACTAAAGCTCATTCTAAACAATCATATGTGCATTTAAAATATGAATAACTAAAAGTCTCCTCAAATATGCAAATAGGCATTTATGAAGTCAATACAAACTCCCATTCATTTCCGAAGAATCACCAGGTATAGTTTCCTTTACTCTTTCTATCAGACGATTGTGAAATTTAGAACCCAATTCGTATAGAATCTATTAGAGATGCTTCATGCAATTTTTCATTTTTTTTTGTTTGCATGCAGAGATTGAAATTTATTGCCATTACTTCATTTTCATAAGAAAATGCATGGCATAATTTCAGCAACAGATCATAATTCACAAAGCATAGTTGAGAGAATAAAGAACCTGCTTTTGGCTTTTGAAATCATTCACATCCCATATACGCAGCGATCCATCCTCTGATGATGTTAAAATAGTCTCCTTAGTTTTAGGATGCCACTCTCCACAAGTCAACCCAGTTATGTGGCCCTTGGTATTCTTCAAATCACGAATATACATGTCCCCTTTTACAAACTCACCAAGTGTAAGTCCATCACGGTCATATATCTGAAGTGCAAAAAGAAAACATATATGAGCTTGGCCCATAAGAAGTGTAGCTTCCAAGTAAAATAAAAGGGAAAGATATATGCATGAGTACCTTAGCTTGAGCAGATCCAGTCACGCACAAAAATTTGTCTGCAGTTGGGCTCCAGCTTAAACTGCGAACTTGATGGCCTTCAAATGGTTCAAGTTGCCTAAATGATTGCAAACGTGAATTCATCCCTTGGAAATCATACATGCTTACTGTATAGTCATAACTGCCAGAAAGAACTCTAGACCCAGTGTGATCGACAGCAAGAGCTGGGACAACCTGACAACCATGACGAAGAAAAAAAATCATCCTCGATATGAACCTCAGTAAATAAACCCTAGACCACGCAATTCAAATCAAGCTGATGAATAAATATTAACAACTTGCAACCTTTCATTTCTAACTAGCTATTATTCGCCCTAAGATTTTAGAGGAGATGAATTAAAATTACACACTATAATTTGATATCCCCAAACAATTTGAAGAATATTGACATCCATTTGTACAGAACAATGCCAGAACATCTAAAGAAAAAAAAAATTAAAATTTGGAACTCTTTATTTTCTTTTCTGTAAAAGATTCTAAAATTACTTTCCGAGTCCATAATGTCACCAATACTACAGCAGCAATAACTTTTCCTAAAACATATGAAGGTGAAATGAAATAAATTACTTTAGTATGGCCCTTAAGCACAATCTCATTACTCATAGGAATCCGATACCGATTCTGCTCCTCCTCCTCCTCCTCCTCTTCCTCATCACCCTCAGAATCCGAATCTTGTGCCGGTGGTGGACGCGGCGGTCCAATCATCAAACTTTCGTCGTCATCGTCAACAGGCGGCGGACGCGGCGGTCCGACCATGACCCGAGAATCATCATCATTATCCAAACCCGGAGGCGGACGAGGAGGTCCACCAATGACGTCGCCATGAGCATCGTCGCGGGAGTTGGAATCGGCTGGAGGAGGGGGAAAAGACCCAATTGTGACATTAGGGTTAGGAGTTTTGGCGGAGCGAAGAGGCTGAATCCATGCTTTGGAGGAAGAAGAGAGAGAAGGGAAACCATTGGACTCATCGGCGGCCGCGGAGGCGATAGTGGTGGTTCGACGAGTCGTGTTGTGAATTAGTTCAAGAGGGGTTTGAGATTTGGATTGTTTGCCAAAAGAATGAGGGAATTGTGCCCTAATCCCATCATATATCTCTGCTTCGTCTTCCATTTCTTCGATTCTTTCTTTCTGGTTCTTCATTTACAGTTTCTTTTCTGATTCTGTTGCTGAAATTAATCGGGCCGTCTAGTTTTTGATTTCTGTAGAGTTTTATAGCTCTAGCTAACCGCCTTTTCAAATTTCTATCTGTGCCATGTTTTGGAATAATTACCAAAAAGCCTCCACCTCTTACAAGTTTTTCAATTTTACCCTTAAACCTTTTTTTTATACTAATTGAACCCATGATCTTACATATAGATTAATCCTTTTACTATATGTGTGGGTCAATTTTTTTTTTTTTTATCTAATCCTATATTTTGTTGAATTTTTTATTATTTTATTATTAATTTTTATAATAAATTTATAAATTCTAAAAATTTAGATAAAAAAACAGGCTTTGTAATATAATTTTTTTTGCAATATAATTTTTTTTATTACTAAATACTTTGTATTTGAATTTTCTGTTAATTTCCTATAACTAGAAAATGATTTTTAATTTTTATTTTGTTGTGCGGCCATTTTCTATTAGTTTCACTTATTTTATTTGCTAAGGTAAAAAAGCTTAGAATTTGATGTCCTCTCAAATAATTTCGTCTTATGAATTATTTTCAATTTCAACGCATTATATACAAAATTCAATGAATTAATTAAAATTGGATTCGGATTATTCCCCATATAAGCCAAAGCACATTGTTTTATCCGCTAAAACCAGCAAGCTACGAAAACCATTTCTGCTTCTCAGTAGCTGTCTCGAAGCATTGGCTCCCATTTGCCCACATAGAAAAATGTAGGTCTCTCAGTTCTTTATCCATGGTCAAATGGTTCTTAGTTACAGTTTAATTTGTGTTCTTTCTTACCCATTTCTTTTATTTTTGTTCTTTGCATTTGATAATGGGTAGGGAAAGTGAGTTGAAACCGATGGACGCAGAGCAACTCAGACAGTATGCACATAAGATGGTTGATTTTATTGCTGATTACTACAAAACTATAGAGAATTTCCCCGTTTTAAGCCAAGTTGAGGTGACTAATGCGCCGTTTGACTTTATTTTTCTCTACTCACTTTTTTATTCTTCTTTGGGTTCTTATCCTATTAATGGTCCGTCATCTGAATCTATTCTAGAATCTCTCCTTCTCCTGCTTATGCTACCGTCTTTTAGCAGAACCTTTTTTTCTTTATTTTTATTAAAGAAAGTGCAATTCTTTCGTTAATTTGTGATTTTACTTCGTAATGATTATGCAGCCTGGGTATCTTCGTAAACTTCTGCCTGATTCTGCACCAAATCGACCTGAGTCATTGCAAAATGTTATTAATGGTGAAGTTACTTAATTAGATCGGCATACACTTAAACTAATTAAAAGAAAGTAAAAGTTCATAACTTGCTGAAGCATATCATTGAATTATTCCCCATCATATTCAGAATAATGGTTATGTCAGGTGATTTTTGGCTGAATTTGTGGTCATCTCTTAGTTCTGTATTTTCCTGACGACCTTCTCTTTTGTGGTGGGGAATGTGTTTTTAGACGTTCAAGCGAAAATTTTACCAGGAGTGACTCATTGGCAAAGCCCGAATTATTTTGCCTATTATCCTTCTAATAGCAGTATCGCGGGATTTTTGGGAGAAATGCTTAGTGCTGGTATCAATATGGTGGGCTTCAGCTGGATAACTTCTCCTGCTGCCACAGAACTTGAAATGATTGTGCTAGACTGGCTTGGGAAAATGCTCAAACTGCCTGAAGATTTTCTCTCGACAGGTAACGGTAGTGATGAATAAATTCTTTGAGATTACTTAATTGGGAATGCAAATATATGTTTTCTATAAAATATTTCCGTAAAAAGTTCCACCAACTCATTCTGTGTGGTCTAGTAAAAGTGTGCTGCACTTACTCTTTAAAGATGAGTGTGTGAACTATATATAATGCTTTGACTGGCTGTCTGAAAGTTTCATTTGGGCAGTCATTTATTTATAGAACTGCTAATTAAGTAGTTCTGGTAGCAGTAAGATGATAGTTATCTCTTGATGACACCATAGTTTTAATTACCCTTACCCAGTTGAATTCCGAATTTGATTAATTTTTCTAGGACATGAAAGTTACTGACTTGATAATTAGTGTTGATTGTTGAATCATGGAATATCCCGATACTCAGTGCTTCTATCATTCTTAGCTGCAGGAATATGCAAGTATCTCCATTGGAGGGATTATAAGGCTGAAGTCATGATAGAAATTGTGATATATGTTTCAAAATTTCTTTGGTATATGAAAAGAGTGATATGAAGGAAATATCATTTATAATATGTTCTATGAAGAATTTTAAGATTATCCAAAAATTAAAATGACTTCTTTGGAAGTGTGAATTTGTGGATGTCTTTTGAAAGGTGATGGTAGCTGAAAATTTAATCTGCAAAGAACCCTTCTCAAGGGTTTCTCTAAATGATATTACTATTACTGCGGATGGGAAATGCTCTGATGCTTCCAGATTTATGTTACAGGACTAGGAGGTGGAGTGATACAGGGTACTGCTAGTGAAGCTGTACTAGTTGTTCTAGTAGCTGCACGAGACAAGGTCTTGAGGAGAGTTGGAAAAGATGCCCTTAAAAAGCTTGTTGTGTATGGATCTGATCAAACACATTCTGCTCTGCAGAAGGCCTGCCAGGTGCATTTGTATATTTGTTTTCTTTTTTGAATCATAATTACAACTCATGAAATAGACAGAAAAAAAAATTATTTAAGTATTATGCTAGTTTCTGATAGTGGTTAACAAATCTTACATATCTTATACAACAACAGAGAGACCTTCTTTCCAGTATATCTTTATTGCTTACTGTCTGCATTGTTCTTTTTCTTTGTACTTAAATTTTTATTCAACAAAAGAATCTAATCGTCAATTGTCTTCCTGTATAATTATATCAAAGCACATGACTGCAAACAAAACAGTGCATGTATTCCGGGTGCCTAATCTTATCTGTTTCTGGATGTTATTATATCAATTGGTTGACCAACATTTTAAATTTTATCCCATCCAACCTTTTAGCCTCTCATTCAGATAAACAATGGCCTCTCTCTCTCTTTTTATTTTTAAATTCAATTTTTAGAAACTTTCCTAAAAAAATTGCTTCGTTGAGAAACCTATTGTGCCTGCCTTTTTCTTGCTAGAAATACTTTCTTTTCTCATTTTTGGATGATCTTCTTGGCTGAATGGCAGATAGCAGGGATTTATCCAGAAAATTGCAAGCTGCTTAAAACAGAGTCTTCCACCAATTATGCTCTTGCCCCAGATTTACTTAAAGAATCAATTTCACATGACATTTCCATTGGATTGGTTCCCTTCTTTCTATGCGCCACTGTAAGAGATCCCCAAATAAAATGAGAAGTTTCAATCCTTTTCATCTTAATTTTCTTTTGATGCTTGTTCTATACAAAAGCCATTAGATTTTTAATTCTGAGTGAAGTTGTATTGCATCTTTCTTGGATCTGGTAGTCAAAAATCTCAAAATGTTTGTTGGTCTTGTGGATGTGCTAGACCCGTCCAGCATTTTGTGTTGGTACCGTTAACGATTGGGAAATATGGAAACAAATTACTGGCTGTAACCTACACTTGTTATCTTGTTAATTTACTGGAATAAACTTAGGAGTAACTTTTTTTTATATATATTTAATATATTTTTAAGAGATTCAATCAACACGAATGCCCCTGAAAATTATGTTGGTAGCAAACATGTTTTATTAATTGTGAATTAATTTAGAACTACTTTTCTAGAGTTCCATCTTATAGTTTGTGGAGGAAAGGGTCCTTTATAATGAGATTTGACCTGGGGCAAATGGAAAAACCTAGATGTTGTCTTTCAAAAATTTTAATGAAAGCGGTATTCTCAAGGCTAGAACGTGTTTTATAGTTTCAGAACAAAACTTTTACAGTTGCACTTGACAATATGGCTCTTACTGTTGAAGTATAAATAGATGACTGCAATAAGACAAACTGATAAGCCCCAGTATATTATACTTGTGCTTGTAGAAGAGCTGGACAGTAAAGGATGGACTGATCAGTGGTTATGAGCTATCCTTGTTATGGATTTACTGCTGAACTATTGTATTTTGGCCTTAAGAGGGTTGTTCTAGTGTGGACTACTACTGGTTAAGTGTGTGAGGGTTGTTTCTAGATTATTTAGTGGTTGGGTCTGTTGCAGGGTAGTATAGCGTGGGTAGTTTGTTACATAGGTAAGTGTTTTGTTAATATAAATGGAGAGGAGTGTTAAGGAGGGGGTATCTTGAGTATTTTGTAAAAAGTCCTTAATGTCTGTGGAGAGTGCAAGCCTCTCAAATTGCTTTTATTTCATTTCCTTTGGTTAAATTTCAATTTAGTTCAGATTTCTTGTTTTCTTCTCTCTGCTTAGTTTCCAGTTCATATCACAAAGATTGCCATTGTGCAACAGTGCCTTTTCTGATGAGGTATCCAAATCATGAACTCTTTATGTATTTGAAAATTTTGATTTCTTTTCTGATTCAAGTTATTTTAAAATTCTGATTTTGTTATATCAGTGATCACAACCTTGTCCTGCTCATACAATGTAATAGTGTAATTATAATTTTTTTATTACCAAAGAACCTTGAACATACTTGCAGGTTGGCACTACTTCATCAACAGCTGTTGATCCGTTGCCTGAGATGGGAGTGATTGCTAAGGTGACATTCTGATGTGTTTTTCAAATAAAATAAGAGGAAATACTTTAAATTAACATAGATTTAATGTATTATGTTATTATAGACTTTTACTGTAATTATGATTGTTATCTTGCACGTTGAATTAATTTTCATCAAGCAGAAATTTCTTTGTGACAGCAAAGGAAGGCTAGATGACTTAGCTCAAGCTAAACCAAACTAAAAGCCTTCGCACTTACAGGCTAAAAAATTAATTCACGTACTGTAGATGACCTTATAATCTTACTTTAAATGCCATAATATTGCAAATAGACTGGGAACAGGTGAAAATTTTGTGGAAACACAACTGAATATACTCTTGTTTTGTACGCTGAGGATGTTGAATGACACATGACCTGCAATTCTAATTTCTAAAATTCCTTATCTTTCAGATCTCTAAGAAAAAATGAAGGATCTCCTTTTCTGGATGACTACTTTGTCTTAATAATTCAAAGAATTTATGTATTGCCTTCAATAGATGTCTTAGCAGATTAATATATTTCTTAGTGATAATAATGCTTTATAAGTGGCTTCTTGGCAGAGAAATGGAATGTGGTTTCACATAGATGCTGCCTATGCTGGAAGTGCATGCATATGTCCTGAATACCGCTGTTACATTGATGGTGTTGAAGAAGCTGATTCCTTTAACATGAATGCACATAAATGGTTCCTAACAAATTTTGATTGCTCAGCTCTTTGGGTGAAGGTTTGCCATGTTCTGATCTGCATGTTTGTTGTAACACTGTGACATTGATTTCCCTAGATGTATTTGCATTTTAGTTACTTCTGGTAGTTTCTTTGTTACAAGTCCTGGACATTTGTTCCCTCTCTCATTCTTTGAGACAACCATGTGTGTGTATTTGAACCTTTTTGGGCATTTGTAGTTCAGGTCCATTCTCTGGAGGAATGTAACATTGTGCTAAGATTGAGTTTTTCTATGAAAAAGTGGCTTTAGGTATATCATATCGTTAAAAATTGAGGTCCTGCAAGGATAAGATAAATTAGTATTTCCCCTTTTTCTTTAGAACTTGGTTGTAGTCAAATGGTATTTCTAAGTATGCTGTTTAAAACTATATTGGAATTCTTCAAACATGGATGACCATAAAACAGAGTCCTCTTCAGGATTACCATATTTTGAACATCTCCTTTTCACCCAATGACTACACCCTGTTGATACAGTATGATTACATAATCTAAGAACTCTGTTGCGTTTTCTTCGTAATCCAGTCATGAACTGTCATATATAGCCATTGAGGTTACAAGATTTATAATGACCAGAAATTTTCTCTATTTTATAATGTAGACATTTGGCAGGACAAAATCAGTTATATTTCCAAGCCATTTTCACTAGCAGCACCTTGCCTTTTAGAACATGTAATTCCAGATAAACGATTGCAGTTCCAAATTGTTTGACTATTGTGTTTAGATCCTCAATGTTTTGCAATCCTAAATCATAGTTTACCAAATAGGATGAAGCATTGCCATTAATGTGGTCTAAAATCTGCTCTTTTTCCCTTTTTTTTTCAATAGTTGGAATAGGCAGTAGTTATTGTAATTCTTGCACGTTTGATGTCACATTTTTTTTCTTTTCTTTTCTTTCTTTTTTTTTCAATAGTAAAGTCTTTTTATTGCGTAATGCTTGAATAGTTGTATTTTTTGTGCATGACAGGATAGAAATGCTTTAATTCAGTCTCTTTCTACCAATCCTGAGTTTCTGAAAAACAAAGTGAGCTTCCTTTCACATTTCCTTTGTCTACATTTCTACAGCTTATTATGAAATTTAGGTCCAGCATTGTTGGTGTCATTCGTATATGAATTTGCCTATTGTCTTCATGAAAAGTTTTACTGACGGTTAATGTAAAGGTTTTCAATTTGGTAAAAACTCAAGGGTGACAATATTTATGCTGTTCCTTGCTGAGATCTTACTAATTTGACAAAATTGTTTAGAAGTTAAACCAATTAATCTGTTAACTTGGAGGCTGTTGAAACATTTCTGACATCCTGATTGGCGAATTCTACTCATGCACATGGGATATGCATAATTTTGGTTGATGTCTTGACAAAAGAAGAATTAGACTCTATCAACATACAATCTTAGGTAGGCCAAGGGCAAGTAATCTCGGTGGATAAGTAAGTTGATGCAGTATCACATAATAAATTCTTTGTTAGAAAGAAAACTTTTCTACTTTTTACATTCAGCCTTTTTTCTTATTGCTTCATCTTCATTTCTATCTTGTCTCTTCTGTGCTGCAGTTTTCATCATATCATGTCTCACACCAGAGTAGGTTATTTTATAATTTGGCATTTGGAAGCTTTGAATGTATTTGGGCTTCTAAAGTAGCAATTTCTATATCCTGGGGAATGGTTTGATAAATTGCAATAATTGTTTATAATATAGCAATTTGGTCAAATTAGATGTCTATCTGAATATTGTTAACTACGTTTATCAGTGTATATGTACATTTTAATATCACATGCCATTGCAGGCCTCCCAAGCAAACATGGTTGTGGATTACAAAGATTGGCAAATTCCTCTTGGACGTAGGTTTAGGTAACTCTTGAATTCAGTATTTTGCCTCCAATAGAGGTCAACTAATGAGGCTATGCAACTGACACAGTATTCTCTAGAATGCATATTGGTTGCATGTTTCCATGGTTTTTCCTACTGACATACTTAAAGTACCAAAGGCAATTATACCTACAAAATCAATACTGCTTCCCAGGTCACTGAAACTGTGGATGGTATTGCGATTATATGGTGTGGAAAATCTACAATGCTTCATTAGAAATCATATCAACTTGGCCAAGTGTTTTGAAGGGCTTGTTAGTGAAGACAATAGGTTTGAGGTAATTACACTCTGCGCTAATAGTTTGGTGATTGTTTTTTGCATTTATTGCAATAGCATGTTTCTTTTTTCACTTTTAATTTCAAAATTGAAAAATGAAATGATAGGAAGGTGCTATGAGTGAAAGATGATACTCTCGTGCTTCTGTGCATCATATTTTTACATATGATATTTATGAGATTTCTACATTGCTATGGTTTTGGTTATATTTCTGTCCAGTAAATGGCCTGAATCATTACCGTAATTTATGTGGTCAGGTTGTTGCCCCTAGGATATTTTCATTGGTTTGTTTTCGCCTTTTACCTCCAGACAACAATGAAGATCGTGGCAACAAACTGAACCGAGACCTATTAGATGCTGTGAACTCAACGGGGAGAACTTTTATTTCTCATACAGTAAGTCATTGTTGTTTTTGGATGTTACTTCACAAACAATTGAATAATGCTGGTCGGATGCTCTCTTTCTTTATTTTCATTTCCTCTCTCTCTTTCTCCAAACATTTAAATATTTTTAAATTACTGCTGGTGCATAAGCTAAGCTTCTATTTACAACCTTTTGAGCAGGTTCTATCTGGCAAGTACGTATTACGCTTTGCAGTTGGAGCACCGTTGACTGAAGAGAGACATGTAACTGAGGCATGGAAGGTTTTGCAAGATGAGGCCTCCACTTTGCTAGGGATTCTAGGATAAGTTAATACTTCTACCATTTAGGTTGAGAATGAAATTCATTTACAGGAGTTTTTTTTTTTTAATTATTATTATTTTGCTTCAGTTAATTTCTTTACATTAATACATCATTGATTAATATTTTCATGAGTAAATAAGCATTCTTCTTGCATTGGATATACCTTGTAAATGAAGAAAAATGTATGATATTATTATTATATGGCCAAAGCATAGCCTAATAGTCGTAGTTATACTTCAGAAATGAGCTATGAGTTCAAAAGCTGTTCTGGAGTTAAACAGATGAAAAGGAAATCAGCAAAGCAATAGCTAGGCCATATTGGCACTTGGGCTTAGTTGCAACGACCCACATAGTTAATGCCCATAAATTCTGACAGGCCGAAACTGATAGTTGTCCAGCAGTTTTGAAAGCCTTTAAAGTGGCTGAAGTAGTCTTTGTGTAACGAGGCTTTGAGAAGAGTATGAACTAGGGGTGTAATCGAGTCGAGTCGAGTCGACAAAGTGTCGAGCTCGAGCTCGACTCGATTAAAATACTCGAAACTCGAGCTCGACTCGAGCTCGATCGAGCTTTTCTTTAAATGTTTGAAACTCGACTTGACAAAAATTCGAACTACTCGAACTCGACTCGATAAAGCTCGAATCAATAAAAAATTAATAAATAATATACTCGATTAAGCTCGAATATAAGGGTATAAATGTAATTTAATTGAGTTCAATTAAACTCGATTAAATTCGCGAGTCTTATGAGCTGAGTATTATGATACTCGAACTCAACTCGACTAACTACTCGAGCTACTCGAGCTCGAGCTCGACTCGATTAACTCCAAGTCGAATTCGAATATTTTTCGAGTCTATCTCGAGTATCTCACGAGTAGCTTGACTCGTTTACACCCCTAGTATGAACTGACCATGCAGCGCAATTTTCGTCCACATACTTGCATTTTCTTCCATCATTTTTTTTTTTTTGTGATGAGAAGCTTGTATTATTTTCTCTTTTATTTTATCCATTATTTGGATGACATGTAACTCTATTTTTTCTTATTTGATCTCATAAAGTTAAGAATAAAGATACGTTCATTCAAATGTTGGATAAGGTAAAAGCTAAAGTAATATAGAAAAGTTAATTTATATTGTTTTTCTCTTGGTTTATGGAAAAGGGACTACTTTCATTTTATTTGAGGATTAAGGAGGGAGACTTAGATTGGTGAGGTTAGAACTCCACTGTCTGCTTCCAATTAGATCCCCTTCTTTACCACCAAATTAAGATAATAATTTGGGATACAGCAAATTAGTGTTTTGTGTAATGCGAATACACATCCTTCTCACTACTGATTTTAAATTGGATTAAACAAGAATATGCTGAGGTTGATACCAATATTGATTCTGCCATAGCTAGATGATTATACCCCAAAATTCCTGCATGGACCTTTTCTTCTGTCTCCAATTCTAGAGAAATGGTCTTGAATGATGGCTCTTCTCCAACTTGTAGTCATTGATTCTTACCAGCAAATAGGTCTCTTGATTGTTAGGTAACACTTTGCACATATTATACCTTTATACCTTCTAGTCATGTGGAATATCCAAGCTTGATGAAGAAGGATCCTATAGGACCTATGCACATAACATATTTGTATGTGTAAGAATTTGTTTTTTTTTTCTTTCTTTTTTGCACGTGTCGAGTGTACTGAATAAATTTTCATGCTCAACCTGCAATTATGAGCAATTCTAACAAATATTTGAGGAAACAAGCAAACTAAGAATCAAGATATACAAATCAAATCACATGCCTTTTATGGTTTTTTTCTTTTCTTCTTATAAAATGTGGAGAACAAAAAGTTATCTGACTGCAAGGTAGAGGCTTTGTACTGAGAATTTCTGTGCCAATATAGTTTTTTTTTCATTAGAAAATTAGGATTACTTTGTTTGAGCTAAGATTGCATATATTCTTTATTTATGTGGCAATTTACTTGATTTCCCACTTGAAACATCCTTATAGAATCATACAAACTTCCTTGCAAATATTCCTTCTGTTCTTGAAAAGCTTTCTTGCTTTTCACATGCAAATATAAATGTAAATTAATAAAAAAAGAATATTTTATATTTTATATATATTATTTTTCCAAATATGTCTAAACCATCAAAAACTTGAGCAGGTTCATCAAGGAGCAACCGGGTCGGGTTTTTTTAAATGTCGTACCGAACCTAACAAGAAAATCCATACTTCATGCATCCCTATTGCACATTGGATAAGATTTATGAGAACAAGTAGTGAGTTTGGGTGTTTGTGGGGTTGGGTTCACCCATTACCCCCCGAATCTGACTCATTTTCAATATTATATACTAAACAAATGGTATATATACAGAAAGAAAATATTTTTTTCTTAGGCATCTATGGTCTCTCTTTTTTCTTTTTCTTTTTTCTAAATCAAGTTCTTGTCATCATTTATGGATCGGGTTAACTCTAAATTATCATATAATAATTAATAGTAAATTATATTTTTTAAATAGAAATATAGATGCCGTCTAAGTAAAAAAATTTCCTGTCTATGGCCTAAAGTTCAATTGTAATAAAAAGGGCATAAAGAGACTTTTCATTATAATAATGTGGTAAATTTCTAGGTATCAATGTGTTAGTGATAATATATACTCCCTCTGTTACTAAATATCTTATTTAATGTTATTGTACACTAATTAAAAAATATATTTAATACATAAGTAAAATACCATATTACCCTTAAATCTCCACCAATTATTTATTATTGTATATTCCTAAAAAGAAACAAATTTTTTTCTCTAGATATTAAATAAAGATAGAATATGTAAAAAATAATTAATATTTATAGATAACTTTGAAATATCAAATATTTTAGAAAAATAAAAATAAAAACCTTAAACATCATCATCCATTAGGCGATGCTACTCACACGCATTCGTTTCTTTATACTTTTTTTTTGATATTTCAGTACCAGCTTCACCGGAATTGTGTAATAAATGGTGGGGAATTTGATTCCTGGTCTCTCTCAAGAATATTCAAATCTTAATTAGTAACAGCGAATTTTTCTAGAAATATTACTATCGCATTTATTATCCTTTGTCTTTCTGTCCTCTGCAAGCAGATTTTTTTTTTCTTTAAAAAAAATCGATGATGAGAATAAACATATCTTCATATTTGGCCTAAAAGAGTGTGACTTTAAAATTACTCTCCATTTTTTGATATTATCCCACACACATCATCTGATTAGTTGATAAAAAAAATTTAAAAATTTTTATATTATTCTCTCTACTTATCAACAAATCAGAAAGTGAGTATCGGAAAAATATCTTTAACATTTTTCTTCGCCAAAATTATATAATACAGAGAGAAAAGTAAACATATCTTTGAAAAAAAAAAAAAAAAAAAAAAGGTCATATTCTCCTTCTAAAATTATCTTTAAAAATATCAATATATGCAGACACTTTAGCTTTCTATTGATTAGTAAACAAAATGTATTTAGCGAAAAGAACATGATTCATTGTCTCAAAATAATAGAGAAAGAATCTCCTCGAATATTTAAAAAAATATATATTCATTGTTGCTATGCAAAAATCTTTTGCAAAAGAATCTGATTCTTTCTGGGTTTTATGCCAATTCTTGGTTTATCCATAATTCTTTTAGGATTTTTAGCACATGTTAAGTTTATTAGAGATTTGGATGGGGGAAATGAATGTGGCAACTTAGCTTAGTTGAGGCACAAGAATATTCTAATTAATTGAATGAGAAAAGGCCACCAACTTCTATATATATAATATTTAATTAGAGAGTCATTCTATAATAAACTTGCAATCTATAAACATTGGATCAACTACTTTTAATCTTAATCATTAGATTAAGTAACGTGAAACTTGCTAAATTGGTAAACTAATTTTAACATTTTAACCTGTAACATGTATATCAAGTTATTATTATTTTTTATTATTTTTTTTTATCACAATCTCTCTCATTTTAATTAGATCACTCTTTCTCTCCCCAACTCTCTAATCTCTCAAATTTCAAACCAAATTAACAGATAATTTGATGAGAAATATGCTTTTCCCATGAAAATTTATCTAGATCAATATTAATTTTTTCTGCTTATAATTTACTTTAATTTTTCTTCATATTTATTATTTTTCATTATAACTTATTTAAATGTTTGTCAAGTGATTCAAATATAACCTAGAAACTTGATGAGAAGAGAAGAAAAAGGGCATGGTTGCCCCTTACTAGAAAATTGAAATTTCTAACTATATGGAAAGATAAACCCAGCAATTGCTAGCTTGCATTTTCAATAGAAAAATAAAACCTTTCAGAGGGGGGAAAGAGCATTTTTCAAATTGCTATATTCCTCATATTCTTCAAGATTGTAATATAATATGAGTTCGATTGTGTTCACCCACTAATAAAGTTAAATTATTATAAAAATGAAAAAAAAAACCTCATATTTTGCTATCTATCAATATTTTCTAGGCACTCTAACATTATAATGATTTATCGAATATTCATTATAAACAAAAATATAATGAATTTTTTAAAATTAATTTACCCTCTAAATTTCTTTTTCAATAACTAATTTATCACAAAAAGTATTTTACTAATTTTTTTTTTAAAAAAGAATGTTATATTTAAAATTTGTATATTAATACTAGTATTCCTCACTAATATTATGGGCAAAATTTTTAATTTCTTACTACTTGTAATTAACATGAAATTCAACTTTTTTTTTTGTTTTTTTAGATTTTCATATGTCATAATAATAATAATAATTAATACGCACTATATACAATATACAATTCCGTATTTAAATTTAATATTTTCTTTATTAAATAGAGGTTTTGTGTAGGTAATTTAAATAAAAACTTTAAGATAAATATGTATAATTCTGCATTACAATTATGTAATTTTATTAAACGAATTTAAAACATATATATTTACTTATAAAATTTTTTAATTAAATTTATATACGTAGTTTTTAAGAACTTAGGCAATATAGATTTTGTCTAAGTTTTATTTTTCCTGGTGGCATGATAAGTAAAAAACTTGTAAATATGTGGGCAATTAAGGAACAATAAGAAAATCCCACATTTTAAACAAATGGTTTACAGACACACTGTAAGTAAGTAGTATAAATTTATATTTTTTCATTAAAAAAATTCATTTTCTAATTTTTGATTCATCATTGAGTTGCCAAACCCTCTGCTCCCTCTTTATATATATAGGACCCACCTTTCAACTGGGCCAAAAAAATCTATAATAGGGCTGCTCTCAATACTTAATTAGTATTAATTAATGCTAAATTTACATTAAATTACATTTAAAATTTGTTAATAATTAAAAGTTAAACCCTCATTAATTTATTGCAGTAAAATGGTATATTCATATGAACTATGCCATGCCACATGTTAATCACATTCAAAGGTAGAAAGCCATACTTAGCATATCCAAAATTTTCAGTATATGCTTCATATGCCTTATATCAATTCATTTTTTCCTTTTTAATTAATTCCAGCATATACATTAGGATGACGTATCAACTTGTTATCTAATTTTTTATTTTTATGATCAATTTGTCTCAATCAATTTTTAAATTTAATTAGTGTGTAACTTCAATTTGTGCCCATTTATCCCTTAAAAAAATAAATAATAAAAAAAAACTTCTGTACCTTAGAAAGAGAATCAAATTCTTTTTTCAAACAACAACAATAACGGCTGAATTTAATTTCATATTAAATGAGATTGAATTCACCGGCATAGACTGAGAGCAAATTCATCCATTGACTTGAATTACTCAAATTGGATTGTTTCATTAACTTGAATTAGACTCATTCTCCCTTTGAATGAATATATGTATCTATTTTTAAATTCTTTTATTATTCAAGGTTAGATCTGCCTCTGATATCGTGTCGAGGGACCCTTGACACGCATTATTTAAAGGTGCATGTGAATTGAGCAGCGTCATCTCTCCTAACATCGACAATATTAATTTGGAGGATATGAGATGTCCTCTTTTTATAATTAACTAAGTACTGTCCTTCTTCATCTGCATATCCTGCAAATTATATTCACTAAAGATTCCTTCCTGAATCTTTAATTTATAGTCTTTTATTTTTGGAAATTAATTTCTAAATACCAATCTATAGTTTTTACATGCCTATATATATATATATATATATATATATATATATATATTCTACTAAAAATTGTGACACTTTTTATTTATATCTACCCACATATTTTAGCGTGTCATGTAAATAATTATGCCACATTATTCAGCGTGTTACTGAAATTAGAGGTATAATCGAGTCGAGTCGATACAATGTCAGATTCGAACTTGACTCGATTAAAATACTCAAAACTAGACTCGGACTCAATCGAATTTTTTTTAAAATGTTCGAAACTCGACTCGACAAAAATTCGAACTACTCGAACTCGACTCGATAAAGGTCGAATTAATAAAAAATTAATAAATAATATACTCGACTCGTAATTGACTCGACTCGATTAAACTCGAATATAAGGGTATAAATATAATTTAATAAATAATAAAAATAGTAAAACTCGATTAATCTCGCGAGCCTTACGAGCTGAGTATTATGATACTCAAACTCGACTAACTATTCGAGCTCGACTCGATTAACTCAAAGTCGAATTCGAATATTTTTCGAGTCGATCTCGAATATCTTACAAGTAGCTTGACTCGTTTACACCCCTAACTGAAATGAGTTTTTTTTTAATCTACATTCAGTGAAACGGCATTTTAGCATAACAAAGTGCTTTGAGATTTTATTGAGTATTAAAAAAAAAGATTTTTAATTTTTTATAAATTATTTTTCTTAAATCTATTTATAAAATAAATATTTATTTATTTCAAAAATAATTTTTAAAATTAAAATATTTCTTATGAAAGAAATGTAATGTGAAACATAACCTAACCTTTCGTTAAAATTCATTTCGTCCCCTCATTTGACAACATGTCACGTAATAACGGTGACTCGAGAGGCTTATAGTTATTGGTCAATTAAGTTAATTAATGGTGCTTAATTATGATGAAAATCTTTAATTTGGATGCATAATTAGCTACTCAAATTCCACCAACTTTCTGTTAGGAGCCAAGATTATTCCTTATTCCTCTAAGAATGATGTATTTTTGTTCAAGAGAGCATAATTAAGCACCAAACTAATATTACTTTCTTTATAGTCTTCTCCATTTTTGAGTTATACCTCCCTTTTATTTTATTTTATAATATTAAAAGTGTATATATGTGTCATTTAAATTAAAAAAAAAAAAGTATCGAGCATTATATGTATATTGAAAAATTTGGAAAACACAATTAAAATTTAAACGTACTTGAAGTTAAGTAGGTAATTAATTAGGAGGTTAATGAGAGGTTTTTAATTAAGCTCATAAGAGGCACGTGTTAAATGAGAGAGGTTAGTTGTGGACCAGGTGGACCCTTTTATCTGTATTGGTCGGCTCTGGCCGTACTACTGGTACTCTTTTTTCAAAAAGACTTTTCCTTTTCTATCTCCATATTTCTCCGAACCCCCATAAAGAAATAAAAAATAACCTCATTCCTTCTCCCCCTTTGAAACGGCAATTGGACTGGTCTTTACGATGCCCCGATCCCAGCTCATTAAATGGAGCAGTTTTTTATAATTTTTATTTTCTGACTCTAAATTTTTTTGTATTGAAAAGTCAACATACATTTCACACTCTTATTTTCCCTCCGATCCGAATATATATATATAATTATTATTTTTAAAATAATAAAATAATTATATAATTAATTAATTAATTAAAATAACAAATATTTCTAATATTAAATTAAAATAAAATAATTTAATATTATATAAAATTGAGATCGGAAATCTCCGTCCGCTTGTGGTGTGGGATCGGTGATAAAAAAAAACTTCTAGCGGAAAATGGGACAAAGTCGGGGAATAGGGTAGAGTTTCGAGATCGAAAAATTATGTTCCAAACTCGTTCCGTTGTCATTCCTACTTCCTCGTCTACTTTTTTTTCTTTTGTTTATTTTTATTTATCAAAATTTAAGTTTTTAGATCATAGTATAAAATTATAATATATTTCTTTTCACTTTAATTGGATACTTTTTTACAAAAAAAAAAAATCAATATAATTGTAAAAATTGACTTGAATATTTAATTAAGTTCCATTTTACATTACATTTTAAAAAATATTTTTTGAAAAAAAATAATTTTTTTAAATTTTAAAAATTGTTTTAAAAAAATACAAATAAATAATATTTTTTTCATAAATATATTTAAAAAATATATAAATTTTAAAAAAATCAATTAATTAAATTAAAAAAATTTAAACGTATTTTTTTATGTCAAGCAACAATTTCAAATACCGTCAACAGTTCTATTCTCCGAACTAATATTGAATAATTATTTAAAGGGGTGCTTTAAAAGTTTGTGTCAACAAGTTAGACAAATAAAAATTAGAATCACATAGGGATTATGATATACAAGATATATGAATAAAAAAATTAAAAATATCAATCTTTTATATATATATATATATATATATAAATTTGAATTAAATGATATTAATATAATAATTAGGACTATAAAAACATTCAAATTTAAATTTCCATTCAAAACTCAATCCAATGTGTTGTAACCAAAAAGCCATGATAATATTGTAAATCAATACTGGAGTTTGAGTAAAATATTTGAGGGGATCACACCATGCATTATATCATAGGAGCTTATCTAAAAGTTTTTTTTTATTTTAATTTTGGGAGGATTAGGACTCTACATGTTTTCATGAAGCTCTGCCATTGTTGTAAATATAACAAGTTCTTTATGTCATAGTTAGAATATGCTTATGAAAATATATAGTAAAGTCCTCAGTAACAAAAAAAAAAGGTAATTATAATATAAGAAATTTTAATATTTATAATTACATTATGTTTATTAAAATATTAAGATAGAATTCCTGGAAGTACATTTAACATTATTATTGTAGGAATTCATAAAGTCAAGTATGGTAAAAGGAGAAAAGCAGCAGCCGTCCATATATGTATAGAGAAAATCAGCAATACAAACATTGTTTGATGAGTGGGATACAACCAAGACGGTCATTGAATTCCAAGAACGACAAACAAATCTTACTTTTGGATTTTGGCTTTTTCTCCCTTTTCTGTAGAATTTTAAATATCCTGATCAATTGACCTAACATTATCTTCTTCCAAGGAAAAAAATAAAAAATAAAAGAAAAAACTACCATTACGGAATAATTATTGGTAAATATTATATATATAACTATGTTTTATTTTTGTATAACACACGTACAATTGCAACTAATTTCGTGTGTGTATATATATATATATTCTTTTAAAAAAAAAGAAAACGTTTGCATATATATAACTTTTGGATTTTGCTTTGACAAATTAATATTTTTTAAATAACGACCCACATGAAAAATTGAAAATAATTGAAAAATTAAATAACGACCCACATGCTTTGTATAATTAATAGTTTAGTACCAATGAAATAGTTATAATAAATGATATAAAAACCTATCTAATATACATTTATTATAAAAACAATTTCTATTTTTTAATATTTTCAACACTCATTTTTTAATTGGTTAGTAAGAAAAAAAAACTATTTTTAAAATTTTTTATTTTTTCACTCATCAATCAAGAAATAAATATTGAAAAATATAGAGTATTTTTAGTATTTTTTATCATATTCAGACCGAAATTTCTTAATTTAAATAATAAAGAAGTGTTACGTAAAGAGTAATAATAATCAATTATGGATTCAAAATATGAATTTTTTCAGATTTGTTGTATGGAAAAGGGGTAAAAGAGTTTAAGAACTTTTAATTCTTTGTTGCTTGTGTTAGAGTACACATATTTATAATTACAAAGGATAATATGAGTTGTACAATCATCTTTTTGAGTAATTGTCTAACACTATGAGCTGAGTAGTTAATGAGAAAATAGAAAAAGAAAAAAAATATTTTTAAAAATTTCTCAATTAACACCAACTTATCAGTGATTTACAAAAGTGATTAGTATTAGCATTTTGGGCAATAATATATAAATGATTGTGCATCAAATATGTATATAATTAGGATAGGAACAAAATACCAATAATCCAACATTGATGTGACACTTCCTATAGGCCAATCAAAAGAAAAATAATATTAACCAAAGTAATATTAAATAAATTAATTTGTATAAATTTGAAAATCTACGTTGAAAGATTGGTAGTTAGACGTTAATTTCATGCTTAGCCCCACCAGCTTATTTGACTGCATTTGTCATTAAACTTACCCAACAACTTAATATTTGTGGCTTATAAGAGAAGGTGAGGGAGGGGGAGGAGGAAGATGTTTCAAGGGAACGTGAGGATTTCTATTTAAAAAAAAATAGATAATTGTTATATTTTATAATTTTCAATAAATAAAAAAAATATATATATATATATATATATATATATATATATATATATATTTTTATCTAAATTTGGATTCAATTTGAATGATAAAAAAAATTAATTATTTAATTATTTTTTGATAGTTGAAATTTCTTTTATTGTTTCAACAAAAAGAGTGTTGGTGTCAAACTTTTCTTTGGGGTCAAAACTCAAAAGTTTAAGTCGGTACCTTTAAACTTTGGCAAATGAGAAAAGGTTAAAGTCACGTGGCCAAATTAATTAAAAGACTGCGACTTTTTTTTTTTTTTTGTAATTTAGTTATAACCAATAAGCATATATGTATAAACATAACATAACTCTCTACTTGTAAGTAATTACTTCATTAAGAAACAAATTGAAGATCACAAAAGCAACTTAATTAGTCAACTTTTTAATGAAGAAAAAGCAGACAATGCTCAAAATTAATGCAATTCTGAGGTGTATCAAGTTTAAATGATGATAATTTATCAATTTTATACGGAAATTTCTTCTTTATTCAACATATATATACCACAAATTCATTATTATTATAATGTTACTAATTGTCAATGAGATTTTATCCATTGTTATTATAGAGATGATGCACTTTAATAAGTCTGAATTTTTTTCCACAATATTGTCACAGTGCATAAAATGAAATTTAGTTACATCCATATTTATTTTCAGATATTGACTACAAATAAAAATTCCTACCCGATCATAAATAATATCTAAAAACGACACATAATAATCTAAAATTGATAAACTGATATAAAAAAAAAATAAACCGAATCAATTAAATGTGTCGACTAAACAAATCAATTAGATTGATCGGACTGAACAATTTTTACTTTTGGTATAAATCGAATCGAATCATAAATTGTTTTATGATCAACTTAATGTAGTATGATTTTCAAAACCATACTTATTTGAACTCTATTCAAATCATATTGAATAGGAATTTTACCTACCCATAAATGGCATCTACTAATTGAACCCAAACTCTTCCAAGCATCTCCCACGTTCATTTTTTAACGGCTTAGCAATTGCCTAACACTTCAAAGTAAAAGTGCCATGAAAATAATGTTAATTTTCTTTAATTTCCAGCTATTATTATTATTGGGAGAGTTAGTCATTATTATTATTATTATTATTATTATTATTATTATTATTATTATTATCATTCTCATCTCAGCCCCCAAGCAATACACTTACTTAAACTTCTCTTACCAACAAAGTTAAGTCATCATTGTTATCTTTTTCAAATGGTAACAGCCAAAAAGAGTGAAAAGGAAGTGGGTTCATGATGGTATTCCCTATCAACATCTAATATCAATTAAAATTTTGATAAGCAAATTAAATAATAAATAAATATATTTGTGGGCAAGCCGGTCTATCATCTATGAAAAACAAAAGGCCTTTAAAAAACTGAACTTACTTTTCATATATGTGTAAAAAAGTTGCACCGTTCATTCATCTTTAAGAGAATAATGAGCTCAAAAAGCCTACCATTATGACATCATATAGTCATATTCTCACTTCAAATCCACCTCATCCCCAGCCATGACACCCAAGGCTATCCCTCCACGTCACCAACATTTTTAATTTCTTTTCCAATATTTTTCAAATTATTTTCACAAAAGCAGTTTTTAATGCCATTTAAATTAAATTTCTCGTTAAATACTGTCACAGACTATCCCACAAATATAATATCTTTTTTAAAATATATAATTAACTTATTAATTCTCACAATGTTCTTTTTTGACATATTTTCTTAATATTTCATAATTAATTTGTAGATATATTGCAAGATACAAATTTTAATCATAGTGACTACATATTTTTAACACATCTACAACTAAGAAATGAATTTATCTTGTTGGGAGTAAATTAAATATACCTTTTCCTTCTTTCATTTCTAATGATTTTTTTATTTAATTTATTAATTCCTCTATTCTTTTATGCTTTGTTTGTTTTAGGGGAATTGAAAGAAAAAGAAAAGATAAAAAAATTGAAGAATTTTGTTCATTTGAATAAATTGAAGCAGAAGAAGGGGAGAAGGGAAGAAAAAATGAGATATAAGGGATTATAAATTTCCCACCAAATCAGTGGAGGATTAAAGAAAAAGGGAAGAAATAAATTAAAATACCCTATTAGGATATAAATGGCTTTTTATATGTTATTTTTTTTCATATGGGATATTTTATTTTTTTATAATTAAATTAAGCAAACTACACATAATAAAAAAATATAATATAATATAATTTCATTCTCTTAATTTTTTTATTATCCTTATTAAAAGAAATATATTTTGCTTGCACAAAATAATATTCTACTAACAAATCAATATATATATATATAATGGTTACAGTTTATGAAACTTAATAAAATTTAGTTTATTAAATAACATTAAATTGAAATATTAATCAATATTAAATTGTCATAATCTATTAGAGCCACTAAACTCATAAATAAGTAAATAATAGAGTGACCATCAAAACCCCTCTCTCTATATATATAATTGAAGGAAAGGAAAGAATGGAATGTAGAACCAAAATATGTTTCTTTGTAAAGAAATTCTAAGATTCCCATCAAGATCTCATCAACCTACTAACTAATTACCGCATACATTTTGTCACAGACTTCAATCCCACATCGGATAGGTGAAGGGAATGAGTCATGGCTATAAGCGGTGGCGCTGCACACCCCACCAGATCGGTCTTTTGGGGAGAGAGTAATGGCCCCGTGACAAGTGGTATCAGAGCCGACCCAGATCCGACTCCAATGTCTCGCCAAACACACCGGGTTTGGGGCAGGCAGGGGGACCCACTGTGACGAGGGCGTCACAGGATTGGGTGGAGGAGAATATCACAGACTTCAATCCCACATCGGATAGGTGAAGGAAATGAGTCCTGGCTATAAGCGGTGGCGCTGCACACCCCACCAGATCGGTCTTTTGGGAAGAGAGTAATGGCCCCGTGACAATTTGCACGCACATGTGAATAATAATATTCTTATGATTGCCTAATATTGTTCTTTATTTCTCTTTCTACTTCCAAACAACACACATGGATGTCTTTCACTCTGTGTTGTGAGCTTTATGTATATTTATATAGTAGCAGAGCAGTCCAAGTGATTACCATAGACAAATTTTTGATACATTTGATTTTTGACTTTCATTTTTTTTTATTGTACAATTTTTCTGCCCATTTCACCTTAACACAACGCATACACGCACCTCCAACACGGCAAGTGCTTACAACAATCCAAGCTAAGCCAAAAGCCAAAAACTTTATTCTTATTTAAATCAGAGACTGAGAGAACGATCTCTCTCTTCCTCTTTTCTCTTCTTCTACATTGATTCCTTCACTTCTAATTCTAATGGTTTGATAAGCTCATTGTGGGCAGAGCTAGTGTGGATTTTATCTGTTTGTGGGTGTTGTGTCAGAGGAGGAGGAGGAGCACAGAGGAGCTTTGTCGTTGTGAGGTAAAAAAAAAGTAGATATCAATCACAGGGGTGTCCTCGGCAATCGCTACCGGCTCATCAAAAAAACGATTTTCAAGGTTCAGTTTTTATGTATTTTGGTGTTTTCTCAGCTGGGTTGTTTCCAGATTTTGAGATTTTGCGTCCATCTTCTTGTCCCTTTATGTTTTCTCTCCAGATAACATAGAGAGATGTAGAGACAGACGCACATACAACAGCAAAACGCAGAAACAAAATTCTCTCTCTCTTACTATCGCTCGCTTTCTTTTTCTCTTCGTTTACCGTGTTGATAAGAGTCTGTTTGTTTCCATGTGCAATGTGTCTGCAGATTCTATCTCCAAAGAGCTATACTTTGCGTTGATTACCCAGATGGTGAAATGCTCGGCTTTACACTATTCGATCTCTCTTTTTCTCGTTGCTGCTGCTTATTATTAAGTATTATTGAAACACCGTCACCACCGACTCACTCATTTCAATCACCAACTCACCATTTTCAATAATGGGTATCACCTTCTTGCTTAATAATGCCATCACACAATCATCACTCTCGGTTCTGAAGGCAACTCAGGGTCTGCCTGTATTGGAACTAGCCTCAATTTGCATCAATTTGACACTTTTTCTGGTCTTTCTCTTCATAATATCTGCTAGGCAAATATTTGTTTGTATTGGTAGAATTAGATTGCTCAAGGATGATAACTCAGTTGTCAATTCAAGCCCAATTAGACGAAGTAGTACTGATGGAGAGATTCCAGTTGTTATAATCGGTACTGGATTTAAGTTTGTCCTGCTTTGTTGTTTCTATGTTTTGTTTTTGCAATTTCTGCTATTGGGTTTTGACGGAGTTGCTTTAATTAGAGAGGCTGTTAATGGGAAAGTTGTGAATTGGTCCACAATTTGTTCACCTGCTGTACAGGTTTTAGCTTGGTTCGTGTTGAGCTTTTCAGCTCTTCATTGTAAATTTAAGGCGTCTGAAAAATTCCCACTGCTGTTGAGGGTATGGTGGTTCTTTTCATTTTTAATTTGCTTATGCACTTTGTATGTGTACGGGAGGAGCTTTCTTATTAAAGGTGTTAAGCATTTGAGTTCTCATGTTGCGGTGAATCTTGCTGCAACTCCGGCTCTTGCTTTTCTATGTTTTGTTGCAATTAGAGGTATTACTGGAATACAAGTCTGTCGGAATTCTGATCTTCAAGAGCCATTGCTTCTTGAAGAAGAGTCAGGATGTCTTAAGGTCACTCCATACAGTGATGCTGGGCTATTTAGCTTGGTTACTCTTTCGTGGTTAAACTCGCTTCTTTCTATCGGTGCAAAGAGACCGCTAGAACTTAAGGACATTCCTCTTCTTGCTCCTAAAGATCGAGCCAAGACTAATTATAAAGTTTTGAATTCAAATTGGGAAAAATTGAAGTCAGAAAATCCTTCAAAGCAGCCTTCTTTAGCTTGGGAAATTCTTAAGTCATTTTGGAAGGAAGCAGCTTGCAATGCCATATTTGCTTTGGTAAATACTCTCGTTTCATATGTGGGTCCGTACATGATTAGTTACTTTGTCGAATACTTGGGGGGGAAGGAGACTTTCCCTCATGAGGGATACATTCTTGCTGGGATATTCTTCTCAGCCAAGCTTGTCGAGACCTTAACAACACGCCAATGGTATCTCGGTGTTGACATTTTGGGTATGCATGTGAGGTCAGCTCTGACAGCAATGGTGTACTGGAAAGGACTCAGGCTATCAAGCTTGGCCAAGCAAAGTCACACTAGTGGAGAAATTGTAAATTACATGGCAGTTGATGTCCAGAGAGTAGGGGATTACTCTTGGTATCTACATGACATATGGATGCTTCCCCTGCAAATAATTCTTGCCCTTGCAATTTTGTATAAGAATGTCGGAATTGCTTCTGTTGCTACTTTAATTGCCACCGTTATTTCCATCATTGTTACTGTCCCACTAGCTAAGATTCAAGAAGATTATCAAGACAAATTAATGGCTGCCAAGGATGATAGGATGAGGAAAACTTCCGAGTGTTTAAAGAATATGAGGATTCTGAAGTTGCAAGCTTGGGAGGACAGATATCGAGTGAAGCTGGAGGAAATGCGGGATGTGGAGTTCAGGTGGCTCCGGAAAGCCCTCTATTCACAAGCTTTTATTACGTTCATTTTCTGGAGCTCCCCCATATTTGTTGCAGCTGTCACTTTTGGTACTTCTATATTGTTGGGTGGTCAGCTCACAGCAGGAGGTGTCCTTTCTGCTTTGGCCACTTTCAGAATTCTACAAGAACCTCTCAGGAATTTCCCTGACCTGGTGTCAATGATGGCCCAGACGAAAGTTTCTCTTGATCGAATTTCTGGATTCCTACAGGAGGAGGACTTGCAGGAAGATGCGACTATTGCACTGCCAAGAGGAATGACAAACTTGGCCATAGAAATCAAAGACGGTGAATTCTGCTGGGACCCTTCTTCTTCAAGGCCTACTTTATCAGGGATTCAAATGAAGGTGCAGAGAGGAATGCGTGTAGCTGTTTGTGGCATGGTTGGCTCAGGAAAATCAAGCTTCCTTTCTTGCATCCTTGGAGAGATTCCCAAGATCTCGGGTGAAGTATGTTAGTTACTACTTTTATATATAATTGATGGTTTTTTTTGACAACTATAATGATTTTTTCTATATCTTTTTAGAATAAAAAATTCCTAATTTTTATCTCTCGTTGCTCTTTTTACCCAGGTAAGAATTTGTGGTACTGCTGCTTATGTCTCCCAGTCTGCATGGATACAGTCTGGAAACATTGAAGAAAACATTCTTTTTGGTAGCCCAATGGATAAAGCGAAGTACAAAAATGTTGTCCATGCTTGTTCGCTAAAAAAAGACTTGGACCTTTTCTCACATGGTGATCAGACCATCATTGGTGATAGGGGTATAAATTTGAGTGGTGGCCAGAAGCAACGGGTACAGCTTGCAAGAGCACTGTATCAAGATGCAGACATTTATTTACTTGATGATCCCTTCAGTGCTGTTGATGCACACACTGGTTCCGAGTTGTTTAAGGTTAGTCTTGCTCAATGTTTTGCCAATTTTTCTGTTCAATTTAAATGTAGTTTTGCTGAACATATAATATGGAACTGCAGGAATACATATTGACAGCACTTGCAAGCAAGACTGTTGTTTTTGTAACCCATCAAGTTGAATTTTTGCCACCTGCTGATTTAATACTGGTATGAGATTGCTTTCTGCATTTTACTTTTGTGCATTAATTGTTCAATGACAGGCCAATCTTGGGGGGCTGTGCATCTTGCTTTTGAATGAGGAGCTGCTTTTTTTTTTTTTTTGGTTAATTTTTCTCATTGTATTTCATGGCCTTCAATCATTCTGCTCTTACATCTATTAATTTTGATATTCCTTTCACTATGCTAAGCGTTTATTTTCTCTTATTTGGCTAGTTCTTTTTGATTTAGAACTTATTCTTCTTCCTATATTACTATCGCCTTTATTATTATAATAAATACAATGGTTAAAGGTTTTGAGGCGCATCTGTATGTGGTAAAATATTTATCTCCGTCAACTTAAGGATCTCTATTTTTCTTGAAGTCAAAATGTGAAAAGTCTATGGATTGCTTAATTGCGTGTGGGCTTTCTTTTCCTAAAAGAAATTTAATAATTTCCTTCCATATATTCAGGTTCTTAAGGAGGGACGGATTATACAGGCAGGGAAATATCATGATCTTTTGCAAGCAGGAACTGATTTCAAGACTTTGGTCTCTGCTCACCATGAAGCGATTGGAGCTATGGATATCCCAAGTCACTCATCAGATAATACAGATGAGAGTTTGCCTTTAGATGCATCTGTTGGATTTAGTAAAAAATGTGATTCAGGCGGGAGTAACATTGACAGTTTGGCCAAGGAAGTGCAAGAGAGTGCATCAGCTTCAGATCAGAAAGCAATCAAAGAGAAAAAGAAAGCAAAACGCTCAAGGAAAAGGCAGCTTGTTCAAGAAGAGGAAAGGGTGAGAGGGAGAGTGAGCATGAAGGTTTACTTGTCATATATGGCTTCAGCATATAAGGGCTTATTAATTCCCCTAATTATCCTTGCACAAGCATTATTTCAGTTTCTTCAAATAGCCAGTAATTGGTGGATGGCTTGGGCAAATCCCCAAACTGAAGGAGGTCGACCTAGGGTGAGTCCTATGGTCCTTCTTGGTGTTTATATGGCTCTTGCTTTTGGGAGCTCATGGTTTATATTTGTGAGGGCTGTTCTAGTTGCTACATTTGGCCTGGAAGCTGCACAGAAATTGTTTTTGAAGATGCTCAGAAGTGTCATCCGAGCATCAATGTCTTTCTTTGATTCTACTCCAGCTGGACGGATTCTAAATCGGGTATCTGGAACAATATATCAGCTGTATTTATGTGTGTGTGTAGTAAATGGCAGATTTTTTCTTGTTTGTTTATATAATATTGATTATGTATGACCTTACAGGTATCAATAGATCAAAGTGTTGTGGATCTTGATATTCCCTTTAGACTTGGTGGTTTTGCTTCAACAACAATTCAGCTTCTTGGAATTGTTGGTGTGATGACCAAAGTTACCTGGCAAGTTTTGCTTCTTGTTGTTCCTGTGGCTGTTGCTTGCTTGTGGATGCAGGTGATTAATTATTTTTTGTTGAAAATTGTTTAACTTGTTTTTCAGATACAAGTTAATAAAATGAGAGTATATTGGTGTGTGTCTATGCAATTTCCTTAGTTGCTTCTTGATGACTTACATTTGCTGTTTGCTTGTGTGACTGTGATTGACAGTATAGATATAGGCTGCAGAGTGTGATATTACTTATGTTTTCTTCCATGTATTTGAAATTAAAATTAAATCCCAAAGCCTTTCTTTCCTTCTTTCTTCGTTTCCTTTTTTTTTTTATCGTTTGTTGCATTGATCGTAGCATAAATTGTTTTAATATAATTACTGGAATTGGTAATTTTGGAATGGATATTTTTTGAATTTGAAACCACATTATTTGTGTCCATGTAGCTTGAACTGGGTCAACCATAATTCTGGACTTTATGTCCACTAGGTTGTGAGAGAAGACTTGCTGTATTTTATTTATTGGGAGTTTAGACATCAACTTCCAACTTAAGAACTCAAAATCTATTAATATGGCTGAATGGAATTGAGAGACATATCAACTAATTATTGTATGCCCATTTGTAGAAATACTACATGGCTTCGTCGAGGGAACTGGTCCGTATTGTTAGTATCCAGAAATCTCCTATCATCCATCTTTTTGGTGAGTCAATTGCTGGAGCAGCTACAATAAGAGGCTTTGGGCAGGAAAAAAGGTTCATGAAGAGGAATCTTTATCTTCTTGATTGCTTCGCTCGTCCATTCTTCTGCAGTCTTGCTGCTATTGAATGGCTATGCCTACGCATGGAATTACTTTCGACCTTTGTGTTTGCTTTCTGCATGATTTTACTTGTTAGCTTTCCCCATGGAAGTATCGATCCAAGTAAGTTTGTACTGTTCTGCATCCTTGATATATATACTTCGATTTTGTCATTTTTTAAGTTGGTCTTGGCAAAGGCTTAGCTTATGGTGGCAATTTTGGATACAAGATAAATTATAAACAAATGACCTACTTAATCATATGTGAATCTATGCTTTTACTAATCCTGTTTTTTTTAACTATACAGGCATGGCGGGCCTTGCCGTAACTTATGGCCTTAATTTAAATGCCCGCCTCTCACGATGGATCCTTAGCTTTTGCAAACTTGAAAACAAGATTATTTCCATAGAACGGATCTATCAATACAGCCAAATTCCAAGTGAAGCTCCATCTGTTATTGAGGATTTCCGCCCTCCATGTTCCTGGCCAGAGAATGGGAGAATTGATCTGATTGATTTGAAGGTAAGAAGCTTCTTATTCCACCATCCATGTGCATCCATCTTGCTGGTTCTTATTTATACAAAATAGTAAAAACATGGTGACACTTTCCTGAAGGTTCGTTATGGTGAGAATCTTCCTATGGTGCTTCATGGGGTATCATGCACGTTTCCTGGGGGAAAGAAAATTGGGATAGTTGGGCGAACTGGTAGTGGTAAATCGACATTAATACAAGCACTATTTCGATTAATTGAACCTTCTGAAGGGAGAATCATTATAGACAACATTGATATATCTACAATTGGCCTCCATGATATTCGTAGCCGTCTGAGTATCATTCCCCAAGATCCTACCTTATTTGAAGGGACAATTAGGGGCAATCTTGATCCCCTTGAAGAGCATTCAGATCAGGAAATTTGGCAGGTTTTACTCCTTTCTAATCTTTTCCCTTTCTATGTTATCTACAAGTTGACTTGATTTTAAATTTTGGAAAGGAGTTAATTGTAGTTATGCTATAAACCAAAGTTCGTAATGATATTTACATTTTAATTTTAGAGGATCTCTGAAGGGGCCCAGCGTTAGTAAAATCCTTACAGACTGTTGTAAGAATAGATTATTGTCTTGTTGTAAATGAATTCCTAAAGCTAACATCTTTTGCAAATCAACCGCATACCCATTTTTGATAACTTTCCTGAATTACATGTTTAAATGATCTGTCACTATTAAATGCTTAATTTCTCGCATTGTATGCCTAAACAAAGATTTTTTACTGCATGAATTATTTTCTGCACATGTGCTAAGAATTTGGCCATTTGTCACAGGCTCTTGATAAATCTCAGCTTGGGGAGGTAGTTCGTCAGAAAGAGCATAAGCTTGATACACCAGGTATGTAACAAGCTGATCACAGTGTGGTGCTGATGCTCTCTTCTCCCTCATAACGTGTAAATAATTAATTGGTCTGTGTTGGAATGTATTATTTGCAGTGTTGGAAAATGGGGATAATTGGAGTGTAGGGCAAAGGCAACTTGTTTCCTTGGGTCGGGCTTTGCTCAAGCAGGCACGAATTCTGGTGCTAGATGAAGCAACAGCATCAGTTGATACAGCTACAGACAATCTTATTCAGAAGATTATCCGGATAGAGTTCAAGAATTGCACTGTGTGCACAATTGCCCATCGTATTCCAACTGTCATTGATAGTGATCTTGTTTTGGTACTGAGTGATGGTGCGTATGAATATCCAAATTTTGACTTCCATTTCACAGTCAAGTTGCATCTCAGTAGAAAATAATTAAATATGACACTATGTTGAGGTTTATGTTATTTTATTTTTTGATTACTTTATTTTCTTTGACTAAATCCTCTTCCGAATACATTTGCAGGTCGAGTTGCAGAGTTTGACACTCCAACACGGTTGTTAGAGGATAAATCGTCCATGTTTCTAAAGCTGGTGACAGAATATTCATCAAGATCAAGTGGCATACCGGACTTTTGAATAAGATGGCATGCCTAGAAGAAATCCAAATCATTGAGGTCAGAGGCAGTAAGAGCAGATTGACAACCATGAAATCAAGTGGCTGCTACTGCTTTGTGCACTGCTGCTGCTGCATCCGGCAAGCAGCAAGAGAGTTCGGAAGGATGAAGCCTAGTGCATTAATCCTCGCACCATATCTCCATAGGTGACAGTAATTCATCACCTTAAGCAGAATGGAAGATATTCTTAATTAGTTGGCATACTTGATAACAGAAGAAAATAAGTTGGTGAAGTTGAAGATAATAATTCCACGAAAGGAGTCTGTATTTGTTCACTGATGTGCAATAAACTAGTTTCTAGCTAAAGGCAGGTCTTTTCCTTAGGAAAATCTGTAGAGAGAACTTAAAAAAGTTGCCAATCCCACTTGTTCCCACTTGTTTCTAGTAGCATAGTTCAGTTTTAGACTAGAAATTTTGGATGCTAGAAATCATTTTTCTTTTTTGTTTGTCATCATTAGCACTGCTGACTGCTTCATTGATATTTTCAGTAGTCTGGTTGGCGGAGGTTGATCTAAGACTTAAAAGGATTTCAAACTAGACGTTTCAAATTATATTTGATATTATTCTAATTGAAATTCATTAATTCAATGTTAATGGCTAAATCCATTTTGATTCTTTAAATTAAATTAAGGTGATGGATTAAACAATATGCTAAGAAATATATCCGCCAGGTCGCAATGCCAGAACAATAATATTATAAAAAAACCATTTCAAACAATTTTTTTGTATTAATTTATGAATTTACTTTTATTAAGTATAGCATAACTGACGGAAATTAAAATGATATATTTATGTATTAATCTTTTTTTTACTGAAAAACGAATTTATTTAATTGAAAGTATTGCCAATTTTATTCTTATAAAATATTAATTTTTTTTTAATAAAAATAATTAAGTTTTCTAATTAAAATGTAAAATTCGATTCAAACAATCAGTTCTTGTTTAAAGTGGGCCAGAGTGGCCCAGGTCCTTAGCTGAGGCCCATATCAATCCTCTCTATCAGATACAGACCCAAATCCAAATTTCTCTTTTGCAAGCCTTGCCTTGCCTTCACTTCTTCCCCGTCTCTATCGTTTCTCTGTGTTCAACTGAGAACGATGCAGTCGATCTCCGCGCGGTTAGGGCACCAGGCTGTCAATCCACCTGCTTCGATCGCATCTCTCATATTAATTTATCCGTTCTCCTATCCCTGTAATCCTTCATTTCTTCTTCTCCTATTTTGATTTTGATGAATCTGAATTCTCCGCTTCAAATATTGTGACATTGTTATTGGTATTGACCTTTTACAGACTACGGGGCTGATCATCCACGATATCTGTCTACTCTCACTCCCAAAGGCTCCGGCCATCTTGTTCGAAAGGGGACGGGTGGAAGATCTTCGGTTAGGTAAGTCTGCTTCTCAATTTCTCCTTACTCTTTGTTTGATTGAATGGAAACTAAGGAAAATAATATGATTGTTCTCTTTTCTCGAGAATGTAGGCAAAGGAAAATATACTCTTTCAACTGAAATCAGATCCTCCTATTAATTGAATTTCCTTTTTGGGGCTGTGATAAGTAAAAGTAATTTAGGCTTTGTAGGTATGGAATCTCATTTTGAAGGGGGAATACATAGTAAACATGAAATAGAAATTGCTCACATTTCGTTTCGTAGTGGTTCTTTTTTTTTTTTTTTCCTAATTTTATTTGTAAATATTTATATAGCAATTTTTTAAATATCCCGTTTCATTCTTTTTAGTGGCATAATTGCTACAGTGTTTGGAGATACAGGGTTCCTTGGTCGTTATGTTGTGCAACAACTTAGTGAGTTGAATGTGTTTCAATGCCTTGATTAGAATTTGCAGGCAAGCATTGTCATATTTCATTGACTGTTTTTCTGAATGTTAAGTTGCAATAATATTAGCTTGTAATTTACAACTTGTTCCCCATTCCCTAGTGTGTAACTGTCTGTGTGTGTGCATCCACCTGAAGTTATAATATTTGTTTTTGCTGATACTGTAATTTCTGTTCCAGCTAAAATGGGATCTCAAGTGTTAGTTCCTTCGCGAGGTTATGAGGATTGTCATTGCCATCTGAAATTGAATATAACATGGTGAATATAACCTGTTTCTGCTTCATAGATATCTGTAGATGTATTTGACAATTAGTTCTGGAAGAGACTTCTAAAAGATGGATTTTAATGCATGTTTTAGAATGATGTGGTGTCAATTTAGTTATTTTAGTATAAATTTGTACTATTGCACAATAAGTAATAGCTGGTGGTCTGTACCCTATATTGTTCAGTTACCTTCTATATGGACAAATTGAATTTGGTGTTTTTATAGTTGCTCTCTTGCTGATTCATTTAATGGGTTAACTTTTATAATGTGCCGAGCATCACATAAACATGCATATTGTCATTATAATTATGGAGGACGAATGTATGATATGGAGGTTAACTTGTGCAGATTGCAAAAGACCATGGGGGTATAATGAGATATATTCAAGTTTCATGCTTAGGTGCATCTGGTTCATCTTCATCAAGATTGCTAAGAGCTAAAGCTGCTGGAGAGGAAGCTGTGTTAAGAGAAATACCTGAGGTAATATATTGGATCCCCCAGCCCTTTTTCTTCCAGCTTTATGATTTTCAAGGCCAATTAGTAATGTGATCAATATTTGTGTGTAAATGAAAATGGGTAGAAGGGAGATGAGGACTAGGGAGCTTGTTGTTTATGTTTAATCCAATGGTCGAACCAAATATAAATCTTTAGATATTGGGCATTCTGTATTTTTCCTTGGAGAAATCAAACATTTTGGTTCTGCTTATTTATAACTCACATTATGTATGATAGACAGGTGGAAAGGATATGAAAGGAGAGATAACTTTCCCTTACTGAAAGAAATGAATAGGAAAAAATGAAGAAAAATATTGGATTGAAAAGAAAAACAATGCTAATGTATGATTTTGTCTTCCTTTGTGCAGACTATTGGACAGGAAGGATGTTATTGTTTTGAAATAGAAAATCCTTTTAAAATCTTTTCCATTCCATTCTCATTCTTTGTAGGATAAGGAAGTAACTTCCATTCTCTTTGCTTCTGCTTTCTTCCTGCATAACAAATATAATGATGATTATGCAAGTTTCATCCTTTTGGAAGTGTTAAGAAATGACTGAATGTTCCTTTTGTTTTGCTGGCTTGCATTGATGCTTTGCAGACTGATTATTTCCAAAGGCGCTTACACTTTGTGGTCTATTACATTTATGATAGGTCATGGCAAATATCTTTATGGTTTATATTACAGTGCTTGTTAGCACACTTTTCTATTTTATGGAGTGATAATTATCATAATGTAACATATCCCTTCTGAACTGAAAAATTGAGAAAGGGGCGGGGAGCTCGAGTAGTGATGCAAGGACTTTATTTTGTCATTTTTTTGGGTGGGGGGAAGATGGGTTTTTTTTTCGGTTGATGCTCAGTTTGATTTTCATCCGAAAACTTATTGCCATTATTTTCTGTTCAGACTAAAGACTATAGAGCCTATGGTTTTCTAGGAAGCTATAAAATCCTTTTGGTGATCTAGAAAATGAGAATCAACTTTAACAAAATTTTATGCCTTCTCTATTCAAGGATGTGCTTGAAAAGATTCCACATAAGCGTCTCTAATTCTTTGAAGGTGCTAGGAAGGGGCATAATCCAACTGCATATACCAAAAAGGGCCTCCTGAATCTGGAAAAATTTGTTCAACCAAAGTCAGGGAAAGTTTTGTGGTTAATATCAAAGAAGAATAGCTCCGTTCCCCTTCCTGGGATTAAATTTTCCTTTGTTGTTTCAATAGCCAAGATTCTAGACAGACCAACTTCTATAGGCCACAGTCATGAAACCTGCTGTGATGATTGGTATAGATGATCGAATTTTGAATCGGGGGGCACATTTTGCGAAAAAAATATTCATTTTACACTGTTTGGAGATGGATCTACCAAATACGTCTTTATTTTATCAATTGCATGTGTAGAAAGAACTAAAACCTCATACCTGTAGTTCCTGACAGTGTTTTCTTTGCAGAATCCAACCTGTATATGTTGTTGATGTTGATGTTGCTGCTGCAATTGTTGCACCGTTGAGAGATGATGGAACCGGCATGGGAAAAACTTATGAGCTTGGTGGGCCTGAAATCTTTTCTGTGCATGAATTGGTAAGTTATCTTCCATTTTGCTCCAAATTTTTCTCTAATGCTGGGACGTATTACTAAAGTCTATTAGCACTGCAGGCAGAGCTTATGTTTGACGTGATTCGTGAATGGCCATGCTATGTCAAAGTTCCTTTCCCCGTAGCAAAGGTAAATATTTGATCTGTTTTGTTTTCAAGTAAGAAAATCGTTTGCTCTTAGCAAAGGTAAATATTTGACCTGTTTTGTTTTTAAGTAAGAAAATCCTTTCCCTATTTTACCTGTTTTGTTTTCAAGTAAGAATATCCTTTTAAAAATATGCTGCCAAACATTCATTATGCTCTGGCCATTTAAACATGATCATGTGGAATTTACTAGCTGTGAATAGCATATAATGCTTATGTTGTATCATTCAATTATTCCCCACATATTAGAGGAGTGTGATTGTGCTACCTTAGTGCATCAAATTTGAAATGTTTTATTTCCAATCATACAAAAAGAAATGCACATACTTTATTGCTTTTTAATTTTTTTTTGTGGTGCTATGAAATTATGTGTGCATTATCGATTTTTGTGATTTTTGCTGGTATCAGGGTGATTGGCAGAATTGTTATGTTCAGATATGAAACTAATTTACATGTTCTGATTGTTTCAAGGCACTTGCAATTCCACAATAGTTATTACTTAAAAAGGTTCCATTTCCGTTACTCACTCCCAACATTTTCAATTTGGACGAGATCAATGCCCTTTCAGTGGATACGGTTGTTTCAGACAATGGTTAGTACAGTTCATTAGTACATCAAGGCATTGAGATCATTTTAGTTTTAGTTTTTTTGCTTCTGCCTTATCTCAATCTACTCTTGTACACTCTTTGTTTTCTGATCTGGCTTGCAGCTTTAACATTCCATGATCTTGGGATTGTGCCACATTAGTTGCAGGGATACCCTGTTCAGTTTCTTATTTCATATCGCAAAGGTAGCCCCCAATTTGGTTCTACTGTCAGTGAAAGGATATCGACAGATTCTTTTCCATAAGATCTTTGGATCTTTCATTTTGAAATGTGTTTCTGGTCCACTTTTGGCTTGGAATCTCGGGATGCCCTTTGAGGGAATGGAATAGAATGCACGAAATTCTCTTGCTCATGATGGAAGGGATTATTCATCTCAATAACTTGTTTGTGTTATGACAATTGCATCTATACATGTAGAGTTTTTGGGACTACTAAGAAGTTCCTAGCCTTGTCAGCATAGGTTTTCAAAGCGTAACCAATTTCCATGGGATCACTTAGGAACAAATAATTATGTGGATAATTTTATAAAAGCTATCATTTGTTTGATTGGTTGACAAATCATGGGCATTTTTGTAAGTACCCAAAAACAGAGAAAATTGGTATTGAGTTTTTATGTCATGGAGAGGAAACCGGTATCATTTATTTCGTGTGGCAGTTTTCGATATGCTTTCGGTTCAGGGAGTTCAAATTTATGATTATGCTTGTCCTTCAACTCTGGCTTAGATTAATTTTTGTTTATTGGCTGGACAACCTTAAAAACCGTTTAATCCTTCTGGGTGGCTCGAGTCAGTTATGTTTCAGATCAGACCAATCAACTGATCATGTGGTCGAGGGATGAAGGATTGATCTTTTGCGTTTCCCGTAGACAATTATCATTTCGAATGTCTATTTCAACGTTAGATGGATCAAAGTTTTTTGGTGTGTCAGGTGATTGAAGTGCTCGAGATTACCATCAACCAAGTTGTTAGGGTCAAATATATCTTTTAAAAATTAAATACGTTATTAAACCAGTAGAATTGTAGCTAATGTCTTGTGTGATGCACGAAGAAAGATACCCTATTTCTAAACAGCTTCATCAACACAAAAACACACTTGATTGTGTTTCAAGTCATTCGATTACGGGACATCTTTTGCCTGTAGTAACAGAAAAGTTCAATTTACATATTTCCTATATGCACGCAAACAAGAATCAGGAAGACCAACCATGGTGAACTCTTCTCTCTGGAAACAATATTAGCTTGCATTTATCAACCTGTCAATTTTGAATCAAACATCTCATGGACCCAGAAAATGGCTTCGGCTCTTTAGATCGTGTAACCTTGAAGGGAAGAAATGTAGGAGCTGCAATGACAATCCGCCATGGAGCTACTACAGGTGAGCATCAACATGGTTGCTGCATGAACATTTATGTCAATAACAATAATCAAGGAGTAAACAATTCCATCCTGATTGAGAGTGAGGTCAATACGAGAGATGCTGGTGTTGCAATATTCTTGGAAAATTTAAACATGGGCAAGGGCCAAAAATGGAGGGAATCAAAGAAGAAGAGAAGAGAAGAAAGAGAAGAAAAATGTATCTTTATCTCTAAGCTAGGGTTTCCTGGCATATTTATTGCATTTATCATATTACTCCTCTTATTTCTAACAATTCCATAATTTTTAGTATTTGATTTTACATAACTAGTTAGGGAACTTATTTGAGAGAAGGAGTGCACTGTGTGCACACTTTTCATCACACAATAATTATATTTTATTGAAAATATGTTGGTCATATGATGGAGAGAGCATCAGTACAATGTACATATTTGTTATATTAATTGAGTTGTTAATCAAACCACTTCTTTAATTGACATTTGTTGTATGGAACTTAATTAGTTTCTCTTAAATAACCTTAATCGGTCTTTTTTTATATAATAAAGAAATTTGCAGATCTATTTATAATTATTACAAGATAATAATTAAAGTACACGTGGCAAATACCCAATTGTGTTCGATGAAGGTGGATCAATCTCGTCCACTTGCCCAGCTATATGGAAATACCAAGTTGTGGTGTGGTGATAAACATGTTAGGGGTTGCCCACTTTAGCTTCTAATCAACTGTATGAAGCTATATCTCCTGCCATTACCTTCCCTACATGTATGGTGGTTAACCATAACATTATCACTCTCTCCTTCAAAATAAAAGTCTTTGATTTATTTTTTGAGACATTAACACATGTATATTCAAGCCTAAAAATGGACTGCTCGTCTTGTTTTTTGAGGCTCATGTTTTCTAGATCTAAGATCTGGTGGCATCTAAAATATATGGTGACCATATTATTTATTTTACAAGGCTATAAGTATTTATAGTTAGTTCAACAGTAAGACTTGTCCTTTAGTGGCTGTTGAATATTGTGGAGCAAAATGAATTAATAGCAACTAAGTTGATAGCATGCAAAGCCCACAATAGTAAAAGGGATTGTTATCTAATTTGCAAAAGGACAAACAATTCGGATGCCAATATTCACCATCTCATAAGCTTATAAAAGATTTAAGGGATAAATGGTCCTTTGTTCAAGATTTTAATAAGGTACTTAAAATGAAGATTCCATTCCACTTTCTTTGGTTAAATATTGACTACTATGTACATAATTAATTATGTTAAAAAAAGCAGCACCTAATTGCACTTTTGAGTTTGATTGTGGGCAAAGAAAAGCATGTATTCAGAAAAATACAAATGTATATTTAAACATGATTTAATTATGTACAAATTCACACTTGTATTTATTTCCTATTTCCCAAAAGGTTCAGTGAATGAATAATTTTTTTGAAAATTTTATTTGACATTTAAATTTGTAAATTTAGCAATTCTTGGGCATCTTCAGGTGCTTAATAATTTTTTCAAACATTTAAAGTGTCATTAGACTTTTTCAAGATAAATACATGGGTAAATTTAGATATTTTATCTTAATTTAAAAATTATTTTTAAAATAGATTTAAAGATGATCAGAACAATTAATATAAGTTCAAGAGATAAAAAGAAAATAAGGTTCTGAATAAATACAATTTATATATATGTGCATCATAAATTCAGCATGTTACCCCCTTAATTTGATTATGGTCCATATCATCGATAAAGTATGCGGCATTGCATGGAAAAATATGCTTTCATTATTTCTTTGCAAACCCCAGAGAGACAAAGTGAAAAATAAGTGTCAACTTGAAAGCAACCCCACCGTCATGAAAAGCAAAAGAATGTCATTATACACTTAAAATATTATTATGATATGATAGTTGATTGATTAATATACTTATTTTTATAATAATAATAATAATAATAATAAAAATAAAAAAAAAAAATAATAATAAATTTATATTATTATTATTATTATTAAGAAGTAATAAAAACATCCCTGAAATGATTTTGCTTTGTTTTATTAAGTATAATTAACAATCTAAATTTAGTGAATTAACTGGGTTCCATTAATGATGCTAATCATTCCACATTGATTAACAAATTTGCAGATTTTTATGCTTTGTTCTTGAGAAGCCCTAACATAAATGCTATGTTGTTGAAACATTGCTCTCTTCGTTCAAATATAATTCACTCTTTCAAATAAGTTGGCTAGATTTTAACCAAATAGTAAGTTCTTAAAAAAAATTTCAATTATTTATCACTTTTATATATTCAATACAATATTAATTTTTCTTTCTTATTTTATATATTAGTTAGTTTTGTAAAATTCTATACCTCTTTCCAATATTTTTAAACTGTTTTCGTATTTCAAAAAGAAATTCTTCTTAACAATTGAGAGTGGAATAAGAGAATGTACGATGAATATTTTTACAGCAATTAAGGAATAAAATTTGAATTTATCTATAGAAATGTAATTTAGTTCCATTTAGTTGTTTTTTTTTGCATAGAATTAAGTCTGTTAAGTGTTTTCTTAATCTAATTAAGTGAAATACTAAAAAACAAAAATTATATTTGAATAGAGAGAGTAGTTATTAACCCAAAAATTCTTGGGTTGCCTTCATTATCCTGAGTCTGTTTCCGCATTTCTTTAGGAACCAATGCAAGTAGATGAATTCATCAACTTATCATTCATTATTTTAATGCTACAATCCTCTTGCTAGTGAAAGAATAAAGGTGAGGGTGGTGGATTGATAGAAGAGGATTAAGATGAAGGATAATATATTGATTGAGTAAATTATCGTATATAACAACCCCATGAATAAACAAATTAAGTTAAACAACAAAAAGGGGTGCGATCCAAGAATTAATTAAATTGAATTGGGATGTGGGTGGAACCTAATTCCAAAGGTGAAGGAGAGTCGTCCTGATCATGTGCATGCAACAATGGCCACATCCCCCTAGACGCCGCCAACTACGCCCTCATCATTACTTCTTTATTTCTCTTAATTGTTTTGTCCCACTGTTTAATTTTAGTGTTCTTATTCACCTCTTTTCTTTTCTTTCTTTTCTTTCTTTTTACAATCAGTAATATTACTTCACAGGCTTTTATATAGACATGAATGCCTTTATATAGACATGAATATATCGCGATCGTCTAATCATAAGAATTTCACGTGTATATATATAAATTCTATCTGATCTGACGGACACGAATGCGTGTAGTTTACTCTTTTCTTTTTATAATTAGATTATAGTTTTTTCAAATGATATGTATATAGTCATCATATTAGAATGTACCTTATTTTGTTGTTTTTAAATTTCTCTCAAATGAAATATGTATGTTTTTGACAATTTTAAATCAAAGCACCGAGATATTTATTTTTTCGTGATCTTTATTTCTAATAAAAATGATCTATAGATTATAAGGTTTTAAAATTAATTCATAAATAAAGAAATATGACCAGCTAATGTTATACATAAAGAAATATTTCCTCTTTTTTTAAGGGTGTAAATATTTATTTCATTTGATTAAGGGTTTATTTGCCGCTGCGTTTACTAAAAGCTTTTTTGGAAAAAAAATTATTTTTAAATTTTTTGAGTTTTGAAAATTACTTTTGGAGATAACATATAAATATATATTTTTCCTATAAGCAGATTTGAGAAAAACAATTTTAAAAAATTAAAAAAATCAATAAATTAAATTAAAAAAATTATAAATCTGTTTTTGAATATTTAACAACAATTCCAAACATTCCCAAAAAAAAAATGGTTATGTCTTTATAATTTGGGTCTAGAGTTAAAATTTTAAATTAAGAAAAGGAAAGAATAAACTTATTTGCCAATTCCTCCTTGTTAAGTGTTGGAATAAAATAGCGATGGATCCCTAAAATATTTCCTATTATTTAGAAAATTTCTTTATATATATATATTGATTCTATTGACAATGAAAAAAAATATATATAAGTATATCAAAATATGAATACTCAAAAAAATAATTGTAATAATTTAAAATTTATATTATTATATATTATGAATGTGAAATTTTTTTATCCCAACACATATATAAATACTCAAAATTTTATAGTTTTTATATAATTTTTAACTTATTATCTATTAAATTAATTTTATCCAAAACTAAATTCTAGATTCGTCTTTATTAAAATTAGGCATAAAACATGCAATGCACATTTTAATAGCAACTAAAGTTGTAAATGAATTAAGCTGTTTATGAGCTATTCAGATATCGGTTAAAAAAATATCGTTCAATATCGTTTATCAAGCTAAAATTCTATTTAGTTCGTTAGTTCGCAAATATATTTGTTTAAGTTTTATTTATATTATATTTTGTTATTATTAGTTAACGAGTTAAAGTTATTAAATATAATAAACATGATTTTTATAAACCAAACTCGAATCGCTTGTGAAATTAGTAATTTAAAATGAATCTAACTAGAATTCAAATATAAAAAATTGAATCAAATTTGAATGTGTAATAAATTTAAATAAGTCGGGCCGAACTCAAACTGACTTCCGCACAGCTCGTTTAAAGCACTAGATCCAACGCTTGATTTTTCGAATCTAACTCTTCATGTCCTCCATGTGCACGGTCAAATACTTTTGAAAAGTGTGATTTCGATTAGATTAGATTATTTTCATCATTTAACACAATGATTTACTAATTTAATCACCTGATTAAGAATACCAATTATCTAAACGAAATTTTCTTTCTTTCTTTTTTTTTTCCAAAAAAGAGTAAATCATGCAACGCAATTCCAGGAGCGTGACATCATCTTCGTAGACCAACTCGTCACCACCCTTTCCTACGTGGCACAATCCCACCGGCTACCGACAACAGACCATTCCCCGGCGCACGCAGCTAACGTGTACCTCATTTTGTCACCCTCTGTCTCTTATTTTTACGCGTTCTGTTTTGCTTCTCTTTCTCCTCTGTCCGTCTCTCGCTCGCTCTTATTCTGCTTCAGACTCGTTGAGCTCCCATCTCTCTACAGCCAATCTGATCTCTGTAAGTTCATATCATATTCCAATCTCTTTCTCCATCTTTCTCTTTTCCGTTCTTTCCTTTCGTATTCGTTTCAGTTGGTTTCCTTTTGATTTGGCATTGATATTTTTTTCTGCTTTAGCGGAGAAAGATCCGTAAGTGATTGCAAGATTTCTGTCAATCCCCGTAATTTGTGCTGATTCAATCTGTAAATTTACTTCTCGAAAGTTGCTCGCTTTTCCTTTTTTCCGTAATTCTTTCGTTTTCTTATCCTATATATTCGCTTGCTTAATCACAGAAGCTCTAGCGCTGAAACTGTTAAGATCTTTACTCCATTTTCGTAGCTCGGGAGTGCTAGATACTGCTTACCCATTTTCTCCAATTTGCGTTTTGATCGATCTTCGTTGTTATTTGATATCAAGTGTTCAATTTGGGAACTGGGTTTCTATGTAATGTGGGATTTGGTGAGGGATTGATTTTGGAGGTAGGATACTAATGAGACGCCGCTCTGCGGCGACTGCCTCTTTTGAGGAAATGGATAAAGGGGCAGGGAAGGATCAACACAACCGACTTTGCTTCTTGGCATCTTTATCTGCCTTTTTCTGGATTCTGCTATTATACTTTCATTTTTTTCTCTTAGGACGTAGTACTATTGATGAATCTGTTAAATTAGAGTCTCGTCCGCTAAACATAGAATCACAAACTCCTACCTTCGTAACGGATGCCCATGCCCGTTTGACAAACATCCCAACAAAAATTGCTCCTCCAGTAGATACTTCATTGAATAGTACTCCCAGTAGCAATAGTAGCGAAAAGGACAATTTCCTGTTTATGAGGGCTTTGAGAACTATTCAGAATAAGAGTGATCCATGTGGAGGAAAGTATATTTATGTCCATGATTTACCTCCTAGATTCAATGAGGATATGTTGAAGGAGTGTAGGAGTTTAAGTCTTTGGACCAATATGTGTAAGTTCACTAGTAATGCTGGGTTGGGACCCCCACTGGAGAATGTTGAAGGGGTGTTTTCAAATACTGGTTGGTATGCCACAAATCAGTTTGTGGTGGATGTGATATTCAGTAATAGGATGAAGCAGTACGAGTGCTTGACCAATGACTCTTCCCTTGCCGCAGCAATTTTTGTGCCATTTTATGCAGGGTTTGATATTGCAAGGTATCTTTGGGGTTATAATATCTCAATGAGGGATGCTGCTTCCCTTGATTTGGTCAATTGGCTTATGAAGCGTCCAGAATGGGGGATTATGGGAGGCAGGGATCATTTTCTGGTGGCAGGGAGGATAACTTGGGATTTCAGGAGGCTAACTGATGAAGATTCGGATTGGGGCAATAAACTACTGTTTTTTCCTGCTGCAAAAAATATGTCAATGCTTGTGGTTGAATCAAGTCCATGGAATGCAAATGATTTTGGCATTCCCTACCCAACTTATTTTCATCCTGCAAAGGATGATGATGTGTTTATTTGGCAAGAGCGGATGAGGAATTTAGAAAGAAAATGGCTTTTTTCTTTTGCCGGGGCACCACGTCCTGATAACCCCAAATCAATTAGAGGGCAGATCATAGATCAGTGCAAGAAGTCAAAGGTTTGCAAGCTGTTGGAATGTGATTTTGGAGAGAGCAAATGTCATTCTCCTAGCAGTATAATGCAGATGTTTCAGAGCTCCCTATTTTGCCTACAACCTCAGGGTGACTCGTACACGCGAAGGTCGGCTTTTGACTCAATGTTGGCCGGTTGTATTCCTGTCTTCTTCCATCCCGGATCAGCCTACACTCAATATACTTGGCATCTTCCGAAGAACTATACGACTTATTCAGTATTCATTCCAGAGGATGATATCCGCAAAAGAAATGTTAGCATAGAGGATCGGCTTAATCAGATTTCGCCTGAGCAGCTGAAGATCATGAGGGAGAATGTTATAAGTCTCATTCCAGGGCTTATATATGCTGATCCTCGCTCAAAATTGGAGACTCTTAAAGATGCTTTTGATGTTGCTGTACAGGCAGTCATTGGCAAAGTCACTAGGTTGAGGAGAAACATTATTGAAGGGCGGACAGAGTATGATAATTTTGTGGAGGAGAACAGTTGGAAATATGCACTGCTGGATGAAGGACAGCGTGAGGTGGGAGCTCATGAATGGGATCCTTTCTTCTCAAAACCAAAGGATGGAGGTGGTGATCCTGTTGGTTCATCTGCGGAAGCTGCAAAGAACTCATGGAAGAATGAGCAGAGAGATCAATCATGAGATTGAGGTGATGCTATAGCAATAGAAGTTCTAATTCCGAATGTGTGACTATGGTGTGTAGAACAAGGCTGCCCACCTTATTGGCTTCTTCACTTCAGGTATGGATCCTTGTGAGGACCTAGCAGTTAAAACATTGTTGAAATTACAGTCACATGTACCAGGCCAAGTTCCTTGTTTTAAATGAAATGATAAACTCTTAGTCTCTGCTTCTACTATACTATAATGAATTTTTTTTCTTTCTTTCAACTTTTGCACAATGTATCTTGCTTAGCAGTTCTTTGTATTGTATTCTAGGTTAAGTATCATGATTTTGTTTCATTTCCAATTCTTGCATAAAAGAGAAATTGATAACAATAAATGAGTGTGAAAATTTTGATCTTTGGTCTAATACCTAAGCTGTGGATCTACTTTTATTATGCTATTGTCGATTTGCATTTATTTTGTTCTGTGCCAGCAGATGAGCTATTAAATTAATCGTTAGTTGCCTCAAGGAACTATCTACACAGTCCTCAGTAATTTGCTAGTACTTGAACAATCTGGTGAAAATTAAATGGTGCAGATGGATTCATGATCGTAGGAATTTATGTGAATTTTCTCTCTGTCAATTTGTGCCACGATGCTAAATATATAGAGGTAGAGCAGAAGGATCATACAAAGCTACAAAACACGGCAGGACCACCACCAATGGCCCAACCTGCATGTGCCAATTATGGGACTTCTCTCTTCGGAGACTAGGCAACAGTTGCTATTCTGTTTTCCCCCTTTTCTCTTCCACACAATATTCATTGAAAGGTAAACTAGACCTGCATTTGAACTGGGATTGACATTAAAGTCCAGCCCATGCACGCTCCCCACCCAGCCAAAACAGAGTCTGTGGTCCTCCCCTGTAAAACAGCCCCTTAATGTTTGAAGATTAGATTGTTCTATTATCCTTGTTTTTTTCTTTTTTTAAATATTACTTATGCTCCTTTCTACTCATAAAAATATGTTCACTTTTCTTTTTTATTTATCTTAAATTACAGAGCACATTCTTTTTTAAAAATATAGTTGATTTATTAATTTTTTTATTATATATCAATTTATGTATCTTGTTATGAATAAATATGAATTTTTATTTCTTAATTTTTCAACATCTCTTTGATTAATGTATGAATACATTAAGAAAAATGTATACATTTAAAAAAAAAAACGAGTTTATAGAATGGAAGGAGCATTTAAGCTCTTCATTTGGTCATGTCTTTTTAACATGTATCTCAGGTTTATCATTTACCTATTTCAATGTACTTAGTAACAAGGTTTTCTTGTACATAACACATATATTTCCTTTAGAAGAACAAGCATTGGCCTCTTGGGCTACACTGATGCCATCTATTGAACTCAGGTGAATATGTTGTTGCAAAATATTGTATAAATTTAGAACATTAACATCATAACATGTGTTAAAGACAAAGTAATGGTACTCTTTTCTTGAGAATTAATTATCATGAATGGATTGAGTAATAAAGGATGGTGAGAAAATCAATATATGCAGGGGAAGCACAAGCTGCACGAGGTGATGGGAGCCATGGAGTACTGACTTGGAGCGTATGCATAAATGCACTTTGAACACTGCATTTAATGAGTTCCTTTTTATTTTTTCTCTTCCTTTTTTTTTTCCTAGTACATTTCTTCATTCAGACAAGGACCATTTACTCGACAAACTAAAGACAAAACAAAGATTCATAGTTTTTGAATCTAAACAGACATAAGAGTTTGTATTAAAGCTACCAAAAAACATCTCGTGAAACTAACGCAGGAGGGGAAACTCTTTCTGTTCCTCAAGAACAAAAAAGGAAAAAAAACCCAGAGCTTCTCTCTCTTCTCTAAACAAAGGATCCTCGTGATGAAGAGCTCTTATATTTCACGAGTTTCATATTCTTTCACTCAGAGATCAGAATGCTACCACAAACCCAGTTTTGAATTCTCTCCAACTCCTTCAAATACCCTGCCATTCCTTGCTAGAATCATGCAGTTGCGACCATATTCATTCTTCTTTTTTATTCTTACTTTTCTTCCATGGAACTCAAAACATATATTTTCTTCTCCATTCCTTTGTTCAACTTTGTCTTCCTTCATGCCTACACTCTCCAAAGTTATATAGTTCAGCTCCACCCACATGGCGTAACGAGCTCTTCCTTCTCCTCCAAGTTTCACTGGCATCTCTCGTTTCTTCAGCAAGCAGTATCATCCGAAGAAGACTTTTCTTCTCGGCTTCTTTACTCTTACCATTCTGCCATTGAAGGTTTTGCAGCTCAGCTCTCTGAATCAGAGGTTGAGTCATTGCAGAAGTTGCCTGATGTTATTGCAATTAGGCCTGATAGGAGGCTCCAAGTTCACACTACCTACTCTTACAAATTCCTGGGACTTAATCCCACAACTGACGATACTTGGTATAAGGCTAGATTTGGTCGTGGAACAATTATTGGAGTTCTTGACACTGGAGTTTGGCCGGAAAGTCCAAGCTTCAATGATCAAGGAATGCCTCCGGTTCCTAAGAAATGGAGAGGAATTTGCCAAGAAGGGCAAGATTTTAATGCTTCAAATTGTAACAAGAAACTCATTGGTGCAAGATTCTTCACTAAAGGCCACCGTGTGGCATCTGCCTCATCTTCGAATATTATTCAGGAATATCTGTCGCCCAGAGATTCTCATGGGCATGGAACTCACACATCCTCGACGGCTGGAGGAACTTCAGTTCCAATGGCAAGTGTGCTCGGTATCGGAGCTGGCATTGCACGGGGGATAGCGCCTGGTGCCCATATTGCTGTGTACAAAGTTTGCTGGGTCAATGGCTGCTACAGCTCAGATATCCTAGCTGCAATGGATGTTGCAATTCGAGATGGAGTTGATGTACTATCACTCTCTTTGGGTGGCTTTCCATTACCACTTTTTGCAGATAGCATCGCAATTGGCAGTTTTCAAGCAACAGTGCATGGAATTTCCGTCATATGTGCAGCAGGAAACAATGGCCCTCTCCAGAACTCCGTTGCGAATGAAGCTCCGTGGATAGCCACCATTGGTGCAAGCACACTTGACCGAAAATTTCCTGCCATAGTTCAATTGAGCAATGGACAATATTTTTATGGAGAATCCATGTATCCAGGAAACCATTTATCAAACACTGTAAAAGAGCTCGAACTAGTTTATGTAACTGGCGGGGACATGGGAAGTGAATTTTGCTTCAGAGGCTCTCTCCCAAGGGCTAAAGTACGAGGCAAAATGGTGGTTTGCGACCGAGGTGTCAATGGAAGGGCAGAAAAAGGTCAAGCAGTAAAGGAAGCTGGTGGAGCTGCAATGATCTTAGCCAATACAGAGATCAATCTTGAGGAAGACTCGGTTGATGTCCATGTCTTGCCTGCAACATCAATTGGATTCGACGAAGCAGTACGCGTGAAGTATTTCATTAACTCTACTAGTAAACCAAGAGCTCGAATCATATTTGGAGGAACTGTCATTGGGAAATCCAGGGCACCAGCAGTAGCTCAGTTTTCAGCAAGAGGACCAAGTTTAACCAATCCTTCAATCCTCAAACCTGATGTAATTGCACCAGGAGTAAACATCATTGCAGCCTGGCCGCAAAACTTAGGCCCCACCGGCCTTCCAGACGATCCTCGAAGAGTAAATTTCACAGTCATGTCAGGAACATCCATGGCTTGTCCCCATGTGAGTGGAATTGCTGCCCTGATCCGCTCTGTTCACCCCAGATGGACCCCTGCTGCTGTAAAATCTGCAATAATGACAACTGCAGATGTAACTGACCATTCAGGAAATCCGATCATGGATGGTAAAAAACCAGCTGGACTTTTCGCAATCGGTTCTGGGCATGTAAACCCAGAGAGAGCAGTCAATCCAGGATTGATATATGATATCGGGCCAGATGATTATGTCATTCATCTATGCACACTCGGATATACAGGATCAGAAATTTTAACCATTACACACAGGAATGTGAGCTGCAACGAACTACTGCAGATGAACAAGGGTTTCGGCCTCAACTACCCTTCCATTTCTATAACTTTCAAGCCTGGAATGAAAAGTAAGATGATCAGGAGGCAATTAACGAATGTAGGGATTCCTAATTCCATCTACTCAGTGGAAGTAAAAGCTCCTGAGGGAGTCAGAGTCAAAGTAAAACCTCAAAGACTTGTTTTCAAATATTTAAATCAAAGTTTGGGCTATAGAGTATGGTTCACATCGACAAAGACAAAGCAAAGAGAGACAGGGAGCTTCGGACAAGGGTATTTGACATGGGTGCACTCTCAAAATAATCTTTACAAGGTTAGAAGCCCCATTTCAGTGACATGGAAGTAAAAGTAACAGAATTACAGCATCCCTGATAAATGCTTTAGTTCACTACTGATAAGGCATCAGAGGATTTCTATTCATGAAGATTTAATGGTGGAATCATATTTGGTGAAGACAGTTTCCTTTGTGATACTAAATTTCTAGTTTAAATGGTTGAAGTACATTTCAGCTGCTTAATTACATTTATTCAAAGAAATAAAACTTTTTCCTCTTCATATTAAAAAAAAAAACACTTTTTTCTTTACTTAATGAAAAGGAGCAATGCATCAATGGATATACTGCAAAAAATAACAATTCAAATGCAAAAAACAAATAAATAGATATACTGCAAAAGATCAACAAACATGTGTTCCAGTATCAAAATATAATATAAAGCTGTGTATTGCAAATACTGATGTGGCATTCTCAATAAACAACATTTGACATCTAAACTATTTTATGTTTTATTACAGATTTTTAGATTTTTTGTTTTTTTTTTTCTATTATAATTTAACAACAAAATTAAAATTTCACCCTCTGACGTGAATAACTCCCCTACAGAATTACTGGCCTAACACTTTTTTTTTCCCTTTATTATTTGGTGTTGCACATGTGGAAATTACTTGGTAGAATTAATGTACAAGAGCATTATTATATTTTAGCGAAGCATTATTATCTAAGTTATTAAATTTTAATTTCAGTTATGTCTAAAGCCTTTAAAAGTGATGAACGTTTATTTCCACCTAAAGAAATTTTTAGTTTAGAAGCATAAGGTTATGAAATTTGTTGTTTGAATTGTTATGGTCCAAAATCATCCTCATAATTGATTTTATTAAAATAACATTAACAGGTGATAATCAGTAATTTATGGTTAAAGTTTTTCTACCACAACCATTACAAGTTTAAGATGTTAATTAGAACTTAAATGAGATTTTCCTTTATTGCAAGTGTTCAAATTACAAGAATCATTATATATGATATAAAATATATTAAAACGAGAAAGATATGTTGCTTGAGAGTTCATTTCTGACATCTATGGCTTTTGTCACTTTGGAATTATTTGAAATTTAAAAAAGCATACGATAAATAAAACAAAATTTCCTACGTGATAAAATTCAATGAACATAACACCCATCATCTACTCTAATACTTTACTTGATTATGTAACATCTAAATTTCCAATTGTTTATCATTCATCATTGGATAGAATATTGGTTATTACAACATTAATTGTTGAGGCAGAATTATAATTATGAGAAATTAAAACTAGCTCACTTCATGAATTTATATAAAAATTTTAATTAAAAGTAATAATAAGTGCGTCATTGAAATGATCATATAGAACTTAGTAATAATAAGCATGTCATTGAAATAATATGAGAGAATTGACATGGTTTGATCAATTATCATTTTTTGTCATAACTATTAAAGAAATTGCCAAGGATTTTGTGAGATTGCACCAGTCGGATAAAAAATTATCTATCTTTTATATTTTTTTTATTTTAATTTTCACGAAATATTTTTCATATACAGACTCTTTATGAAAATTTCGGATATCAAAATGTTATTTCTTAATATCAAAATAAAGAAAAAAAATACAAAAAAAATCTCATCAATATTTGAATATTTTTCTTTTACATATATACAAATCTCATCAATATTTGAAATAATAAATATATAAAATTAAAAAAATATTTTTAAATGTTATTAAACATAAGTTATATATAAAATACTTTTGTATTTTTATAAAAAAAATTTATTAATATTTATATTTCTTTAATAATATTATATTTTATACCAAGTATCTTCAGTTGTGGGATTAAGTCCCCGGAATTTGTAAGAGTAGGTAGTGTGAACTTGTAGCCTCCTATCAGGCCTAATTGCAATAACATCAGGCAGCAGCTGCAATGTCTCAACCTATGATTCAGAGAGCTGAGCTGCAAAACCTGATAAATTACAAGATATCACCAGCTATATATGAAGTTCCCTTGAACATATAATAAGAGCTGTAATGCAGGAGAAGGAAAAACAGGGTGTAGAAGATGAGCAATCTCAATTGTACATTGAAAGATAATGGAGAGTGGAAATTGTACATCACAAAGAACTGCAAAATTTGTTTAAACTAGAGAGGGTATGGATGCAAAACTAAAGAAAAGACTATACACTGCCTCAGCTTTTGACAAATTGCAAGCCATTTGCATTAGCATATCGCTCCATGAATCTCATGAATCTGTCCCACTCCCGAGGAGAACGCATCACATATTTTGCCTCAATTCGAGATGGCCTCCCGTTCACAAATTTAGCACTAACATCAACTGATTGGAGAACTCCTTCTTCATCAATCATGTAAAAGCCAGTTATATCACCAAGTTCACCAGAAGAGTCAAAAACAGACGGCTCTTCGAAGGTGAAAATGGCTACACCATTCGTACCATCCCTTGACTTGGTTAGCTTAACATCTGGAACTGTTTGCTCATCTGTTCCTTGGATAAATTGAATTGTTGGTTTGGCCATCATTGTAATAAACCTTGTTGTTTTCTGCCTAATCGAAGTAAACTGTGGACACGAGAGGCGCAAAGATTGGCCATTGAATGCCGATTGTGCACTACGATGGACAGCCCAAGATACTGAGCCTGCAAATTAAATAAGAAATACATTAAGATTAAATTGGTATTTGATGTCAAGATAATTTGTACACCTTGTTTGCTAGTGCTACTAGCAAGGTTACTGTATTTCCAATTACATAAATGTGCAATTGAATCATTAACATTAGGAAGAAGTGAAAGGAAATGGGGATACGTATCAAACCTATAACATTTAAAATTCAGTTTCGTACCATCAGTATGACCATACCATCGAAGTCAGTTTGTAATCAACTAAATTCTAAATTTCTAATCTTCTTATTTTCACAAAAACATTACCTTTTCACATCTGTGATGTTAGTTAACATGTGGGAAAGAACAATAATTAATGCACAAAAAGCTACAACTTTTCAGGTCCTCCCATTGACCATAACATAATTCTCTCAGAAAATTCCCAACTCAAATTAACATCTACTCAATAAACATTACACTCATTAACTTGCCCAATTAAAAGAGGGGAAAAAGAAAGAAAAAAATCAAAACTTTACAGGCTAGCAATCAAAGATAAAGAAAATGTCAAGAACCCATATGCGATTAACAAAAAAATATTAAAAATTTATTGGTAACGAAGAAGAGAATTAGAGAATATCACTTCCTTAAACAACTAGAAGAGAAGCCAGATAAAAGGGTACCTGAGAAAGGGCGTGGCTGCAGTAAAGAATGTGAAACTGGAGAAGCCAATGCAAGAGATTGCAGAGCTGCCATTGAGCAGATATTGAGCAAGAGAAGAAGAGAGAGGGTAAAAAGGGATTTGCCTATAAAAGGACAGTTAGGGATGGTGTGTAGCAACGATAGCCAGACGCTTTTAGTATCTCAAGGATTGGTGGCAATTCGGATAGTTAGGTCCATATCTCAAAGTTTTACGAAATGGGCCAAGCCCGTAAGAGAAGTTCCTGGGTAAAGTAAAGTAAAAGCAGATAAATTTAAGAAATTAAATACTTATATATATAATTATTATTATTATTTTACACATATAACACATTTGAATTGTAAAGGAAAAAAATATAATTTCAATTGAAAAAAATAACTAAATGTTTGAGATTTTTTTATAATTAATTTATTAATTATTAGCAATTGGCTACAACCATTGACTTTATAATCCCTTTGATGGTAGAAAATTTCAACTATAAAACCATTCTGAACTTGTTTCCAAGTGAAATTGTTAAGATAAAATTTTCAATTTCTACCACCATTGAATGGAATAACTAGCAAAATAGAATTGGAATTGAAAATGGAAACATAGTGAAAGGGTCCCAACAAAAGATGAAGATGCAAAATTGTTCACAATTTGGTTCTAAGTTATTAAAAATTTAAAAGAAAATGGCACACCTACCATGAAGGTAGTAGTGTCCTTAATCTCCATCATTTTTTTTTATATAAAAACAATTAATATATATATAAAGAATAGTGGGATTGTAATTTATTGGTGATTAGTAATTCTACTAGTATAAATAAGATATTTTTATGCACAAAAGACACGCAAAAGAATAAACCAAAAGTGTAATTTAGCCCCTGAATAAAACCTGAAATGATATATTACCCCTTGAATTTATTTATTTTTTTGGGTTCAATTAGACCATTTGATTTCAATTTGAATCAAACAAAGCCCTTTTCTTTTTCTAACAGTAATGTTAAAATAAAATTTTGTTAGTCCTATTTTGAATTGAAAATTATATGAATGGTACCCATAATCCTCTCCTCTCTCTTTGAATGTAATTTCTAATTAAAATCTTTTTCTTTTTTTTTTCTTAACAACTTAATCTCTGTTTTTTATAATTTCTTATTTCATTTAATCCCTCTATTAGCATTGGATTTAATTCAGGATAGAAATTTGATGTTAACATAATGTTAGGATCCATATTTTAAAATGCGCCCTCTCTCTTTCTTTTACTTGTATTTTCAGTTTTCTCGTATGAACATAGTATTGGCATCCATGTTTTTATAGGTTGTTATAGTTAAAAAGAAAGAAAAAGATGGAGATAAACTTTAAAATAAGGTCTCATTAGTATGTTCATATTAAAATAATAAATAGAAAAAAGTGACAAATTAAATTGTGTTAAAATGAACTGCAAATATCAGGATTTTAGTCGTTAAAATAAAAATAAAATTTCTATTGATAAAGCAAATGAGGGGTTTTTTTCCTTTAAAGAAATGAACAGGGTGTTGCATTGGCATTGATATGGGAAAGACCCTGTACATCCATTTGATAAGTCCACCAATTTGTCAACCGAATTAACACTTTTATATTCCATAATATATATATATATATATATATATATATATATATATATATATATATATATATATATATATATATATATACCTTCTCTTATATTTTAGAGTTCTAAATGAAAATTAATTAAGGGTTAACAACCCAACAATTAGATGAATTTTCCCTTTATTAAAAACTAATTAAAACAAAACAAAACTTCTAATTTAATAAAAAAAACTCTAATTTTTAAGGGTCAAAGACCAAAATTTTAAGGTGTGCCTACATTACAAAATTGGAATTGCCCATCAATTACATTGATCCAAAGGAAAAGAAATGAAAGAACATGACTCATTATGGCCTTGTTAGTATGCTAAGCTTACCACTGAACATGGAAAGATTCCATTTTACTCGATGGTTATAACTAATAACTAACCTACTCACAAGCTCTTTGAATCTATCAAGGAAAAAATAATTAGTAGTGCTGATATGTTATCACTAAAAAATAACCTATCAACAATATGGAGGATATACATCACCTTCATCTTCTATCAAATATTTTTTTCTTGAGTATATAGTTTGCTTGCTAGAACCTAAAACAAATAGGGTAGATAATATTAAAACATAAGTTGAGGTTGACTATTACTGTAAAAGCAACAAGTAGAAGAAATCATATGTATATATATATATATATATATATTTATTTATTTATTTATATAAGAGAGTAGTAATTAGAAACACATTCTCTAGCCATGTTAATGTCAGAGAAACTTCAAGCGAGTCCAAAATCTTCCCAGTCATTAGTTGCTGATTAACAGCAGTTGCAGAACCCAAGACCTCACAAGCTCTCCATAATTAAACTAATCACTCCATCTCTTTTATTATTTATATACCAACTCTTATTCATTAATCACCTCTTTAATCTTTCTATTTCTTTCCCATATACCTTTGTCTCACACTTATACACACTTTCGTTCTTTCTTAATTTATTTCTTTCTTTGTCCCTATGTTTTATTTCCACTAAAATAGAGTGAAAATGACAGCCAAGTAAGAGACTAATTGAAGAAAAAACCAATGAGGAAGAACAATATGGAGTTGAAAATCTTGATTTTCTTCTTCATCTGTAGCATTGGTTTTTGCTCTTTTGGTTCTGCTGCTGCGAATGAGCAAGTACCAGCTCTGCTAGCCACTAAAGCTAGGGTTTTAGATCCTTTAAACGGGCTTCAAGATTGAAAATGATCTAACAGTGATGGCTACTGCAAGTGGACAGGAGTGCGGTGCAACTCTGATGGACCTGTTAATAAGCTTGATCTTTCTCACATGTATCTGAGCGGGGGATTATCAGATGAAATTCAGCAGCTAAAGAGCTTAACTTCTCTTAACTTGTGCTGCAATGGGTTCTCTTCATCACTGACGAAAGCTATATCCCATCTTACTTCATTGAAAAGCATTGATGGGAGCCAGAACCCTTTCGTTGGGAGCTTTCCCAATGGTTTTGGAAGAGCAACTGGTCTAGTTTTGTTAAATGCTTCAAGCAATACCTTCTCAGGATTTATTCCTGAGGATATTGGCGACGCGATATTGTTGGAGACTCTTAGTCTGAGAGGCTGTATCTTTGAGGGGTCAATTCCAAAAAAATTCAGAAAGCTGCAGAAGTTAAAAAGTTTCTTGGTCTTTCAGGGAATAATCTCACCGGCGAAATTCCGACAGAGCTGGGGCAGCTTTTATCACTGGAGAGAATAATAATTGGATAAATTGAGTTTGAAGGTGGAATACCAGCAGAATTTGGGAATCTGGCAAATCTCAAGTATCTTGACTTGGCTATTGACAATCTTGATGGTGAGGTTCCAGCTGAACTGGGGAGGCTTAAGTCTCTTGAGACAGTTATCTTGTATCAGAACAATTTTGAAGGCAAGATTCCTGCTGCAATCATGAATAATCTGAAACTGCTGGATCGATCTGATAACATGTTATCAGGGGAAATCCTAGCTGAGATTTCTGAGCTGAAAAGTTTACAGCTCTTGAATCTCGTGCAACCACCTTTCAGGTTCAGTTCCTGCTGGACTTGGAGGGTTGACTAAACTACAGAAGCTTGAGCTGTGGAACAATTCACTGGCAGGTCCACTGCCTCATGATCTTGGCAAGAATTCAGCATTGCTGTGGTTGGATGTGTCGTCGAACTCTCTCAGGTGAGACTCCAGCGGGCTTGTGCAATGGTGGCAATCTCACCAAGCTTATTCTATTCAACAATGCCTTTTCTGGTCCGATTCCTGTTAGCTTATCGATATGTCTGTCACTAGTTCGTGTTCGTATGGAGAACAATTTTTTTCAGGAACAATTCCTGTGCGGCTTGGAAAGCTTCCAAAGCTTCAAAGGTTAGAACTCGCAAATAATAGCCTTACTGGTCAGATCCCTAACGACATTGATATCTCGAAAAACAACGTCAGATCTTCCCTGCCTTCAACAATTCTCGCAATGCCAAATCTGCAATCTCAAAGAATAACTTAGAAGGTGAAATTGCAGACTAGTTTTAGGATTGTCCTTGGCTCTCCGTTCTGGATCTCTCATCCAACCATTTCTCTGTAACCATTCCAACTAGTATTGCTTCTCGTGGGAAATTGGTAAATTTGAATCTGAAGAACAGCTAATTGACTGGGGAAATCCCAAAAGCCTTTGCAATGATGCCCACAGGCCCAGTTCATGCAAATGGTGTTCTAATAACAATAAATCCAGATGATTTCATAGGAAATGCAGGTCTCTGTGGCGGTGCCCTGCCATAATTCATTAACTGCATCACAGCAAAATGGTTTGCTCACAAAGCGCATTATTGCAGAATGGATCAGTGGAATTTCATCAGTTTTAGAAGTTGTAATTGGACTTCCTGGAAATAGTTAAAGATAGATAGGGTTTGGCGGTGGAAATTTTCTATTCAAATTGCAAAGCTAATTAGGAATTGAAATCCATATATTAAAATGACGAAGCCATTCATTTTCCGTTCTCAGGGTTTATGGGTCGACATAACCGGTAACAGTTGCCCTTATAAGCCCATCAACCCATTCTTTCTCGTGACATGTGAATCACTTCCTTACAAAATTTTAATAAATTACAGTTAAAAATAAATTTTTTTAAAAATTAACAGTTTGTTTTTTATTATCTGAAATAATATTTATTCATTTGATATTTTATAAATTTTAAATATTACAGTGTAATATATTGCACAATTTTTCTATATTTAAGATATTTATGCTTGAATTTTTTAGAGTTTTATATATATTCTAATGACTTTTTATATGAATTTATGATTTTTACTCGTTATCAACAATTATAATTACATATCAATTAGTAAATTTAAATCACAACATTCCTAATTATTATTTCAAATAATATTTTTATCAAATAATAAAATAAATTGTTAGATTTTTAAAATTTTATTTTTATTGTAATTTATTAAAACTTATTAGAATTTTATGTAATTTGTTCTTTGTGAAAAGGTATTGAATCGTCAACAACTTTTCCTCATTTATCAAATTCAAGAAATCAAATTGATGGTAGAAAAGTTGAACTAGCAAACCATTCTAAACTTGTCTATCCAAGTGAAATTGTTGGGACATACATTTTGCAGTTCCTCCTATTATTGAATGGAATAAATATCAAAATAGTATTGAAATTCAAAAAGAGAACATAGTGAAAGGGTCCGAACGAAAGATGAAGATGCAAAAATGTTCATTAATGGCATCCTGTTTACACCAGTTGAACTTAAAAGAAAAGGGTAGACCAACCATGAAGGCAACATTACATTTGAAAGATATGAATTGGCCCTCACTAGTGTTCTTAGTCTCTATTCCCTTTTTTTCCAAAAAATAAATAAATGTAAATAATAAAGATTACTAGTAGGATTAAAGTTTCCTGGTGATTTGGATTGGTATTTGTATAAATAACATGATCTTCATACATCAAAAAGACACGCTGATACATGAAAACATTATATTTTCTTTTATGCTTTTGCAAATTGTTTTAGTTTTATATTATCAATTGAGATATGTTCATCACTTGTTGTTTAATGGGCAAAGGTCTAATGTAACTCCTAAATTAAACCTAATATGGTTCAATTTGACCATTTAACTTCAATTTGAAGTCCCATAAAGCCATTTTTTTAAACAAAAAAGTAATGTTAAAATAACTATATTAATCATTCCTATCTTAAATTAAAAATTATATCAATGGTTTCCCTCTCTTTTTGATTTTTTTTAATTAAAATCTTTTTTTTTCTTAACTATTTGAAATATGATTTTCACAATTCTTTCCAATCAATCCCTTTTATTAGCATTGTATCCTTTTCTAGATGGAAATTTGACGTTGACATAATATTGGGTTCCACATTTCAAAGCGTTTTTCTTTTTCTCCAATTCATATTTCCATTTTTTTTACATGAAAATCTATATTTTCATAATCTGTTACAATTGGAAAGGGAGAGGGACGAAAAAGAGAATCGTTAAAATATATTCTAATAGCATGTCGATATCAAAATTCTATCAAAAAAATTAATAGGTGAAAAACTAAGTTAAATTGAACAGAATTGCAGAAATTAGATTTCAAATTGCTTAAATAAAAATGTAACACCCCATATTTTTAATTTTTGTTCAATTAAGATTTTTCTTAACTTATTGGGTAACTTAATAATTTTATCTGAATAAAACTTCATTAAGATTTGAGGTTTGTAAAAAAATTACAAAATTGCCCTTGAGTGTATATATATAAAGAATTCAAAGATTAAAGTAATAAAAAAAAATTTCATTTTCTCTCTCATTCTCCCTACACGATCACCATCTCCGTTCATCAACAAAACAATATCCGATTTTCATCAAATTTGAACCACAAGTAGTTCTCCACGTCCTTATCACTCCGGTAACGTTTGATCTTCAAAAATCTGACCGGATTTTCGGGATCGGAGCAGCGAAAGTCGGAGTTCGGGCTGCCCTTACCATTTCGCATAGTTTCTAGCTTCTTTTCTTAAATCTGACACCGGAAACGGACTCGGGACGTCGAAAAACCTGGGGAGGTGTAATTTGAGCTCCGGAAACCGAGATTTGATGACTGATCGGAGTTGGGGAATTCTCGCCGGAGCCGGGGGAACTTTTGCAGATCTACACGTTTCCAGCCACTTTCAGGCCACGAAACTTATATATTTGGACTCCTCACACCTCAAGCTTTCTTTTGGTACCAGCCGATCATCAATCCGCCGCCGTCGAAAATTTTCCGGTGACCGGAGTCCGGCGACCACTAATCGGATTTTTTTGGGCAGAATCTTCGGCTCGTTAAACCGAGTCATCCGGTATAAACCGCACCTCCTAGCTGTTTTTAGATAATGAAATATGAATTTATTTGTGAAGTTTAGATATATTTTATTATTAAAGTGATTAATTAATTTAGTTGAATTGCATGATTATTTGCATAATTATTGGAGTTTATTGGAGATTATTTGATGAATAATTGGATTTTATATTATTAAATGGAGGTGATTATTAGTTGAGTTAGAATATTAAAATATTAGGTAATTAAATTAATAATCGAAGATTATTAATTATGGAGTTAATTGGAGTGTTTAGAAGTGAAAAATAACTTTTGTAATGGAAAGAATATTTAATAGGATTTTTGGTGAAATTTTGGGATTATTAGCCTAATTATGAAAAAATTTATTTGGAGTTATTGAATATTATTTTGGTGAAATTGATGATGGAAAATGAAAGAAAATGAATTAAAGTGAGTATAGGAATTTATTTGGAATTTTTAGAGTAATTATTGAATTAATGAGAATTCTTGAATTGAAAATGGACATTAGGATAATAAAAGAAATAAATGGAGAAAAATAGTTTTGGAGGTGGAAAAATAAAGAAAATCAAATATTATAAAAGGAAATTAATATTTGAATTTTTGGTCGCAACGAGAAGCGTGATGACGACCAAAACCGGGATTTATGCATTAAACGTGCATAATAAGAAAATTTTTAATTATAGGATCAGGATATCCGTGAGAGAGAAAAATTTAAATTTTACTAGATTTTATGTCGTAAGGGGTTTAATAGCTAATATTAATTTTCTATCTCTAGGTGCGACGTCGGGTCAGGCGCCACCCCGAGATAAGGGGAAAGAGCCGGCAGATACCGGCGGAGCGTAAAAAGGTTAGTGCAACTACCCTTATAATATTAGTCATATGAAAATATTTTATGTGAAAATTGAAATTTTTGCAATTATTGAGTTATATATATATATTTTTGTATTCCAGAAAATTTAAATGTTAAAAATTATCTATGATGAGAATTATTTTGGTATTGAAAGAATATTTATTCATTATCTGAAAAATGAAGTGAATTATGATTTTGAGAATTTTCCCACATATTAGCCTAGATATGAGCTAGGGTATTGTTGGCATGCCAATAGGGTAGAAATTATGGTCCTGTGCATTTCTGTGGACCAAATAAATACTGTGATCCTGTGCATTTCTGTGGATCACCTGATACAATTATCAGTCATGTGCATTTCTGTGGACTGAGTCATATTACATTTGGATTCTGTGCATTTCTGTGGATCCTAAGCTAAGATGTAATATGATACCCCTTTGATTCCCTATGAGCAAGTCTAGGATGTTATAATATGTGGGTATATGAAAAATTTATATATTTGAGAACTCAACGATATATTGAGTTTTATAAAAATATTATATTATGGTATTTATAGAAAAATGTATATTTTACTTTAATGACTATTATTATAAGAGTTTTTGCACCACTGAGTTATATACTCAGCGCGAGAGTTTGTTTTTCTCTCGCGTAGGTCGTCAGAGTAGCAAAGAGCGTCCTGACTTGTAGATAGAGACGCTGAATTGGGGACCCGCATTATGGAGCACAGCGGTAGCAGTGGAAGCCACCCAGAGCGGGTTGGTCTTTTTGTTATATTTTGATATGTATATATATATATATATATATTTTAAATTTCATTTCGGCATGTATATAAATAAAATAAAAAGGGTGTGTATGCATAATTATTGAGTATATATTTTACATATCTTATATTAAATATGTTTTAAAATTAAATAAGTATATTTGAAGAATACTATTTCCGGTAGCACCTCTTATCCGTCCGGTATACGGATGGGTGTACGGAAGGGTAAGGGGTGTTACAATTTTATTGGTATCAGAGCGTGGTTTAGGCGATTCTAGGATAGCTAGGGGTAGAATTAAGATTGTCTGCTCATGCATTGGTTTTTGAAAAAAATAATAATAATAATAATAATTTGAATATATAAATATAACTGCTACTGCTTCATAATGTGGGTCACAGTTGTGCTTTATAGGGTTATAGATTTCAAATGCGGAGGGTTAGAGAAGAAACCCCGGATACGTATGAGCCACTTGACACTGATGCTTCATATCCGTCATCTCAACGGAGGACAGTTGAGGGCAGTGTATCCACCCGTGGATCGGATAGATCACATAGACATGAGAGACATGCAGCGGTCTCGGGTTCAGCTAGAGAGGAGCTGTTAGAGGATATGGCTGAGATCTTACGGCGTTCTGCCAGACCAGCCACTACTGAGATGGGATTTGAGAGACTTCGAAAATTGGGAGCTCCAGATTTCTATGGCCGCAAGGAGGATGACGCAGCAGCTGCAGAATATTGGCTGGAAAGGGTAGAGAGAGTGTTTAGACAGATGGATTGCACATCTCGAGATAGATATAGATATGCAGAGTCTCTACTACAGGAGGGGGCTTATGACTGGTGGAAGACTATACTACAGCGCCCTCAGACACCTGATCCACCTTCCTGGAGGTTCTTTCTAGAGCAGTTCAGGGAGAGATACATTCCTAGGGCCTATACTGATCGAAAGAGACAAGAATTCCTGGATCTCAGGCAAGGAGATATGACTGTAGAGGAATATGAAAAGGAGTACACTCGCCTCAGTAAATATGCAGGGGGTATTATTGCTGATGAGGTTGATAGATGCAGGAGGTTTGAGAAGGGATTGCGACCCCCTATTAGGGCTAGATTGGCAGGATCACTGATTAAGGAGTTTACTGCTTTGAGAACTGCTGCTGAGGCAGTTGAGGAGGCCGTTGCTGAGGAGATGAAGACGGTAGTTCCGAGCCACACCAAGAGACCATTCTTTCAGTCGGGTGCCAGTTCATCCACTAGTAAGAAGACCAGGTTTTCTGGTAGCAGATTCCAGAGGGGATCTAGAGGTTCGGGTGCACCAGTCTGGCGGGGACAGCCTGCAAGGTCAGCACCATCAGTTGCCAGTACCCCGGGTTCAGTAGGGGGAAGATTTGTTCCGTACCCTCAGTGTCAACAGTGTGGCAGATATCATACTGGTGAGTGTTGGCTAACATCCAGAGCCTGTTTCATTTGTGGAGCGACAAGCCACTTTAGGAGGGATTGCCCATACAAAGATCAGAGTACGGAGCCTACAGGGGCAAGATCGATTTCAACACATGGATCAGTACCTATTAGAGGCCGAGGCAGAGGTCAAGTTAGGGGAGGCCGAACTGGATCAGTGCAAGCCGGGTCAGAAACTGTTAGTAGACCAGGGGGTAGCCACACCGCACCTGCCAGAGCATATGCCATGAGAGCACGAGAGGAACATGATGCTCCAGATGTTATTGTTGGTAAATTTTCTTTACTTGGCTTTGATATATATGCTTTAATTGATCTCGGTTCTACACATTCCTACATATGCACTACACTATTGTCTGGGGAGCATTTAGAGGTTGAGAATTTAGATTATTATATAGTTGTGACGAATCCCTTGGGTCATAGTGCCAAGGTTAATAGAGTGCATCGACAGTTACCCTTAGTGAGTCAGGGTGAGCTATATCTTGCAGATCTGATTGAGTTACCATTCCATGAATATGATGTCATATTAGGGATGGATTGGTTAGTTCGACACGGGGCAGTAATTGATTGTGCCGCTAGAAAGGTAATTTTTAAGAAGCCTGGATGCAAGGATAGAGTGGTACAAGATGTGAGAAGGAAGATGTCATCTAATGTTATTTCTGCTATGAAGGCTCAAAGGTTGATCAGAAAGGGCAGCGAAGCTTATTTGGCATATGTGGTTGATACCAGAAAGGAGAATCCGAGGCTTCAAGACATTCCTACTGTTTGTGAGTTTCCTGAGGATTTGCCAGGATTGCCTCCGGATAGAGAGATAGACTTTGCCATTGAGTTGTTACCTGGTACTGCACCCATATCCACCACACCGTACCGAATGGCACCAGCAGAGCTTAGAGAATTGAAAGTGCAGTTGCAAGAGTTACTGGATAAGGGATTTATTAGACCCAGTGTATCACCTTGGGGTGCGCCTGTGTTGTTTGTGAAGAAAAAGGATGGCACCCTACGACTGTGCATTGATTACAGACAGTTAAATAAGGTGACAGTGAAGAACAGATACCCACTGCCACGGATAGATGACCTGTTTGATCAGTTGAAAGGTGCAGGGGTATTCTCCAAGATTGATTTGAGATCGGGATATCATCAATTAAAGGTCAAGGAGAGTGACGTGCTTAAGACTGCCTTTAGGACTCGGTATGGCCACTACGAGTTCTTAGTCATGCCATTTGGGTTAACGAACGCGCCAGCAGCATTTATGGATCTGATGAATAGGATATTCAGGCCCTATTTAGATCAATTTGTTGTAGTTTTCATTAATGATATTCTGGTATATTCCAGGAATAGAGAGGATCATGATCAACATCTTCGGATTGTGCTTCAGACACTACGAGAGAAACAGTTGTATGCCAAACTATCGAAATGTGAGTTTTGGCTCGAGGAAGTTGGGTTTCTAGGTCATGTGGTATCAGCAAATGGGATCAGAGTTGACCCTAGTAAGATTGAAGCCATTATCAATTGGAAGCCGCCTCAAAATATAACTGAGATACGAAGTTTTCTTGGGTTAGCAGGCTACTATAGACGATTTGTGAATGGTTTCTCTTCCATAGCCGCTCCCATAACACGGTTACTTCGCAAAGATGTTAAATTTGAGTGGACAGATAAGTGCCAAGCAAGCTTTGATCGATTGAAGATTATATTGACAGAGGCACCAGTTCTGACGCAACCCACTGCAGGAAAAGAGTTTGTGGTATACAGCGATGCTTCACTGAATGGGTTAGGCTGTGTACTGATGCAAGAGGGCAAAGTGATAGCGTATGCCTCTAGACAATTGAAGCCGCACGAGAAAAATTATCCTACGCATGATCTGGAGCTAGCAGCTATTGTTTTTGCTTTGAAAATTTGGAGACACTATCTGTATGGAGAGAAGTGTTACATCTATACAGATCATAAGAGTTTAAAGTATTTACCTTCACAGAAAGAGCTAAATTTGAGACAGAGGCGGTGGCTAGAGCTTATTAAAGACTACGACTGTATTATTGATTATCAGCCGGGAAAGGCTAATGTTGTGGCTGACGCTTTGAGTCGAAAGACTCTAGCAGAGCTTCGGGTCCTACCTACATTAGTCTTTCGGATCAAAGAAGCTCAGAAGCATGATTCCAAGCTAATTGAAATAAAAGAATCCATTTCCAACGGGGAGAAACCTGAATACTCAGTTGAAGCTGATGGTGGTATCTATTATAGAGGCAGACTATGCGTGCCTGGTGTCCCAGGATTGAGACAAGAGATATTGAAAGAGGCACATGAATCAGCTATTTCCATGCATCCCGGCAGCAACAAAATGTATCAGGATTTGAAGCCTTACTATTGGTGGTCGGGTATGAAGAAAGACATTTCAGAATATACTACCAGATGTCTGACGTGTCAGCAAGTAAAAGCAGAACACCAGTTGCCATCAGGGTTACTGCAACCTATTGCCATACCGGAATGGAAATGGGAAAGAGTTACTATGGATTTCGTGTCAGGACTACCATTGACTCAAAGAAAACATGATGCAGTATGGGTGATTGTTGATAAGTTAACGAAGTCTGCACACTTTTTACCAGTTAAGATGGACTACTCTATGGATCGATTAGCAGAATTGTATGTACAAGAGATAGTCCGGTTGCACGGTGTGCCATTGTCTATCATTTCAGATAGAGATCCTAGATTCACCTCACATTTTTGGAAGAGTCTACAGGGATCTTTGGGTACTCGACTCCACTTCAGTACAGCGTTCCATCCTCAGACAGATGGACAATCGGAGCGGGTGATCCAATTGCTTGAGGATATGCTTCGGAGTTGTGTGATTGAGTTAACAGGTAGTTGGGATAAGTACTTGCCACTAATGGAATTTGCTTATAATAACAGCTACCAGACAAGTATTGACATGGCTCCTTATGAAGCACTGTATGGTAGAAAATGTAGAACTCCAATTTGTTGGACCGAGCTTAGTGAAAGAAGGATAGTGGGACCAGATTTAGTTCAGCAGACTGAGGAGAAGATTAGACTGATTAAAGACAGACTAAAAGCAGCCACTGACAGACAGAAGTCTTATGCAGATTTGAGACGTAGAGATATCGAGTACGAGGTCGGTGATAAGGTATTCCTGAAAGTCTCTCCTTGGAAGAAAGTATTACGATTTGGAAGGAAAGGCAAACTAAGTCCTAGATTTATTGGACCTTTTGAGATAATTGAGCGAGTGGGACCAGTAGCCTATAGATTGGCTTTACCTCCTGAACTGGAGAAGATTCATAATGTGTTTCATGTATCGATGCTCATAAGATATAGATCGGATCCATCCCATGTCATTCGAGTAGAAGAAATTGAGGTGCAACAAAATTTATATTATGAGGAGGAGCCTATAGCTATTCTGGCAAGGGAAGTAAAACAACTGCGAAATAAACAAATACCTCTTGTAAAAGTTTTGTGGCGAAGACACTCAGCGGAAAAGGTGACATGGGAAAGTGAAGAAATAATGAGAAGTCAATATCCTCAATTGTTTAGTAATAACCTATCATGTATGATTTCGAGGACGAAATCTTTTAAGGGGAGGAGAATGTAACACCCCATATTTTTAATTTTTGTTCAATTAAGATTTTTCTTAACTTATTGAGTGACTTAATAATTTTATCTGAGTAAAACTTCATTAAGATTTGAGGTTTGTAAAAAAATTACAAAATTGCCCTTGAGTGTATATATATAAAGAATTCAAAGATTAAAGTAATAAAAAAAAAATTTCATTTTCTCTCTCATTCTCCCTACACGATCACAATCTCCGTTCATCAACAAAACAACATCCGATCTTCATCAAATTTGAACCAGAAGTAGTTCTCCACGTCCTTATCACTCCGGTGACGTTTGATCTTCAAAAATCTGACCGGATTTTCGGGATCGGAGCAGCGAAAGTCGGAGTTCGGGCTGCCCTTACCATTTCGCATAGTTTCTAGCTTCTTTTCTTAAATCTGACACCGGAAACGGACTCGGGACGTCGAAAAACCTGGGGAGGTGTAATTTGAGCTCCGGAAACCGAGATTTGATGACTGATCGGAGTTGGGGAATTCTCGCCGGAGCCGGGGGAACTTTTGCAGATCTACACGTTTCCAGCCACTTTCAGGCCACGAAACTTATATATTTGGACTCCTCACACCTCAAGCTTTCTTTTGGTACCAGCCGATCATCAATCCGCCGCCGTAGAAAATTTTCCGGTGACCGGAGTCCGGCGACCACTAATCGGATTTTTTTGGGCAGAATCTTCGGCTCGTTAAACCGAGTCATCCGGTATAAACCGCACCTCCTAGCTGTTTTTAGATAATGAAATATGAATTTATTTGTGAAGTTTAGATATATTTTATTATTAAAGTGATTAATTAATTTAGTTGAATTGCATGATTATTTGCATAATTATTGGAGTTTATTGGAGATTATTTGATGAATAATTGGATTTTATATTATTAAATGGAGGTGATTATTAGTTGAGTTAGAATATTAAAATATTAGGTAATTAAATTAATAATCGAAGATTATTAATTATGGAGTTAATTGGAGTGTTTAGAAGTGAAAAATAACTTTTGTAATGGAAAGAATATTTAATAGGATTTTTGGTGAAATTTTGGGATTATTAGCCTAATTATGAAAAAATTTATTTGGAGTTATTGAATATTATTTTGGTGAAATTGATGATGGAAAATGAAAGAAAATGAATTAAAGTGAGTATAGGAATTTATTTGGAATTTTTAGAGTAATTATTGAATTAATGAGAATTCTTGAATTGAAAATGGACATTAGGATAATAAAAGAAATAAATGGAGAAAAATAGTTTTGGAGGTGGAAAAATAAAGAAAATCAAATATTATAAAAGGAAATTAATATTTGAATTTTTGGTCGCAACGAGAAGCGTGATGACGACCAAAACCGGGATTTATGCATTAAACGTGCATAATAAGAAAATTTTTAATTATAGGATCAGGATATCCGTGAGAGAGAAAAATTTAAATTTTACTAGATTTTATGTCGTAAGGGGTTTAATAGCTAATATTAATTTTCTATCTCTAGGTGCGACGTCGGGTCAGGCGCCACCCCGAGATAAGGGGAAAGAGCCGGCAGATACCGGCGGAGCGTAAAAAGGTTAGTGCAACTACCCTTATAATATTAGTCATATGAAAATATTTTATGTGAAAATTGAAATTTTTGCAATTATTGAGTTATATATATATATTTTTGTATTCCAGAAAATTTAAATGTTAAAAATTATCTATGATGAGAATTATTTTGGTATTGAAAGAATATTTATTCATTATCTGAAAAATGAAGTGAATTATGATTTTGAGAATTTTCCCACATATTAGCCTAGATATGAGCTAGGGTATTGTTGGCATGCCAATAGGGTAGAAATTATGGTCCTGTGCATTTCTGTGGACCAAAGAAATACTGTGATCCTGTGCATTTCTGTGGATCACCTGATACAATTATCAGTCCTGTGCATTTCTGTGGGCTGAGTCATATTACATTTGGATCCTGTGCATTTCTGTGGATCATAAGCTAAGATGTAATATGATACCCCTTTGATTCCCTAGGAACAAGTCTAGGATGTTATAATATGTGGGTATATGAAAAATTTATATATTTGAGAACTCAACGATATATTGAGTTTTATAAAAATATTATATTATGGTATTTATAGAAAAATGTATATTTTACTTTAATGACTATTATTATAAGAGTTTTTGCACCACTGAGTTATATACTCAGCGCGAGAGTTTGTTTTTCTCTCGCGTAGGTCGTCAGAGTAGCAAAGAGCGTCCTGACTTGTAGATAGAGACGCTGAATTGGGGACCCGCATTATGGAGCACAGTGGTAGCAGTGGAAGCCATCCAGAGCGGGTTGGTCTTTTTGTTATATTTTGATATGTATATATATATATATTTTAAATTTCATTTCGGCATGTATATAAATAAAATAAAAATGGTGTGTATGCATAATTATTGAGTATATATTTTACATATCTTATATTAAATATGTTTTAAAATTAAATAAGTATATTTGAAGAATACTATTTCCGGTAGCACCTCTTATCCGTCCGGTATACGGATGGGTGTACGGAAGGGTAAGGGGTGTTACAAAAAATAAAATTTCAATTGAAGAGCATCTAAATATTGAAAATTTTCATTTAAAAAAAAATCATTCCCTTTAAGGAAATGAACAAGGTGGTGCATTTTGCATTGCCATTGACATGGAAAATGCTCTACTCCATTCATTTGATAGGACTACACCTATTTGTCAACCAAATTAAGTCTTTGAAAATCCACAAAAATAAAAATAAAAATAAAATAAAACAAAAACTAATATACGTCATTACGTGGGTGCAATTATCAGCATTATCTAATTGTCTTTGAACTGCAAGCAATACAGGTATAAATTTTATGAACATATTTTTCCATCTCAATCACCATGTTTTAAAAATGCATTCATAGCAATCACAATGCTTTGAAAATGCATTCATAGACACAAAAGTCTTTGTTGTTTTAAGATTCTTATAGGCCATTCAGAGGAGATGGAATATATGTAACATGCATGCATAAGTTAGTTCCACCTTTTATTTTCATTTGTTTTTATTATTTTTCTCGTGGGCATGATTATTGGAATTAATTAAGATTAGATAGGATTTGGCAATGGAAATTTTCTATTCAAAATGCAAGCCAATTAGGAATTGAAGTCCATATTAAGGAATCGGCGGCCAAACTAAAATGATGTTGACGTTAACGTTAACATTTGGTGGCTCTTCGTCTACGACTGAGACCAAATTTGTTACTAAATACGAAAAATCAAAATATGCATGTAACCTGCCCTTTTGATTATGTCAAAAAGCATATTTATATTTTCTTTGGCCAAAATTTTAAATTAATACTTTACTACGGAATAATTTTTTTTAATACCAAAATTATCTAAAAGCACAAAAAAAATTAAAATTAAATGAAATTTATGATCCAAATCAACAAACTTCTTTCAATCATTCGATATGAGATCTTTCGGTAATAATTTTTTTCTTTTTGGGTTTGCTATTTTCTATTAGTGGAAAGAAGATTTTGAATCTGCGACACAAAATCTCATATGCATTGAGATAAAAAAAATAATAATAATGCACCAATTATAAAGGTTAAGATAAAGAATAAGAACTCTTCCAACATACTGAGGTGTCACTTGTCATTTAACCCATGAGTAGGATAGACTTTGAACATATTGTTAGTAGGTTAGACTTGCAACATATAACATATTGTTAGTTTCTATATTTAAAGTTACATTTCTCGAACAGTCGAATGTATGTATAGATTTAAGAGCTTTTACACATTTAAATTGATAAATGTTATTATAACGTTCTGAAATTTGTAAACGCATTTATAAATTCAGCTGTTTGATAAATTTAATTTAAAATATAAGATGTTAACCTTTTTTTTAATAAATAAATATATGGATCGATATGTCTAATTACAGGGTCACGAACGTTAACTTAGGAGTTTAAAATTAAACCACCTGGGGTTGGGTTGGGGTCCGCTCCAACGGGAACTTAAATAACGCCGTACGCTTTTACTTTTTATCTTCCGTTTCAAGGCTTTACTATTTTTCCAATTCGTGTTTTGGTATTGTTTTGTCCAAAATATTTTTAGAAAAAAATTTATTTTTAAATTTTTTAAAATTTGAAAACTATTTTTAAAGTTAAATAAATAAATAAATATTTTTTACATATTTGAGAAAAATAGTTTATAAAAAATTAAAAAAATCAGTTAATTAAATTCAAAAAATTATAAACCTATTTTTTGGACAACTGATAACAATTTCAAATATTGACTGTAACTTTTAACTCCACATGTGATTTGAGCAAAAAGGAAAAACACAAAATTCGCCTCTAAGATGAAATATACTATATCTATCTTTTAAAAAATATTTTTATTTTACCATTTATACAGATTTAAGAAAAGTTAAGTAGTATAATTATACAATAAATTGTTTTTTTTTTATTTATATTGGATGATTAATTATTGTTGGAGAGATCAGAACTATAACTACTAGCATTTACAGCAGATGAAAAAATTAAATTACAGTCAATAAATTCAATAAATGAAAAATATTAAATACCATGTAGACTAATATAATATGGGCGGACAAAAAGATTAAACTACAAATTTTTTTATTATCATCTTAAGTGTGAATATAAATAAATTCGTTTCTTTATAATTCAAATTTTTAATATTTTATACAAACGAAATACATTATTTTACATTATTTTTATTTTAAAATTTAACTAATTTATCGTTCTCAGTTTCACACAGCAGTTAACTTTACTAACCATGGCATTAATTCATTACTATTTTTCTCAAAAACCCAGCGAATGACTGAGTCCTCCCCCCCTCCCTCCCTGCAAGTGCAATCCCGTCATGACTCACGTCCTCCCTCTTCCTTCTGGTTGACCGCCGGCCCCTCACTTTCAATTTTCTCAATTTTCCCGCAAAGTTTGACCTTTTATTATTCCCTAATTTCATTTTATATATATTTCCGGCTCTTAAATCCAAAACCTAAAGTCTTATTTGTCATTTGTCATTCCGTTTGCAAAACATGGTTTTTGAATTTTTTTAGTTTTAAAAAATATTTATTTATATATTTTTTAAAAAGTAGATAAATAAATATTTTTATTTAGATTAAAAATATTTTATAAAAAATATAAAATTTAATTAATTAAATAAATAAATTTTTAATCTATTTTTTTGACATCTATTAATAATTCTAAACATTCTTTATATTCTTATTTAGTCAGGTTTTTATGTAGTGGAGACAAAATTTATCACGATTAAATAAAAATTTATTCACACTAAAATAATAAAAAATATTATATATTATTTTTTATTTAATAAAATTATGAAATTAATGTGATCATTTTTATATTACCTCAAATTGAGTGGGGTCAATGAACCCATTCATTATAAGCTATGTTCCTGCCCGTATCCCTTCACCAACCCTTTATTTTTCTTTGTTTCTGTTTGTTGTTCAGTCCAAATCTTGGAGCGCGATCTTGATCGGAACAGTTTCTGAGACGACGTCGTAGTACAGAAATTCCTGGGATGGGAGCTGTGAACGAAGAAGGAATAGCGAGGAGATTCTGGATCAAGTCCAAGAGCGATTTTGTATTTGTTATGTACAGTCCTTTCTTTGTAAGTTTGGCTGCTGGTAGTTTGGACTCTCACTCTTTCCTTCACTTTCTCTCTCAAGATATCCATTTTCTCACAGCATTTGCTCAGGCGTAAGGATTTTTCTCTTTTTCTTTTTTAAATAATTTCTCTAATCATGCTTAATCGCTGTCCTAATTGCTATTTTTATTTTTCATAATCTCTGTTTACGTAATCTGTGGTTTTCCAGTTTCGAATTGGCAGAAGAATGCGCAGATGATGATGAAGACAGGAGCTCGATACGCAAATTGAGAAAACGAGTCAAACACAGGCTTAAAAACTACGACACTATTATCCGCGTATGCTTTTACTAATAGTCTAATGCCAATCCGTCACTTTCTTTCTTTCTTTTTTTTTTTTCATTCTTTTCTTTTCGATCATCTACAAATCACAAGTCTTTCAAAAGGAAAATAATTATCTATATAATTTTTTGGAAAATCACTGATATGCTTTTTCTTTCCGTTTTTGGCCTTTTGCGCAATGTGATCAAGAAAATTGGCTTGTTAGGAGTAAGAGACGATGAAAGTGCTTATATAATTCGTATGTGACATTATCAAATATGGTGGTTGACTATGTCAAACTTACAATTGATCGCATCTCAATATCTCAAACAATCAAAATTTTTATCTATAAATGAATTTTTTGCAGTTTTTCAAACAATTGGTAGACGAGATTTTGCGACGGGAGTATTTTTAAGTGCATTTCTGAGTTGGTATTTCGAGTTGATAGAAGTGCAGTTATTAATTTTTTATGTGATCTTTATTATGATGTCTGTCCTTTTTAATGCTGAGGGGACAGGCAAGCTTCATAAGTTAGATGGATTGACAGTTTTCAAAATACTAATATGAGGATTGTGTTAATAGGATACTATAACTACTAAACTGTATTTCTACTTATTGTTTTCTAATTTCCCTAAATTCTAGTATGTGGCATGTTAATGATCACTGCATGATACATTCTCAAGCAAATTACTGTACAGGAATGGGGCTTTGAACTTCCAGCACAGAGCACTTCCATCATAGCCACTGCCAAATACACCGATTTTTTGCTAGCTACAGCATCTGGGAAAGTTGAAGGAGAAAAGGTTCCTGGTAAAATTGCAACTCCTTTTGAGAGGGTAAAACTTTCTGCATACGCACTTGGCGCTATGGCACCTTGTATGAGACTCATTGCTTTTATATGTAAAGAGATACATTGTCTTATTGATCCTGATGATAGTAGTCACACCTACAAGAAATGGGTTGATTATTATTGCTCTGAAAACTTTGAGGTTCGTCAGAGTATTTTGCATTTATATTTCTTCTTAAATTTTCTGTAGTACTTTGCTGAACAATGAAAAATACTTGCCCTAGCTGGTTGGGAAATTTTTTTCATACTAGTTACCCATATTTTTCTTTTGCTGAATTCAGGCAGCAACTCTGCAAATTGAGGACTTGCTGGATGCACTTAGTATCTCTTTGACAGGAGAAGAACTTGAGGTCTTAGAAAAGCTATATCTTCAAGCAATGAAACTTGTAGTAGTTTTTTTCTGTAGTTTGCCGATTGTACAGCAAACAATAGTGCCTGCTTCTCGGATGCAAGGCTCTGCCAACCTCCCTCTCACTGTGTTTTGTGATTTTGACATGACATGCACAGCTGTTGATTCTTCTGCCATTTTGGCTGAGATAGCAATAATAACAGCACCAAAGGTTGATGCTGCTGAATCTGAAACTGAACTCACTCGCATGTCATCAGCTGATTTAAGGAGCTCATGGGGTGTTATTTCAGCCCAGTATGTGGAGGAACATGATCAAAGCATGGAAACTATCATCCCTTGTGAAATAGGTTTGACTATTGTCGTTGGGTCATTGTTTAGTTTTGTTCATTGCAGCTTGGAGATGATGGAGCTGTTACTGACATGAAATATTTCCTTGCAATTCTTTTCTTTGGTTGCAGTGGGAAAATTTAGCTTCGAAGGTCTGAGTAAAGCTCTTGAACGACTTGCAGATTTTGAGAAAAGGGCAAATTCAAGAGTGATTCAGTCAGGAGTTTTGAAGGGTTTAAATATTGATGATATAAAACGGGCTGGCCAGCAACTCGTTTTTCAAGATGGTTGTAAAGAATTTTTCCGAAATATTATGAGAGATGAAAATCTAAAAACTGATGTTCATATCCTTTCATACTGTTGGTGTGGTGATCTCATCAGATCGGCCTTTTCGTCAGGTATGCCTTGTTAAATGATCAGGATCTTTTCAATTTGACTTATTTTTTGGTAATTGTCAGTTTTTGTGTGCATGCTTATGTATATTCTCATGTAATATTTAAAAATGAAAAAAAAAAGAAATTGATGGTTCTGATAAATTTTTCCTTATTCCATACTCATGATCATTGATACCACATGTTATAACTGTAATTTTATCCAATAGCTGCAGATATAAGTCTAGATATAGTGAAAACTGAGAAGGATAGGGTTCCACCCTGAGTTTTTCTTTTAGAATTTGTTAGTTATATCTTAATCATGTACCAGATTTTATAAGGTGGATCTGCTGGTCCAGCCTAAAAGAAGTCTTAAAAAGCCAGTCTCATTGCATATCTCTTACTGTTGTTATAATGGTTTCCTTGTCTTGGTCACATTCTACAGAGGGTTATCATTTGCTCTTAAATAAGAAGCTTATGAACATAAAGCATCATCCTTTTAAGATCAAATTATAGACAATAGCTATGGCTCTAAGGCTGTTCATGAAACTCTGCTTTCTAGCTTTGAGATTTTCCTTTCGGTAAGAATTGTACCTCCATTTTTCTTCCAAACATAATACTTTTGTTCCCTACAAATAGGGGATCTCGAAGCGCCGCAAGTACATTCAAATGAGTTAGCTTATGAAGGAAATATTTCAACTGGTGAAATAGTTGGGGCAGTAGAGTGCCCAATGGAAAAACTTCAAGCTTTTTATGACATTTTAAAGGACCGAAATGTTGATGGTCAGGAGTTGACTGTGTATATCGGAGGTTCAGTGGGCGACTTGCTTTGCTTGCTGAAAGCAGATATAGGAATCGTGATTGATTCAAGCCCAAGCTTAAGGAGATTGGGAGATCACTTTGGCATCTCTTTTGTTCCATTATTCTCTGGTATAGTGAAGAAGCAGAAGGAACTTGTCAATGGCGGCTCTCCTAACTGGAAGGGACAACCAGGCATTCTATATACAGTCTCTAGTTGGGCTGAGATACATGCGTTCATTCTCGGATCAGAAGTATAATCGCATTTTTCTTGTCTTGATAGAATAAACACAATGGATTCATATAAAGTAGAAGGTATAGAGTGTAAATGGTGGCTAACTAGATTTTTACAATAGGGCCACAGGCTAGCCCTTAATTCTTTTTCACTTTGGGGACTGCCATCCAGAAAATACCGGTACACTGTAGTTAGCTTCACAAAGAGTCAGGTGACATACAAGAAGCCCTCTCTATCACTGCCACGGTTGAATTCGATAAGCTTCTTGCTGGTGAACAAATTTAGAGATTTCACTGGCAAGTTCTCTTGGTAGGAAAGAGAGGAGGCAGAGTTGTCATAAATATGTTTGTACTTTGTATAGTTCGGTGTTATGCCAACAAATGTTTTTTTTTTAATTTATTTTTACCTTGCTTGTCAATTTTCTTTAGAAAATCATTTGGATAATTGTATGGACCGTTGTGGATCCCTCTCTTAGTGGGATGTAATTGGTATTTTATTTAAATGCTTTTATTGTGAAAAGTTACAGGCCATTACTTCTAACATTATCAATGGTTTTTATTCTTACCCGTTGCTCTAATTTAACCATATAAATCAAAGTAAATATAAATGCAATTACATCGATCACTCGAAGGAAATGGGCTTGATTAAAAAGAATTTAATTTAATTTTTTTGTTGGGCGTCAAACAACCTTATAACAATTATGAATTAAATAACGGAAGATGCATCCTTTATTTTAATATTAAAATGAAAAATTGATACATGTGAGACTGATATTTTTTTCATGGTGATTGTAATCAATTTTTATATTATGGGTTAAAGTTCATATTGTATTATGGATTTAACCTCATTTATAAATATAAAAGTGTTTTATATATTTCAAAAAATAAAATTTTCCATCATTTAAATAAATAACGCATAATATATTATAAATGGATATAACATAATTTGTGAATTATAATATATAGAACTCATTCTTAGTGAAAAAAGATTCTTAATGGGTCTGGGGTGAAGCAGGAAACCAACTAAAAAAGCAAATGCTTATGCTGTTATATAATTCATGGGTGAGGTTCATTCAGCGTATAATACATCTGTTTCTCTCTTTCGGCTTTGGTGTGGGCATTTCTTCTCTCCTTTCTTTTGTTTTGTGACTTGGGAACTCATTATTATTATTATTATTATTATTATTATTATTATTATTATTATTATTATTATTATTATTATTATTATTATTGTACATGACATCGTTTTAAAAATAAAAAAATAGAAAAAAAATTAGTCTGTAAAGTATAATCTCACAACATTATATCTATATGCCCATTAATATAATTTCTATACCTTCTCTTATATTTTAGATTTCTAAATGAAAAATAACCAATGTTTAACAACCTAATAATTAGATGAATTTTCTCCTTATTAAAAACTAATTAAAAGAAAATTTCCAATTTAATCAAAAATCTGATTTTTAAGGGGAGCCATACATAATAAAATTGGAGCTGCCCACATCAATTATATTGATTCAAAGGAAATGAAATGAAAGGAGATAACTCATTTTGGCCTTGTTAGTATGTTAAGCCTACCACTGAACATGGAAAGATTCCATTTTACACAATGATTATAACTAATAACTAACCTACTCACAAGCTCTTTAAATCTTCTAAGGAATAAATAAATAATTATGCTGATCTGTTGGCGCTCAAAAATAACCCATCAACAATGTGGAGGATATATGTCACCTTCATCTTTTATCAGATATTTTTTTCTTGAAAAAAAAAATTACTTGTACTATATTTCCATCAGTAAAATTTTATGATTAGCTTTAACGGAAACAATCAAACATATACATCAATTTAATACCATGATTCCCAAATTGTTGTTATACTCCTGAAATAAAATGACTAACACTCTTGTCAAGCTTTGAAGTTATCCTTCAATATTGTGTCCTAAACTTGTCATTCTTGAGCATGCAGCTTTTGGGTTTCACGCCATTAATTTAGACTACTTAAAATGCCATTTTTTTCCCTTCAATAATAGCTTTTGCATCTTGATATATAATTTACCTATAAAGGTCTATAGCACTCAACTACACAAATATAAACAGCTTTTACCTTCTAAAATCAAATATTTGGAGAATGAAAAATGTAAAAGTTAATAGTTTAATCTCATTCAGTATATAGTTTGCTTGCTAGAACCTAAACCAAATAGGAGTGGATAAGATTAAAACATCAGTTGAAGTTGACTATTACTGTAAAAACAAGAAGTAGGAGAAATCATATGTATATAAATATATATATAAGAGAGTAGTCATTAGAAACACATTCTCTAGCCATGTTAATGTCGGAGAAACTTCCAATGAGTCCAAAATCTTCCCTGTCATTAGTTGCTGATTAAGAGATGTTGCAGAACCCAAGACCTCACGAGCTCTCCATAATTAAACTAATCACTCCATCTCTTTAATTATTTATGTACATACTCTTATTCATTAATACCTCTTTAATCTTTCTATTTCTTTCCCATATACCTTTAAGGTCTCACACTTGTACTCACATTCTTTCTTTTTTTTTCTTTGTTTCTTGCTTTGTCCCCTTTTTTTTATTTCCACTAAAAAATAGAGTGAAAGTGACAGCCAAGTAAGTGACAAACACAAGGAAGAACCATTGAGGAAGAACAATATGGGATTGAAAATCTTGATTTTCTTCTTCAGTTGTTGCATTGGTTTTCATTCTTCTGGTTCTGCCACTGTGAATCAGCAAGCATCAGCTCTGCTATCCATCAAAGCTGGCCTTTTAAATCCTTTAAACAGGCTTCAAGATTGGAAATTATCTAACAGTAATGGCTACTGCAAGTGGACAGGAGTGTGGTGCAACTCTGATGGAGCTGTTGAGAAGCTTGATCTTTCTCACATGAATCTGAGCGGGCGAGTATCCGTTGAAATTCAGCAGCTAAGAAACTTAACTTCTCTTAATTTGTGCTGCAATGGGTTCTCTACATCATTGACGAAAGCTATAACCAATCTTATTTCATTGAAAAGCATTGATGTGAGCCAGAACTCTTTTGTTGGGAGCTTTCCTGATGGTTTTGAAAGAGCAGCTGGTCTAATTTTGCTGAATGCTTCAAGCAATAGCTTCTCAGGATTTATTCCTGAGGATATTGGCGACGTGATATTGCTGGAGACTCTTGATCTGAGAGGCTGTTTCTTTGAAGGGTCAATTCCAAAATATTTCAGAAAGATGCAGAAGTTAAAGTTTCTTGGTCTTTCAGGGAATAATCTCACAGGCAAAATACCGTCAGCGCTGGGGCAGCTTTCATCACTGGAGAGAATAATGATAGGATACAATGAGTTTGAAGGTGGAATACCAGCAGAATTTGGGAATCTAACCAATCTCAAGTATCTTGATCTGGCTGTTGGCAATATTGGTGGTGAGGTTCCAGCTGAACTGGGGAGGCTTAAGTCACTTGAGACAGTTTTCTTGTATCAGAACAATTTTGAAGGCAAGATTACTGCTGCAATTAGTAGCATGACTTCTCTGAAACTGCTGGATCTATCTGATAACATGTTATCAGGTGAAATCCCAGCTGAGATTTCTGAGTTGAAAAGTTTACAGCTCTTGAATCTCATGTGCAACCAGCTGTCAGGTTCAGTTCCTGCTGGACTTGGAGGGTTGACTCAACTACAGGTGCTTGAGCTGTGGAACAATTCACTAGTAGGTCCACTGCCTCGTGATCTCGGTCAGAATTCAGCATTGCAGTGGTTGGATGTGTCATCGAACTCGTTCTCTGGTGAGATTCCAGCAGGCTTGTGCAATGATGGCGATCTCACCAAGCTTATTCTCTTCAACAATGCCTTTTCTGGTCCAATTCCCGTTAGCCTATCTGACATGTCTGTCGCTAGTTCGTGTTCATATGCAGAACAATTTTCTTTCAGGAACATTTCCAGTGGGGCTTGGAAAACTTCCAAAGCTTCAAAGGTTAGAACTTGCAAATAATAGCCTTACTGGTCAGATCCCAAATGACCTTGCTTCTTCTTCTTCACTTTCTTTCATTGATATCTCTAAAAACAACCTCAGATCTTCCCTGCCTTCAACAATTCTCGCAATTCCAAATCTGCAGACATTTATGGCCTCAAAGAATAACTTGAAGGTGAAATTCCAGACTAGTTTCAGGACAGCCCTTCGCTCTCTCTGCTTGATCTCTTATCCAACCATTTCTCTGGAACCATTCCAGCGAGTATTGCTTCTTGTGAGAAATTAATAAATTTGAATCTGAAGAACAACCAATTGACTGGAGAAATCCCAAAAACACTTGCAATGATGCCCACATTGGCCATTCTTGATCTGTCAAACAATTCAACTGGTGGGATACCTGAAAATTTTGGCACCTCACCTGCCTTAGAAGTGCTTAATGTTTCACACAATAGACTAGAAGGTCCAGTTCCTGCAAATGGTGTTCTAAGAACAATAAATCCAGATGATCTCATAGGCAATGAAGGTCTCTGCGGCGGTGTCCTGCCTCCATGCAGCCATAATTCATTAACTGCATCCCAGCAAAAGGGTTTGCACAAGAAGCGCATTATTGCAGAATGGATCATTGTAATTTCATCAGTTTTAGCTGTTGTAATTGGATTTATTGGTGCTTGGGCTCTCTATAAGAGATGGTATACGAATGGAAGTTGCTTTGAAGAAAGTTTCGAAACAGGCAATGGAGAATGGCCGTGGAGATTAATGGCATTCCAGAGGCTTGGTTTCACTAGTTCTGATATTCTTGCATGTGTCAAAGAATCAAACGTGATCGGCATTGGAGCAACTGGTACAGTCTACAAGGCTGAAATGCCACGGTTAAACACAGTTGTGGCTGTTAAGAAGCTATGGAGATCAGGTAAGAGATATTGAAACAGAAAGCACTAATGATTTTGTATGAGAAAATCCCCTGGGTAAGATAAGGCATCGAAATATTGTCCGATTATTAGGTTTTCTTCAAAACGATACTGACATGATAATAGTATATGAGTATATGCACAATGGCAACGTTGGAGAAGCCTTGCACGGTAAACAAGCAGGAAGGTTGCTGGTAGATTGAGTTTCCCGATATAATATAGCAGTTGGAGTAGCACAAGGACTTGCTTATCTGCACCATGACTGTCACCTTCACCCCGACATCGAGTCAAATAACATCCTGCTTGATGCAAAACTCGAGGCAAGAACAATGGTTGCTGGATCCTATGGCTACATTGCCCCAGGTAATTTCAAGTCATAGTTTGATTCTCATATTCTCTCTTTTAGCAAAAGATGCTTCTTTTGAATCTGCTAATTTGAACAAACTGATAGTAATGGGGACTAACGGTGTTTTCTTTCATTTTGCAAAATATGGATGCACTTTTTGAAGGTAGATGAAAAGATTGCCATTTATAGCTACGGTGTTGTTATAACTGGAAAGCAACCGCTAGATCCTGAGTTCGGAGAATCAGAAGACATTGTCTAATGGATTCGAAGAAAAATTAGAGACAATATACCTTTAGAAGAAGCACTAGACAGCAATGTAGGAAATTGCAAGCATGTTCAAGAAGAGATGCTGTTAGTCCTTAGGATAGCACTTTGCAATGCTAAGCTCCCCAAGGACAGGCCGTCCATGAGGGATGTTATAACAATGCTTGGTGAGGCAAAGCCACGGAGAAAAAGCAGTAGATATGATAGTAACAAAGACAAGCCAGTCTTCAGCACATCACCTGTAAATGGCCTTGTATAGAACAAGTTCCCTCCGCCATAATTTTGTCTAATTGTTATTTTGTAAGTAGTTTTTCCAATGTTTTTGTAATCAGTGGTCCAAATTTGTTGTACAGAAATCAATGAGTACATGAAATTTGATTCTCAAGCAAATAAATCGAATTTCTGCAGTTTCATATGGGAATTGCAAACTAATTTCATATTCAGTAGGCATGTAACTTGTCAGCAAAACAAAAAAATTTATGAGATCCAACTTGAAAATAAAGGCAGAAAGTTTCAAAACATGAACTTCCTTCGGCATTATTAATGATGAGAAAGCAGTTGGACACTGGGGAATTTACAGGATCAGTAAATGGCATTCCCTGAACTATGCATGTGTATATACACCAAAAAGTAGCATTACCGTATCATTCAAAAACTGTTGAGTATTCTCACTTTTCCAGAGGTAAACACAAGAATGAACAAATAAGCATGATAGGATAATACAGCAACCAAAAGGACCAAATAAAGCCTCAGAAAACTAGTCATTACTTTTCAAAACGCTTTCATTAATTTCCTTTTTCTACTTTGTATATCAATCTTCAAGCCATTCATTTGCTTCATCTTACTTAAATTAAGGGAAAATCCTAGATTGGCTTGCATCTCTGTCTCCCATTCCTTTCCTGCAACCCTGGTGCTACATATAAGAAATTAACTAAACATAATTAGTATATAAATAGCAGATTTATGGGTGATTCAGAATGTTGATTTTTTAGTGTTTGTTTACCAAGTCCAGTTGCCTCTGAAGTCCTCATGATTCTGAGCCGCTTAACAGAGCTAAGAAACATCCTGGATACAAAATCCAAATTAGAAGGGAAGAAAATTAATGTGAACATCAAGCCAAAGAAAACCACTCAGAAGAAGTGAAATGACGCAACTAAATATCAAGAATGCAGGAATGAAAACTAAGAATATGCAACCACGATTGCTAGTGCCTTCAACTTGTGGAATACTTTTCTATCATAATACGTGGAATACTTTTCTATCATAATACGCATATCAGATGGTTAAAACCATCTAACTGCTCTAATTTGTAATATATGCCCTTGGTTTCAGATCAGAAATTATTTACAAAAATTTATATTTTTGTCATGCATTAACATAAATGCAAAGATGCATGTGTGAAACGAATGATACATACCCCCAAGGAACATCTCCAACTAGCATCCAATCTCCTTCCTTGTCCTCATAAGTAAGCACAAAATCAGATGATCCATCCATCAAGATGTGGCATCTTGTTCCATCTGCTATTATGTTAAGCTCTGTTCCATTTGATCCTAATTACATAAGTATCACCCCAATCAGACAAATTACACTTCCACCTAATTAAAAGCTAAAAGTTTTATCAGCAGGCTACGGACCTCAGCCTTCATCACTTATCAACATATACATGCATGCAGACTTAACATGATGAATAAATCTAAGGTATTTTTTAATTTTGATCACCAATATGTAAATTTTCTAAGGTTTCCTAGATAAAATCCCAACACGTTGATGCAACACTCAAGAAACTCAATTTTTTGAAATCATGTAGAAACTTGCAAGTTATAAATGAAGGTTAAACAAATTGCTAAAATACAGAATGCCAAAAAATGGATCAGGTAAATTGCCTATCCATATCTATGGCAAGAAATCTGAATGAAACCATCCAATTAAATATTTATAAAAAGCTAGGAAAATGATTAACAAATCATACAACTTTCACACCATATTGAGTACATTAACTTGTTGGAAGACCAATAATGCCATTAAATTTTGAATCACGTGGCCATTGAAACTCTTACTTCATTCTTAAATGGGCTGTTAATTTGTCAATTGGAAGATTGATGAGAAAAGGATATGAAAAACTTACGTTTTGCATTGATGGTCGTGGTGGATCGGAGGAACATATCTTCCAAAGTTTGGGCCAAGTTCTCATAGGAGCAATGAACATTCAGATCAACCTTTCTTCCAATAGCAATTCCATCCATATTCACCTTGACAAAGCATGAAGTCATAACCTTGGAATTACCATTGTTCATGTTGCTTCCATGGTTAGTATTCTCTACCACAGTGTTACTGCTTTTATTTTTCCCAATTATTGAGTTATATTCTTCAGTTTCCAGTGACTTTGTGTGGTTAACCATACTGTTCATTCGGTAAGCTCTTATTGGAGGCCAACCAACAACTTGACTGTTTCACGGTTGGAGAAAAAAAAACTCTAAGTGGAGGATGGCACATTTAGAACATAAATAATAAAAACAGAGAAGGCTGCTTTACCAAAAACAAAGAACCTATACCAAAATAAGAACAAAAACTTTCTATATAACATTCATAAGCTTGTTGTGAGGTCTTAGCTCAGAATATAAAAGGATGAAGTTGATTGGGTTAGGCTTACAGGTAAATGATACCATAAGGGGAAAACAACAACGAGGCTTAATTAAATGGATCAACTTTGAAAGTTGAAACGTTCCCAAAACCAATTGGCAGTTTGAAGAGCAGAATGGTCAAGTATTACTACTTCATATACAAAAAAGGAGCAACAAGTAATAACTAATGGCATAGGAACTACAGTTAACAACTATGGAGATCGTTTATATTACCGTGCATATGTGATTGGTTCAAATAACAGAGCTGAACATGTTGTGGAAGGGTGGGCACTAGGAAAGCCAAAAACAGAAAAGGCGAAAAATTATATGCCCAAAAAAAGTGATAAACCTACACCACTCTGGTTATGGTATACAAGATGCCACATGAAACAGAAGTTCAGAATTTAGTAATGGTCTAAACCAATAAATGACAGAAGCACGAAGAAGTTTTCAGTTTTACAGAGTGCCAACATCAAGTCAAGTACAATTGTAATTCATTGGAAAAATTCCATATTGATAATTTTTCAGGCCATAGTCTCATTGAAACTGTTTAATCAAAGTTAGTAAACAGAATACTACTTCCTGAACCAACCCTGGTCATTGAATTAGAATCACTGAAGACACCCCAGAATACAGAACAGTTCAATCTCCTTGTGCCACTCCCTTGTGGTAAAATGAACATAGCCCAGAATACAGAACAGTTTCATCTCCCTGTGCCACTCTTCCGGTAACTAACAGAACATTTACCAGATCATTTATACAAATTATTAATATTTAGAGTAATTTCATTTTGAGCATTATATTTTTGTCATTGGCCCTATTTTAAATGTTGATGAAGCATCTTACACAGAACTCAGCGTCCGAAGAATCAAGCAGACACAAAGTTATGATTCACAATTCATCAATTTTTTTGTGCTGTAATGTTTAATTTTCATCAATTTTTTTTTGTGCTGTAATGTTATATTTTTGTTATTATTTATTACTTAAACTGCATTTTCATATGTATGCTACATAATTTAAAAGCCTAAACACTATGCTTGTCGCACAATTGAAATATGTAAAACTATATAAAGAAGACGCAAACCTCAATTTAAATTTCAGTGAGGAAATTATTTAAAAGATTCGCTTTTCCATTTTCTCCCAATCTAATATACATAATGACATTCTCCACAACTCTGATCTAGAGTATATTAGTTCAATTCACATAATTTCTTAAGCAACATAATTTTGTGGATTGGGGAACAAGTCGGTCCTATGCATTTAGGAGATTGGATATACTGTCAATCAGAAGTGAAGTGAGGCAGAAAAACTGCTTCACAATTACAGATTTCTTAAATTCTGAATTTATACACAAGACCTAATGGTTCTCTATGATTTACACCAACTAAGTTACATATGCTACATTCTTATAAGTAAATTTCAACAAAAAGCAAGTCTTAATGCCAATTGAAAGTAAAACATATTACTAATTAAAAAAAAAAAAGAACTAAAGCACACATCTTCATTGATTATACCATATTCGTGTAGATTTTAACCGGGAGGGCCTAGTGGTCAATGAGGAGGACAGACATGAAGGTTTGGCTAGAGATAAACAGATTTTAGCTATCTTGCTGTCCTCTTGTGCAAAGAATGGGCGGAAAATACAAATATAGGTATGATGAAACTAGATAAGAATAGAAATCTGAAAGAAAAAAGTGTAAACAATCTTTGGGAAATTGTTTGCTTATACTGACCTTTTATTATAGAGCCTAGAGCCGAAGCTAAGGAATTTATGATAAATTGCTCATCCTCATCTTTTCTAAATAAGAAATAAATTTTGCGTGGAAAATTTTCATATTCTGAATCTCTGATCACGTTACTACTAAATACAATTAATTCCATACTTAGATAATCATGAAACTGACCAAGAACATCATCTAGTTCAAAACTAAAAGTTGAGAGAAACACAGTAATGATGTTAATTGATTACGAAGAACAATATTTGAAGGTTAAACAATTAAATCAATAACAGTTTAACACGTTAAGCATAAAAATGAATACAAGGAAATATAAATAGCAAAATATGATGCAAAATCATCTTCCTAAAAAAATTAAAAAATTAAGAAATGATATGAGAATCCAACAATCAAAGGCGCATATATCATATACACATAAAATGAAGGCCCAAAAGATTAATACCTGGAAGCACCGTTAGGGGTGGAGACAGAATCAGCACTTCTCTTAGTACCAACAGTACCATTAGCTCTGCTCAACGTGGAAGAAGAAGAAGAAGAAGAAGAAGAAGCAGCAGCAGCAGAAACAACAGAAGGCAAATCCTTAGCCGTCAAAAACCTAACATAATGACCCTTAGACGATTGTTGTTGGCCCTTAAACCCACAACCAAGACTTAACCCAAGACCCAACTCGAGCTCACCCTCATCCGGGCTAGAAGAATCCTCCGATGACATAGCGGCGTTATCTTCCCTGGAAACTGTCGACATGGATCCACTTGCCCCGCTGCCGCCAAAAACACCTTGCATTAATTAAAGAGGAAAATAAAGCAAAGGTTAAGAACTTGAGAGGAAAAAGGAGATGAGAAGAGGAAAGAGAAGACGGGTTCGAAAGCTGAGATTGAATTGGTTAGGGAGAGAAGTTTGGTAAAGGGAGGAAGAGAAGAAGTAATAAATGGGGAAGGTAAGGTTTGGTGTGGTGGAGGAAGAAAGAAGAGAGAAGAGGAGGAGGAAGAGGAAGAGGAAGAAGGAAAGAGAAGATTGTTGCGGTGGGAATGGGCCCACCTGTCTGGTTTTATACGCCCATGTTTTATCATATTTGTTTTTCCTTCTTCCTTCTCTTTGCCTGCTTATGGTTTTTTTGGTTTGTTTTTTCCTGATATTTTGAACTTCTCGTGAGTTTTAATTTAATTAACGCTTTTTAGATTTAGAGTAAACACAAGGGGATCAACTGTTTTATTGTGAAAAATAAGATTGCTTATTTTCTCCCTTATATTATTTTTTATTATACTTTAAGCGATGCATATTCTTATTTTTTTCACATATAAATTATGTAGTATTAAAATTAAAATATATATATCTTATAAAAAGTAAAACAAAAAAAGTCAATTTATAAGGTAACATTTTATTATTGTTTGTCCATTTTTTGGGGTAATCTGATAGCCGAATTTTCCGATTCTAAGCGAGTTTGAATAATAACTCTGTAAAATGTGATGAAAAATTCAAATCGAAATTGAGTTTGAGTGGTCTTAGCCTGAGAAGTTCAAAATATCGTATATCATATCTTGATACAAGAATATATATATATATATATAGGAAGTTCCGCATACAGGAGAGGGACCCACGACTTTACTTGGGTTCAAGAAAAGTGGGACCTATTAATATGAGCTCCAAACGACAACCCGACAAAGGTGGGACGCTCGACAAGTACGAGGGGTGTGATGCCGACGGCGTAGGAAGGTTGTCGTGCGAAGGGGGGACAGAAGACTACGGTTAATGGCTTTTTCGCAAATAGAGAAAAACTGTGGGGAGCATAAAGGGAAAGACGTAAAATTTGGGGCGTTATGATTACATACGATACGAGTGAATCATTTAATGTATGCTGGGTTGGTTCATTGATTTTCTGACACGTGCCAGTTGATGGTATTCAGAATTTGATGATTTTTTTTTTTTCTAAACGTTTGAAAAATGGATGGATAATCATGGATTGCATTTGTTTATGCATTGCTTTGTCTGCCTTGGTGGCTGAGAAGCCGTGTTCAGTGTCGAATTGTCCCCTTCATGCTCCAATTTATATTTATTTGAACAATTTTGTTATAAAATTGTAAATTCATGTTTGGATTGGAAGAAAAATGTAAAGAAACATACTCTCTTTTATTTTTTTATTATATTGTTTTGATAATAGGTATCTATATCTTTTTTGTATATAAATCCTACTAATCTTAAACAAAATTATTACATGTCATCAATGTAAGAACTAAAACTAAAAATATACAGAATATTGAGACAAACCCCTAATTCAAACTATTAATAGATGATAAACACTAACTTTTTTTTTAAATATATATATATATATTATCTTTTACTTTTATTATTCTAATGACACATTTGTATATTTTTCATTTCCTATTTGTTCCAAACCAAAAAAAAAAAAGAAAAAAGAAAAGAATTTCATTTGTTAGTACTATTGAAAAAAATATAATGGATAAAAATGATGATAACTCATAATTAAGGTTAATTATTTTTTGTAAACGTGTTTCTTAATGAATGAATGAATGAATTCAAAGGAAAATAAATGAATCTAAATGATAAAAGTTTTGACACAAAGCCGAAAGAATGGAGTCAACTTAAACATTGAGAATAACAGTGCTAGTCTACACTCATATTGTACTAGAGAGATCAGTATTCAGTATGTACCCACAACGGCACACAAATAATCAATGCTATTTATTTCATTATATCTGTCCTCTCCCATTGTGCTTGCGATCAAGCACACCAAGTACTTAATGCTTTAATGGACCTGCCTTTTACTCTCCAACAAGGCTTATACATGATGGTGAAAAGAAACCAAGTCCCATTTTCTGCAATCCCAACAGCATGCAGAAAAAATAAAAAAGAGAGAGAGAGAGAGAGAGGAAAAGAACAACTTTACCTCCTTAAGTGGGCAAAATGGGTTGTAAAGATGTTTCCTTTTTCTTCGTAAACTTGGCCGTCAGTTTGGGTCCAAATCAATTGAGAACGAAACTCTTCCTCAGGCAATTTATATGGTTTGCCCCAAAGGGTGACATTTAGTTTTCTTGATTAGAAGTGAACAATTTTGATCTATTTAGAAAAGAAGTGTTTTTCTGAAAACAAAAATGCTAGCAAGCATTCAGAATCTAGAGTATAATATACAACCAGCTCACTTATTCATTCTCCACTTTTCTATCTGTAACTTCATGGTACTGAAACCCAAACAAAAAAGGGCCAAATATATTGTATGCCTAAACAACCTCCTGATCAGGTTTAACAATATTCCATTGCACATAAAATCTGATTTGAGTTCATCCTAATGCCGGAAGAAACGTGACTTGACTGAAATAAATAAATAAATAAATCCACCTGCTTCACAGTATGCATTGCAACTTCTCAGTTGTTCTCTGGATTCTGAGGTTCCCGTGGGCATGTGGTGCAGGCCTTACAGTCTGGAGATGAGTAGTCAGAAAGACTAATGCGCAGTGTTTGTTTCTTCTCTTCGTTACCAGGAACATAAAGGAGAGCGTCCATCATTAGGATATCCCAGTCACGAGGAAGGAAAAATGAAAACCAGTTGTCCTCTGTTAGATAGATGGCATTTCACTGGTGAGTTTTAAGAGTATTTTCAGCAGCATCTCAAAAAAATTTCAACAAAGCAAAAGAAATAACTGGAAGACATTATTTTTAACTTGAACGAAAAATTATGGAGCAAGCCTATGGATAGAGGTGGCAAAAAGGTTGACTTAAACAGGTTTTGGATAGAAATGCCTTAGGTTGGTGGCATTTTTGGTTGGTTTTGGGTCATCTAATGGGTCCTTTTGAGAAGTTACTTCAGGTTACTTGGTATATTCTTCGATTTAATGTCGTTCTATTTTGTAACTTCACCACCCCCACCCTCCCCCCCCCCCCCCTCCCCCACCACAATCGCACACATGTTAGGGGTGCTCTGTTCATGGTCTGGTTAACCTGTCCACTGGCTATTTTTGAACCGAACAGAACATATTTGTTTAAAATTTTCTAAATCCAAACCTATTCTTTTCTTAACTGTTCTAACATTTAGGTTAATTAATAAGTAGCACACCATAACTTGAGTACTTAACTTATGCACATATCCTGCATATTATATATCAAGAAATATACATGAAGAAAAAACAGAATATGCACACCAATCAACAAAGCACAAAAAGTTTTGTATGGAAATACTAAAAAATCTATATCGCAAATCAAAAGCAATTAAATATTGTTCAAAATAAAAAGAAAAAAACAATACTAAAACAACAAGTTATCCAAATTATAATTAATATGCAGCAGATGTATAAATTCTTAACCAAAAATCAAAATTGATACATTTAAAAATAACAAGAATACTGTATATTTAAAATATCAACGTTAAATTTTCACTACACACATAATTCAGTCAGCTAACAATCCAGAAGGAAAACCTCCAATTTGCTTAAACAAATTTTTCAGTTTTTTTTTTTTTAGCACTCGTGTGTGCACATGTGCGAGAAAGAGAATAATTATAACGTATACATCAGCACAAGGTTTTAAGAAGGCTATAGATTTGTTCATATTGGAGACATTGAATGCTTAAGCAAGAAATCAAACATAATGTGTACACAAGGGCAGAAAAATAAACCTCCGTTACGAATTGCCTTGAGTTGGAAGACTCCATTGCCACATGGCCCTGACACAGGAAATGTGCAAGATACAGAATGCCTTTTGTGAGCTACTGCAAGAGAAGCATTGTACCAGGGACCTTTAACAATTGGTTCCCCAAGAGCATCTTTGATGGCCTGATTCTTACTGGCTTTCTCCATGGCCTTGCTGAAAATTTTTAGGGTAGATGATAAATATTCAGACCATATTAAAGAAAAGGTGACACAAGATATCAATCAACCAAGCATCCTCCAACTATTAGAGTAATTTCATGCCCCCAACCCACTCCACAGTGAAACCACTATCCACAAATATTTCAATATCTTTTTGCTTTTTTTTCATTAAACTAAAAATAATTCAAACAACTATTGACAATATACATTAATATAAGATGTTTTCATGTTAGAAAAATCTGACTTTCTAACGAAATTAAAAATTTGATACATGCATAATCTGCCAAGAGAATAAGCAAGGAGGGATAAATCATATTTTTCACATCCATGAGAAATTTCGGCACATTGCACACCAAAAATAAATATATTAGCACATTCAATATCCTTCAGTCCTTCTCATCATCTACAATCAATGCATAACTAATTGACTTGACAACAAATAACAATCAATCAAACCTGAAAAGGGAAGTCACTATCTGATTATTGTTCCTGCCTTTCAGGTCCTAAGAAATGAGATTTGAGAATATACCCAATTTTCAGCAAATTTAGATATGAAATTCTGCACGAAAATTTTCTCTCAGACTTCCAACCCATTGATTGCAAATACATAACTATTATCAAAGAATAACACAGTTCCCCAAACAGCCAGAGCACTAGAACAGACATCTATGCAACTTGATAGCTAGCTAATTCAAAATTTCACCATTTTGAATGTAGAAACATACCTAAATAAATACACCAGATTCAATTGCTAAATCCAATGATTTATCATCTTAATATTCTTTAAGTCAAGGATAACACCATCACTGGTTATGATGTGTTAACCAAAAAAACCATCTTGTTATTAGAATGGATGAAGTAGAGAATAGACTGAGTATTCTTCATTTCCCAGTGATATTAATAAAACAATTTTTCATACCAGGGGAAAATTTTTTTTAATTAAGGGAGAAAAAATCCAGGGAAACAAAAAGGAATAATTTAATACAAGGGCAGTAATAGCCAGTTTGCCACTGCCATGCTTCGAGAACCCACATATCATTGTCCTATTCGAGCAGCTATTTTAGAATCATCACAATTAAAAATGTTCTTCATCCATAAATTTCCATCAAATTGTCCAGTTCGATATTAGTTTGCCTTATTTCCATACACTCATAAAGGCCATGACAAATACCCGTTATCCAACATAAATGCATATAATGCACCAATTTTTTTTTCAGCAAGCCTTTGTGAGATACGGCATGATTGGCACCAAATAGAACAAGTAAAATTCTTCAATTAATCAAAACTAGCAAACTTTTCCCAGTAATTTCAGGCCCTGACTCGAAATTATAGTTTCTAAGACTCAGTAAAGGCACCCACACAATATACCTGCTGCAACCTTGATAAATGGCGAGGTCATCAAGAGCACTTAAAGCAACACCACCAGTAACAGTAATCAACAAAAAGGAAACAGCTTTACGGCCAAATGTCTTGCTCTTTTCTTCATCCACAGACTTCACGTTACTGCGCAAAAAGCATTAAAAAAAATCAACTTGCATTGTTAAAAACTCATGGGTATAGTTCGAATCCATAATTTTCGTCATAAAAACCACCTCTAATTAAAAAAAAAATACTAACATAAGAGATTACCTGGAGAGCTGTGATGCCGGAGAGCTCCTGAAGAAGGAAACTAATCTCCTGCCCAACATCTCTCCGATTAGTGGCGCCGCTTTGTCACAATTTGGAGTCGAGCTCCATAGTTGAATTGGTACACCTAAGAATTAAATCACGAGCCGACTCGATTGTGGGTTTATTGCACAAGGGCCACGGCCCGGGAATGGACAAAACGACAACGGATTAACTTTAAATTTATAACTAATTTCTCATAATTTTTACCAAATTAATTGAATTAATTTTATGATTAGACTAAGATTAATTTATTTGAAGTTTTAGGTGGTTTAGTTTAGAAATTTTTTCATGTATATGTCATCCATACTTGACTCCCTAATTGATTTAATTTGGAATAAGTTTAATGGATTACTTAGTTACCAATTGATTCTATTAGTTGGTTAATTTCTGGTATTATGCTTTGTATCTTATTCTTGTGCTGATGGCTTAGTATAGAAGGCTTCTACTTAACCAGAAGGCAACTCTTATTTACTTGTAATCAAACTATGTATGACACTAATAAGAAGAAAATCTACAGTGAAAATAGCATATGGAGGAGTCTGCATCAAAAGCTTGATAATTATCAAAGGGAAATCAGCAGCTGATATAGAGCAAGCTAATCATTATGTAATCAGAATCATGGAGAATTATTTGGCAATTGAACTGCTTAAATATATTGCAAAACTGATTTTCATTAGCTATTTTACAACTCAAGATATTGGTTCACTCTAGATAACCATTACAAGACTAAATCATCTGTAACTCAGTCCTAAAAGGAATAATTTTGAATGAGTAAACTTACCCAATGCAATCCATCCTAAAAATCCCCCATTTGTTTCTCTCCATAAGAAACATATCTTAAATTTCTACACGAGAATGAATACATGTACAAACATTGTATAAACAAGCTATGAGATTCAATGATTCTCTAGCCGTGTAATATAGATAAATAATTCACAAAATACTTCAAGACAAAATCTGATACAAACCTAGCCTCTTTCGTCTCCCACCCAGTTGTTCTTTTCCTTAGGTCCAGTTGGACCTTCTTCCCCATAAAGCTCTACTGGAAGCTTATAAACTATGTTCTTCACAGAACTCCTAAGCATCACAGGCAATCTATTAAGTATCTTGTCTAGCTCATTCCTTGAATTATAGACAATTGTTGGACCCCATTCTCTCATAAATTGCAACCAGTCAGGCTCAATAATATTAATATCTCCTCCCAAGTATTCAGCTGCTACAATTTCATAATGGGTGCTTGAATCCACGAACAAATTACTACGAGCTGCATCATTCCTTATTCCAATCCCAAGTTTTGCAGACCCCTGAATGTAGGTCCCAGGATGAGGATAGCTTGCGTGCCCGCTTCTTGATGAATAAACAATAGGTTTGTTGCCCTCTTTATACTCTAAATCATAAGCCTCAACCCATTGGCCACCACTATGCTGAGAGAAATACATGCTCCATAGCTCTCCACTAAAGTTGCATATACGAAGAGTGAAATGTTCCCAATCACCTATATGTTGTCCAATCTTACCAAGGCCAACATTTAGAGGTCCAAGTTTAAGCGTACCTGGTCCATTGAAAGGACAAAACACCCACATTGCAATGTCAGTGAATGTTCCACCTTGTGCAGGCTTCACATGAACATAAAGTTCTGCACTATCCAAATTTCCATATTTGACAGTATTTCTTCTGTCATCGCTAGGCAAGTCTATCCAGAACTCCCCATCATTTGTCCCACCAGCTGGCATATTAGAGCCATTACCATCAATAGGTTCCCCCATCAAGTCACCAGCTTTGTATAAGAGTGCTCCATTTTTGAAGAACCACGAAACAGAAGATGGCAAGTAAATCTCATCAGGATGAAAGTAAACTGTTGGTCCATAGTGGTTGATGAGTGCATGGATCTGTTCAAGATTTGGCATGCCGTGTAGTTGAGGATTTGAGTTCCTCAAGCACACAATACTCAGATCCTCTTCAGAAGACCAGTAGCTGCAGCAAAAAAATGTGCCTACTGAAACACCAGTCCCTAGCATTCCTCGCTTAGCAGACCTTATGCTCCAAACTTGAAAAGGAAAACTTGAAATTTGAGAATAGGCATTAAGTATTGGGCAATAAGCTTGACATTCATCTGTTAAATCTGCTCTAACACACCTCACTTCATCCAAATCTGGCTTGTCTGGTGTGCTGGTAACTAAGTAGCCCAAGGGCTTGTAACCTTCAGGAGGCTGAGGTAGCCAGAAGTAACCACATTTATCATAATTGTCCTCAATTCCGTCATATGAACTCCAGACTAATGTATAATCTAGGGGCTGTTGAAGAGCAGGCGCACTGGCACTGGCAGAGTTGCCAAACTTAGCTGCTTCTGTTTCAGATAAAATCACCTCCCTAGCCACAAGAAGAAAACCTCTAAATGGCTTGTCATTAAATTGGCACCGGTGACCAAGGCTATAAAATCCTTCAGGCAATTCCACAGGTTTGTAGAATGAAACACCTTTCTTCTTGTCTTTTGAAAGACTGAGGGTCCAAATCAACTCAAACCTGGACACTTTAACAACTTCAATATCTCCCAGATTTATCCTTCCAGAAGCAAATCCTTGCCCTGAAGATGAACATATGATTAAAGGTTTCAAAAATATGGGACAATTAAAACAAATAAACTGTCAACTGAACTACATTTGAGACTCATAGGAACATTTTTCTTTAGCATTTTATTTCACCATTCTTGATTTTGAATCTGACAAATCAGTGACTGAATTTCTAAACACACAAGAGAATAAATCTAAAAAGGAACCAACAGAGAGAGAGAGAGACCGCTCAAGTTTATACAGCGATAGATATAATAACTATAGAAAATGACAAGCATAATCACAGATTATGCTATAACAAGAGAAATTGCAGGTTCTCAGTGTTCAGCTAGAATGGCATTGGAGGACTCCTGGATCACAATGGCCGACTTTTCTTGGAATCAAAGCCCACCAACCTCGCTTATCTGATAATCGATCATTTATTCCTATTTGATTTTTCAAAGTTGAGATGCACAAGAGTGAAGGCAAGATCCAATTTTTCCCTCAAATAAATGAGAATAAGGAAACTTTCAAGATTTGCTGCTGTATTCTGTAAAGTTTCGCAAAATCTATCACTTCAGCATTTTGCAGCACCAAGAAATTTTTTCAAGTTGGAATTTTTCCATCAAAAGTATAAGAGGATGCATTGGTTTCGACAAGAATTTATCCAGGAAAAAGAAAGAAAAGAATCAAAAGCAAAAGGAATGTTTGGAAGTATGTTAATGAAACAAGGGAAAAGATGGAAAAGAGAGGAAACAAAAAAGGGGATGTTGCCATTGGATAGAGATTCAAGTATTAGATTTAATTGAAGATAAATGCTAGTAGAAATGACACAACCAAAATAGACAATCTTACCTGTTTACACCAGGACAAAGAAGTGAAGCAAACACATAAAGTTTTTAGAAGCTATTCACATATATCTAAATCAAAGCAATAAAAATTTCTACCAAAATCATAATGCAGATACGCAAAAGGACCATACAAAACTAACAATGCAGCTGTCCAGAGTCTAGATACGACAAAGAAACTTCCATGGAAGTGAGCATAAGTATCTCTATCTTATATTTTTGCCATAACAATAGAATGCAAAAAGGATGAAGTATAGAGGTTACAGTTCTATTGTCTGAAAATAATATGCATAAGAACAAAACAAATTCAACTGCAACGAGCAGGCCCAGACGTGACAAAAAAGTTCGAGAAATAAGTTAGAACAAACACCTCCGACTCAAGTTTATAAATTGGAAAAAAGAAACAGAAAAACAAATTTAAAATTTTTAATGACAAATTGGGAATGCATTAAAAATTTTTGGTTTTAGCCCAGCGACAGTAATCACAATATATGGAGCTGAGAAGTGACCAATCCTATAATCTAACATGGGAAGTATGCAATCGGAAAAACACAAAATTTAGATCAAGATAGAAGGGAGAAAAATGTCTTGTAGTTCCTAAAACATGACACCTTTCTCTAAGTTCGTTCTTTGAAGAAAAATGAAAAAAGAAAGAAATATTAAGACAAAAAGAAAAAAACAAAAGAATTCTGCTTAAATAGCTTCTTTATTCTGCAACAGTATCAACTAAAAATTGCCATTTATTCACGCACAAATTTTGAACCACATTTACGTTCCTGAATTATGGGCAGAATAAATAAAGAGCAATTAGTAAAGACAGTTCTCCTCCATGGTTCGATGCATCATGTTTAAAGAATAATTGACAACCGTGAGTCACTTAACAAAAAGATTAAAAATGAAATATTGAAAATGATCAATATAAACAAGGTCTGTAATCAATAATGTACATGAACTACCATACTCCTCTTTAAACAAAAGCTAACTTCTAACCAACAAAATAGACCATCACCCAGAAAACAACAGGGTACACCTCCACAATAAAACAATTAATATTGACAATGAAATGTCAGATAAGGGCCCAGATTGTACACGGAAAAAAATAAAAAAAATAAAAAGAAGAAAGAAACCTCCAAAAAGAGAGATGAAACATCAGGAATTAAGCAGAAGATTGATCCACAAGCTTCAATTTCATTAACTCAAAAATTAGAAGGAAAAAAAAGGTTTCTTTTAATGCAATGAAACAAATAGATCATCCAGGAACATCATTTAAATGAGTAAATATGAAGAAAATAAATGAAATTGAAGGAATCCATGATTGATCTTCAAATGCAGAAGCTATAAACGAACAACCCAGAAACACCCATCCATATAAAAGCCAAAAATCGACAAACCACAGCAAACCCATTAAGACTAAGAAGAAAACATAACAATTAAAACAATAAAGATTGGAGTTTGTTGATGGAAAAAAAAAAAAAAGATACCTGGAGGCCACTCAGGAAGAGAAGCAGGAAGAGAGAAGGTATCAGGTTCAGATGGCAACAAATTGTCGATTGCATTCCAATAGAAACACTGACACCCAAACATCTCGGAGACAAATACCTGGGACTGTTTCTCGTTGTGTTAAAAAAACGTGCAATTAAGGTAATCTAATCTATCTTAGGAGCGAGAGAGGGAGCACCTGGGCTAGGTAGTGGAGAATGGACGTGTCTGATTCTCAACTGGCAAGCATATATTCCAAGCTTCTGTTACCTTAATCTATTTATTTTTATTATTATTAAGACGATTATTGCGTCCAATTCCAATACATAATTTTATTCCCACCTAAAAATAAAGATAAAACTCTTTTTTTATTTTATAAAAAAAAAGTAGTTTATTTTTTTTAAGAATATAACATTTATTAATTCTCTGTTATATTAATAAATATGGTTTTTTATTAATTTTTCATTAATATTTTTAATTAATATACACATAAATTAGGTAAAATGTACTGCATTTAAATCATATTAATTATTGAGTAATTTTATTTTTTGTAATTTTTGTGAAAATAGAATTAAATTTAATTTTTGGGAAGTAAATCTAGAGAGAGAGACATTAACTTTCTCGCAGTGGCACCGAACTTTTAAAAAATGGCATTTTTTAACCCTGTAAACATAAATTTCGGGCTTTTGTGGAATTTTGGGATTCTAATTGTTATCCCTACTCTGCCTTAATTTCTAACTTTCTCTTTTCATCCTTTTTTTTTTACCTTAATTAACATGTTCAACAGAAAAAAAAAAAAGTATAAGAGAATTCTTCCCAAAAAAAAACCATTGGAGAAAGTTATTAACTTAATTCTTTTATTTAATATATTTTTTAAAATGAAATAAGGATGGTAGTGGGTGCGGAAAATTCGAGAAGCAGAAGAAGAGTGATAGACATTTTATACTTTTATTTGAAGAGTGAAGACCATTTGAATGTGAAAACCAAAATCCCACTTCCATCCCTAGAAGAAGAAAAATATCTTACAGCAAGTGAATATAATGAAATAACTTATTTAACTTCAATAAATAAATAAGCAAATTTGAATATATTCATGATGGAATTTTCTTGGTCCAGAATAGGTTGAATATCCATGGAACATTCTTATTTCTATGGGACAGAACTAAAACGTGTCAAAGTATTCGAGCCATGTTCGGTGTTTCTTTAATAGTACCATCCAAGAAACCCCCTGCATCTCTCCAACTCAGTTGCAGTTTTACACCTTCAACTAAACAACAAAAGAAGACACTTTGATTTTTTTTTTTTTTTTTGCCCACTAGATCAAGGCTCTCTCTCCACCGCAGAAAAAACTAAATAATTCTTTTAGAAAAAACAAAAATGGAAACCCAACAGCAAATTCCACATCAAACTTGTCCCTCTCCTATAAAATGAAAGATTGTTAATCATTTTGTGTGTGAGTTGCTCTTTTTGACAGCTGGGTTCTTCAAATCTGATTAATTTCTCTTATTTTGCATGATTGACTCTCAAAAGGGTATGTGATTCTAATTTATTTCTATCATTGTGCTTAATATTTCAGAAAAGGGGAAAATTTGCATCTTTTCGTGTTTCTTGTATTCTTTCTTGGCAGACTTTCACTTGAAGAACCAAGATCTATAAGGAGCTATAACCTATCTACACAATGCTGCTAAGAAGCTCTTCAACTCCGGTTCTTGAATCCCTGATTTCATCTTTTTCGGATAGTCCTAATAACAACAGCACCAGTCTTCATCAACATAATCATCATAGACTCAACAAATCTCCATATCATCCTCAAATTGGGTCTCTCAATCCGTCTCCAATTTCTCCTTCCATTGCTGAATTCTCTGAGAATAGTTCTCGTAGAGGTCTTCGCCGAGCTCAGTCCGAAGGTAATCTTGAAGGACTGGCCTTTGCTTCTTGCAATAATAGTCATGATGATTCCCAAAATTTAAGCCGAACCAAGAAGATTTCAGGCAGACGAAAGTGTATAATGTTGGAAACTATACCTTCCTTTTCACTTAGTAATTTGAAAGGTCGATTTGAAGAAGAGGAAAATGAGATTGCAGATGGGGAAGGGAGAATTGAAGTGGAAGCACATGCTGGTTTAACTAACAAGATGGACAAGATGGTTTTGAGTGAGCAAGGAGTCAGGGGTAGAAATTGGAATGTGGGTTTTGAAGGGGAAAGAGGGTTCAATAGTGAAGAAATGTATCTTGCAAGAGGGCTTGGGATTGATGGAGGAAATAACAATGGCATTGGCGGAATTGGTGGCGGCAGAGGCGGCCATAACGGTGACTTTCATTGGGCAGGTGGAGGAGATGGCGAACCCATGCGGGCCACGGAGGAGTACTACAAAAAGATGGTGCATGACAATCCAGGCAACCCCTTGTTTTTGAGGAATTATGCTCAATTTCTACATCAGGTGAATTCTATATGTCCCATCTCTTAAGTGGTCAATTCTGTCAAAGCAACACCTTTATACTCAAAAGAATTTGAGATGGCTTGATATTAAAGATGACAAATAATATTTACAGAAAAAGGGGGATCTTGAAGGAGCAGAGGAGTATTACTCGAGAGCTATCTTAGCAGATCCTAAAGATGGTGAAATTCTTTCACAGTATGCAAAGTTGGTGTGGGAGTTGCATCGAGATCAAGATAAAGCTTCAAGCTACTTTGAACGAGCAGCTCAAGCTTCTCCTGAAGATAGGTATTATTAATTATGCACGGAACTTGAATTATTTTACTATTATTTTGTGCATCATTCATAATGGAGCAGCTTACTTGAGATTTAATTCACGTTTTTACAGCCAGGTACATGCGGCATATGCTAGTTTTCTCTGGGAAACAGAGGAAGATGAAGTTGAGTGTAATGTGCCTCATTTTCATGAAGGGGTAATGGCTTCTGCTGGTGTTTAATTGTATTCGTAGCAAATCTGTTAGCTGTTTAGGATAAGTTTCCTTCAACAGCTGCAGGTGGCATTGAGCAGTCCACATAATATGACAATAATAGATGTGCTGTTACTGTGCAAATTCATAAAAAGAATCTTTTATAATTTTTTTTAATTCAAAAACATTAAAATAATATAATTCTCATGGTAATAAAAATCATTCTGATTTTACTTTCTAACTATCATAAAGAAATATGCAATTATATGTTAAACAAAATTCTATTTCTTTATAATTTTTGAAATTAAAAAAAAAAAAGTTTGCAAACTGCGATTTTTCAATTCAAATAAAGAATATAGATATTTATAAAGTCTCTGGAGAAGTACAAATTGTGAAAACCGGAAGCAAGATTTAACATGATTGTAGTCAGCAATTTTGGCAATTAATTACACTTGAATGTCATTTTCTTATAAAAGCCTAGTTGATAGGATTTGGGTTCATAAGTGGCCAAACATTTACCATCAGTTTGGGGAATCCCTCCCTGTGGTAGATGAATATAACTTAGACTAATGGAAAGGTTGGCATGGAATTGGATTACCAAGCTATTTTACATGCAATATACATTTACTCGGATTTTGAACAAAACGAGAGACTGTTCGTGCACATGGAAAAGAAGATCCAGATACAGCAAATGCAAATTTTAAAATCAAAGGAGCCTTATATACCCTCATAAAACCAGCACATAATATTTTCCTCACAATATAGGGGCCAAAATTAAACTACCCAAAATCTCCCGCTTGAATTGTAAAATAAAAACCATTCAAGGGGATAAAAAATGCAACTATACCATCCGAGACAGTAAATATTAAAAAGATATCTCTAACACCATGTGAACTAACACACCTCCAAAGTACACCTTAAATAGGAATCAACCACTCAAAAACCTTGTATCGTCATTAGATTAAAAAAAAAACTGGGTCTAGGCCTGAGCATTTCATGCCTGTGCACACCATTTTTTCTGTGACTTCCTCCTATCGTGTACCCCGCTGATAGAAACCATTGCCTCTTGGTCTGGAGTAGTCGCCACCATCATAATTGTTTCCTCTTCCTGAACTACGGGCACCAAAGCGCCCCCTGGGTGCATCAGTTTGATAACCACCACGGCCTCTTCCCCTTCCTGCTCAAGGATATTCAGATAGCAGCTCAATGTCAATGGAGCATATATTCGGCAAACTCATTTTGCACATTTATTTCAAGTACACTTTGTGTCAACATAATGGCCGCTACAAGCATATTATATGAAATGCAAGGGCATCCAATGCATACATTCCAGGAGCAAAAGGAACAAAAGACTACAGAGTATTAATTCATTTGAAGACAAGGACTTGTGGCATTTCTCTGTGTTGAACCTAAAGCACTGTAATTTAAATATTACATTCTACAACAGCTCCTAATACCATCACTGCCTTTATAAATACACGTTTCTGCCATCATAATGCCCTTCATCCATACATAACTAAAATTGCAGATAAAGCACTGGCATCACATTTTTCATTGCCTTCTCCATTTCCTGCAATCATTCTCATTTTCTTCTATTCAGCAATACATTGCTTTTCTTCAAGTTTTAGTTTTTGGTCATTTGAGGCCCAACAGTTCAAATCTTAAAAGCTATACATTGAAGAAACTAAAGACGAGTAATCAAATTGTAAGAAAGACACTGCATAATGTTCATAAAAATATTGGACCATTATCTCCACAAAGTACTCAGAAGAATTCAGGTATTTACATAATGTTAGTTCTTCATACTCATTCTTAACGAAAAAAATTTCAGGTTGTCTTATGGATTACACATGCAGAAATACACACACATTATCATACATACATAGAATACTGACTTTCTAGAACTCAATCAATGCATCAATATCAAAACAAAAGCCATCCAACATAGTTGTCACATGGAATCTGTGTACATATAAACCCCTAAATGTACCATCCATAAGAAGAATAAGTTGTATTAGGAAGTGAATCACTTGTATATAAGCAATCAGCACACTAAGCAATTTGTGTAAAACTCTAGCTCAAACAAAGAAAATATGTGAATTACAAACATGCATAATTGCCAAAAAATAAATAAGGATATGCATTTATGAACATACTTCCACCACGAGAAGCAAGTCCACTATTTGGTCTTCGCTCCTCAATGTATACTTGCTTTCCAGCCAGCTGTATCGGAGATGCCTAAAGACCAAAACAATATATGCATATTAAGAAAAACCACATATTAAAATAAAAAAGATAAACATGAACTTAGAAGATAAAATTAAAACCTGAATTGCATTTTGAACACTGGCAAGGTCTTCAAACTCAACGAAAGCATAGCAAACACCAACAACATCCTGGACAAATAAACAGATATTTCGACTTCAATTTTTTACAAGCAGGCACTCACAAAGAAGATAATATATAAAGATTCACCTTTCGATTCCTGATGAACACACCATCAGGCTTTATTCTGCCAAAGTTCTTAAACTCCCACTCAATTTCTTCAGCAGTGACATCAGAGGGCAAGTTTCTCACATACACAGATTTTGGTTCACCTGAAAAGAAGTATGATCAAGAATCAACTTCATGCATCAACACATTATGAATTGCAAAGTTATATCCTCTCTCAAGTTTCAAGCACATAGAGAAGCAGTGTCTAAACAATGAACAATATCATTCAGGGGGAGAATACACATTAGTTAAGGAGAAATCACATATGTATGGTCTTCAAGTGCAATGTCTCTCAACAATTTCATTGTGACAAAAAGAAAGAACATTGCAGATATTTGCCACAAGATAACATGTTGTGAAAACAATTCAAAAGGGGCATCCATTGTCAAGATCTTTGTTCTTGCACATACGACCTTGGTCATTGATTGGTTCCAAACATCAGCCAAATTCTAGAATATGAGACTAAAACATACAAATCATGAAAGAATGCTTAAAGTATCCAATAATAAGCACAACTTTAGATAAAAATCAAGAACTTGACCTTCATCTAGTCCCAAAGCTTCCTCTGTTGCTTCATATCCAGATTCAGGAACAAAAGATAATCCAAAGTCTGACTGCTGAGCAGTGGGTTGTGGTATATGATTCCAATCAGAAGTAGTTGGAGCACTCTTCTTTACGGTTGGTTGAGTAGAAACTGATGACTACCCCTTCCGTAACTGTAAAATTCAAACCATCCAAAGGAAACATAAAAAATTAGTTATCATAATCCAACTACCTTGCAGCAATTTAAATACAAGAAGAAAAAAATGGGGATAAAAGCTCCTATCTGGTCTTGCATACTCTGTTCCTTAAATACTTTCTACCAACAACTCAGAGCTCATTTCTGTTTCTTGACTGCATGTATGATTCTCTCTCTACTTTCTTTTGCCTCTTACACTCATGTATGGAGTTGAAGGGCAGCTTAATAATGGAATAGCACACAAATGCAAAGGTACATATAAATTCAATGAAAGCACATACACAAGCAATAGCATTGGAACATACAATGGAAGCATAAGTTTTCTTTGCAGGTTCTTCAGCAGATTCCTCCAGAACAGTTGCTGGGGGGTCTTGCACAACATTCACAGTGCCCTGAAAAGAGACAGGTGCCTCCTCAACACGAGCTTCTTCAACAACAATTTCAGTCTCAAAGTCTGGTTGCTCATGTTGCTCTGGGAGACTGTACTTGTCTACTGGATCATCTTCTATATGAACTGCAGACACATACTCTCTAGCTTCTTCCTCCAAAACATAGTTGGGCACTACAAAGTCAAAGATTTGAACAAAATAAGAAAGCAATAATTTCTATCATTATATGGTCTTGAGAAATTGGATGCAAATGATGGTAACAGATATCCAACTCAGAGAAGCTGAAAAAGAAGATTTTCAGGCCGGGACTTTTAAACTTATTTTCTCTCTTTGTTTTCTTGTTTAATTGGTAGATCAAAAGTTAATATTTGCTACTGCCCCAGTACTTCAGCACTTGATCTGAAGGACGAACATATGCATACCTAAGGAAGTTCCACACTGCAATCCAATAAACAACCCCAGAAAAGGAAAGGGAACATGCACGCACCAGATTACAAAGAGAATAAAATTTTACTTTATCAAACATTGTTATATTTCAACAATTTTGCAACTTTATATTCCATATTTTTGTACAACTGTCTAGAAGAACAAATTATTGAGCATAGAATAAAATATAATGCATCAAAACAGCCAACTCATTCATTTGCTGCACAGCAGCTACTGCTGGCCAAGCCTATCGAGTATCTAATGCTCAGAACATATTAGTAACCTCTGTCAAAAGACCTTGCTTTGCTATTAGCTGTGCCATAATAAATTATATACATAACTATTGAATAACACAAATCTCCTAATGGAAATTAACAATTCTTTTGTGTATATAGCTACCACATTACCTGGTGGCTCTGGAAGAGGGTTTGAAGCATTAAGTTGTGTGTCGTGAGTGTCCTCAGATGGTATTGGAGCTGCATGTTGCTGGTATACATTTTCTGATGAGACAGGAGTTTGATGTTGCTGGTAAATGATCTCCTCATCAATAAACTGGAATATATCATTCAGAACATAGTAACCCTTCTCCTGTGGAGCAAGGAAAAAGGTCTGCACAAATTTTCTCCTCCCACTGAATTCTTTATTCTTTACAGAACCAGAGACCATCACCAAAACACCTCCATGATATGACTCTAGAGCATTGATGGCCTTGATCTCAATTGCAGTAAAATTTAGAGATATCGCAAGAGTATGGATTTGCTAAAGAGAAACATAGACAAAAACACAAAATAATAAATCAGTAAATAGAAGAAATTTTCATTGTTTGAATATACATTGCCCAATTATTATAGTATAAAATCAGAAATAAAAGCAGTCCCCGGCCACTAATCATAAACTAAAGTGCTACGACTTAGGAAGTACAAAACAGCAGGTCAATACAATAATTTTGGAGTATGAAAACTGTAACATGATTTGATGACAATATGTAGGCATGTGTCCATATGCATTAAACATTCTGACAAGAAGTCGATAACAAAATACAGCCGATAACCATAATTCTCTATGATGACAGAGTTAATTAATAAATGGATTCTCACTTCCAGAATCTTTAACAACAGACTTCTTATGAACTTAAGAAGTTGAATGGGCCATTGTCTTGAAAGTGAAATATGCAAGAACCTTTTTCCTCCCTATTTCAAAGAGTGCATAATGCGGTTCTTTAGTGAACATGCATGTGCATAGTCAACACATAATTGCCGAAATTTTCTCATCCATCCATGATACCATAAATTTTTAGAATATTGCTATAATCCATTTGGTGACATTTTCTCAAGGCTAAAGAAACGCAGCTAACAACTATAGTATTTCTAATATATAATATAATATTCAAAAAAGAAGGTATTGATATGTTAATAATATTTTAAGCCATTATTTAAGCTCACCTTCTTTTTGAGGCTTTTACTCCACTTCCCCGAGTAGGGTTAGTAATTATATAGTAAACCATACTAAATCATAAAATATGCAACTAAAAAAATTAAAGAGAACACGAGAAAACTAACCAGGTTGAAGCCCGAAACAAACTAAATTTTTAAGGGAAGGTATATAGTACTACACATAAAAGAGACCTTAAGAAGCTACCAGACAGTTGACAAAATGAACAGAAACATTTCATTGATTACTACGGATGTTTTAAAGAGAAAAATTCATATTATCCAATAATAAACGCATATAAGATAACAAATCCAGCGCTGTAAAACAAATAAGAGAAAAAAAAAAAGTTAATACTTTTTATGGAATTGAATTTCATCATGACAAAAAAAATAATATTAAAAATAATACAAGGAGAAGGTACCAGCATGGTGGAAGCAGACTCGGTTGAATCTCCATCAACACGAATCACAGTGCTGGCATCAGTGTAGAATTGATGGACAAGATCAGGCTGTTGTTGAAGCACATGGTAGTACTGTCCTACAAAGAACGAACCCACCTACAAAAATTATAAATAAAAATCATTTCGTTCCAGTTCAGCCATTCTGTTCTTAAGCATAAAATCAAATGCAATCGCTTATTTCTTATCCTCCCAATCGAGATTGAATTACCCGAAAAGCACTAACAGGCGCCTGATATGGATTAGCCATTATTACAAATTAATTAAAAAAATCGCTTTTGCACAACACAAAAGCGCTTAAAGAAGAAAGATCACAATTGAAAGAGAATATGATTACGGTCACAGATCCAATAGTACGTAACGTTTTCTAAACCCCAAGAATTAGGGTTTATGGTTTATCAGAGGGTTTTTGGTGCTTAAACAAAATCGATTCTTTTCGGATTTCAGAAACGGAGAGACTTGATATAAAAGAGAAAAAGGGCTTTGTGGAGAGAGATGTAGGCGTAGAGGATGTGGAGGGAGAGTGAAGGGGAGAGAGAGAGTGTGTATGCGTATGCGTGTGCGTGTGCGTGTGCGTGTGCGTGTGCGTGTGTGTTGTGATTTGCTAATGGAAAGAATATTACTAGGGATGGCAGCAAGAAATCGTAGCTGTACATATGACATACTTTGATAGCAAATCACAACCGCCCATCATTTTCCAAATTCAGTTGATGGGAAACAAGTGGCTTTTGGGGTACGAATCACTCTCACTCGAAAATCTGCTTTTTGGGCGTTTAGATTGCTTGACTGCGACAAAAAAAAAATATATATATATATATAGATTTTTTTTAATTTAATTAATTGATTATTTTAATATTTTATAAAATAAATTTTCTCAAATCTATTTAAAAAATATTTATTTATTTATTTTTTAAAAATAATTTTATGGTCCCAATCTAATACCTCTTTGTATATTTGCTCCAAAAAATTAGATGGAAACTGTCCATTTTTAATACTATACAAAATAGAGATGACAATTAAAAATATTTTTCCATTGTCTTGTTTCGAACATGTCCAATTTTTTTAAAATTCTTATGTCTCATCTTGATTTTAAAATTTTTTTATGTTAAGAACGGGGTAGAGAGGGGATGATATATATTCTTCACCCCAATTATTATATATATAATTATTTACATTTTAATAAAATTAATATTTTTTAAAAATAAGGAAATAAAAATATAATACTTATTTAAAGAAAAAATATTTTTTTATTTAAAGAATTATATAATTAACTAATTAATTAAAATAAAATAATATTTTTAATATTAAAATAAAATAAAATAAATTTAATAAAAATCATAGAACTATGTGGGATAGGAGATTCCTATCCTCATGTAGTACGGGATGAATATCCAAATTTTTTTCTTAGTGAAAAATAAGTCAGGGTCTAGGGATCATAAACGTAAATAAAAAAAACTCTATTATGTTGTCATTTCTATTATAAGGCCTAGACACGACTGGTAAGACAAGTGACCTACCTATATCTTTCACCAACATAGAGAATTGAATCATATTATATGACTTTTCTTCTCTTCCACAAATATAATTCAAGATTTAACCTATACTCTTTTGGTTGCTTCCATTTGTCATGCTTTTAACTCAACATTTCAATAAATATAGACAAAATAAATGTCTGTCATATGTTTAAAAAAGAGAAATACATTTTTTCATCATTTGACATCAAATTTTTAAAAATAGAATAAACATCATTTTAATTTATTCTTAATAAATAAGATAATACGTGTTGATGTTGTTTGTAAAAATTATTTGTGACATTGTTATTCTGAGCATAAAAAAATTGGTCTAGTCTCTTAGGGTATTGTTTGCTTAGCTAGAAAATGAGGGAGAGTTGGTGTTCAACCTATCCGAAACTAGACAATTTCATGTAAGCATATCTAGGACTTTATTACTTCCAAGACAACTTTGTAGGCTAAATGGGTTGGTGAAAATAAACTTAAGAGATTGAGTTTTTGGAGAATCCTCAAGCCTAAGCATTGCAATTGGAGTTGGGTTCATTTGCTCAATTTGAGGAGTATTGTTAAACGATTCTTTAGTTATCAGTTGGATAATAGTTGTAAATTATCTTTTTTGGTATGACTCTTGGGCCAACGATTTCTTTTTTATTGACAATTTTTCTGATGTGAGTATCAAGGAAAATGAAATTAATAAGTTGTCTCTAGTTAATGATGTTTAGAGAAATAACTCTTGGTATTTACATGATCCTGTGGATACATATACCTTACAAATTTGGGACTTTGTTAAAAAAAATTGTGATTAATCTAGAGAAGCAGGATGTGAATAGATGAAATTTGGGGCAATTTTTGTTGTCTACTATTGTTCCATGGTATAAGCTTGTTTTTCTAGACATATTTCTAAGCATATTTTTGTGTTTTTGGCTGGCTTTGCACAATAAATTTCATACAAATTGTAGGTTGGTTATTTGAAAGTTGGAAGTTGTGTACCTATGTTGTTTGTGAACTTTGTCACAATGCTAATGAATTTATAAAACATTCATTTTTTGATTGTTCTTATTCGGTGTCTAAATGGAGGAAGGTGTTCCTTGCTTGTGGTATTCATAATAATCCTATGACTTCCAGGAGAAATATTAGTTGGTTCACTAACCATATTAAAATGAGTGTTTGAGATTATTGTTAAGTGTTCAAAAAGTAGATTTATAATTTTTTTAATTTAATTGACTGATTTTTTTAATTTTTTATAAACAATTTTTCTCAAATCTGCTTCTGGAAAAAAAAATATATTTAACTAATTTTCTCCAAAAACAGTTTTCAAAACTCAAAAAAATTAAAAATAAATTTATTTTCTTCAAAAGTATTTTTTTCCAAATTTAACGCTAAATGGATCTCTTTCTGGAGCAAGGAATGTTGCTTTTCAGGCCATAGTCTATTGCATCTAACAAACTAGAAATTCTTTGATTTTTCAACAGAAAAAGATTAGATGAGGTTATTATATATATATAGAAAAGTTAAGAATTTTATTCTTTATAGATTTTATTCTTTTCAGAATTGTAATAATACTGCTATTGGATGACAGTTTGTAGGTTCTAGTTGTTTAACATTTGTTTTCTTGTTTTTCTCTATATCTCCGTGGTAATCTGTCAGTTCTATTTTTCCAAAAAAAATACCGAGAAAATAACCAACACTACTTAACAAACAATATTCTTCAAATGCTAAATAAATAAAATCATTTTTATTCCTTTTTTAAAAGCAAAACAAGAAAGAAATCTTTATTATTCTTAAATTTACATAAGTTTGTAAATTTCAGATTTAGTTAAGCATATGTTTTTATTCTTTTTTTAAGCAAAACAAGAAACAAATCTTTATTATTCTTAAAATTTACCTAAATTTGTAAATTTCAAATTCAGTTCGGCATAAGTAACAGAGAAGCCCATAAAAGAGGGGTGGGGAGGAAGACTAGCAGCAATGCCGCCAAGTTTACCATCACTCTGATGGAAGATAACCAATCTTTGAAGTAAAATTAAGAAAGCATGTAATTAACTGGAGTGATAGTTGAAAAAGCCGTATTAACTGGAGTAACCGCCATTTTCAAAAGACTCTTTCGTATAAAAATTTTGGCCCCCAACCTGGAAAAACGTCGGCCTTCGACGATATAATTTTTTTTTTTGGGTTTAGAATATCATATCCTCGAAAGTATTCTACGCTGTCATCATCCAACATTTAATAAATAAATTAGAGCATAAATTGACATTTTTCTTGATGATCGATGTTCAAGATTCTCAACGCCAAAGAAAAAAAAAAGAGAGATTCAAGATTCTCAAATTTTGAGCATAATACTAAAAACTCGGTAGTATTAATTTCCAGCTCGGCTAGACAAACGAAGAAAACTAATAAATAACGTAGCAGGAGATGCAGAAATTTCCAAGATGCCACTGCAAGATTTACGTAAAAGTTTTAAACCAAACGAAATGATTTTATTAGATCAGATCGAGGACCACTTTTTCTGATTTTTTTTTCCACACCAATATTAACTCCATGGCTAACCTAAAACGGCGAGAACTGTGATAAAAAAAAAAAACATTCTCAGAAAGAAAAAATGCCTAAACTGGTATTAGAATAGCAGTACATACTAAAATCCTACTGTAGCACCTAAACACATAAAACTTCTCATCTTCCGCTTGCCCCTCGTGGTTATCAGCTGCACGACTACTGTTGCCAAAAGGGAAAAAAACACACAAGTTACAGATACGTTTAGCATAGAAATAAATGCGGCAGAAACAAAATTACAGCAACCACACACTCCGGCCAATTCAGTAGTAACTCCCAAAATACGGCTGCGGAACAGCAGCCGGCTGTTGAGCTGAGGCCAATGTTGCCGTCGTAGCTGGTTGTGCATAACTTTGTTGAGGGAAAGCCTGCTGAAAGATGACAAAACACTGAATCATTTGAGAATTTTAATATATGGAAAATTAGAAAAGAAACCTGGGACATTACCATACGAACACTGAATCATTCGAGAATTTTCATTCAAGACCAAAGAAGAATATCCTCTATAAATTCTCTCATCTAGTTTTTTATGTGACAAAATGGTTATTGTTTGATTGGCATGAAATATTAGCGTCACATGAAAGACACCTGGATAAAATTTTAAAATTTAACCTTTTTCAATTAGCACATGAATTGCTTTTTGTGTATAAATGGAAAATATATGACAAGATTTTCTTCAACCCCCCTATTAGTGGATTTTATAAGAAAAAGAGAAACTAAAGAAAATTTAAGGGAAAAAAGTTACTGACAGGTTAAAATTAAAATTAAGATTTGATCCAAAATTGCAACATGTAAATGATAGGAGCGATGTTCCAATTAACCACAAGCCTACGGTTTTTTTTTTCTTTTTTTAACTCGTCTAGGAAAGAAAAAAAAAAGAGTAAAAGCACAAAGAGATTATGATGACTAGCATGGAATATTAACGAAGCAAACTTGAACAATTTTGTACCTGAGCAAGATACGTTGGAGGATAAGCACCATAAGCAGCTGTTTGCACAACAGAAGTGGGCACTTGTGAACTAGCATAGTTGCTTCCATAACCACCATATGTACTGTATGCAGCCTATCACAAGAAAAGAAGATCAGTCTCGTAACAACTCATATTACTAACTGCAACAGAGTTTTATCTCATAATGGTTAAAAAAGAGAGAGCACCACTTAAATATCAAACTATTAGCAGCATAATAAGTTCCCTGGAAAATTTCCACCAAGTAAGCACACAAAGCACCATATATAAAGAAAATTCACATTTTACCATGATGATAGATTTGTTCCACTGTAACCCATTCAGAGGGAGAGAGAGACATCATAGATCAAACACAGCCATGCAGAGAAATGTTACAAATTAAGATAATCAAGGTATATGGCACACGCTACATTTGCCCCTCCCACTATGTTATAATCTACTTTCCCATAAGATAATTTATATTAAAGAGGATAAACTGTCAAAAAGTAGTAGATTAGAGTCACCATTCATCCCAAAATTCCAAATGCAAATTAATGGCAAAGATATGACAACATAGTTAATGATGTTAGAAAATATACAGAGAAAGAGAGCCCCTCATAAAATTAAATTCAGAATATCTTAATCATGAGATTCGTTATTCTAATACATGGAGAACTTTAAAAGATAATGATGTCCACCAAATCTGGAAGAATCAATGTTTCTCAATCTTCACAGTTCTCGCATAACTTTAGGAAACTAACTTTTCACGTAATACAT